>OX443563.1:0-1200000 GCA_949372485.1 Cheilosia soror
GAGATATTGCCAGACAACCGATGTCAAAATTTAAATCCGAAGCGACAGGAATAATTTACCGCTTGACAGAAGCGTCTATGCGTCCTCTATCCAGCAAAATTTAAATCATCATCCTAGGTGTTACCATCTCTGAGATATTGCCAGACAACCGATGACAGCTTTTTGAAGAATTACGATTTTTAAAAAATGCACATGCTTGACTTGGCACTACTGGCAAATTTACGAAGCGACAGGAATAATTTACCGCTTGACAGAAGCGTCTATGCGTCCTCTATCCAGCAAAATTTAAATCATCATCCTAGGTGTTACCATCTCTGAGATATTGCCAGACAACCGATGACAGCTTTTTGAAGAATTACGATTTTTAAAAAATGCACATGCTTGACTTGGCACTACTGGCAAATTTACGAAGCGACAGGAATAATTTACCGCTTGACAGAAGCGTCTATGCGTCCTCTATCCAGCAAAATTTAAATCATCATCCTAGGTGTTACCATCTCTGAGATATTGCGATGACAAAATTTAAATCCACCAAAAAAATCCCTTTTCTACATAATTCCCAGAAAAGAAAAATTTTAAAAAATGCACATGCTTGACTTGGCACAACTGGCAAATTTACAAAGCGACAGGAAAAATTTACCGCTTGACAGAAGCGTCTATGCGTCCTCTATCCAGCAAAATTTAAATCATCATCCTAGGTGTTACCATCTCTGAGATATTGCCAGACAACCGATGTCAAAATTTAAATCCGAAGCGACAGGAATAATTTACCGCTTGACAGAAGCGTCTATGCGTCCTCTATCCAGCAAAATTTAAATCATCATCCTAGGTGTTACCATCTCTGAGATATTGCCAGACAACCGATGACAGCTTTTTGAAGAATTACGATTTTTAAAAAATGCACATGCTTGACTTGGCACTACTGGCAAATTTACGAAGCGACAGGAATAATTTACCGCTTGACAGAAGCGTCTATGCGTCCTCTATCCAGCAAAATTTAAATCATCATCCTAGGTGTTACCATCTCTGAGATATTGCCAGACAACCGATGACAGCTTTTTGAAGAATTACGATTTTTAAAAAATGCACATGCTTGACTTGGCACTACTGGCAAATTTACGAAGCGACAGGAATAATTTACCGCTTGACAGAAGCGTCTATGCGTCCTCTATCCAGCAAAATTTAAATCATCATCCTAGGTGTTACCATCTCTGAGATATTGCCAGACAACCGATGACAGCTTTTTGAAGAATTACGATTTTTAAAAAATGCACATGCTTGACTTGGCACTACTGGCAAATTTACGAAGCGACAGGAATAATTTACCGCTTGACAGAAGCGTCTATGCGTCCTCTATCCAGCAAAATTTAAATCATCATCCTAGGTGTTACCATCTCTGAGATATTGCCAGACAACCGATGACAGCTTTTTGAAGAATTACGATTTTTAAAAAATGCACATGCTTGACTTGGCACTACTGGCAAATTTACGAAGCGACAGGAATAATTTACCGCTTGACAGAAGCGTCTATGCGTCCTCTATCCAGCAAAATTTAAATCATCATCCTAGGTGTTACCATCTCTGAGATATTGCCAGACAACCGATGACAGCTTTTTGAAGAATTACGATTTTTAAAAAATGCACATGCTTGACTTGGCACTACTGGCAAATTTACGAAGCGACAGGAATAATTTACCGCTTGACAGAAGCGTCTATGCGTCCTCTATCCAGCAAAATTTAAATCATCATCCTATGTGTTACCATCTCTGAGATATTGCGATGACAAAATTTAAATCCACCAAAAAAATCCCTTTTCTACATAATTCCCAGAAAAGAAAAATTTTAAAAAATGCACATGCTTGACTTGGCACAACTGGCAAATTTACAAAGCGACAGGAAAAATTTACCGCTTGACAGAAGCGTCTATGCGTCCTCTATCCAGCAAAATTTAAATCATCATCCTAGGTGTTACCATCTCTGAGATATTGCCAGACAACCGATGTCAAAATTTAAATCCGAAGCGACAGGAATAATTTACCGCTTGACAGAAGCGTCTATGCGTCCTCTATCCAGCAAAATTTAAATCATCATCCTAGGTGTTACCATCTCTGAGATATTGCCAGACAACCGATGACAGCTTTTTGAAGAATTACGATTTTTAAAAAATGCACATGCTTGACTTGGCACTACTGGCAAATTTACGAAGCGACAGGAATAATTTACCGCTTGACAGAAGCGTCTATGCGTCCTCTATCCAGCAAAATTTAAATCATCATCCTAGGTGTTACCATCTCTGAGATATTGCCAGACAACCGATGACAGCTTTTTGAAGAATTACGATTTTTAAAAAATGCACATGCTTGACTTGGCACTACTGGCAAATTTACGAAGCGACAGGAATAATTTACCGCTTGACAGAAGCGTCTATGCGTCCTCTATCCAGCAAAATTTAAATCATCATCCTAGGTGTTACCATCTCTGAGATATTGCCAGACAACCGATGACAGCTTTTTGAAGAATTACGATTTTTAAAAAATGCACATGCTTGACTTGGCACTACTGGCAAATTTACGAAGCGACAGGAATAATTTACCGCTTGACAGAAGCGTCTATGCGTCCTCTATCCAGCAAAATTTAAATCATCATCCTAGGTGTTACCATCTCTGAGATATTGCGATGACAAAATTTAAATCCACCAAAAAAATCCCTTTTCTACATAATTCCCAGAAAAGAAAAATTTTAAAAAATGCACATGCTTGACTTGGCACAACTGGCAAATTTACAAAGCGACAGGAAAAATTTACCGCTTGACAGAAGCGTCTATGCGTCCTCTATCCAGCAAAATTTAAATCATCATCCTAGGTGTTACCATCTCTGAGATATTGCCAGACAACCGATGTCAAAATTTAAATCCGAAGCGACAGGAATAATTTACCGCTTGACAGAAGCGTCTATGCGTCCTCTATCCAGCAAAATTTAAATCATCATCCTAGGTGTTACCATCTCTGAGATATTGCCAGACAACCGATGACAGCTTTTTGAAGAATTACGATTTTTAAAAAATGCACATGCTTGACTTGGCACTACTGGCAAATTTACGAAGCGACAGGAATAATTTACCGCTTGACAGAAGCGTCTATGCGTCCTCTATCCAGCAAAATTTAAATCATCATCCTAGGTGTTACCATCTCTGAGATATTGCCAGACAACCGATGACAGCTTTTTGAAGAATTACGATTTTTAAAAAATGCACATGCTTGACTTGGCACTACTGGCAAATTTACGAAGCGACAGGAATAATTTACCGCTTGACAGAAGCGTCTATGCGTCCTCTATCCAGCAAAATTTAAATCATCATCCTAGGTGTTACCATCTCTGAGATATTGCGATGACAAAATTTAAATCCACCAAAAAAATCCCTTTTCTACATAATTCCCAGAAAAGAAAAATTTTAAAAAATGCACATGCTTGACTTGGCACAACTGGCAAATTTACAAAGCGACAGGAAAAATTTACCGCTTGACAGAAGCGTCTATGCGTCCTCTATCCAGCAAAATTTAAATCATCATCCTAGGTGTTACCATCTCTGAGATATTGCCAGACAACCGATGTCAAAATTTAAATCCGAAGCGACAGGAATAATTTACCGCTTGACAGAAGCGTCTATGCGTCCTCTATCCAGCAAAATTTAAATCATCATCCTAGGTGTTACCATCTCTGAGATATTGCCAGACAACCGATGACAGCTTTTTGAAGAATTACGATTTTTAAAAAATGCACATGCTTGACTTGGCACTACTGGCAAATTTACGAAGCGACAGGAATAATTTACCGCTTGACAGAAGCGTCTATGCGTCCTCTATCCAGCAAAATTTAAATCATCATCCTAGGTGTTACCATCTCTGAGATATTGCCAGACAACCGATGACAGCTTTTTGAAGAATTACGATTTTTAAAAAATGCACATGCTTGACTTGGCACTACTGGCAAATTTACGAAGCGACAGGAATAATTTACCGCTTGACAGAAGCGTCTATGCGTCCTCTATCCAGCAAAATTTAAATCATCATCCTAGGTGTTACCATCTCTGAGATATTGCCAGACAACCGATGACAGCTTTTTGAAGAATTACGATTTTTAAAAAATGCACATGCTTGACTTGGCACTACTGGCAAATTTACGAAGCGACAGGAATAATTTACCGCTTGACAGAAGCGTCTATGCGTCCTCTATCCAGCAAAATTTAAATCATCATCCTAGGTGTTACCATCTCTGAGATATTGCCAGACAACCGATGACAGCTTTTTGAAGAATTACGATTTTTAAAAAATGCACATGCTTGACTTGGCACTACTGGCAAATTTACGAAGCGACAGGAATAATTTACCGCTTGACAGAAGCGTCTATGCGTCCTCTATCCAGCAAAATTTAAATCATCATCCTAGGTGTTACCATCTCTGAGATATTGCCAGACAACCGATGACAGCTTTTTGAAGAATTACGATTTTTAAAAAATGCACATGCTTGACTTGGCACTACTGGCAAATTTACGAAGCGACAGGAATAATTTACCGCTTGACAGAAGCGTCTATGCGTCCTCTATCCAGCAAAATTTAAATCATCATCCTAGGTGTTACCATCTCTGAGATATTGCGATGACAAAATTTAAATCCACCAAAAAAATCCCTTTTCTACATAATTCCCAGAAAAGAAAAATTTTAAAAAATGCACATGCTTGACTTGGCACAACTGGCAAATTTACAAAGCGACAGGAAAAATTTACCGCTTGACAGAAGCGTCTATGCGTCCTCTATCCAGCAAAATTTAAATCATCATCCTAGGTGTTACCATCTCTGAGATATTGCCAGACAACCGATGTCAAAATTTAAATCCGAAGCGACAGGAATAATTTACCGCTTGACAGAAGCGTCTATGCGTCCTCTATCCAGCAAAATTTAAATCATCATCCTAGGTGTTACCATCTCTGAGATATTGCCAGACAACCGATGACAGCTTTTTGAAGAATTACGATTTTTAAAAAATGCACATGCTTGACTTGGCACTACTGGCAAATTTACGAAGCGACAGGAATAATTTACCGCTTGACAGAAGCGTCTATGCGTCCTCTATCCAGCAAAATTTAAATCATCATCCTAGGTGTTACCATCTCTGAGATATTGCCAGACAACCGATGACAGCTTTTTGAAGAATTACGATTTTTAAAAAATGCACATGCTTGACTTGGCACTACTGGCAAATTTACGAAGCGACAGGAATAATTTACCGCTTGACAGAAGCGTCTATGCGTCCTCTATCCAGCAAAATTTAAATCATCATCCTAGGTGTTACCATCTCTGAGATATTGCCAGACAACCGATGACAGCTTTTTGAAGAATTACGATTTTTAAAAAATGCACATGCTTGACTTGGCACTACTGGCAAATTTACGAAGCGACAGGAATAATTTACCGCTTGACAGAAGCGTCTATGCGTCCTCTATCCAGCAAAATTTAAATCATCATCCTAGGTGTTACCATCTCTGAGATATTGCCAGACAACCGATGACAGCTTTTTGAAGAATTACGATTTTTAAAAAATGCACATGCTTGACTTGGCACTACTGGCAAATTTACGAAGCGACAGGAATAATTTACCGCTTGACAGAAGCGTCTATGCGTCCTCTATCCAGCAAAATTTAAATCATCATCCTAGGTGTTACCATCTCTGAGATATTGCCAGACAACCGATGACAGCTTTTTGAAGAATTACGATTTTTAAAAAATGCACATGCTTGACTTGGCACTACTGGCAAATTTACGAAGCGACAGGAATAATTTACCGCTTGACAGAAGCGTCTATGCGTCCTCTATCCAGCAAAATTTAAATCATCATCCTATGTGTTACCATCTCTGAGATATTGCGATGACAAAATTTAAATCCACCAAAAAAATCCCTTTTCTACATAATTCCCAGAAAAGAAAAATTTTAAAAAATGCACATGCTTGACTTGGCACAACTGGCAAATTTACAAAGCGACAGGAAAAATTTACCGCTTGACAGAAGCGTCTATGCGTCCTCTATCCAGCAAAATTTAAATCATCATCCTAGGTGTTACCATCTCTGAGATATTGCCAGACAACCGATGTCAAAATTTAAATCCGAAGCGACAGGAATAATTTACCGCTTGACAGAAGCGTCTATGCGTCCTCTATCCAGCAAAATTTAAATCATCATCCTAGGTGTTACCATCTCTGAGATATTGCCAGACAACCGATGACAGCTTTTTGAAGAATTACGATTTTTAAAAAATGCACATGCTTGACTTGGCACTACTGGCAAATTTACGAAGCGACAGGAATAATTTACCGCTTGACAGAAGCGTCTATGCGTCCTCTATCCAGCAAAATTTAAATCATCATCCTAGGTGTTACCATCTCTGAGATATTGCCAGACAACCGATGACAGCTTTTTGAAGAATTACGATTTTTAAAAAATGCACATGCTTGACTTGGCACTACTGGCAAATTTACGAAGCGACAGGAATAATTTACCGCTTGACAGAAGCGTCTATGCGTCCTCTATCCAGCAAAATTTAAATCATCATCCTAGGTGTTACCATCTCTGAGATATTGCCAGACAACCGATGACAGCTTTTTGAAGAATTACGATTTTTAAAAAATGCACATGCTTGACTTGGCACTACTGGCAAATTTACGAAGCGACAGGAATAATTTACCGCTTGACAGAAGCGTCTATGCGTCCTCTATCCAGCAAAATTTAAATCATCATCCTAGGTGTTACCATCTCTGAGATATTGCGATGACAAAATTTAAATCCACCAAAAAAATCCCTTTTCTACATAATTCCCAGAAAAGAAAAATTTTAAAAAATGCACATGCTTGACTTGGCACAACTGGCAAATTTACAAAGCGACAGGAAAAATTTACCGCTTGACAGAAGCGTCTATGCGTCCTCTATCCAGCAAAATTTAAATCATCATCCTAGGTGTTACCATCTCTGAGATATTGCCAGACAACCGATGTCAAAATTTAAATCCGAAGCGACAGGAATAATTTACCGCTTGACAGAAGCGTCTATGCGTCCTCTATCCAGCAAAATTTAAATCATCATCCTAGGTGTTACCATCTCTGAGATATTGCCAGACAACCGATGACAGCTTTTTGAAGAATTACGATTTTTAAAAAATGCACATGCTTGACTTGGCACTACTGGCAAATTTACGAAGCGACAGGAATAATTTACCGCTTGACAGAAGCGTCTATGCGTCCTCTATCCAGCAAAATTTAAATCATCATCCTAGGTGTTACCATCTCTGAGATATTGCCAGACAACCGATGACAGCTTTTTGAAGAATTACGATTTTTAAAAAATGCACATGCTTGACTTGGCACTACTGGCAAATTTACGAAGCGACAGGAATAATTTACCGCTTGACAGAAGCGTCTATGCGTCCTCTATCCAGCAAAATTTAAATCATCATCCTAGGTGTTACCATCTCTGAGATATTGCGATGACAAAATTTAAATCCACCAAAAAAATCCCTTTTCTACATAATTCCCAGAAAAGAAAAATTTTAAAAAATGCACATGCTTGACTTGGCACAACTGGCAAATTTACAAAGCGACAGGAAAAATTTACCGCTTGACAGAAGCGTCTATGCGTCCTCTATCCAGCAAAATTTAAATCATCATCCTAGGTGTTACCATCTCTGAGATATTGCCAGACAACCGATGTCAAAATTTAAATCCGAAGCGACAGGAATAATTTACCGCTTGACAGAAGCGTCTATGCGTCCTCTATCCAGCAAAATTTAAATCATCATCCTAGGTGTTACCATCTCTGAGATATTGCCAGACAACCGATGACAGCTTTTTGAAGAATTACGATTTTTAAAAAATGCACATGCTTGACTTGGCACTACTGGCAAATTTACGAAGCGACAGGAATAATTTACCGCTTGACAGAAGCGTCTATGCGTCCTCTATCCAGCAAAATTTAAATCATCATCCTAGGTGTTACCATCTCTGAGATATTGCCAGACAACCGATGACAGCTTTTTGAAGAATTACGATTTTTAAAAAATGCACATGCTTGACTTGGCACTACTGGCAAATTTACGAAGCGACAGGAATAATTTACCGCTTGACAGAAGCGTCTATGCGTCCTCTATCCAGCAAAATTTAAATCATCATCCTAGGTGTTACCATCTCTGAGATATTGCCAGACAACCGATGACAGCTTTTTGAAGAATTACGATTTTTAAAAAATGCACATGCTTGACTTGGCACTACTGGCAAATTTACGAAGCGACAGGAATAATTTACCGCTTGACAGAAGCGTCTATGCGTCCTCTATCCAGCAAAATTTAAATCATCATCCTAGGTGTTACCATCTCTGAGATATTGCCAGACAACCGATGACAGCTTTTTGAAGAATTACGATTTTTAAAAAATGCACATGCTTGACTTGGCACTACTGGCAAATTTACGAAGCGACAGGAATAATTTACCGCTTGACAGAAGCGTCTATGCGTCCTCTATCCAGCAAAATTTAAATCATCATCCTAGGTGTTACCATCTCTGAGATATTGCCAGACAACCGATGACAGCTTTTTGAAGAATTACGATTTTTAAAAAATGCACATGCTTGACTTGGCACTACTGGCAAATTTACGAAGCGACAGGAATAATTTACCGCTTGACAGAAGCGTCTATGCGTCCTCTATCCAGCAAAATTTAAATCATCATCCTAGGTGTTACCATCTCTGAGATATTGCGATGACAAAATTTAAATCCACCAAAAAAATCCCTTTTCTACATAATTCCCAGAAAAGAAAAATTTTAAAAAATGCACATGCTTGACTTGGCACAACTGGCAAATTTACAAAGCGACAGGAAAAATTTACCGCTTGACAGAAGCGTCTATGCGTCCTCTATCCAGCAAAATTTAAATCATCATCCTAGGTGTTACCATCTCTGAGATATTGCCAGACAACCGATGTCAAAATTTAAATCCGAAGCGACAGGAATAATTTACCGCTTGACAGAAGCGTCTATGCGTCCTCTATCCAGCAAAATTTAAATCATCATCCTAGGTGTTACCATCTCTGAGATATTGCCAGACAACCGATGACAGCTTTTTGAAGAATTACGATTTTTAAAAAATGCACATGCTTGACTTGGCACTACTGGCAAATTTACGAAGCGACAGGAATAATTTACCGCTTGACAGAAGCGTCTATGCGTCCTCTATCCAGCAAAATTTAAATCATCATCCTAGGTGTTACCATCTCTGAGATATTGCCAGACAACCGATGACAGCTTTTTGAAGAATTACGATTTTTAAAAAATGCACATGCTTGACTTGGCACTACTGGCAAATTTACGAAGCGACAGGAATAATTTACCGCTTGACAGAAGCGTCTATGCGTCCTCTATCCAGCAAAATTTAAATCATCATCCTAGGTGTTACCATCTCTGAGATATTGCCAGACAACCGATGACAGCTTTTTGAAGAATTACGATTTTTAAAAAATGCACATGCTTGACTTGGCACTACTGGCAAATTTACGAAGCGACAGGAATAATTTACCGCTTGACAGAAGCGTCTATGCGTCCTCTATCCAGCAAAATTTAAATCATCATCCTAGGTGTTACCATCTCTGAGATATTGCCAGACAACCGATGACAGCTTTTTGAAGAATTACGATTTTTAAAAAATGCACATGCTTGACTTGGCACTACTGGCAAATTTACGAAGCGACAGGAATAATTTACCGCTTGACAGAAGCGTCTATGCGTCCTCTATCCAGCAAAATTTAAATCATCATCCTAGGTGTTACCATCTCTGAGATATTGCCAGACAACCGATGACAGCTTTTTGAAGAATTACGATTTTTAAAAAATGCACATGCTTGACTTGGCACTACTGGCAAATTTACGAAGCGACAGGAATAATTTACCGCTTGACAGAAGCGTCTATGCGTCCTCTATCCAGCAAAATTTAAATCATCATCCTAGGTGTTACCATCTCTGAGATATTGCGATGACAAAATTTAAATCCACCAAAAAAATCCCTTTTCTACATAATTCCCAGAAAAGAAAAATTTTAAAAAATGCACATGCTTGACTTGGCACAACTGGCAAATTTACAAAGCGACAGGAAAAATTTACCGCTTGACAGAAGCGTCTATGCGTCCTCTATCCAGCAAAATTTAAATCATCATCCTAGGTGTTACCATCTCTGAGATATTGCCAGACAACCGATGTCAAAATTTAAATCCGAAGCGACAGGAATAATTTACCGCTTGACAGAAGCGTCTATGCGTCCTCTATCCAGCAAAATTTAAATCATCATCCTAGGTGTTACCATCTCTGAGATATTGCCAGACAACCGATGACAGCTTTTTGAAGAATTACGATTTTTAAAAAATGCACATGCTTGACTTGGCACTACTGGCAAATTTACGAAGCGACAGGAATAATTTACCGCTTGACAGAAGCGTCTATGCGTCCTCTATCCAGCAAAATTTAAATCATCATCCTAGGTGTTACCATCTCTGAGATATTGCCAGACAACCGATGACAGCTTTTTGAAGAATTACGATTTTTAAAAAATGCACATGCTTGACTTGGCACTACTGGCAAATTTACGAAGCGACAGGAATAATTTACCGCTTGACAGAAGCGTCTATGCGTCCTCTATCCAGCAAAATTTAAATCATCATCCTAGGTGTTACCATCTCTGAGATATTGCCAGACAACCGATGACAGCTTTTTGAAGAATTACGATTTTTAAAAAATGCACATGCTTGACTTGGCACTACTGGCAAATTTACGAAGCGACAGGAATAATTTACCGCTTGACAGAAGCGTCTATGCGTCCTCTATCCAGCAAAATTTAAATCATCATCCTAGGTGTTACCATCTCTGAGATATTGCCAGACAACCGATGACAGCTTTTTGAAGAATTACGATTTTTAAAAAATGCACATGCTTGACTTGGCACTACTGGCAAATTTACGAAGCGACAGGAATAATTTACCGCTTGACAGAAGCGTCTATGCGTCCTCTATCCAGCAAAATTTAAATCATCATCCTAGGTGTTACCATCTCTGAGATATTGCCAGACAACCGATGACAGCTTTTTGAAGAATTACGATTTTTAAAAAATGCACATGCTTGACTTGGCACTACTGGCAAATTTACGAAGCGACAGGAATAATTTACCGCTTGACAGAAGCGTCTATGCGTCCTCTATCCAGCAAAATTTAAATCATCATCCTAGGTGTTACCATCTCTGAGATATTGCCAGACAACCGATGACAGCTTTTTGAAGAATTACGATTTTTAAAAAATGCACATGCTTGACTTGGCACTACTGGCAAATTTACGAAGCGACAGGCATAATTTACCGCTTGACAGAAGCGTCTATGCGTCCTCTATCCAGCAAAATTTAAATCATCATCCTAGGTGTTACCATCTCTGAGATATTGCCAGACAACCGATGACAGCTTTTTGAAGAATTACGATTTTTAAAAAATGCACATGCTTGACTTGGCACTACTGGCAAATTTACGAAGCGACAGGAATAATTTACCGCTTGACAGAAGCGTCTATGCGTCCTCTATCCAGCAAAATTTAAATCATCATCCTAGGTGTTACCATCTCTGAGATATTGCCAGACAACCGATGACAGCTTTTTGAAGAATTACGATTTTTAAAAAATGCACATGCTTGACTTGGCACTACTGGCAAATTTACGAAGCGACAGGAATAATTTACCGCTTGACAGAAGCGTCTATGCGTCCTCTATCCAGCAAAATTTAAATCATCATCCTAGGTGTTACCATCTCTGAGATATTGCGATGACAAAATTTAAATCCACCAAAAAAATCCCTTTTCTACATAATTCCCAGAAAAGAAAAATTTTAAAAAATGCACATGCTTGACTTGGCACAACTGGCAAATTTACAAAGCGACAGGAAAAATTTACCGCTTGACAGAAGCGTCTATGCGTCCTCTATCCAGCAAAATTTAAATCATCATCCTAGGTGTTACCATCTCTGAGATATTGCCAGACAACCGATGTCAAAATTTAAATCCGAAGCGACAGGAATAATTTACCGCTTGACAGAAGCGTCTATGCGTCCTCTATCCAGCAAAATTTAAATCATCATCCTAGGTGTTACCATCTCTGAGATATTGCCAGACAACCGATGACAGCTTTTTGAAGAATTACGATTTTTAAAAAATGCACATGCTTGACTTGGCACTACTGGCAAATTTACGAAGCGACAGGAATAATTTACCGCTTGACAGAAGCGTCTATGCGTCCTCTATCCAGCAAAATTTAAATCATCATCCTAGGTGTTACCATCTCTGAGATATTGCCAGACAACCGATGACAGCTTTTTGAAGAATTACGATTTTTAAAAAATGCACATGCTTGACTTGGCACTACTGGCAAATTTACGAAGCGACAGGAATAATTTACCGCTTGACAGAAGCGTCTATGCGTCCTCTATCCAGCAAAATTTAAATCATCATCCTAGGTGTTACCATCTCTGAGATATTGCGATGACAAAATTTAAATCCACCAAAAAAATCCCTTTTCTACATAATTCCCAGAAAAGAAAAATTTTAAAAAATGCACATGCTTGACTTGGCACAACTGGCAAATTTACAAAGCGACAGGAAAAATTTACCGCTTGACAGAAGCGTCTATGCGTCCTCTATCCAGCAAAATTTAAATCATCATCCTAGGTGTTACCATCTCTGAGATATTGCCAGACAACCGATGTCAAAATTTAAATCCGAAGCGACAGGAATAATTTACCGCTTGACAGAAGCGTCTATGCGTCCTCTATCCAGCAAAATTTAAATCATCATCCTAGGTGTTACCATCTCTGAGATATTGCCAGACAACCGATGACAGCTTTTTGAAGAATTACGATTTTTAAAAAATGCACATGCTTGACTTGGCACTACTGGCAAATTTACGAAGCGACAGGAATAATTTACCGCTTGACAGAAGCGTCTATGCGTCCTCTATCCAGCAAAATTTAAATCATCATCCTAGGTGTTACCATCTCTGAGATATTGCCAGACAACCGATGACAGCTTTTTGAAGAATTACGATTTTTAAAAAATGCACATGCTTGACTTGGCACTACTGGCAAATTTACGAAGCGACAGGAATAATTTACCGCTTGACAGAAGCGTCTATGCGTCCTCTATCCAGCAAAATTTAAATCATCATCCTAGGTGTTACCATCTCTGAGATATTGCCAGACAACCGATGACAGCTTTTTGAAGAATTACGATTTTTAAAAAATGCACATGCTTGACTTGGCACTACTGGCAAATTTACGAAGCGACAGGAATAATTTACCGCTTGACAGAAGCGTCTATGCGTCCTCTATCCAGCAAAATTTAAATCATCATCCTAGGTGTTACCATCTCTGAGATATTGCCAGACAACCGATGACAGCTTTTTGAAGAATTACGATTTTTAAAAAATGCACATGCTTGACTTGGCACTACTGGCAAATTTACGAAGCGACAGGAATAATTTACCGCTTGACAGAAGCGTCTATGCGTCCTCTATCCAGCAAAATTTAAATCATCATCCTAGGTGTTACCATCTCTGAGATATTGCCAGACAACCGATGACAGCTTTTTGAAGAATTACGATTTTTAAAAAATGCACATGCTTGACTTGGCACTACTGGCAAATTTACGAAGCGACAGGAATAATTTACCGCTTGACAGAAGCGTCTATGCGTCCTCTATCCAGCAAAATTTAAATCATCATCCTATGTGTTACCATCTCTGAGATATTGCGATGACAAAATTTAAATCCACCAAAAAAATCCCTTTTCTACATAATTCCCAGAAAAGAAAAATTTTAAAAAATGCACATGCTTGACTTGGCACAACTGGCAAATTTACAAAGCGACAGGAAAAATTTACCGCTTGACAGAAGCGTCTATGCGTCCTCTATCCAGCAAAATTTAAATCATCATCCTAGGTGTTACCATCTCTGAGATATTGCCAGACAACCGATGTCAAAATTTAAATCCGAAGCGACAGGAATAATTTACCGCTTGACAGAAGCGTCTATGCGTCCTCTATCCAGCAAAATTTAAATCATCATCCTAGGTGTTACCATCTCTGAGATATTGCCAGACAACCGATGACAGCTTTTTGAAGAATTACGATTTTTAAAAAATGCACATGCTTGACTTGGCACTACTGGCAAATTTACGAAGCGACAGGAATAATTTACCGCTTGACAGAAGCGTCTATGCGTCCTCTATCCAGCAAAATTTAAATCATCATCCTAGGTGTTACCATCTCTGAGATATTGCCAGACAACCGATGACAGCTTTTTGAAGAATTACGATTTTTAAAAAATGCACATGCTTGACTTGGCACTACTGGCAAATTTACGAAGCGACAGGAATAATTTACCGCTTGACAGAAGCGTCTATGCGTCCTCTATCCAGCAAAATTTAAATCATCATCCTAGGTGTTACCATCTCTGAGATATTGCCAGACAACCGATGACAGCTTTTTGAAGAATTACGATTTTTAAAAAATGCACATGCTTGACTTGGCACTACTGGCAAATTTACGAAGCGACAGGAATAATTTACCGCTTGACAGAAGCGTCTATGCGTCCTCTATCCAGCAAAATTTAAATCATCATCCTAGGTGTTACCATCTCTGAGATATTGCGATGACAAAATTTAAATCCACCAAAAAAATCCCTTTTCTACATAATTCCCAGAAAAGAAAAATTTTAAAAAATGCACATGCTTGACTTGGCACAACTGGCAAATTTACAAAGCGACAGGAAAAATTTACCGCTTGACAGAAGCGTCTATGCGTCCTCTATCCAGCAAAATTTAAATCATCATCCTAGGTGTTACCATCTCTGAGATATTGCCAGACAACCGATGTCAAAATTTAAATCCGAAGCGACAGGAATAATTTACCGCTTGACAGAAGCGTCTATGCGTCCTCTATCCAGCAAAATTTAAATCATCATCCTAGGTGTTACCATCTCTGAGATATTGCCAGACAACCGATGACAGCTTTTTGAAGAATTACGATTTTTAAAAAATGCACATGCTTGACTTGGCACTACTGGCAAATTTACGAAGCGACAGGAATAATTTACCGCTTGACAGAAGCGTCTATGCGTCCTCTATCCAGCAAAATTTAAATCATCATCCTAGGTGTTACCATCTCTGAGATATTGCCAGACAACCGATGACAGCTTTTTGAAGAATTACGATTTTTAAAAAATGCACATGCTTGACTTGGCACTACTGGCAAATTTACGAAGCGACAGGAATAATTTACCGCTTGACAGAAGCGTCTATGCGTCCTCTATCCAGCAAAATTTAAATCATCATCCTAGGTGTTACCATCTCTGAGATATTGCGATGACAAAATTTAAATCCACCAAAAAAATCCCTTTTCTACATAATTCCCAGAAAAGAAAAATTTTAAAAAATGCACATGCTTGACTTGGCACAACTGGCAAATTTACAAAGCGACAGGAAAAATTTACCGCTTGACAGAAGCGTCTATGCGTCCTCTATCCAGCAAAATTTAAATCATCATCCTAGGTGTTACCATCTCTGAGATATTGCCAGACAACCGATGTCAAAATTTAAATCCGAAGCGACAGGAATAATTTACCGCTTGACAGAAGCGTCTATGCGTCCTCTATCCAGCAAAATTTAAATCATCATCCTAGGTGTTACCATCTCTGAGATATTGCCAGACAACCGATGACAGCTTTTTGAAGAATTACGATTTTTAAAAAATGCACATGCTTGACTTGGCACTACTGGCAAATTTACGAAGCGACAGGAATAATTTACCGCTTGACAGAAGCGTCTATGCGTCCTCTATCCAGCAAAATTTAAATCATCATCCTAGGTGTTACCATCTCTGAGATATTGCCAGACAACCGATGACAGCTTTTTGAAGAATTACGATTTTTAAAAAATGCACATGCTTGACTTGGCACTACTGGCAAATTTACGAAGCGACAGGAATAATTTACCGCTTGACAGAAGCGTCTATGCGTCCTCTATCCAGCAAAATTTAAATCATCATCCTAGGTGTTACCATCTCTGAGATATTGCCAGACAACCGATGACAGCTTTTTGAAGAATTACGATTTTTAAAAAATGCACATGCTTGACTTGGCACTACTGGCAAATTTACGAAGCGACAGGAATAATTTACCGCTTGACAGAAGCGTCTATGCGTCCTCTATCCAGCAAAATTTAAATCATCATCCTAGGTGTTACCATCTCTGAGATATTGCCAGACAACCGATGACAGCTTTTTGAAGAATTACGATTTTTAAAAAATGCACATGCTTGACTTGGCACTACTGGCAAATTTACGAAGCGACAGGAATAATTTACCGCTTGACAGAAGCGTCTATGCGTCCTCTATCCAGCAAAATTTAAATCATCATCCTAGGTGTTACCATCTCTGAGATATTGCCAGACAACCGATGACAGCTTTTTGAAGAATTACGATTTTTAAAAAATGCACATGCTTGACTTGGCACTACTGGCAAATTTACGAAGCGACAGGAATAATTTACCGCTTGACAGAAGCGTCTATGCGTCCTCTATCCAGCAAAATTTAAATCATCATCCTATGTGTTACCATCTCTGAGATATTGCGATGACAAAATTTAAATCCACCAAAAAAATCCCTTTTCTACATAATTCCCAGAAAAGAAAAATTGCCCGCCCTCCCCCCCACCCTAAGAACAATCACATACTTTCCTCTCCTGCTACATCGAACCTATGCAGTTGCACATCGTCCTTCCATCGTTTATTCCTGTCATCATGATTTTTGTATATGTGCTACCACCCGGCAAAAAGAATTTTGTGAACCATTACCAAACGAAACTTTCGCACGATATTCCTATCCAACACTAAACACCTATCATGCCTCTCTCTCATTGGCTCTTCTCTTCAGCTGCCAACGCGAAAAGTCGACTTTGTGAGTGATATAGTTATTTTGATCAAATATGTTATGGAAGCCATTTGGCGCAGTAGGAAAGACCATAGGCTGTGACACAAGGAATGGATGTTCAAGTCCCCGTGGGGGAAGGGATTTTTTTTTTTATTGAATGAATAATTAAGAAGAAACCAAAAAAAGGCATTTGCTAGTGCTATCGTGTAATCTTAATCAAACAGAGAAAGTAGAATTTAGCAGAATCGCTAGGGCTTTTTGCAGTCCTTCGATTTGTTTTATGCGTTGCAAATAGATCCATGCCAAAGGCCTTCGTATCTCACCAGTCAGATAACTGGCCTTAGCTAACCAGCATCCATTGAGGTAATGTTTATCGGCAGCGGAACTATGCCATTAGCGCAAAACAACTAACACAGGCACACACATTTCGTCGCACCCAACGCAACTCGAGTCGACAAAAAATTTAAGAAGTTGTGGAACGGGTTGGACAGATAATGTGCAGCACATTGCACCGAGTATTAGTTAGTACTGAATATTAGCTAGATCCTCAAAATCGGCAGTCTAACGTCGTTAGTACCTGAAATATGTCGATTTCATAGTAAGTAGTAAGTAAATATGTCGTAAGTTTTCGTTTCAATTTTATTCTTTTTTTATTTTTACTTTTTTCTGTGATGATCTTGTATACTGTAGATTAGAAAATGGATTTGATTTTTGGTAGGGATAACTTGTTTAACAATTTCGATGACGTCATTGAGAACGATAATGGTGAAGAAGGGATGGCAATTAATCGATCTGGGCGCCGCATCTACCATATGCCAGAACGTAGTACGGTAAATACTCATGTTAAATTGCAATCACCTGGGGCCTGTGTAACACAACGCGACAAGTCGACAAGTTTAAATTCACTTGTCTGACTATTCTTGTCCGACAAGGACAAATTAATTCTGTAACAGAACGTAAACCGTTGCACTTGTCAAAAGAATTAAATTTCCCTGACTTGTCGGCACTCTTCGACAAGTGTTTAACAGGAGAAAAAAAAACAAAACAAAATCTGTTTTAACTAAAATAAGAGAGGAAAATATAGCCTCTTTGGTGCTTTCTGTATTATGTCCTAACAAAAGAAAATAAATGTTTAAATGGAAGAAAATACACAGCCTGCCAAAAAGCCTAAACGTAGTTCCGCAAAATTAGAATTGGACGTATAATAAGGGACGTATTTTGGCAAAATGCTAAGAAACGCGCAATTTTAAGTACTAATTAAATAAGTAACATTAGAATTAATACTTTAATTATACAAAATAAATGTTAGGCATTAGGATATTTCATTAAAAATTCACTTGTCAGCTTTTGACAATATTCAAATCACCTGTCCTCATTGAGCCATAGTTCTACAAGTGTTTCCTGACACTTGTCGTGTTCTATAAAAACATTCCCACTTGTCATCTTTCATCGCGACAATTGTCCAAGTGGTCACGGACTTGTCGTTTTTTGTTACAGAATTTTTTACAGGCCCCTGGTGTCGAATTGGTGAATGCAGTTCCATAGTGTAATATTAGATTCTTTTTCTTCATTTAACTGCTATGTATATTGAAATCAGGGAACTCACTTAAAACAATAATTACTAAAATACCTAGTCCACCAAAAAAAAGTTAAGAAATAATGAATCTCGAAATTTTCTAGAAAATCCATTTATTAATTTTTACGTGCTTAAGACTTTCTTTGTTCAACTTCTCAGTCAACTCCAAAACATGTTCCCACTGGATTCCTACGAATTACTGGGGGTTAAATGTTTCAGTTTGGCTCTGTTTATTGTTTTTATAGATCCATTTTCCTGATAGCTATAACTGATGTATTGCAACGATTGATTGATGAAAAGACATTTTTTAAAGAATGGACCTGCAGCGCTCGTTTATGGTGATGATATCACGTCGCTAAAGATGAATTTTCAGCCAAAATTAGGACTACTTGGATTTGTGTCACCGTCAGAAGCCATTTCAACGATGTTATATTCCATACATAATGGCATACCTACATGTAAGTATGTGCCTATTTAAATTAAACCATAGTAAGACAATAATTATCTTCGACTATGCCGAAGCTCAAATACCCGGTACTGTATTATTGTAAAAATAAAAAAAAAATATTTTAGTACTAAAAAAATATATATTTGTATGGGAGATAGTAGTAGTTTTCATCCGATCTTGCTCATCTTCGAACTTAGCCTCAGTTTGGTGGATAAAAGCTTACGTACCAAATTTCAAGTCGATATCTCTTAAATTACGGCCGTAATCGTGCGAACGGACAGACGGACAGACAGACGGACATCGCTAGATCGACTAAGAAAGTGATGCTGGTCAATAATTTATATAGTTTGTCATACCTACAACGCCTCCTTATGTGCGTTACAAATGGAATGTCAAAGTGAATATACCCTCGCCACAGTGTGGTACCGGGTATGAAAAGAATAATTTCATTAATACACACTGCTTGTTTTATTCCATTTCAATATCGACGCATCATGATTGAAAAACCCTTTACATACCTATCTAAATTGAATTATGTAATCATTTATCTTCGATCGCGTGAATTATTTTTCCAGTGACATATCCTTATCCAAACTGGTTTTTTACGCTACATCTAGCGCCAGCCGGTTCAGCTGCTTGTGGTCACAAACAAACTATACCTATGTACATGTAGTTTGTGCTCATGTTTATGATATGGATAGTGGATTATGAGTATACAGCAGAGTGAAAGTGTGGTTGCGTTAAGTCACATTCCAAATTATCCACAATCCAGAATCCACGTTGGATATGAAAATAGGCATATCCTTAGGGGTAAATGAGCATAGCTTCAGGGGCAAATAGAGACGCTATCTGGCAAGGAGTTCACCAACTATTTTCATTTCGTCGAGGTGGTTCCTCTATGTATATAAAACCAATGATAAAACTCAATGCTATAATCTCGATTTCGCTGCGGTATCCGCAAGTTCATTGCTTACAGTTACAATGCCCCATTGTCCGGGGACCCAAAACAGCTTTATTAATTTGCCTTTCAAAATCAGTCTATCCCGAATGTACACTATAATAAATGTTTTGTTGTTTGTATTTTGAATAGCTGTGATCGTGGAAAGACTATCAGTAAAAATTATTGTTTTGTTTTCGTTCGTATGTACCTAGTATTGCGCTCAGGATTGCAAACGCTTCGGCAGTAAAAATGTATGTAGGTAAATGACAGAAATATTCCCTTTGTAACTGTCGTCCTATTTGCATCAACGGCAGCAAAAGATGTCCCATCTTCAGATTTTGAAGCGTCTGTAAAAAGGAATTGCCATCCAAGTTTCTTGTATTCATTAACGGCTTCTGCGAGCAGTAATTTGTAGGTGTCGTTAGTTGTTGTGTTTTTAGGATACTTTCTCAAGGTTGCGCAAGGTTTTTTGGCTATTCTGTACAGGCTTACAAAAATTATTTCATACAAATCCTGGCTAACGAAATCTATATAAGTAGAATTAAATTTGTATGAAATTATTTTGTAAGCCTTGTATATAGAATAGCCAAAAAAACACACCTAATATTTTTTGTCAACTTTCATGGTGAAAATACCTACTTTTCCCTTTTTCCGGTTAATTTGAATTGGAATAATCGCATTGTAGACAAAATGTTTCTGATTTGCATTATTAACAATTTAGAGCATATTCCTGGCTTTGAAAAATGCTATAGTCCTTTATTGTAATTCTTGATATTGTTTTTTAATATCTTAATTTCATATTAAAGATTTTTTTTTCAAATTACCCCTCTAGCCTAAATGGAGTGGAAAGATTCACCCCCTGCAATAAAAAATTCTTGTACTTAACCCCTCTAATAAAAACCGTTGTCAATTTTGGCGGTTAAGTTATCGTAATCTTGAAACACTGAACCCGCTTTCACCATTTTAAAATTTTGAAATAATGAAAAAACTGCGTTAAATCAATAATTTTCACCATGGGCGTTGATCTTCAACAAAAATGCGTTTTGTCTCCTCTTCTTTTCATTACTTATATGGGCTGGATGTTGCATATAGCGCAGTCTTTGCGAAGACAGATTCAGATTTGGGTATTGGCGAAAGAATAAGATCGCGGATACAAGCTGCTGAAATAAGATTTCTCTGTTGTATTGCTGGCGTGGCGTGACCTGTATAGATCGTATTAGAAACACCAGAATACGTGAGGAACTCAATGTCGAGCAGCTACTTCTCCAGATGGAGATGCTTCAGTGGTTTGGGTGGTCAGGTCAGGTCTACCCGTATGGGGATTAACTTTGATGATGAAAAGTCGATGGCGGAGATCTTGAGCAACCTACGACCCACTTAATGAATAAGCGGGCCATTGAATATGATTGAATGCATGAAAAAAATTGTCCTCAACTATTTCGACTTAAATTGGTTTCAAGCGCCCACAATTTTCTTCTGTACCTTGATAAAAAGTATGAGCTGATATTAAGTAGAGGTATAATATAAAAATTTTATTATTATCTTCTTCGTCCGCTAAAGAAGCAGCAGAGCTGCTGTAGACACAAACAAAATAATAAAAAATACAGGGTGGGCCAAAAGAATTCATCCGATGTTGTTTGGCTCTCATTTTTTTTTTTTAATAAAAAACTTCGATTCTGTTTTTTGATTATGTTTATTTATTGGTTTTATTGGTTATTGGTTTATTGTTAAAGGTTCAAAAAAAAAACATAATCAAAAAATCGCTATCGCAATGAAATGGGGTCGGTGTTTTTTGATCTTAAATGTTCGCAGATGGTTGTGTAGTTGTTATTTGACAGGGATTAGGGTGAAGGGACATTCTTCTTTTCTTATTGCTCTCTTTAAAAGCATGCAGAGGAGAGAGATAAAATGATAATCATGTTTTATCCATTTTCGAAAAAAAAAAATATTTTCTGTTGTCTTCCATTCTCCATTGTGTACGTACGATTATTCGGCCCTAGCGGGGTATCCGTCGGAACGGAAAATTCTCCGATTTCATACGAATCGGAGGATTTTTGCTTCGAGGTATACTTCGGAAGACATTTTCGGAACTTTTTTCCGACAAATATGCAACGCACACTGGCGTTTTGCGTTTCAGTGCGATCAAGTGCGTTTTAACTGATATTTTTGACAGCTTCATACGAATTTTCTTCCGATATGCTCCGACAGGAATTGGTTGCGAAATTTGTTTAAGATTTGCAGTGAAGTGTTGATAAATGAAAGCAATAAAGAAAAAAAAAACTTTTAACAAAGTAATTGGTTGTATTTGTTGCTTAAATTTGTGTTTCCAGAGCAAAAACAAACGAAAAAACAAGCACTAAATAGGAAAACCCCGATGTACCACGAAACAACATCATGTCAAATCAATGCGTCGCCGCATTTTAATTATTCTTTCCGAAGGCGGATACCTCGAATGTAATTTGAGTCTCCGACGGAATATGCGTTTCGGAGAATTCTCCGTTCCGACGGATACCTCGCTTGGGCCGATTGTGTAGGTATGGCGAAACGATACCTTTTTAAGAAGTTTCACTACTTTCACGTGTACGGACCTGCACGCCATGCACGCGTCCAATTTGTATACCCTCCACAGGAAGGTATATTCACTTTGTCATTACGTTTGTAACGCCAAGAAGGATTCACCGGAGACCCTATAAAGTATAATATATTCTGAATGAGGATCACATTCTGAACCAATTTAGCCATGTCCGTCTGTCTGTCTGTTGAAAACACGATAGCGTCCAAACGAATCGACTTAGGCGAATGAAATTTTGTGAGAGGACTTCTTTTTACCGTTGTCAGGTTGGTATTGTCGGTTGGTATCTGTCCGTCTGTCTGTTGTTGTTCGTATTTCCCAGGAGAAGGTTCTTCTGAAAGAAAATTTTGGGAAAACCCTCAGGAAAAGTCGGGAAATTGGAAAAATCGAAAATTGAGACAGGCTGGGCGGATTTGGCTCAAATTTTTTTTCAGTTGTTTGTAATTGCCAAGAGAAGATTCTTCTGAAAGAAAATTTAGGGAAAACCCTCAGGAAAAGTCGGGCAATTCAAAAGATCGAAAATTGATAACGGCTGGGCCTATTAGGCTCGGATACCTCGAATGTTATTTGAGTCTCCGACGGAATATGCGTTTCGGAGAATTCTCCGTTCCGACGGATACCTCGCTTGGGCCGATTGTGTAGGTATGGCGAAACGATACTTTTTTAAGAAGTTTCACTACTTTCACGTGTACGGACCTGCACGCCATGCACGCGTCCAATTTGTATACCCTCCACAGGAAGGTATATTCACTTTGTCATTACGTTTGTAACGCCAAGAAGGATTCACCGGAGACCCTATAAAGTATAATATATTCTGAATGAGGATCACATTCTGAACCAATTTAGCCATGTCCGTCTGTCTGTCTGTTGAAAACACGATAGCGTCCAAACGAATCGACTTAGGCGAATGAAATTTTGTGAGAGGACTTCTTTTTACCGTTGTCAGGTTGGTATTGTCGGTTGGTATCTGTCCGTCTGTCTGTTGTTGTTCGTATTTCCCAGGAGAAGGTTCTTCTGAAAGAAAATTTTGGGAAAACCCTCAGGAAAAGTCGGGAAATTGGAAACATCGAAAATTGAGACAGGCTGGGCGGATTTGGCTCAAATTTTTTTTCAGTTGTTTGTAATTGCCAAGAGAAGATTCTTCTGAAAGAAAATTTAGGGAAAACCCTCAGGAAAAGTCGGGCAATTCAAAAGATCGAAAATTGATAACGGCTGGGCCTATTAGGCTCAATTTTTTTTCAGCTGTTCGTAATTGCCAGGAGAAAGTTCTTCTGAAAGAAAATTTTGGGAAAACCCTTTGGAAAAATTGGGAAATTTAGGATTGTGAATTTCATTGTGGCCCCTATTGTGATTGTCGATTGTTAATCGTTGATCGTCAACTGTTGATCGTTCGAAAACTGTGATTGTCGATTGCGATCGATATTTGTCGATTTGATAGTCGCTTGTAGTCGATTACAAATGTCTGATCGATGCTTTCTCTTGGAAGTGAAAAAAATGTGTGCGTACGAATAGCTAAAATCAATCGACGCAATCGACAATAGTCGTGACGATCGCTGATCGACAATCACAATAGGGCCTCTGATAAAAGACGTTTCGCGTGCAATTTGGATGGAGAAGTTCACGAGATAAATAATAGATGGCGCCAGGTGTCCTTTTCGCATTGTCATTTTCTATTAAGCAAATGTGCTATTTTTTTTTTTCTGCAATCGATTCGAGTTTTGCGTATTATAATAGTACACTGTTTCTGAATAGTCGTATATCGCGCATCACATCCGCAAACGGTACAAGATCAATTGAAATTCAATGCGATATTTATTAATTCGAATTGTGCATCGGTACGCGGTTGTTCGTCAATAAATTGATGAACAATGTGATTCAGGCCAAATTTCATCAACGGCAAATTCAAAGGAGAGAAAGTCCTTATCCCACGCATTCCGATTAATCCAATTAATCTTCCATTACAATTCAAGCTGATTCAGTTCCCCGTTTGATTGGCTTTTGCGATGACAATCAATAAATCGCAAGGCCAAAAGTTTGAAGTCTGTCGGATTATTCTCGAATTTCCCTGTTTTTCGCACGGTCAGCCGTACGTTACCTGTTCGCGTATTGGCAAACCGTCTTCGTTGTTTGTTTTTGCGCTGGAAAACAAATCGAAAAAGATTGTTTACCATATCGCTCTTTACTCATTTCGATTCCATTCAAATAAATCACATTGAAGCTTGGACGATCTGTGTTTTATTATCACTCTGGAGTTTAACTGAAGGCGTTAAATTGGGGCAAGACACTTCAAATCCCACCGCTGCCAATCCAATCTTTTTGAAGTGAAACTTGATATTGAATTATTGGATTATTTGAATGTTTTATCGAATGCAGCTTTAAAGTCGACGAAAATGCCAGATTTAGGTTAAGCAATCTATAACTATTTTTCCCAGCTGCTTCGCACTCGTAATTGTTCTTTACTTTAAAGAGCTTAAAGCTACTTCTCTGTTCTTGCTGTATTCTTGAGCATACCGTCTTATTGTCTTTTAGCTCTATTGTGTTTTTTTTTAAGCTTAAGGTTTTGTAAACTATTTAAGTGTTTAACTTATCTTGGTATTCAGCCTTTTCTCTGTTATTTTGGCAAGAGGTTGAAAGGGTTCGTTATCTTATATTCGCGGATAATAAGTGTGGAAGAGAATAAAACACTGTCCATAATTATGATTTTTTATGTAGTATCATACTGAATCAAGTTTTAAACATAAAATAATACATTGGATTTTATACATATGCCTAATACATTATGTAAATGTTATCAATTTGGTAAAAGACATTGTTTTATTTAACAAATATATGTAATTGAATAAGTGAAAAAAAGTTACAATATTTTAGTATTCTTCATCGTAATTGATTAAATAGTTATTTCTTACGCTTTTTAATAACATTTCTAAACACCAAAGAGTCAAATTAAAGTAGGTATTTTTAAACATAATATTTTATTTACCTAAAGACTATTTATGTAATCGCAAACAGATAATACGTTCTTAATTTTGGATTTACATTACCACGCCACGCAATTTTGCATGACTTCAGAGAGAGAGAGAGAGAGATCCGTTCGCACTAGTCAAGACTAATGATCTGTAAGAGTGAGACCACAAATCTCCATAAAAAAGTTATGGCGGCCTAAATTCAACTGTTAGGCTTGTGCTCTCACTCTTACACATCATTGGCCTGGACTGTGGAAAAACGCATATCTCTCTCTAAAGTCATGCAAAAATGCGTGGCGCGGTAATGTAAATCCACCATAAATAACGTGTTTTATGCGTGTAATCATTATTATGTACGTACAGTAATAAAGAAACCGAAAATATTTTTATTTCAGTCTGCGCTAATGCTGTTATGACATTGATTTAAATCGGCTAAAACAAGTAACAAGAAGTAAAAGGGAATACAAAGAAGTCATATAAAACAGAATAATTGCATAATGGTATATACATTCTAATATCAGTACATATTTCTTTTGCGTTGAAAAAAATATAAGCGATTTGAAAAGTTAATTGATTATAGAGATTTTACATCAAAAAGTATATTTGAATTTTTATAAGAAACAGGGAATAAAACTTTGAATATTAGTTATTTTATTAATGATACATCTTACGAACGAACACTCATATCGAGATTTCAATAAACGTAAAAAGAAATCTTGTGGTTATTACGAAAGGGTATACAAATTTAAACACATTCTTTTATTATGTGTTGTAATTACATTTAAATAATTGTTGGATACTTTTTTTTAAATACATAAATATAAACATTCGACTCGTACCAGTGACATTCAGTTACTATCTGCATTTTCACACAAGTGTCATATTTTTAAATGATAATGTAGTATGGTAGGTACATATATGCAATTTGGTATGTAAGAGCGTTTATACGATTTTCTTTTTTTTTTTTAAATTAATTGTCAATCACCTAACAGATATAAATTAACTCTTGTTGCACTGCAGCTATCCTCGATGACCTTTATTATAAGAACTAAGACGAATACCTCTTTAACACACAAAGTGCAACCATTACATCCATTGATGGCAATTTGATTATATTGCATTACTGTTTGTTTGAATTGTATATTATTTGCTTTTTATTTTGTTATTGTATGCTAATAGATTTGTTTACTGCTTTTTTTTATATAACCATGTTTAGTATTTTTGGTTAAATATATCTAGAAAAAAAATTATTGAGAATTTTAAGTAATATTAGATCTTAACAATATCTTTTTAAAATGTTGTTTGAAACATTTATATGTCAAAACATATATATTATTTATTTCTTTGAGGATCATTTTTTCCCACATCCGGATGCTAAGTTTTTTTTATCTAGAATGTATATAAATTGATTAGTTTATACCTGGCGTGTATGTTGGTTGTTCGGATGTATTGAGGGAAGTATTTTCCGTGGCTCCTGAAGTAAACGGATTTGTAGGATTCGGCTGCTGATACGATGGTGGCGGCATCGCAAAAACTGGCATTCCAGCTCCAGTTGCTTGACCAGCTGTCGGTTGTGATGTAACAGGAGCTGAGCCAGCTGATATATGTAGGTCTTCAAGATCATTCATATCCTCCTAAAATTAATTCAAATGGAATAAACGTTTTTAAGGCTTTCATTAGCTTCAAAATAAGTAATAATATTGGGAGGTATGCACCGAATATAAACATTTTTATTTTCAAAAATGTACCATTAAATATACCATATATAACGGGCATTGTTTACATTAATTTAAAATTGTGCAAATTATATTAAATATATGTTAATGCATATGCCTCCTACGTGTTTCCAATAAAAAAGCCATATAAGCTAAATAATATTATTACAAGTGATATTTACAATATGTAAATAAAATGTTTCACTCTTTACAATTCTAACATTTATTGATAAACTTACCAATCTTCCTTGAGGTCGTGGTCGTTGCTCTGGTTGACCTTCTCTACTAGCATTGCCACCGTCCCGCTAATATTAGAATAATAAAATAATATTCGTATTGAAATGATGATGAATATTAAATAATAAATAAATGGCAAAATAAATTACAACAAAAAAATATTAAACCAAAGTTAAAAAAGGACCATGGAATGTACGACAAATAAATTGTATCAATGTTTGATGATTTTCGTGAAGTAGGTATATTAAACAAATTAAAAACTGACTGATCCAAAATGAAGCGATTTGTTATAGCAACAGTATATCTCAGATAGTTCAATATTTTAATATACCTACATATATACGAGACTAAAATCAAATATATTTTGATCGCCGAACAGTTATGCCTACTGTTTTCATAGCGGCGCTTCATACGCACGCTTTCGTCATTTGCAGCTTGTTGTACGCTTGCTTCTAGTTTCCTTGCAGCTGGCATATAAACAAACAAAGCTTTGTCGACAAAGCGGCAAGGTCGCATTTTCGTAGTCTTTTGTTTTTTTCTTGACAAGTTGTAATGTTTGACCTTGTAGAAAGAGCTTTATATTTTTTCGTTCAGTAGTCCACCCAAATCGCTCTTCTAGCATAAACATACTGAATATTTCAATACCAAATGTGTACGGTGACCTTAAATGCTGACCAATATGCACTTTCAGCCATTATGAAAATGTTCCTTTGACTGCTATCTCCAGATAGCTAATATTTAGGGCAAGATTTTACTTTACTGCCCATTCGAAAATAACGGTTTTTTTTTTTTTGCACAGTCCAATTGATTTCAGTAATCTTAACACAGATATGAAAACAAAAATTTGGCGGTCTCTTACCGTTTGGGCGTGGCACGCCCCCAAAGTTTCAAAAACACCATATGAAATAGTACCAACATTTCAGGAACGGAGAGTCCGTTTTTTGTAAAATAATTTTTTTAATGTGCAGTTAAATCATAAAAAAGTTTCATCAAAATCGGATCATAGAGACCGAAGATATGAGGTAATTAAAAAGAGCTAAATTATGCACCCCCCTGCTTGTGGTCACTGTAGGATTTGGAGTGGGTGCAAGGTTGGGTATATGCAAAGTTTTTATTATGTTGTTTGCTTAATTTTACCGCCAAAAAACATGCGAATTTTTAATTATATTATATCTCCGGTATTTATGATAGGATCGGATCGGATTTTTTATAAGTTAACTGCACATTTAGGGAATATAAAAAAATTAATTTTACAAAAATTGGAATCTCCATTCCCGAAATTTTGGCACTGTTTTAAATGTATATATATTTTTTGAACTTTGGGGGCGTGCCACGCCAAAACGGTAAGAGACCGCCAAATTTGTTTTGTAGATTTGAGCTCAGCGCATGAAAGCCAATCGGAATAAACAAAAAAAAATATTTTTTTCGAATGGGCAGTAAAGTAAAATCTAGCCAATATTTAGATTATCTTCTATAAAAACAACGTATATTATCTCGTATGAGCAAGGTCATAGATTTAAGCTACAGTCAATATTTGTTTCAAATATTTGCGCGGAAGTGAATAATAAAACAAAAATGTTTTCGGTAGGTTTGTATTTAAATTCTGAAAGGGATGAAGTCGATGTGTAATCAAATTTGAACGCGCAACGGAAATTAGTAAGAAGTGGCTCATCCCCATTATTTCTTCCCATAATTATTTTATTTTGCTTATAAATTGTGGACAATTTAACAATCCTTTGGCAAACTGCTAGTGCTCTTTCATGAATTGAACTAAACAAATTAACTAATCAGTTGTTGTGGTTTGTTTTTCTGCCATTATTGAAAGGAAAATATAAAAAAATCACACTATTTTTCGCTGTCTTTTATTTACTTATATTTTTTTCCACCATGCAAATGCACCATTGAAAACTTAATTTGCCATCAAAATATGTTTAGCATTTGACGTCGATAAAATTGCGCTCACATTTGCATAGTTGCGCGAATGTAATAGAGCGACGTGCAGTAGTTGCAAATAGATTTTAAGTGAGTACAAAAATAAGGAATTTCCGGTGTAATCTAATCTTCTTTTCTCAACTAACCTAACGTCTTGTAAGGAAAGGCCTGTGCATGCACTTATGCTACATTTGAAGGATTGAAAAATGAAAACACAAGAGTACATATATATTTCCTTTAAAAATACCTGGTGTCGGCAAGACCCAGAGTGTACTGCGACGATATTGCAGGTAATGCAATTTGACAAAAAGAATTTCAGAATTGACTGTTTTCTTCATATTATATTACATATAGTCTAATAAACTAAAAAAATATTTACTATTACAATACTAAACAAAAATATGAATGTAAATCGACTTTGAATGAAAATGCGTGACGTTGGTCAAAACTTTACCTGAATAACACTCAATGTGAATAATTCATGCTTTGTTAAACGGCCAATACATCAAATTAATCTAATATATTAAATAACTTACCTTGTTCGATTTGGAATATAGATATAGAACCAGTTGATTAAAAATAGTACATAAATTTATAGTACATGCAAACAAAAAAACTCAATTACATATCTTTAAGACTTCTTCACAAAAATCATCAAACAGTTGGCTAGTACGATTGATAATTTCAGAAAAATTATATCAAGTTCACTCACATTCAAATGCTGGTAATCACCAGTTGCTTCATTAGCAGGAGGCTTATATTTGCCACAACAGAAGTTGCAACAGAAACAGCAGCAGCAACAACAACAGCAGCAGCATCCCGACAATATAGCACAACAAATAACTATAGCCTAGAAAAAATATGAAAGATTAGACTGTACAATGATTAGGCGACTGAGAAATACGTACCTTCACAGCTGGTGATGTAACAACAAAGTATGCATTCACGTTTTCCTCACCAAATTGCTCGGCAATATAAAGCCCTAATGAGCCGTAGTTGTCATAAATATTTCTTTTCGTCAAATCGCTTAAAATGGAATGAGCTCTATTAACTTCTTTAAACTATATTAAAAAGAAAAGAACCATACAAAATTTGTTCGCTCAACTAAACAACACTTTCTCTACCTTATCCGCAGCTTCGACATTGTTAGGGTTTTTGTCTGGATGATACTTCAGTGCAAGTTTTCTGTAAGTCTTCTTAATTTCATCAGCAGTGGCCGTTTTCGGAAGTCCCAAGATTTCATAAAGTGAATCACCAGAAGTGCTAAAAATATAATCCATCGTTAGATATGTAACAATATTAGACGACACAATTATAGGGACCAGTCATTGTATAAACAAATGTAAGAAATAATAACAAATATGGACCTAGTTAACGCTACAATATTCCTTCTTTTGGACTAGGTATTAAATAATTAAAATGTAACTTCGTTGTTTTACATTAACTTAACTAAAAGTGATCTCACGACTCATGTTAAGTGACATGAAAATCATCTGTGCATTTGGAATAGCATATGTAATTGAAAAGCCCTTAAAAATACATACAAGGATGTAGGTATGTTAATAATATGTATAATACATACATATATTATTTGTTGGCACACCCGAAATAGTATATGTTTTGTACCTATAAAACTGATCATAATTTCATGCTTTCCCTTCCAAAATAAAATTCAGTCACTATAATCACTAACTACCTTGTCATAATCTTAAGATAAGGAATTTCGATTGTATTATTCATCAAATAGCCTAAAAGAATGGGAATTAATATTGCTGCAGTTACGGATTTCTGCAATGTATGGTCTAAAAACCAAACTTGCAGAAAAAATCAATTAATAAAGAAGGCATACTTTTTGTTAATATTGACTTGAAACTATTTTATTTTCTTTATGCAGAAAGCTGAATTGCAAATATGGAAGCAGCTGTCATGACTTATCCTTGAATAATTGTAAAGGTATACGGATTTATCGGCAAAATCAATTAGGTCTTGCAAAAGTATATTAGCATGGTTTTTATTAAGGAATTATTACTTACGACAGTTTTCTCTTGTCCATTTTTGTTTATATTTTATAAGAAACTTCAATCTAATGGCAGGCAATAAGATACACTGTCGTTTTCGTTTTTATTTATGCTTGGTTGTAGTTTATATTTTTTACAAATAGAATTCAAGTAGCGAAATGAAAATCCCCTTTTACAAAATCTGAAAACTGCAGAATGAAAACCAAACTCAATATTTTAGTACTAGTTGTCAACCAGTTTACCACTGATAAATCTCTGGCGCTAGGCGCGTTAAGAAGAAAATCTGCTAGTGCTCAGCTAATGTTGAATTCGATTGGCAATCTGAGATTTTTTAAGATTTCTGTAGATTTCGTCTGGCCAATCGAACAAAAAGAAGTATACTGCGCTGTTCTTTGTTGGTGTTGGTGGTGTGGCTGCCAAAAGTTGTTTACCTTTTTTGTTGTGAAGATTTTTTTTTTCATCATAATGTAAGTGTATTGGTAAATCTCGAGCGTCTCTGAGAAAAAATCTAGATTCGCAAAAGTGCTCTCGACTCTGAAAAAGATTGCTTTTTTTTGTACCAAACGAACGAAAAAAGTGATCTCGGGAAAGAATAAGTGCTTTTTTCTGGCGAATCGAAATTAACATAAGAATAAGAAGTACAGGAAGGGGCATATCGAGGAAACAGTGAGGCTTTTTTCAAAATAGTGTGAGTTACACTAACACAAATGCATTGACACAGGGCCGACCTAAGGGGCCAGCGTAGAGTTAGGATGCCAAAATATTGGGGCGCCCAATGTAACTCTAGCTGTTTCTTTGAAAGTGATAAAAGGCGTATTTTTTTTGAGAATTTATAGCTCGCTCACTTTTACTTTTACATGCAAAACTTTCATATTCACTTTTGGTTTTGTTATACTCACTTCCGAAAAAAATACGCCAAAAGTAGGAAAATATGTAGCACCTTTATAGAAACAAATCTATTATTAAGCCTGTATAAATAAAACTTACCTTTTACAGGATCCTAAAAATTTTAAACGTTTAAATAAAATTCAGTTCTTATCAGTTTTTAGTAAGGATTAATTTTATTGAAAAAACACTATCACAGATATTTTCCTTAGTCAAATAAATTTTAGTAGGTAACATTTTGCCTACATTCCTCTGAAATGAACTGTTTTGGTCAATTTTGTTCTAATTGATAACTTTTCGTTATTTCTTGAAGCAATATAAAAATACCTTGTCTTTAAAAATATTTCAATTATCATTTTTGATATAATTCCGAAATGACCCGAGTTTTTAATGTGTCCTTCGAAGATTGTTTTTCCAATAAGTTCATTTTGAGAATTGATAATTATGCGGTCATACATCTGTTTTTTTAAAATTGTATTTTTTTTGTCCATTAGTTTTGATTGGATTCTTAGCTGTTTCTCTGTTATAAGACATATGTTTTCTACATCTTTCAAAGATGTTTTTAAAAATCCCTTCGTCTTAAAAGCTACTAAAGATTGAGGATTTTCATCACCTTCAAGATCATTTTTACAGCTGTCACATTTTAAAATTTTTTTTAACTTAAAAACAACGAACCCGGCGATATACTTAACAACGTGGCTTGTAAATTCAGTCAATATACTGGGGTCTGAGAAATAATCATGGTCATTTATGAATGCTTCATTTTCCTCTTGATTACAATTCACAACGTTTTGCAAAATAGTTTGTTGCGACCCTTCCATATATACAGTTTTTATAGGGTTGGAGGAACTAACATTTAAAATTTGTATGTTTTCTAGAGGTAAACAGTTGCCAAGTCCACTTTCTCTTATTTTGCATCTTATTATAAGTTTTTTGTATGCTGCTTTAAACTGCTTTACAGATGGGTTATCATTGTACCCAAGATGTGACCGGATTGATCCAAAAAATAGCTCTATGTGGTCTTGGTTCAGTTTGTAGAACGGTATATAGTCTAACAGTTTACTTTTTACGAATCTTTCGTAAATAATTCTTATATTTTTTAAACATGTTATGAGTCCTATAAATCCCGTCTTCCTTTTATGTTCCACGAGTCGAACTCCATTCGTTACTTGAAGCATGGACAAATACGTAATTTGCTCATTCGCGAATACCATAAGATTTGTAATATTTTCTTCACAAATTGCCTTTTCAAGACCAAAGTTGAAGAAGCTCCGGCTGTTAAGCACATCAAACACATTATTTAAATTTCTTAGAAATGTTACTGTTGCCTCGCTACCACAAAACTGTGGCAGTAAAAGTACGTCACGGCAAAAATCTATGGCATCAGCAACAGATTTGCTTAGTGCTTGAACAGCTAAGCGAACTTTCATTTTTTGATTAGAAAAATATATATGAGCTCTTCTTAGCTTATTGCCAAGATGCAGTTCTTCTTTTTCTTGTATATTAACAAGCTCTTGGAGGTAGTTCCACTTTATCAGTTCTCCGTTTGTATCCTTGAAAGTTCCTATCTCTGCAAACGAATTTCTCACCAACTTGATCATGTGACAAGGATCTGGTAGGACGCAAATCTTGTCCAAAGATGAGTAGACTGTAAACGTACTATCTGCTTTAAGGTCGCTTAAGTTTACACCCAACAACTTAGCACAAGTAAAGTTTACAGCCGCACCATCAAAAGTTAGTCCTAGAACTTCGGCACCAGTCTGCAATATATTCTCGATGCAGTGCGTTATCAAATTTCTTTTTTGTTGGGCATCCAAAGAAGCAATAGGGAAATATCCAACTGGAATTTTCCAACTTTGATTAACGCAAACCACAAGAAAAACGAGCATCTGCGTAGCTTCTGTGCTGCTATCATTTCCGTCACCAATGAAAGTGTAGCCCAAAGCTCCTGTTGTGTTCCAATCTACATGTCTACAAATCAAAAAATGTTTAATTTATTCTAAATTAATCCTAATTTTCGTTATTGTTACCTTCTTATGGCCATTTCATCAAAAACTAAATTCAAAATGACTTTTTTTGACTTCTCAGCAGCATCATTAACAACCATTTTAATAGCTTCAAAAGCTTCATTTGTAAAGCCAGGGTTGCAGTCGACACACTCATACCATTTTGATATTGTCCGAGGATGAGGCAGACAGTTATCAAAGTTTTCCCTCACAAACTCATATGCTTTGGGTGAAAGAAAATTTAAATTGAGAGCAAACGATCTTAATGCTGGCTCAAACTTTTTGATTTTCGGATTTCCCTTTGCTTTAGAAAATTTTCTTTGGAACAGCTCAGCGTTCATGGCCCCAATGCTCTCCAAAATTTCTGATGTCTCATCATTTACTAAATTTTTATTTTTTAAACTTGAAACTATCTCATTAAGAGAAGCCAGTTTAATTTTATTTCTTCGCACTTTCTGACGCAGTGTTTTAATTTTCCTTTTGTTGTTTATATGCGATTTTCTTAAGGTATTAATTTTTTCTTTCAGTTTCCTTTTTTTCGAAATTGGGTAGGAAGAAGACGAAGGATCATCAGATGAGATCAGGGCTCGTTTGAGTGGCATTTTTTTCACCTAAATAGATTTAACCTAAATTGATTTAGTCTTTTTAAACTACTAATAAACTTACGATCCGATTCGGAATACTAAAATTTATTTCAGCATTTTCAATGTCTTGAATGCTTGATGAACGTGAAAGCGTATCATCATTTACAACCTGTTCGTTTGATTCGGGAAGTCGGAAAACAATTTCTTCCACTGCAGATGGATTTGGTTCGGCAGCGACATATGGTATGTCAATATTTTGTGTACTTGTCGAAGGACATATTTGTATATCAACTTCTTCAAACTCACTACGAGAAATTTCCTGACATACAAATTTGCTGCAAGTAGGTTGCTCTTCTCTGAATTTAAAATAGGTAAATAAAGACGTTGCACACAAGTTAGTTATAAACTCAAAACTTGTAAAATATTAGATTTTTGTTTTATATTAACTTACTGAGATTCTCCAAAATGTTTCGATAAAAATGGCATTGCAGAAGGAAAAAGATTTTTTTTTTTTCCTGGAGTATTATTTATAAAATCACATCCATGAAAGTGACTTGAACAGACAACGAACGAAGTCTTTATTTCATCCAACTCAAGGATTTCCATCCATTTTTTTCTTTTCCATTCAGCTTTCGGAAATCTTGAAAATTAGTAGAGTATACCCAGTTAATTGAGCTCTTTTTTTTCTCACGTACACAAACTCAACGTTACTTGACATAAACACTTCTTGACGAAGATACCAACCGACACGACATAAACACTCCTTGACGAAGATACCAACCGACACGATAACAGGACAACAGAAGAAATACCTTTAAACATATTTTCTATTTAAAACAAGAAAACTGCACTAGGGCGCTCAACCGATTTAAGCGCCTTGCCCTCACCAACAAAAAAATAGTTCGTCCCTGAACGAGAGTTTCCGATTTGACAGATGAGTTTCAGCTAAATCAAATGCTATCACATAAAAAAAGTATATTTTTATTTTCAATGAAATTGCTTTTTTTGCAACAAAATACCATGAAATACCAATTTAAAAGTGTTCTACGATAATATATCTACCTAAAAAAACACCTAACAACATTATTTTATGTGAAATAGGAGACAAAACTTACCTGTGAAATGAAAAATTGTTACTCTCCTTATTATATTCGTTTTTGCAGAATTTAACACAGCACCGCATGTTGTTCTAAGTTTATTTAAGTAAAGAATTGTTTTTATTCACTGTATACACTATTGTTTCACTGTTTTATTAACTCAAATACGTAATTTCACTATTTTAAGAATTTCAAATTTCAAACAAGGCAAATTTCTGCCGTTTCAGCCCAGCAAAATGACAGATGAGTTTCAAATTCTCTGTTTTTTTTTCATATCTTGCGGCCTCACTCACGTACACTGTATATGTGATATACACTCTTTCCTGTACTTCTTATTCTTAGGTGCTCAGTGCTGCTTAGTTCTCACATATATTAGTGACCACGATTACTTTTTGTTACGATTTTTATAATAAAATTTATACAATCAATTTTATTAAAAAAAAAAAAGTAGTCCAGGACCTTTTTTCAAATAACAGAAAACAGAAAAGAATAACTAGCAAGCGGTCTGTCTTAATGTAATTACAAAAATATTCATGAAAGCCATCACAAACGGCTTAAACTTTGTAAACGTACGATTACGAAGTGGTAAAAAAAGTGAACATTTTTATGGCATTTCACATGCCAAATAAATAAGCCAATTTAAACCGACGCAGCGCAGCCAGAAAAGTATTTTCGTGTTCAGTAGTAACCACGAACTAAGCTCACAAAGTTACAGCCTTGCTAAAATGACTTGAGAAAAAACGTTGGTAGCTCTTACTCTAAAAAGAGATTGCCTTTTTTTTTGTACCACGCGGAAAGTGATCTGGGGCAAGAAAAACTGCTTTTTTTGTGCCAATCGAAAATGGCATTAAAATACTAGTTTATCAATTTGTGTTGATTGTTTGGAATATTGGAATTAGACATGGAAATGGAATTGTGGATTTGTTTTTGTAGAAATTGAGGAAAATAATTGGAAAAAAGGGTAAAAGGGGTAAAAGGCTTTTGAATTTTGAAGAGAGAATGCCGATGGACCGCGTAAAAGAAAAAAAATGTTTTTAATTGACAAATTGGTTTTATAATAATTGCATTAAAAAAAACAAATTTCCATCCGGTACCAGGTACGCAATATTGCTGGAATTCAAAAGCAGATTCGCTTTTGTCAAATTGTCTCGTATGTATACAAAGTTGTTGTAAGTGAATATTCTATTTTGTATCAACCTGAAAAGTACTAAAAGCAGTAGGTAAGTTAAAATAAGCAATCTCAGAAATTCATAGATAGTTACATTCATATACATAATACCTACCCAACAACCCTTTAGTATGATGTATGAACATTTTTGTTTGGATTGGATGACCAATTTTGTTAAAAAAAATAAAAATCTATGTATGGTATGTACTTCGTTCTTGGTTTAGATGGGTGCCTATCGCCTAATCGCAACGTCTTCAGTATTTTATTTACATACATTTCAATGTTGGACAGTGTTTTGGTGCATAATTTACTATGTAGTGACATATTATATCTATCAACCTCATGCTCATCTAAACTGGTTTACTCCTGCCTAAAATTGGACAATACTTATCTATTATCTACATACAAACTTCCGTAGTTTTTGCGGTCACGAATTTAATTAATGTTAATTTCGATTGGTACAAATAAAAGCTATCTTTTGTTGAATTCGATTGGCAATCTGAGATTTTTTAAGATTTCTGTAGATTTCGTCTGGCCAATCGAACAAAAAGAAGTATACTGCGCTGTTCTTTGTTGGTGTTGGTGGTGTGGCTGCCAAAAGTTGTTTACCTTTTTTGTTGTGAAGATTTTTTTTTCATCATAATGTAAGTGTATTGGTAAATCTCGAGCGTCTCTGAGAAAAAATCTAGATTCGCAAAAGTGCTCTCGACTCTGAAAAAGATTGCTTTTTTTTGTACCAAACGAACGAAAAAAGTGATCTCGGGAAAGAATAAGTGCTTTTTTCTGGCGAATCGAAATTAACATTTGTCAGAGTCGACAGCACTTTTGCGAATCTAGATTTTTTCTCAGAGTCGCTCGAGATTTACCAATCCACTTACACATGATTTGACATTTGGTAGCTGGCGTTAGTTTGTTTTGTTTACGTTTTATGAAGTCGGTCGAAAAAGTTAGAGCTACTGAAAAACCACACTAAAATAAATAATTCAAACCAACATTTCATAAATATGGAACAAATAATAGAGGTGTAAATTTCATCTTCATCATGTGGAACATCTTCATCGTCGTCGTCGTCCTCTTCGGATAATACTGGCTCGTCTTCGTCATACGACCAATTTATGCAGTTGCAGTATTTGTTATTTGTAAGGGAGAAAAAGCATCGCGGTTGCAATTTTGTGGAAGACGAGACGTGGTGAACATATATTCAGAAAATTTATTATGAGATTTCTGTTATAGTTATTTGAAAATGTATGTAAAACTTGCAATTTGCAACCACTCTACAAAAAAAATCTTCACAACAAAAAAGGTAAACAACTTTTGGCAGGTACACCACCAACACCAACAAAGAACAGCTCGGTACAATTTTTTTTGTTCGATTGGCCACACGAAATCTAAAGAAATCTAAAAAATCTCAGATTGCCAATCGAAATTAGCGTAATATTAAAACCTCTTTAATAAATAAAATCGTTGAAAATCGAGATGTGAAAGACTTGAGGTTTGTATTGTCTAAATCAACATCAGAAACGGATTATGTATACTTTTGGATTGGAAGAAGAAGCCACCTCAATAAATATTTCTTGTACAAAATAAATGCCTTTGAGAAAATCACTTATGAATGAATCCATGTATGTAGTAGGTACATTAATTTTATCCGAATTTTTATAACGCTCAATTACAGGTGAATCGTGAATGGACACATCAACAAAATTGTATGCATGTTAAACGTACATTAGAAATATGTATGAGGAGTATCGGTTGATATAAATGAATGACTTAAGCCCTTTGTTCACTAATATTAATTAATATAATAGAAATATGTATGAGGAGTATCGGTTGATATAAATGAATGACTTAAGCCCTTTGTTCACTAATATTTACAAATAAATACCTATCCACTCACTTATTACACATCTTAAAGCATGTGCTTTTTCTAATATTGAATTTGCCAGCGATGCATTTCGTACACGTATTACTTTTTAACTTACTTAGTCGAATACTAATAGAGGGTTCTGATCTTTATCATTAAATTCAGACTAACAACAAGAAAGTAACGCCATGACAATTGTAAATATTGTTTCCAAAGTAATTCCTGGAATAAATTGGTTAAAGGGATATAATGCACAGTATGCTATTTCCGATTTGATTGCCGGTATTACTGTCGGTCTTACAGTTCTTCCGCAAGGATTAGCTTACGCAACTTTAGCAGGACTTGAACCTCAAGTAAGTTTATTTTTAACTGATTACATAAACAATAAAATTAAAATAAATTATGTAATTTGTATTTTTTAGTATGGCTTGTATTCCGCTTTTGTAGGAGGCATTGTATATGCTCTTTTAGGCGGATGCCGACAGGTAACAATCGGTCCAACTGCTCTTTTGGCCCTTATGACAAGTAAACATACTGCGTTAGGTTTGGCGTCAGGTCCAGTTTATGCCGTAATGCTTTGCTTGATATCAGGCATAATTGAGTTGCTTATGGCTTTGTTAAGATTGGGTAAGTGGGTTTGATAAGGTGGGTAGGTACATACCTACTATAAAATATGAATTTATATTCTAGGTGCTCTTGTGGATTTGATATCTTTGCCAGTAACAGTTGGATTTACATCTGCTACAGCAGTTATTATAGGAACTTCACAATTAAATGTAATTACGTTATTTTAACTTAAATTACAATTTTGGTCATACGTACAAAGTTTTAGGGTTTACTCGGCTTGAAAGGAGGGTCTGGATCAACATTTTTAAACACAATAAAATCCGTATATACCAATTTTAAGATGTCTCGCATTGGAGACATTGCTTTGGGAGTCATATCCATAGCATTTCTGCTTTCAATGAGGGTAATATTTTCGTCATTAATTTTATGTCGTAAAGGCACACATTCATTCATATACTTAAAGAAACTGAAGGACATCAAATTTTCGGAAAGAGTTGACGGACATCGCATATTAAATACACTGTTTTGGTTGTTAAGCACTGCTAGGAATGCATTAGTTGTTCTTATTTCCAGTATGGTCGCCATTTACACATGCCAAAAAAATACCTGTCCATTTATATTAACTGGAAATGTGAAAAGCGGTTTGCCAAATATCAGTTTGCCGAAATTCGAAACAACGATTAAAGGAGTAAACAATACAGAAGTTCGACAGCATTTTTTTGAAATGGTAGGTTTTTGAAGTTTAATCTTTTTGGTTGGTTTATCTTTTGAGTTACGGTTGCGACCTAAAGAAGGTGTTACACTAGCATATTATATATGTATGTATTGCAATTTTGGTGCAATATAGTGCATATAATACAAGAATATGGCCGACATCATATTCATATGTATATTGTACTACATATTAATGTAGAGGTTGCGCCGTATAGTTGTATAAAAATCGCTTGTTTTTGTAGGGCATTTTTTCTTTTGTCATAGGTACCTACAACGGAGTTGTTTTGACGTGTATTGTTCAATTTTGTATCCAAACATTTATGAACAACATTGGCAATTAGAGATCCAGCTCTTTCTTTCACCAAACTTTTCCTTCCTTATCGAAAACAACATTTTTTTTTCTTTTACACAAACGTGAATTAACATAATATATGGACCAATATAATATGTTTGTCATTACATATAATATGACGCATTTTCACTTGGTCATATTTTTTTTTATGTCATACCTACCTACATACCGGACTAGTGTGGTTATTTAATGTTCGCTTTGTCGTATATATGAACAAAAATTAACTGACAAAGCCATACATAATTGGTGATATTTATGTGACATAGGTAAAACAACTTGTCAAACATACAGAAATTGTCACATGTTTTATGTGGCACAATTGAAGGTACATATATGCTGGTGCAATACCACCTTAAGACTTGCATAGTACTACATTAATAAGCCGGTTGCAGGCGATTTGTTGGTAAAATGAAAAAAAGCGAAAAAAACAGTTTTAAAGACTAGACTTCCGATTTGCTTATACTACCACATATGTATTATGTATATTGTATGTACATACATAACTCTTGTACTTTTGCATTTATAGCGCGTTTGAACGAATTTTGTTTTCCATAAAATTTTTAATACTAGTTATAAAAATGATTGTATCAGCAACCCGGATGACGTTATACAACCGCTCATAACTGAATATAAAAATAACAATTTTAAAGACGAGACTTCCGATTTGCTAATATGTACTACCTCATATGTATTATGTATATTGTAAATACATAACTCTCGTTAAACTATTGCATTTATAGCGCGTTTGAACGAATTTTGTTTTCCATAACATTTTTAATACAAGTTTGAAAATGATTGTATCAGCAACCCGGATGACGTAATACAACCGCACATACCTGAATATGGGGTAAAAATAAAATCCCATGCAAACGATTTTACGACACCCCATATACGTATATGAATATGTATGCAAATAATATAAATATGTGTGCATGTACCTACATAATATTGTGTACATTGTTTAAATTTTTTCTTTTTATAGATGAATGAATTGGGATCTTCTGTTATCACTTTACCAATTATTGCGGTATTAGGAAATGTTGCAATTTCAAAGGCATTCGGAGGATCTGGCATAAGTGCAACACGCGAATTAGTTGCATTGTCTCTCAGCAATGTTCTTGGATCTTTTTTCTCATCAATACCTGTTACAGGTTCATTTTCACGTAGTGCAGTTAATCATGCCAGTGGGGTCAGATCTCCAATTGGCGGCATTTACACCAGTATCCTAGTATTAATTGCTTTATCACTATTAACTCCGTATTTCAGATTCATCCCTAAAGCAGCACTTAGTGCTGTCATAATCTCTGCAGTTATTTTTATGATCGAATTTGAGGTATTTATATGAAACAAATTATTTATAGCAATAACAATAAATATATATTACATTTTTTAGGTTGTGAAGCCGTTATGGCGATGCAGTCGTCGAGAACTTTTGCCTGGTGCTATAACCTTTACTTTTAGCTTAGTATTTGGGGTAGAAATTGGTCTTTTACTAGGTGTCGCTACAGATCTGGCATTCTTAGTATATCGTGCAGCTAGACCTCCATTAATCGTTTCAAAATTAAAAGTATGTTCTTAACTCTCCTTTCGTTATATTCCGTTCTTAAACATTTTCATGTAGACAAATAACGGCGTTGACTTCATTTTAGTCCGCCCAAGTCATAGCTCCCTATATTTTCCCGCTATAGAATGGGTAAGAAATGGAATATCAAAAGCTATTTCTTCAGTTGGTGTGTATCCAGTGATATTGGATTGCGCTAATGTACATGGTAGGGTAATAATTTATTGTAATGATCTTACTACAGATACTACTTTTCTAGACTTCGATTTTACCGCAGCCCGAGGAATGGGAGCATTGTATAAAGAGCTATCTGAAATAAAAGTTCCATTTTATTTGCTAAAACCTTCTAAAGAAATTGAAATGATCTTAAAAGAATCGACGGATTTGATCTTTCCAGGGATAGAACATGTGGAAGAGCTAGAAGCGGTTTTGGAGCAGAGTACGTATATCTACTTATAACTACAAAAAAAACTTATTTAATTAAAAAAAGCTAGACATATTTTTTTAGACAAAACTAGGCTAATATTGTCTTCTAATATGTGAAAACTCTAATCTATTTCGTTTACCTTGACGTTACTTTTATAAATCTTATTTTACTAAAAAAAAAAATACAACACCAAAGATCAATTGACATTCACGATTTCCACAATACCACACCAAAGGTCAATTGACGTTCACGATTTCTGGTTCAAATATTATTCCTGTTGTTATTATTTATAGCAATTGACACATTGAGTTAAACCTTTTACAAATAAGTCTAACACTTTTGCAGATAGGTTTAACATATTCATAGATAGGTTTACCATATTTACAAATAGGTTTAACACTTTAACATTTCAATTTAACCTTTTCACATTTCTAGTTAACCAAATAACATTTCAATTTAACACTTTTTCAATTCAATTTAACACGCGTTCGTCGAGACTCTATTATTATAAAACAGAATAATGGTTTCCATTTTTTTTTTATTGCGTATAAAATCTTTTTTTATGACAATTTATACGAACCTACGCAAATTGAAAAGGAACGGGAGGCTTGAGATGGAATGGCCCCCTTTGGTTAACCTTCCCCTACCTGGCCAGCTTCCATGGCTACTATGTACCACTGTTTGATAGTAGCCCCTAAACTGCTATCATCCTGCGTGTTAAATTAAATTGAAAAAGGGTTAAATTAAAATGTTATTTGGTTAACTAGAAATGTAAAAAGGTTAAATTGAAAAGTTAAAGTGTTAAACCTATTTGTAAATATGTTAAACCTCTTTTTAAATAGGCTAAACCTATTTGTGAATGTGGTAAACCTATCTGCAAAAGTGTTAAACTTATTTGTAAAAGGTTTAACTCAATATGTCAATGCTATATGTAGATCTGAAAAACACTCTTTATTTATAAAGCTTAGCCTAATTCCCTAGTGCTTTAGTTTTATTACTTGAAGTTTTGGGTAAACAAAAGTTTTAAAAAAACATCTGAACATCGTTTTACAAAGACACGAAACGTGAGTCGTATACGACAAACTCCAACGGGAATAGGGGTGATTGCCAACATTTCCATGCCAGCAGATTTCAAATACATGTCCATAATCTACATGTCGACCCTTATACACGGCCTTTTTGCAAATGCGTGTTGTGTGTTGGCAATGTTGTACAGTATGATTTAAAAATATGTTTCCAATTACAATTTTAAGCTTTTATGGATTGATCTAATCTACATATACTTATAAATATAATGGCATATTGAATGTAGGAAAGTCAAAATAGAATATTTTTCACCGCCTTATTTCAACCCTTATAGAGGGGCGAAATACGTGTTGTGTGTTTGCAATGTTGTAATGTTTGTTTTAAAAACGTTAAATTAAGTTTGCAAATCTCTATACAGTTAAACATTCACTCCTATTCGCGTAGGCGTTTGTCATAAACGACTCGTATTTCACTTCGTTTTTTAGTCGGTGTTTTTAAATTTATGAATGAATAGAAATGATGGTGAACACATAGAAAAAAATATAATTTTTAACAAAAGTTAAAAAAAAAAAAACATCTGAACATCGTTTTACAACGACACGAAAGAAACACGAGTCGTATACGACAAACGCCAACGGGAATAGGGGTGATTATTTTTATAAAAATGCGCACGGTTAGATAAAATTACTTCTTTCTTTTGTTTCAGTGCCAGATTATGAGTATTACTTACAAGTGTCAGTACCACTGATGCCACACGTTAGTCAACACAACAAATCTATTTGATGTACCTTTTTATGGTTTGCAATATAATAAATTTTACATACAATAAATTGATGTTTTCGTTTTGTTTTTCATTGACACATTCACCCCTATCATGGAATCCGCCGGGGGGAATTATTCACGGAAAAGAATATTTTGGTATCGTCGAATCCGCAAATTGAACAGTTATTATGTCATATAGGTAGGTATATACACAATTTTAACACATACTATTGGTAGGGTGTGGTTTTTTTCCAGATTTCTGTTCAGTTTTCGGATTCGACGATACCAAAATATTCTTTTCCGTGAACAATTCCCTCCGGCGGATTCCATGATAGGGGTGATTATAACAATTTTTAATATACAGTCATGTGAAAAATAATAGGGACACTTCCATAAAAATTGTTCAAAACACAACTCTGTTTCAATTGCCATAAATTGTTTAGAAACGGCAAATTAAATTATTTTTTTGGGATGTCGAGAAAGTAAATACCGATATCATAACATAACATAAGCCTATTTAAAAATAAAAACAAAAACAAAAAGTATAATGTGTAACTAATAATTATTAAACTAGCTGGTTGTACTATCATAACATAACATAAGCCTATTTAAAAAAAAAAAACAAAAACAAAAATTATAATGTGTAACTAATAATTATTATAACTAATAATTACACATTATACTACACATTATACTACTTTCGAAATTCCAGAACTTGACATGATCTGTGCGGTTACAGACCGCCTACCTAAGACACTATGCTTCAACAAACTTTTCTCCACAGAAATCACAAATAGGGAAGCATGGGTTAGCAATAACCCACCAAATTGCCAAAACGGCCTAAAGTGGTATACGGATGGTTCCAAAATGGACTCGGGGGTAGGAGCTGGTATTTACGGACCAAATCGAAATGTCTCAATACCAATGGGAAAAAGTCCCAGTGTATTTCAGGCAGAGCTCCATGCCATCAAAGAATGCGCAAACCTCATACAAAACTCAGGTATAAAAGGCGCAAACATCCATATATTCACGGACAGTCAATCAGCTATAAAAGCCCTTAGCTCACCAACTATTGACTCCAAATCAGTACTACACTGCTTTAATTCCCTCCAAACACTTAGTACCAGGAACAAAACCAGTTTATGGTGGGTCCCCGGCCATAAGGGGATTGAAGGAAACGAAAAAGCTGATGAACTAGCCAGAAAAGGCTCGGAAACCCCTTTTGTAGGACCTGAACCCTTCTGTACAATCCCCAAATCAGCTACAAATTCTGCTATAAGCAGCTGGGAACGTAACAAAAACATTTCCTATTGGGAGAACATCCCAGGTCTTAGACAGGCCAAAAAAGCTATACAGCCTTTCAAAAACGTTGCCAAAAAGTTGCTAAAGATTTTCTTTAGCTAGGTTACCTAACAGGTCACCACGGTCTGCGATATCATCTAAACAAATTGCACTTGGTCGACTCACCGGAGTGCCGACTATGTCTCGAGGAAGACGAAACAGCTGAGCAAATCATATGTGAATGCCCGGCTCTCTATGGTATTAGAAGGAAATCATTTTTCAGGGAAGTAATAAGTACCGAAGAATTAAGAATTAAGAAATTAAGAAAATCTTCTGCTGAATGCATCATCAGCTACATTAGGAAGGTAGAGGCGCTACTAACCTAAACATAAACCTGACAATTTTTAAGCACAATAGATCTTTTAGGTCAACGTGCATCACATCGCTCTGGCGAGTCAGTTTTAAAACTAATAATTATTAAACTAGCTGGTTGTACTTGTACCCAAAGGAATATTTGACAAACAAATTGATTTTGATACTGCCTAAAAATGGTTTCTATTTTTTATCTATTGATTTAGATTTATGAGTATAAATAATATTTTACTTCTTTATCAATGTACAAAGTTTCAAATTGATACGACGAACTTCTTCGTGAGATATGAAATAGCTCTCATTAAAATGATTGCCAATAACTGAAGCCCAAAGCAAAATACCTACGTATTTCTTATATAGGATACACAAACCGAGTTTGAAGTCGATCGGATGAAAAACCCGTGCAAACGCTGACCCCCCATTTTACCCCTTTAAGGGTTGAATCATGAAATATCCTTCCTTATTGCTTGTACTGTACCTATACATTTTAGAGGAAACCTCTGTGCAAAATTTCAGGTTTCTAGGGCAAGGGGTTGCTTTTATTTGCCAATTATTGCCATTTGAAAGCAAAATACCTACGTATTTCTTATATAGGATACACAAACCGAGTTTGAAGTCGATCGGATGAAAAACCCGTGCAAACGCTGACCCCCCATTTTACCCCTTTAAGGGTTGAATCATGAAATATCCTTCCTTATTGCTTGTACTGTACCTATACATTTTAGAGGAAACCTCTGTGCAAAATTTCAGGTTTCTAGGGCAAGGGGTTGCTTTTATTTGCCAATTATTGCCATTTGAAAACACTTGCCGAGCATTAGTATCAGAGGTAAGGGAGACCATTGCTTTTTTATTTTAAGTATTATTTTTTTACCCCTCCCGCCTAAACGAAGCGAGATAGTAAAGAATGCTTGATGGTCGTATTCGTGTTTTGCGTAAATGGTTCCAATTTGTTCATTACAATTCTAGCATTTACCTTATCCAATCTAAAGAGCTGAATAAAAGGCACATCAGGAAGATCAAATGGATAATTATTTAATCTTAGTTTCAGCAAAAGTGATCCATGTCTTCCCTCTAAACCAAAAATATAAATTTCTAAATTATATTCAATTACATACCCACTTGTTTTTACACCTTTATTACATTTGTCATCTTTTGTAAACATTTTGTATGTATGTATGTAATAGAGACATTAGCACAGGCCTCGGACCTCATTGAAGCTAAGCTCTGGGCCTCCGGCTATCGTTTATCGTAGAATAGCGCCAATGCAAATGGAATAAACCCGTAAATAAGCTAATTGAATAATTAGAGAGACGTAAATATTCAAGGTTCTTACATACATATCACCGTTTGAACTGAGTTTAGGAACTTTCTCCTGAGGGATCTTATCAAAGTAGCGCTGGACCTTTGACGATGTCATTATACCTGGTGACACCCAGGTGTAACCCAATTGTCGTGGATCTGACTCCCAGTGTGTTGGCGAAATACTCTTAAAGTTGAGGCGTTCGCGAACCGATGTGACCTGTTCCTGGTAAATGGCATGCGCTTTGCGCGGGCACTTGCATGTTTGACACGTTTTTTCATTCGCACTCGAACACTGCGATCACAGCATACTTTGGCCATGCAACGTTCCCATGTGGGAAACTTTGGTGTCTTTCGAATGACAATCTGTTGAACTTCGAACTCGTCCATGGTTTTCTTCATATTTAATCCATTATTTGACCGATAAGGTTCCAATTGTGTACCCGGCACGCAGGGCCGTAGCCAGGATTTTGGTTCGGGGGGGGCTTGATCCAAATCTTATGAAGCAAAAAACTAAGAATATTCCAATTCATTGATTCGTATTAGTTTTTAAATCGTATGTACTTAAACGAACATAGGTACTTGAATAATTATTTTACACACATTTTTTGAAGCAGAAGACTTCTTGATTTTTTTTTAACATGAGATCAATCACCTTATTTAGATCCACAATAATATCCGAATGAACAGATATCATAGCAAATGAGCTTAACCTTGCATTCTCTATAACGCTTCGGGACATTATTTTAATCCTTTTCATAGCTGAAAGGGTTTTTTTAACACTATCTGTGGTCACTGGAAGCGTTGCTAAAACCTTAAGCAAGAAATTTATACCTCTAAAGTAAGTCTTGTCACATATATCAAGCAATTTCAAAACTTCGGTAGAAGGATCGCACCAAAGAATATATTCAGCTTTCACAGCTGACAACGAAATTGCATTATCAAAGTAACGTGTTAGCCTGTTAGCTTATCCATTTCGTTCACTCGCTCAACTGCAGCAAAACCTGAGAGAAGAGCTTGAAACGATGGTAGAACGTCAACGTTGACCATGAATCTGTCCGTAAGATTTTGTATTAACGAGTCTATGTAATGCAAGGAATCAGTATATCGTATGTGTAGACACTTCAAAATAGGCTTCAGTAGAAAGGTTTCTGGATTGGAACGCACAATGAAGTTCTTGGAGCTCTTAATTTAGCTTCAAATAAGTCCTCTGCAAGTTGGAGTGCGGATTGAAAAGTCTCTCTAAAAAATCTTCGGTATTTTCTCTGATGTTCTTAAGAGAATTCAGAACTTCTTTTGTGCGGTCGATTGCAGAAACGAAATCTAAGGAAAATTGATAAGGGCAGCGTTAAACTGAACAGATTTTCGCATGTAATGAGGCTTAATAGGAAATTACTTTTTTGGACCGCTGGCTGGCTCTGCCAAAAGTGTTGATGCTTTCAAGGACATCGTCCTGCTCGTTATTTCTTCAAGACTTATTGAGATGTATTTTCAATGAATCTTGTTTTACAAAGGCGTAGAAGTCGAGTTTTTTAGCTCTCTGGTGCGTGCTTTGTAATGACATTTTTGAAAGTTATAATATAATGCATATTTGAACAGTTGCGAAAGAAATTTCACTAACAGGCGTATTTTTTTAGAATCTAAAGCTAGGTCACTTTTACTTTTCCATGCAAAACTTTTCTACTCTCTTTTGGTTTTGTTATACTCACTTCCCCAAAAAATACGCCAAACTACACAAAGGCAATTGCGAATTGCAGGAGTTGACTTGGCAGAACCAGGTTAAAGATATGGCTTGCACAGTGTACATACCTAGCGTTTGAATACTGTATACCTACCGGGATAGTCTTATTTTTATAGATTTGAATTTAGGGCTTACAGCCCTATTTTGACAATCATTTCAGTTTTAGTTTCAGTTGAGCTATCAGTTAAGCTTTCAGTTAAACTGATGTTCTGCAGTGTATTTAGACATCAGTCTAGTATTCAGTTGAGCTTTCTACTAAAACTTCTAAAAACTTATGGGAATTCCATCAGTTTTAGTCTCAGTTTTAGTTTTAGTTAAACGCTTTCATTTTTGCATTTAGTCATCGGTTTAACGGCTGATTTCTTCACATGAGTACTAGTACCCGGTCTAGCTAGACCTGGTACTAGCTCTGATACTCGGTACTAACGAGAACTTAGTACTTGTGTATTTCTTCACATTGCTAGTACCGGAGCTAAATTTATCAACCGTACTACGACTAATACGTCTAAAAACTGGTCTAGTACCCATTTTTGACTGAATAATGTCATAACGGTGACATTTTTATGCTCATTGGACGTCAAACATTTTGCAGGATGACTGATTTTTATTCATAAGAGCAAGTATTTCTTTTAATATTTTTGTTGCTTTCCTGTTGTAAAATAGTGTGTGTTTAGGGGTATCCAGTATTGGATAGCATATGATAGCGTATATGATTGGTTGTTTTTTTCTATTATTGCACATTATGGAACTGAACTAACCAATTCGGTGTTTGCAATTTAACATGAGTGCGGTAAATAAATTTGTCCAAATGGCGTGTCATACATCATACTTTTGGCAGTGTGCGACATACACTAGCGGCTGGTACGCAAATGACGTCGGCAACCACTATTTACATCGAATCGATCCACTTGTCATGAATCGTAAAGGGATCTGATCAGCAATTGCTGCTCAGGCAATATCTAACGATTACTGGTAAAATCGTGAATAAAAACGATTACCGACTAAAACTGAATATATCTAAATATATGTAAATAAAATATGTTAACCGTACTGCAATTCGTCCACGTTCGAACGTAAAAAAACGTTACTCTACACAACTGAAATCGCCGAAAAAATCCACATCGTTCTAAGTATTTACTGTATTCCATTGTAGCATAATATGATAGATGCGCCGCTCAGATCAACGAGTTGTCACCCCTTCTTCACCATTCACATTCTCAATGTCGTCATCGAAATTATTGAACCAATTATCCCTATCGAAAATGAAATCCATTTTCTAATCAACTTCATTAGACTTAAACCTACGATGTATTTACTTTTTGACAAAAATAGGCAAGAGCGAAAGCAATGAAATCGATCTAATTCAGGTACTAACGACGTTAGACTGCCGATTTTGAGGGTCAAGCTAATACCGAGTACTAACTAATACCGGTACCAAATTCAGCTTAGTACTTCGTGAAGAAATGACCTGATACCTAGGTATTTGAGTATCAACTTTTGGTCTAATACCGGTACTAGCGCTAGTACTTTGTGAAGAAATCGGCTGTAACAAGCTTAATTGATAACTCAACTAAAACTGAAACTGAATTGATAGTCTTAAATTCGGCTTTAGAAAATTTTAGTTTTTTGTCTAGACTTTCGGGGGGGGCTTCAGCCCCTCAAGCCCCCCCCCCTGGCTACGTGCCTGCCGGCACGTATTATTATCCCCAATCAAATGCATTTTTCGCCTTAAATTATTTTTCGAAATTTATTTATTTATTGGCGTACACTTTCGAAGGCTACTCCGTCATCTTTTGTAAATATTTTGTTGACGAAAATTTATATAGATATCTATTACAATTCTGTCTTTTATTATGGTTTATAACAGAATTCATAAAATATTTTTGCAGGCAGAATTCCAATTTTAAAGATCGTAAAAAATGTTTTGACAGTTCGAACTTTTGTATGGAAATTCATGCCGAATAGGCCGATTGTTTTTGTCGCAATCGAACACGAAAATGAATATGGGAAAAAAAAGAGCATTTTTTTTGCCAATACAACGCGGCATTAATAAACTCAACTCTGTGAACTTGCCCTAGTTTTTAACGAAATCTTCAAACATCATTTTGACATAGGAATAGGAAGGTAATTAGACTGAACTGACACACCACACCACACCAACCAACACGAAACACCACACACGGAATTTATTTCGGTCACAGTCGCACTCACAAGTCTATCTTAAATCTTACCTCTGATTTTCGGTTCTTGGTTGTTTGTTCCATAAATCGCATCGCTGTGTTCTTCAGTTTTTTTTGCTCGGAATTGGTAGTGTACATTAATGTAACATGAATATTTATAAAATACGTTTTTCTGTACATACCTACGTGCGTTAAAAAACTAGCCGACAAAATCCAGTCATCTTGAATGAAATATTTACTACACGGGGTTAATAATTTATTCCTCGATTGCGTTTGCATTTTTGGATGTCTTGCAGCTCTTATCGGGCGTCGTTCATGTCAAAATTAAATACGACAAGTTGGGGTGGGCTGCTCGCTTCGCTCGTGGCAAAGGGTTATTTTAACTCTAGAATAGCATTTTAGGACATTTTCCTGTATCTGTATGAGTATGTCTATGATGACCCAACTTATTTCTTAAAAAATATTTTTGGAAATAAAAGAAAAAAAGAAAAAACATATGTTGTTTGTTACGTAGATTACGTCTATCAGGAGACAGGACACTAGACAACTACTGCATAGCCACTTCGTTTATTTTGTGATTTTCTCGATTCATTTGTTTTTTTTTTTATTTCACTCGCCAATGAGTTAATTAGCCGAGTATAATTGAGCCATCACTTGTCTATCATAAAGTAGTGCCACAAATCTGCAGAAATGGGATATGACCTACATAGATTCCAAGGAGAGGTGGACGAAGAGTTGACATGCCCTATTTGTTCAGGTGTACTGGAAGAGCCTTTGCAGGTAAATGAATGATATTCGCGTACATTTTCATGATATAAATTCTTTATGCTAATGGAAATTATTGCAGGCTGCGATGTGTGAGCATGCTTTCTGTAGGGTGTGTATAAATGAGTGGTTATCACGGCAACCATCATGTCCTGTGGATCGGAACGCATTAACCACGGCTAATCTAAGAGCTGTTCCACGAATTTTGCGAAATCTTCTCTCGCGGTAACGTTAAAAATTCGCTTTCAACAATAACTTTACCATGATTTATTCATTTATTTTGTCTACAGTCTTTCAATCACTTGTGAAAACGTTGCCTATGGTTGCAATCTTGTACTAAAGTTAGATGCATTAAACTCACATTTAGAAGAATGTGAACATAATCCGAAAAGACCTTTGCCTTGCGAAAAAGGTTGCGGGTTTGTTATACCCAAGGATGAATTAAAGGATCATAATTGTGTACGAGAACTACGCACATTAATTCACACGCAGCAACAAAAAATGGCTGAATTTAAGACGGATATAACGGACCAGAACCTAACCATTAATGAATTAAAAAGAGAACTGCAGCTATTTAAGGATTTCATGAGAGCTATGAGGGTGTCAAATCCGGCAATGCGTGCAATTGCTGATCAAATGGAGCGGGATGAAGTTATACGCTGGAGCAGTACATTAGCACGAGCCCGAGTCACTCGTTGGGGTGGAATGATATCTACACCCGACGATGCCCTGCAGGTTAGTTTCTATAAAAAAAACTTTATTGCTATGCTTTCGGAACACTATTTTCAATAGATGATGATAAAACGGGCTTTATCGGAATCGGGGTGCCCCCCACACATTCTTGATAATTTGATGGAAAATTGTCATGAGCGCCGATGGCCAAGGGGTCTAAGTTCATTAGAAACTAGACAAAATAATAGACGAATATACGACAACTATATTTGCAGGAGAATTCCAGGTAAACTACATTTTTTACCCGATGCCTTAATTTTTCATTTAAATTTTTTTTTGTTTCAATATCCATATAGAAAATATTCACCCCTATCATGGAATCCGCCGGGGGGAATTGTTCGCGGAAAAGAATATTTTGGTATCGTCGAATCCGCAAATTGAACAGTTATTTATTATGTCATATAGGTAGGTATATACATAATATTAACACATACTATTGGTAGGGTGTGGTTTTTTTTTCAGATTTCTGTTCACTTTTCGGATTCGGCGATATCAAAATATTCTTTTCCGCGAACAATTCCCCCCGGCGGATTCCATGATAGGGGTGATTAGAACAAATAGATACTACTCCCAACTTACTACATAATATTTTTATAATAAATTTACTTTCGATGCAACATCTATAGAATTATTAAGCTTGGTTTGGTCGTGGTGGGGATGAATTCTCTTTCAAAGAGAAACATTTACGAAGACTTTTCTGTAGTAATAGGTAGTAACTATGAGAAATGACAGATGCATTTTGTTTTCCATATATTGCATGTTAGTATGAATCCAAGTATGTTAAAGATTTTGTACTGACTGAACTACAAGCATTAGAGAAGAAAAAAGATCTACATTTTTTACCGCTTTTTGATACCATAAATTTTATAACAACTTGTTTCTCATATCGCAAGAAATCTAAACACAAATGTAAATATTCGTTACACGCGCATGACAACAAATTTGAAATCATCTGTCAATTTTCAGGCGACCAATTCTTACTCAAAGAAATTGGTTTAGTAAAAATTAGTAAGATTCTCAGATTCTTCAGAAGATTTCTAGTTAAGAAATCACATTGGTAAAAATGCGTAAAAATTCGTATACACCCATTTCAGCAAATATATTCATATAATATATTTAAGTATTTGGTATACTTTAATTTTATAATTTCACGTATATTTTCAGGAAAACAAGCTGTTCTAGTACTCAGTTGCGACAACACTCACATGTCTGAAGACGTGATGGTTGACCCTGGTCTTGTTATGATATTTGCTCATGGAATAGAATAAGATTCATTATAACTATAACACTCTAACATTGTTTTCTATTTTAAATTTAGTATGATCTCAAAAAGAACATTTAATTGACACATTTTACTTGCAAAAGACTTTTTTGTTGGTCGGAGGATGATTAACGTGAATGTGGTCGGGACAGAACTCGGACGTCGGCATTGGGCTTGCCATTCATACTACGATGTGCAAGGCTCGTTCGTAAAAGGATCTACTACGTGGTGTGACGTAGTAGCCGTCGGGGACGGTTGCATATGCTTAACCCGGTGGCTCCAATATTTCATAGAATGCCATACTATGAAAATTGCGTGTGGAGACCATAAATAGTACATATTCTATAAAAATTGGCACTATTTATTACTCAGCTCATAGCATGCTATGGATATTATTCTATTGGCTGTAGTTTTTAGTATGACGTTTGTGTTTTCTTGCGATGGCTAAGGAAATAGTTATGAGATGCGCACGCTACATTTTATGGCATAATATCATTTTTTCTTTCTATGAGAAGTAACAAATGGTAAGTTATGAAAGATGGTTGGGTGTGTATGAATAGGTTGGGTGCTGAATGGCATCAACTTGGCGGTTCCCAGCTGTTGCAACTTTTTCATACATATCAATTGTGCTTGTATTACGTCCCCGTGGTAACCTAACCACCGACCGGTTAAAGATCTGCCCATCCGGGCTTGAAGTGCTGAACTTATAAGCCAACAAAAGCTTGGCGCTCTAGGTTGGGGCTTGTACGTCGGGGTAACTGCCCGACTGCGTAAAACTTGCATAATTGCGAAGCAACAACAAGCCTCGGTTACGGTTGACTTTACTGTTGACGAACCTGGCAAACGAAACAAAGCCAACAAATTTCGGATCTGTATGTGGAATGTTAGGTCCCTTAACAGACCGCGTGGAGCCGAACAGCTGGCGAAGGCACTGAACTACTATAAAGCAGACCTAAGCACCATCCAAGAAGGGCGATGGGATGGACAAGGCAAACAGAGAATGAAAAACTGCGATATTTTTTATGGCGACTGCTATCGGCAACAAAAATAACGCCTATATGCATGTGGATTCGTCGTTGACAATTCGCATAAAGGCTAAACTCGCCAACATTAGCCAAATATGCGAGCCCGGTCAATCAGCCGTAAACCAGATTGACTACATTGCGGCGCAAGTCACTCCTCCTGTAATATGAATGCCCGAACGTTCCGAGGGGCCAATACCTTGTTGTAGCTAAGGTACTCCTTCGGATATCCCGAACACCGCCAAGACAAGTAAATACTTTGAGGAAGTTTGACGTCGGACAACTACAATCGCAAGAGATCACCAGATCCTTTCGGATCGAGTATATTTTTGATAGTTTCATACGAATTTTCTTCCGATATGCTCCGACAGGAACTGGTCTATTGCGTGCAGGAGAATTCTACGTTCCGACTGATACATCCTTAGGACCGCATCTCTCAAGAGGTCCTATGCAGCCAGCATCAAGAATTGAAGACCAGTGGCAACATTGCCAAAAAGCCATTGGAGACACCGCCCATGATGTGCTTGGTTTTACTCGGGCTTCACAACGAAGCCCATGGTTTGACGACGAGTGTCGGCAATCACATGCAGCAAAACAAGAGGCATACAAAGCAGCGCTACAAAGAAGGATCAGAGCTGCTCGTTAGCTCTACGCGCAGAAAAGAAGAGACGAACACCGGCTTCTTATGAGAAAAAAGAAATAGCTCCAAGAAACGCGCGATCGAAGAAATAAAGAGATGTTACTGCAGGAATGAGAGCCCGAAGTTTAACCAAAGGGTAAAAAGAACCTGTCAAGGCTGTAGAGGCCGAACCGAAGCCTGCAAGGACAAACAAGGGAACATCGTAGTAGAATCGTGGTCGATGCTGAGGATATGAAAGAACTACTTCTGCAGGCTGTTTAACGGCGATGGCGAACTAAATCACGCTGTCAGGCAGAATAAACAATTCAACCTGGGCGATGAAGACCAACTTTTCTGTCCGCCCGACCTGGAAGAAGTGAAGATAGTCATATCTAAGCTTAAGTCCAAGAAAGCTGCTGGAGCAGATGGCCTAACCGCTGAGCTATTCAAAGCAACAGGCGATGACTTGGTTATATGTTGGAACAACACCAACTCACCTGTAAAATATGGTCAAGCAAACTCTTTACCGAAGTCTTGACTTCTATTATAATTTCATTCACCCCTATCGTGAAATCCGCCGGGGGGAATTATTTACGCAAAAGAATATTTTGGTATCATCGCAATCGCAAAGTGAACAGTTCCCCGAGTGGGTACTGTGAATAAGTTTCACTGTATCCTTAAAAACGTTCAAATCGAATTTTTCCCGAATGGGGAACTGTTCACTTTGGGGATTCGACGACACTAAACAATTATTTTCCGTGAATAATTCCCCCCGACGGATTCTACGATTGGGGTGATTAAGGCCTTTTAGAAAAATAAGATGAAGCTTTAAAGAGCCTTTTAGAAAAATAAGAAGAAGCTTTAAAGAGCAATTAAATTCATAGATTCGTTTATTGTAGTTATAGAAAGAAGAGCAAACAGTTTTTATAAAGCTTCGATTAAATATTATTATACAAGATTCTATAAGTAAATTGGATAAAACCTCCAAGAGTCATTAATCGAAACTTTATGGAAGACTTGTTTGTGGCTTGCATTATTTTACTAGCGAAGCTTTATAGATATGAAGGGAGGAAGAATAAAACATTGTAGGCGAACATTTCTTCAGTTTGCTTAAAGAAGCTTTTTCGAAGGTAAATAATGCTAATGGACTCTTAACGAAGCTTGTTTTGATATAGAGAAAATGTTCAACTGGTTAAGTCTTAACTTTGCAACATGCATATTACAAATAGCGCAAATGATGAGTAAGGTACTTCTGAACTTAGGTCTGGGTTTGAATCCCGTGGGAGTTTGGTGTTTTCTTTCATTCCATTCTATAGATTTGTTACCTCTTTTCATGTTTTATTCTAGGCCTTAAAGAATCCCAATCAGAGAGAGAATAAATAATACACCATTTATATAAACACCTACCCAAAAAAATTAAGAAATAAATAAAATGAATTTAAATGAAATATATATTTTTTTTACAAATCCGTAGTTTCGATAAAGCTTCGATTATTGAGCTATTAGAGTCCTAATAGAAATCTTTTCAGAGGCTTTATAGATAAAATACTTTCGATAAGTGTTCGCCTTTCGGACCTTACCGAAGTTTTATAGGATTCTTTTGGAAACTAAAAGTAATCCTCTATTGAAGCTTATAGAAGCTGAAATGTTAGTTGAGTGATATTAAATCCAGGTGTATCTTAACTGATCTGCACAGTTGAAAGACTATTTAATATTTTCGTTTGTATTCATTCCAAATTTTTTATTTAAGAAAATTCATAATATGACTGAATATAACTATATTATACTCATTCAATAAAATTAATTATTAAAGTGAACAATTTTATTCCGAATTATGGAAAATATTTTCTTATATAGGTACCCAAATAGGTATTTCTTTTCGATGACAGAATAATACCAAACGATTTTTTTGAAATACTAATTGAATTTAATTTCAATAGGAAAGATATAAATGCAAAATGCAAAAGATAATCTCGCAGTGATTGAAAAATTGATTGAATAAATAACCCAACGTAAATTGCCAGTTATTCAGGATTGCAAAATAAACATACCTACATATTTAACGACTAAACAAGGAAAACCCAAATTCATTTTATCGGCCTTGTATGCTGGTTAGTAGGTACGTATACGCAACATAAGCGTTTAGTATTGCTTTTGTATGGGAGGTACCTAAACTACCAACATGTCGACATTAAAAAGAAGTCTCCTCACAAAATTTGTATGTGTTTATCGACAAACGAAAACAATTTGCACAGCCGTTATACTAATGTGGTTTTCCATTGGGACATAAGATCAATCTTTTTTTTTGATCCGGATCACTTTTCGTGTTCCATTGGGACAAAAAATCAATCTTTTTTTTTGATTCGGATCACTTTTTGCAGATCGCGATAATTTTCGAGATTTGCACACACTCTCACTAATACCATAATATACCTTGCATAGCTGTTTTACGTCATTCGGAATTTGTGTTCAAAACAAATTTCAAATTTCGATTCTTCGTCGATATGATTTCCCACATTAAATTCGTATGTTTTCATCGGCAAACGAAAAAAATGTGCACAGCTGATGTACTGTCTAATAATACACTACATTTACAAAAGCAGATCAATCTGCCTATCGTGTTCCATTCGCCACGAAAAATCTGAGATCTGAAATAAAAATCTGATGGTCCCAATGGAATTTTAGACTTTTATTTTCTCTAATTTTCTAATGCTAAAATTAAAAGTTATTTCAAAAACTGAGCTGGCTTTAAGCCTTGGAAAATTAGAGAAAATAAAAGTTAAAAATTCGCGTCAAAAGAGGACTTTTTTTTTACAACTTCAACGTTTTCAGTAATTTGTTTTTAATGAATAAATAAATTTAATTTTTTTAAGTGAAAAACAAAGACTAGTTAGAATTAATCTTGCTGCGGTATTATTTACAAAGTGATTAAGGAATATTTGTAAGAAACAAAACGGACGGACGGAAAAACAGAAACAGGTTAATTGTTACGCCCTTGTAACAACGGTATAATTTGCGTTTCATCTAGTAGAGCTTTGTTTTGATAGGTACCAAAATAAGAAAAGGAAAAATGCCTCAAGTGGTTTTCAAACAATTTCCATTAAATGAAAAATCACCCCAATAAAATGCAAAAAGGCCCCAAAAAAATGAAAAAAGGCCCCAAAACAATGAAAATACGTTCAAATTTCATAATATTTGTTGTTGTTTGCCAATCATTATTTTGGGGCTATTTTGCATAAATGGAATGGGACTATTTTTCATAATGAAATATTGCCCCAATTATTGGGGCCTTTTTTCATTTATTTTTGGGGCCTTTTTTCATTGGGGCCTAATTCCATGGAGCCGAAAAATTGTAGTGAAACATTACGATCGCAGTAAAAGTGGGACCCTGAGATATTTAATTCTGCACTGCGAAATAAAAAATGTGTAGGTATGAAAAATTGGATTGCACGTGAACTGCATAGGTCTATACTATAGTAAAGCGAAGTAAGTAGAAGATCCAGCACGGAACTTTAACAACCACATCCTCTCAAGGAGGAGTTGAGTCGGGTGGGTACATTTTTAAGTTCATGTTTTAACATTGGTTATGTACCTACCTAGGGCTCAAACAAAACATTTCTACCGCAAAACTATATTATTTATAACTATATAAAACATAGTTATAAATAACCCATGTTATAACCTGTTTATCGCGTGTAATTTAATGTGTAGAAGATGCCTGCCTAACGGTACAGATTCCGCCTTAGAACTTTACTTTGCTGAGGCAAATGTTCAAACAAAAAATAAGCCAATTATTGTAGGTATTGTAATCCAGCGGTGTTTGCTCCATTTATGTTTGAACTATATCTGCAGAATGTGAACAGAATTTTTAGCTATATGTACCTACCTATCAACATTTTTTTAACGTTGGTGTATACATACATACCTACATCGTGTAGGTATGTTACGAAATTATTGATAAACTGGATTTATGTAGCTTAATTTATTGAATAATAATTTGTAGGTATATTTTAAATGGAAATTAATTCATTTTCCTACTTTATTTGGGAAATATTCCTACATAGACCTACACATTAAGATTTTTTATATAGGTATAAAACCTACAAGTCAAAATATTCTTTTTAGTCTGTTTAGGTAACCTAACCATCCAATGCTGAAATATAACAATAAAAACATCTTTAAACACACATTGACATATAGGTATACAACACATACCTAGGTACTCCGACTTCCAAATCGGTGTTAATCAACATTTGTTTTTGATTTTCTTTTCATTGCTTTGCGAACAGAACAAGTTTATCGAACCAGTTACATTTGAATAATTGAGATGAGCTCGCTCCATCAAAGCAAAATGCTCAAGTGGGAGTGGGATTATGTATTATGCTTATAACATATTTCAACTAATGAAAAGTGCGCAAACAATGCAAACTGTGCGGACATTTGCTAAATCTTTAAATGATGTATTTGATGCCTGACAATTTCTGTTCTGTAATTTTGTCGAATTTCAGTCTATGAATTATATAGCTGCAATTAATACCATTAACGACAACTCGTAGACACAGTCACTTTAGAAGGAATGATAGCTATTTCGAACTACACGTCTACACTACACCGCTAATTCATCATCAGACTCCTTTTAATATGAAATATTTTAATTATATTTTAAACTAGCGCGTAGCCCGTGCACACTTCGTTGTGAAAAATAGTTAAATAGATCAACGGTTTTTATTGTAATGCTCTGTGGTACACAACATTTTTAACTTTCTCGTATACGTAGTAAGAGAAAGATATTGTTTTCGTACAAAATTTCGAACTCGAGATTTTGATCAATTCTGATATTACGATGATAGGGAAACTCAAAAAAGTGGGTCTCGCAATTCTGTCCGTCCGTATGTCTGTCTGTCCCACCCCTGGGGAATCTGAACGCTTTAACGGATTTGCCTCAAACTTCGTATTTAGAGTTTGTGGGCTTCCCGCTAGGGACGTTTTTTTTTTTTTTGCTAGCCCTAATATTAACGGAAATATTACGAAATACGTCTAAATTTAGATTTTTTCGAAAACGGTTCTAACGATTTGAACTGAAATTGATAGTTGAGTTAATGTAGGCATGCTTAACATGACTGCATACCCAGTTTTTCGCTAAAAAGTCCAGCAACGGCAGTTTTGAAAATTGGCTTTTTCTCGAAAACGGCAAAAACGATTTAAAAAAATATATATATATATATGTATATATATATTTTTAAGGTACTATTGTCATTCTTAACTTGATAGCAAACTCAGTTTTTCCCTAAAAAGACTGCGTCCTTTGATATCCACTCAAATCCCTAATAATGGTACTTTAAAAAACTGCTCATATCTCAAAAACGCCATTTTCGATTATGATAAAAATGTTACTGTCAGGTAATGCTTAAATTCATAGTAATAATATTTGCTCAGTTTTGAGCTAAACTGTTGAAAAACAATCGCTAAAATCGCTAAAAACAGTACTTTAAAAACGACACATATCTCGAAAACGCCATTTTCGATTTGGTTAAAAATGTAACTGCTAGCTAATGTTTAGAAGAATACGTCGTACTCAGTTTTTAGCTAAACAGTTTAATAACAGTGCTTTTCGAATCCAAACTGTAACATTTGTCAGCATAATTTTACAAAAAACCGCTCTAACGATTTTGATCAAAATACATATTTAAGACAACATTAGCATTCTAAACATGATCACGTACTTAGTTTTTCTCAGAAAACTCGAATATTGCCATTTTATGAATATTTCTCAAAAATGACTACCCAAATCCCGACCATTGAGACCCCTTTTTTTAAATACTCAAAAATGAGAATTCGAAATTCATCGCCTCCTTGCCTCCTTCAAATGTCAGTTGGGGTGAAATTTGAAAGTAAGTAATAAAGTGTTCTAGTTAATACGTACATACTCATACTCATACATACGTCGTACTCAGTTTTTAGCTAAACAGTTTAATAACAGTGCTTTTCGAATCCAAATTGTAACATTTGTCAGCATAATTTTACAAAAAACCGCTCTAACGATTTTGATCAAAATACATATTTGAGACAACATAAGCATTCTAAACATGATCACGTACTTAGTTTTTCTCAGAAAACTCGAATATTGCCATTTTATGAATATTTCTCAAAAATGACTACCCAAATCCCGACCATTGAGACCCCTTTTTTTAAATACTCAAAAATGAGAATTCGAAATTCATCGCCTCCTTGCCTCCTTCAAATGTCAGTTGGGGTGAAATTTGAAAGTAAGTAATAAAGTGTTGTAGTTAATACGTACAGTCTATGTAGTATGTAATACGTGTTTAGTTAACAAGGGTTCAGTTACTAAATCTACGTAAGATGTACGTAAGTGGAAATAATTTTAAACTAAAAATTTGTTGAAATGACTTTGAGATTCTGCGAGATTCGCAATAAACGAGAAAGTTTCGTGCGACCCAGTCGCGCACATTTTTTGTTTTTTCAGAAATCGTATTGCCTAGACAATATTATTGACTTTCATTATTTATTATCAATGTTACAAATTTTAAAAACGTTGGCTTCCAATTCCAAGACTGTCGAAGAAGCTGTACCCGCCCGGCTTTGCCCGTGCACAGGAATTGTATTGCCAAAGTTTTTGACCAAAGTTCACAGGACCACTACTTCAGGGACAATAATTAAGATCTTCTGTAAGTTTGACTTCAATCTATTTGGTCGTTTTCTAGATATACGATTTTGAATGTTTTTTTTTTTTTTGTATGGGCGGTGCCTTTTGTCCAATTTTCCAATTTGTCCAATTTTGACCAAACTTTAAAGGACCACTCCAGGGACAATAAACAAGATGTACTGTAAGTTTAAGCTCAATCGATTTGGTGGTTTTCTAGATATACGATTTTGAATGATTTTTTTGTACGTGCGGTGCCACGCCCCTTTATCCAATTTTGACCAATATTCACAGGAGCACTTCAGGAACAATAACTAAGATCATCTGTAAGTTTGAGCTCAATATATTTGGTGGTTTTCTAGATATTCGATTTTGAATGTTTTTTTTGTATGGGCGGTGCCACGCCGCTTTGTCCAATTTTGACCAAACTTCACAGAAACCGTATATGGACCAAAACCAAGGATGTGTGAAACTTTGGTTAAAATCTGTAAATGTGTTAAGGCGTGAATCGACGACAAACATTTTAGGGCTAAATTTGATGTTTGAATACCTAGTTTGAATTCTGACAGTTAATTCGCCGGATTGTCAGAATTCAAACAATTTAAAATATAATTAAAACAATTTAAAATATAATTAAAATATTTCATATTTCAAGCACACGAATACCAGTTTCAGTCTTTCAGTTCCGTTTTTGCATACCTACCTAAATCGTATATTCGTAGAGTCGTCGATGAAGTGATTTTAAAAAGTGCTGCAATCGCTTCGTTCAGCGTGAAATCCGGAACCTTGCCCGTTTTGTTACAATGCGTAACTATTTAGCTAAGCGTATTGAATCTTTGTTGGATTAAAAGTTAGAGGTTGACTATTTTAATCGGGAGTTGATCGCGAAGAATAGAGCAGCCAACAGTCTATAAAATTTTAACGGATTTACAGAAGATGAAGTCTTTGTGCGTGGTATGCACATTTTTACTGTCTGTCTGTGTTATTTATGGGCAACAGATTAATTATGGACCAGGAACGTCACTCTCTCGAAGTAAGTAATTCACTCTCAACAATTATTTTGGTACATTACAGGTATCATCACTTTCCATATTTTTGCACTTTATAAAAAAACACACCGCATGACTAACCTTAAGAAATTAAAAAAAAAATTAACTGAACAAACCACATACATACATACTTAATTTTTTTATTCGGGCTTCCAACAAATATAATTTAACAGTTCGATAATAAATAACTGACTTTTTGCTAACGTTGGTATATGTCATGTTTATTTTAAAAATCTAAATTAAGATTTTAATGCCATGAGACCATTTTATTGTTTACAGCGAGAGCTGGAACTGCCGTTGATGAAGTTGTTGTAGAATCATCTTTATATATAAAGAAGAAACCTCCAATAAGGCGAGATTTGCGTAATTCAGCTCCCTTGGAGATAATAAATGCATTCAGAGTGAAAAGGCAGAACAGAGGAAGGAGACCAGCTCAATTCGGATCATCTCAGTCCTCTGCTAATGCGGCAGCAAATAGCAATTTCTTTGGATCAAAAGGATTTGGTGCATCGGCTGCCAATGCTCAGTCACAGGGATTTCAAGCGATAGGTCCATTAGGAGGTTTCGGCGCATCCGCGGCAAATACTCAGACTCAGAGTCTTACGGCTGGACCAAAGGGAATTCAAGGAGCTGCCGGGGCTTCTACTAGTCAGACATACAACTTGCCCAACGGTAAGACCGTAAACGTTGCATTTAGTAATGGATTTGCAGTGGGCCCCAATGGGATCAGTGGTAGCAACGCTAATGGTGTAACGATCAGCTAAAGCTTTTTAGTTTATACGATTTTTGTTAACACAAATATAAATAAAAATAAAAATTAAAATTTATTATATTGTTTTATTTTACAGATACATATTCATAGTTAAAAAAAAAAAACAATTTAGTTATTCAGAGTCACTTTCACTTTCCGATTGGAAGTCGCCAACGTTTATCGAAAATTGATATTCCTGATCACAGCCCAAATAAGAGTCACTCATGTAGTATAAGGTATACTCGTGTCGGCCGGGGCTGGACGCAACGAAATCCAACTTTACTTTTGCTTTCTGTTGCAAAGTTAAGCGTTTTATGGATAACAGTGAATTTGTCTTCGGATCACCTATTACAACCCACCATCCTTCTTCCCGTTTCTATAAAAAAAAACACATTAGCACTTAAATAAATGCACAAAGATGTATTTGTTACCTGGGGGAAATATGGGGCTATAACCGGTCCAGTAACTTCGTCTTCACGTTCTAATTGAACAACTACATTAACTGCTGATCCTGAATGAATACGTTCGGAGTCGACTATTTCAAAGTTCATTTCAATATTTGGGTACCTATTACAGAAACGGGCTACATCTGCCATTTGTGTATCAGACAACTGCAGTAACTTTGTTCGGTCTTCGTCCTCAAGCTCCATAATGTCGAAAACTGTTTCGATTTTCTATTTATAATTATAAGAATCCAATAAAAGAAATAATTTAATATTAATAAAATTATGTAAATATATTAACATGTAAATATTGACTTACTTTCTCTGTGCATCTCTTAATAATTTCGTTATTGAAATGTGGCAATTGTTTTAGATAAGAATCTTTGCTCCACATTGCCTGGGTCACCATTTGCGCCAATTCCATTGCGGCAACGGCAGGTGATAGCCATCCATTTGAACTTAGGACATCTACACAGGCTTGAATTAAGCGGATTGCTTTACCTAGTATTATCTCAGTATCTCCCTGCAATTCGGGGCCTAACTGAAGGCGCGATAGGTGCGCTTGTAGCAATAGGTTTGTTTTAATATGTGGATCATTGAATCTGAATTGTTCGATAAATAAAAATTAATTAATTGATTACTTGTATGTAACAAAAAGACCTACTTAGGGACTGATTCATTGGGTCCTGTTATTTTATTTGGTAATCTCTGCGAGAGTGTCCGAAGAATACCTTCTTCATGATGCCGGACAACAATATCCTCATACTCAGCAGCGGAAGATATAATCTCCAAAAGTCCACGGATCTTTGTTTTACTATTTAGTGATAAACTAAAAAGTTCTTAAAAGACAAACATGTATTACAATAATTAAAGCTTTTCACACATACACAACTGCCCGGCATATATTTACCTATTGTCGTGTAGTTTATATAGTAATAGGCTGCTATCATTCCTAGATTTAACGGTAAAGTATCCATATCATCCTCTACACTTATACATTTAGATTGTTCTAGATCAGCCAAAGTATTTTCCACAAGTTCAGAAAGATGATCTGATAAATGACGATGGGTAACACCTTGCAAATTGTAGTAATTTGGGTTCTGGGTCAGACGTCTATAGAGAAACGTCCAGGTTAAATAATCTACTGCATCCTGTTTATTCTCGATTGTTTTGGTTACTACTTCTGCATTAAAATGATCATGTAAACGATGATCTAAATGACTTTCAATTGGCAAAGGCTCATTAAGAAACTTTTTAAAGAAGTCCTTCTTTGAATTTTGACACATAAGAACACACTTTGCGTCTGCATCCTCAATTGGTCGATTTGCTCTACCAACCATTTGTAATACATCTGTAACAGGATAATCTTCATACGAATGATTCTTTCCATTATAGAATTGTGTGTCCATTATAATAACCAGATGGGCGGAAATGTTCATACACCAGCATAGATCACGAGTTACAACAGCTACTTGTACTGCACCTGAATCGAAAAGTTGTTCTACCAACCGGTGATCAGATGCAGTAAGCCCTTCATGAATGTATGCCACTCCCTGCGATAGCGTTTCCTTTAGTGTTTTGTCCAACATTCGATCTAGAAACGGTTTTATATCTTCTTCTTCTGCGTGAAAAAATCGATTTGGAAGAATTTCTGAAGCACAATAAGTAAGTATATCGATGGCTGTAAAGCGAGCTTGCTTTCGAGACGAAACAAAAACGATTACGGGCTTATGGGGACTGTATTTAACAATTGCATTATACACTGGCTTTGACATTGCTGCAATTCTAGTCGAATTGTGAGTTACATTGAATCCTTGAATATGTAATTCAAGTGGAATAGGACGGACACTAGGGTGAAAATTAAATGTTGCGTTTGTATTGCAGCCCAGCCACTGTGCAATATCGCGTGCGTCGGCCAATGATGATGATAGTGCTACGATGCGAATTTGCCTTTCAATCTGCGATGAAATATAACGCATTCGTGAACATACAATTTCTAGAACGGGACCGTCTTCCCCTCCCACCAGTTCCAGTTCATCCACAATAAACAGCTGAATATTTTGCACATTTTTTCTCTGCTTCCAACGACGGGATAAAACGTCCCATTTATCTGCCGTTGTTATAATAATTTGCCCTTTGGCTAGAAGTTTTAAATCAGTGCCAGTCTCTCCAGTTAATTTAACAACCTTTAATGCCAACTGACCAAACTTTGTGTGCCAATCGTTGAAAACTAAATCCGCAAGAGCTTCCTTTGAAATTAAGTACACGCATCTGCCTTCTGGGTTCTGAAGCAGAAGTCTCATAATTGCAAACTCTGCAACAGTCATTTTTCCAGACCCAGTTGGAGCTCCAACGAAAACGTTGTCATCACTGTTATAAACTGCATTAAAAACTTGAGTTTGAATAGGATTAAATTGTGGGTACTTATCAATGTAAAATGACTCAAAGCTAGGATTTCTTAGTGCTGTTATTGGTAGAGGCTGCAGGTCCAGCAACTCTGTTGGAGGCATATTTTTCTCTGGTAATATTAAATGACGGAACGAAACTGGCAACTGCGTTTCTGCTCCTATCCAACGATCAGAAACTATGCGAAGAAAATATTGCGGTGGCAAAGGCTCAAAGACTGGTACAAAAAATTTAATTGAGTGCTCATCAGAGGCGTACTTCTCTTTAAGTAAAAAAAATTCGTGATGTAAAATAACTTCAGAATCAACATCTTCAATTAAAATCCAGAAACCTTCAGATTGACAGTGTACCTTTTCATCCCATTGAAAGTCAGGCGTTATCGTTAACTCCACTCGTAAAGTTGATCTGGTGATTGGTTGAATATGTGTAGAAAGTTCTAGCTTTGGGAATTGATGTACGAATTTGTGAATAGTTTTACCCAATTTCGGAACACGTATTAGTTCGCCAATCTCATTTGGCTCAAGGTCGTACAATCTCTCCCAAGGAAAGTTTTTCTTCTCAAGTTTTTTAGCAATTTCATCTGGCATTTTCTTGAATTGTCGCAATGGAGTCATTGATTGCCACATTCGGCGGTCGATCATTTTGCAAAGTGTTAATGCTTTGTCTGAAAGTTGGGCCCAACCTCTGTGCAAAACTATTTCAAAAATTGCTCGAAGTAAACGCGAGGCAGACTGAGTAATAAAAACCATATCCGACATTAAGGCAAATCCCTCTAGTTTTAGTTGTGATATATAAGCTTGAAGCAGCACATTTACTTTTGCACTGTTTTCTTCCATAGACTCTTTAATAGGAATTGGAACACGTTCCATTAACTTCTGCAACTCCAATTTTTCTTCTTCTCGAACAGCTATATGCTTGAACTCGGAAGATAATGAAAAAACCCGAAATAGTTCAATCTCGCTCAGCGTAGGCTTTAACAGTTGATTATACGTCATAATCGTTTCATGAGTACAATAATAATGAGATGCGATGCGCCCTAATTCTGTGACCTGGAAGTGACCGCTTTTTCGATCATACTTGGTCAAACCACTTCGATCTAAATGCAACGCAGCAGTGTGTACTAAGTCTGCTCTGTGTAGTTCCAGTAAAGGATCTTCAGTTACTTTGTCGTGCGAAATTCCATATAGCGTTGGATTACGAAGCATTCGTATGTATAAGTATGTATAACCGAGCCAGTTGACTGCATCTTTCACGTTTTGAACAGTTCCGAGAACAATTTCTGCATTTAACATATCAGGCATTTTGGAAATAAATTGAGACTCGATAGGCAATTGTTGATTTAATAGGGACAAGTAGAACTGAAGCTCACTGTGGTTGGTTATAAGAATACCTTCGCCTTTAGTGTCATATTGTGGTCGACCAGCGCGACCTAACATTTGCAATACATCGAGAGCGCTAAGTTCAACCCATCTACCCTTTTCGGGGTTGTACACTTGCGTTCCTTTAATAATAACTGTGTGGGCAGGTAAATTGACTCCCCAAGCCAAAGTAGCAGTTGATACCAAAACCTGAATATGCCTATCTGCAAACAAATCTTCTACCAATGTTCTGTCGACACGAGTCATCCCTGCATGGTGAATTGCGAAACCATAAGGAAGAAGCTCTTTCAATTCAGTATTTTTCACTTGTTCAGCTTCAGTTCGTAAAACCTCCATGCTTGCTGATCCTTCCCTTAAAAAGCTACCTAACGTGTCTTTTTCAAGGCACATATCTCGTACAGCACGCGCGGTTTTTCCAGTTTCCTTACGAGAGTGTACAAACACGAGTACCTGATTTCGACCGGCGTGTTCCATTGTTTTCTCATAAACAATTTCATTCATTACTTGAAAGCGTTTTAGTGCCTTTTTCTCGGTCACCCCAATATACTGCTGTTCTAAAGCAACTGGTCTAAAACTGTTGTCAAAGTAAAAAAGGCCTTTGTCAGGTTTTACACGCAAGAAAGTTGAAACATCTTGATAATTTGGTAAAGTGGCAGAAAGCCCAATTAACCGAACATCTTCTTGAGTTGTTTCTATATTTCGAATTGTTCTTGCTACCAATGCTTCCAATACAGGACCGCGCTCGTCGTGCAATAAATGGATTTCGTCTATAATTACTAGACGTACGAGACTAGTAAATGTTTTCTCACCTCCTTTTCGAGTTATTATATCCCATTTTTCTGGAGTGCATACGATAATTTGTGTTGCTGCAATTTGTTCCCTCGTTAATTGGTGATCTCCGGTTAATTCAGATACAGTTAAATTATAGCAAGCTAATCGCCGCCCAAAATTTCCCACCATTTCCTGCACAAGTGACTTCATTGGAGCCACGTAAATGATTTTGAAATCATCAGCGTTAATTGTGCCATCTTCATTAATATGTTTCCCGATTTCCCGCATCATAGTCAAAAGAGCGACATTAGTTTTTCCTGCCCCAGTTGGTGCGCATAGAAGAAGATTTTCATCTGTTTCCAATGCAGCGCGCCACAACCGACTTTGAATACGATTAAGTGTTTTAAAACCTTCAAAAACTGGTTGAACATATTTCGGCAATTTATCAATTTGTTGAAGTTCCTCTTTGTCATCAAAGGGGGCTGCTTTTAGTGCCGGGACATGTACTTCTTCATAGCCCTTTCGTTGTTTTCTGAAAGATCCATCAGGTAATTGACAACGTTTATTTGCCATGAAATGAGAACCATGAGTAAACGCAAGTTCGTCCAGTTCTAAAACTTGTCTGACTCCAGCTACTTGATCCGCGATGCTTTGACCACCTTCACCGTCGTTTTCCTCCTTACGCTTGCTTGAACGCGAGAAATTTCCGTACTCATCCTCTTCACTTTTGCCTGTGTCTAGTTGGCGCAGTATTTTTGACAAATGTGTGTCGTTTTTCATTTTTTCACGTATTTTTTGTCGCTCAGTATCTGTTTGTGCTGATGCAAGCATTGTACAGTAAAGAATCATTTGACGATTATTTTTTAGCTGTTTGATAAAATCAAAGCAATCATAACCCAAAAGCAGAACTAGTTGATTTTCGCAATCACGGTCATCAGAAGCATCTTTAAGAATTCTTAAAACATCACCTGCCTTGCTTTGTGAAACCATCGCATCGTTATAATATTTGCTAAGGCAGCGTTGTAACCAATAAGCATCGATGTCAAGAGGATGCAAACCCCGTTCTTTCTTAATATTGGTTGTTTCTTCGGGAAGCAACTAAAATTTGAATACAAACGGTTGAAATAAATAAACACTAAGTTACTCTATATAAAAAAATAGTGGGTACGAAGTAGGTATGTATGTAGGTATTTTATTTATTTGCTGAATTTGCTTTGATTATGCACCAATCAGATAGGGGTTAACTGTCAGATAAGTCAAAATCCCATTTTTCATTAGTCGAATAGCAGCTAATCGAAGAATATAACATCTAACTGTCTCATAAAGTTATCTGCTTGTTTCTGAGGCGGATAAAATGTAATTCCATAGGTAATGTATGCGAACTGTCAAATTTAAAAATTTTTGTTTTGGGAAATATGTACATATTGTACAAATGGATCTATTCCATTGTATCGACGATTTTATTATTGACGAAGAAGAATTGGCAAATAATTATTTGCAACCCAACAAGGAAACAAAGAGTAATGAGAAAGAGACCTAAACATTATGTACAATGGGAGAACGCAGGTTTCAAACGAAGATAAAAATCAAGATATGGGCATGACTATCTTATATGATTACACACAACAAATTGGCAATCAATATGTCTCTCCTCTCACGCCCACTTTACCCCCAAATAGTTATCTAGCTCTTATTTTATGATTGAAAAATTCAAAACTGTTATTTAGCAGATAAAGAGTAAAATAAATTAAATCGTTTGTTAGTTATCAGGCGATTTATCTGACTATTGAAAAATCGGCCCTTAGTCGGAGAGCAAAGATAATTTATAATTTGTAAAAAAGCGACTCTGTCACGTCATTTTGGCTAAGCTTTTTTTTTGGATATGGGTAATTGACTTTATTAAATACCTATCATTTTGTATCAATGCCATCTGTTTTGGTCGGGTACGAAATGTCGGTACGGTACTAAGTTAAATTTTTTTAATAATTAATTTTGATCTCCCTCAGTAATTATTTACAGCTGCCAGATGCAAGTGACGATTTCATGCCGCTACTAAAACCATGATTATATTGTGATAGATGATACCATACGCCAAATGTGCATGATTTTAAAATATGTATTGTGGCACTTTATATTGTGCATATATGTAAGATTTGAGAGCCATTTTAAAAGCTCATATATATAATGTAGGTATATAGAGGTTGTTTTAATTGCATCAACTCAACACGAGACCATTGGAGCTAAATTGTACAGACAAATTTTGTTTTGTGCTCGAGGCTCATCGTCGACGTGCTTCATGTGAAACTCTTCACAAAAAAGTTCAAGGTCGTTGGTTTAATACGAAAAAACTGCTTGGTGTTTTACAAGGTTCTGCAGAAGAACCTGTCAAGTGTGGTCTCGGAGCTATACTTTTTGTGGTGAAAGATTTCGCTAACATTTTCCGTTAATTTCCGTTATCTTAGAAACTCAATTTTTAGTTTTAATAAGAATACATATCGATTTTTTAAAAATAGAAATAGGTATCTATATAATTGGGAAAGTAATTATGTGTCTACCGTAGAAACAAAGGTCAAATGCTAGGTACATGTAGTGCAAATTAGGCTTACATTTTCTGCATGCAATGTGTGATCGATGCGTGCTTCCTCTCCCTCTTCCTGGCCGTCTTCGTCACGAATCTCCCCATACATATCTTCATCACTCTCTTCTTCAGATTCTTCAAATTGTACATTTATGCCGTAGGTTTCGTCAATTTGTTCCTCGTTACTAGTAACATTAAGAACTGTAGATGCATCTGCCCCGAAATCTGTGATTTTCTTGCCTAGGTTTACCAGCAATGCAAACCTTAAGCAATGTGTAGGTAAAGATATCAATATTTACGTATATATAATATAAAATAAGAGTTTACCTCTCGTCTGCAACAGTTCCCAGCAAACTATCGATTTCACGTTTTCTCTCCCTATCTTTTAATTTATCATTTTTTAAAACTGCCAAGATCTCATCAGCAGCCCCACATAATATATCTCTAGGCTGATCTCCAAGAGCTTCTTGAATGAAACTCAACAGCACTTCATAGGTCTGTCGAGTTTCTTGTGTCTTAGGTCGATATACAATACCAACCATCTCGTCAATACCCTCGGATAATAGAGTGGCGCCTTTCATACGCTCAAAATCATATTGCGCTTCATCTCGCTTTTGACGTCTAGAAATATAAATGTGTGAAAAACGTTTTTAAGTTAAATGCAATACTCTGCAACTAACTTTGCTTTTCGTTCCTCTGTTTTTTCTGGTTTCGTTCTTTGGTAGCGATCGCCCATTCTAGTACCATCCAACTTCCCAACCAAAGAGACCACCTCGCCAGTTGCTTCATCACGCCGTGGTCGTTCAATAAGTCTAACATCGGCTTGAAGCACAAGATTGGAGTTCTAAATCATTGCAAACGTTTATGAATATAGACGCTATTAGAGGTTAAAGATTATTTATATTACCGCTTTATATTCATACTGCAGCTGTCTAGCAGCGGCATCTGCCATTTATGTTGATTTAATGAATATTTTGCTTTTATTCTAAAATAATCTATCAGTTTACTTTTAATTATATATATTAAATGTATAACCACCGAGAAACCGAAACCAAATGTGCCTCAAATTGTTTCGTTGCTGTAGAATGAGAACACAATCGCAACGCAACTATAGCTTTCTATCTATATGCATATCTCGTTTTTGACAACCATGAAAACAAAAATACAATACATTTGTGTTGCCTTACGTTACGACTTACGAATTTTGTATGTACATACCCAATGTTGCCATATTCACAGTTTTTACTGTAAATCACAGTATTTTAGACAGGCTTACAGTTTTTAATATTACCTCCTATTACAAATTACAGTTTTTTTTTTATTTTTAGGATTTGAAAGAATAAATTAAAATGTTTTTATTAGGTACAATAAAAGTTAAATTTTTGGCAGCTTTAAAAAAAATCTCACGTTATCCCTGTGATTACACTGCAGCCCTGTTTCGGGACCACAAACCAGTAAGAATAGTCCGCCGACTTCCCGTACACCTACCCGATTCCCCCCGGAAAGAATTTCCCTGTCTGTGAATACGTGTAAATGTCAAAATTAATGGCGGCAATGTTTTTCTATGCAATACCATGCGACCAGGATTTTTCAAGTATACGTGCGTTAATGGCGCCCCTTTGATTTTGTACAGCACCAATACATGAAAAATCCTGGTCTCGCCGGCAGCTTGTAGGCAAAGTCCGTTATGTGGGAGGAGTCGACGGCCTATTCTTACTGGTTTGTGTTCGGGACACGACTACGTTTACGACTACGAAACGAAATATCAAAGTTTATATTGCGTCAAGTTGGGGTATGTGGCTCGCTACGTTCGCGGCAAGGACTCTAAACTCCAGTATAATCATTTTCGGACATTATGCCAACAAATTTTTGGAACATTGTACGTACCTAACCTATTGCTGATTTCGATTCGCCAAAAAAAAAAAAAAACACATTTTTTTGCCCGAGATCAATTTTTTCCGTTCGTTTGGTACAAAAAAAAAAGCAATCTTTCGGAGTCGAGAGCACTTTTCGAAACCAAATTTTTTCTCAGAGTCGCTCGAAATTTACGAATACACTTACATATGTTTTGACATTTGGTAGCTGGTGTTGGTTTTGTTATACTCACTTCCCAAAAAAATACGCCAGCTGTAATTTCTTAAATGGTAATCTTGGTGAAAAGATGTCTAATTTTCAAAAAAGGTCGATAATTGCACGACAGGCCTCTGGAACAATAGAACAACGAAATTAAAGTTCTGTCAGTAGTTACAAAACGTATAGGCTGCAAACAGATAGAAATTATTATCCTTTATCCATCCATTGACACATCTGAAACGACTGAACATAATTCAGGCGAAAACATTGTCAATATTCATTGGTACGTGTATAGGCGATTTATCATCAATCGCTCTCGAATCGAAAGTGATCTGAATCTTAAAAAATACACTTAACATAAGTTTTTTTTTTAGCCCAATGGAAAACGAATTTGACAGACAGCTGATTTCTAGAGCAGAAAAACGGTCTGAATTTTAAAACAAGTGATTTTTTCTTGCCAATGGAAATGAAGATGAATTAAAATCTAATTATCTTCAGATTATCTGACACTATCGTCAAGGAAAACAAATTTTCAGATGCCAAAAAATTATCCTGCTCGGGGAACGCGATAATAAATTATCTTTTTTGATGTTTTCATTGGCTTGAGTTTTGGTAGAATGTTGAAAATAAAATAAAACACTGAATTTAAATTAACTTAATTGCGTGAAATAAGAGAGGAAAACCTGTGTTTTAATGTTTATGTTTGGTGAACTTCTCTTTTCAACACTTTCGTCCGAGGATAATTGGGCCTATTCGGCAAATCTTTTATACATGTCGTTTTCCATTGGTTTCACTCTAGGATTCACTCATTATGAAATCCAATGGAACAAAAAAACTGCTTCTGGGCGACTGCACTCACGTATTGGTGAAACGTCAACAATTGCTGACGTCAACAATTACTGACAGCAGCCATACATTATTTTTTGACATTTTACCAATACCTGAGTGAAATGAATGAATGAATGAAACCAATGAAAAACGACAATAAAATGCACTTGTGTAAATGTGTAAGTGCTTCTCGAGTGGATTCTGACTTAAAAGCGAGAAGCGAAATTCTCTTGTTCTCTGTTGATTCTGAACAGAAGAGTATTTTTGGTGAAAATGGAACGGTTTCAGAAGTGATTTTCTTGATTCGCTCTGGACACTCCGGGACGCTTCTTTTTGCCCAATGGAAAACGGCATTATTCTGTTTTGAATTTCCATACAAAAAAAAATCAAAAAAGTAGACATTTACAAAAGTTCGAAATTTTCAATGGGTTCTGAATGGGTTAAGGAAAGTTTTGTATCATTCTAACGGAATTTGAATGACCTTTCCATTGATGCCAAAATTTACATGAAGTAAGTTCAAATTATGAGTAGAATTAACTTTAGTTTTGTCAAAATACTTATGGCCACCATTGTACTACATATATACATACTGGTATGCACTTTTTAGATCTCAGAGATTTCTTGTATTTTCCATGTTCAGTTCTCAATTTGATGTCAAATTTTCATTTACAAAGAATTCCTCATCGAGGTATTCATTGAAAAAACGTATACATTTTACTTGTAAATGACCCGTAATGGTATGATACCTATTTAAAGAATTTGTGTATAGTTACCGGGCCCATAACGCCTTACATATTTTGGAGGCAGATGATCGTTGACGGATCAAATCAGAGGCAACCTTTAAACATTCAGAAAACTGAGAGTAGGTACTCTAAAAACATTAGGTATTTGCATTAAATTGTATTTTGAGCCGCAGCAAAACGGGTACAACCTGCTAATCACCTATGTCAGGAGTAGTGGAATTAAAAGTAATACTAATCAAAATGAAACTTTATTAATCAAAGAATATGAATTTAACGAGAGTTAAATTAAAAGTAAAAAACTGAACCGAATGGTTGCAACAAGGAAATCAGAATGAAAGAACATAAAGGTTACTTCAAAGTCAAAGACATACAAAAAATGTAAAGTGAAGAAGACAAATATATTACATATAGGTGTATATGCTGTCGTCCGTTGGAACATATTACGTGGTCTACAGATGGGATGACGTTAAAGTGCTATTCGCAACACTCCTCCTCAATTTAGCGTCATTCAGCATCTATAATTTGTCGAAGTCCAAGTCCTGCTCGAAGCTTTACAAACTGAGCTTTAGGTAAAGGTTTTGTAAAGATGTCAGCTACTTGTTCCTTTGAGCTCACATACTGGACTGTTATCTGTCGCTTCTCGTACAAATCTCGAACGAAATTATATTTTACATCGACGTGCTTAAGCCGCTTGTGTTCCCATCTTGACAGTAGATGAATGCACGACTGGTTATCTTCAAATATTTTCGGTGGCGTCTCGCTGGTTACTTCAAAATCTACTAGGAGATTTTTTAGCCACAAAAGATCAGCTGCTGCTGTAGCCAAAGCGATGTATTCAGCTTCTGTCGACGATAAAGCAACTGCTGTTTGTCTCTTAGTTGTCCACGATACTGTGTTGCCAAACACGTTCATAAAAAATCCAGACGTTGACTTACGGTCTTGTCCACTTCCAAAATCTGCATCAACATAACACGACAGGCATTCACTATTTCCTTTCTTATAGCACAGACTGAAATCCATAGTGCCTTTAATATAACGCAGAATTCGTTTCAATCCCTTCCAGCGTGCTTCAGTTTGTTCATGTTGGTATCTGCTTAAATAATTTACAGCAAAGTTCAAATCCGGTCTTGTGGTTAGCATAGCGTACATTAAGCATCCAACTAGCTCTCTGTAGGGTTTGGAGTCATCCAGGGGTTTTTTTTCATTATCTGGAAAAGATGTCGTATCCATTGGAGTAGCCGCGGAGTTACAATCTTCCATTTTGAATCGTTTCAGCATTCTCTCTAGATAGGGTCTCTGATTCAAATGAAGTTCGTCATTTACTCTATTAATGCTGATACCGAGAAATGATTTTAATTCACCCAAGTCTGTCATATGAAATCTTTTACTCAGCGCGTTCTTCGTGTCATTAATTTTTGTGATGTTGGTTCCTGCAAGTATAATATCATCAACGTATAATAAAAGAAATATGCAAACGTCTCCGTATTTCCAGCTGTAGAGACATTTGTCCACTTCAGATTGATTGAAACCTAATTCTTTTATATACGTGTCAAACGTTTTGTTCCAGGCTCTCGGAGCTTGCTTGAGCCCATAAAGTGCTCTATTAAGTTTGCAGACGGAATTGCTATTACTACTGATACTGAAGCCCTCTGGTACCTTCATATACACCTCCTCCTCAATTTCGCCATGAAGAAATGCGTTCTTTACATCCATGTGATGTATAACAAAATTATTTTTGACGGTAATTGAAAGAAGAGTCCTCAGAGTTGTAAGTCTAGCCACAGGAGCATACGTTTCCTCGTAGTCGTAACCTTTCTTTTGAGCACAGCCCTTTATTACAAGTCGGGCCTTGTACCTATCAATATGTCCATTTTTGTCGCGTTTTATCTTAAAAATCCACTTACTGTTCAACAGACGTTTCCCTTTGGGTAGATCAGTTAGAACCCAAGTGTTGTTCTTCAATAATGCGTCAATTTCCTCCTGGACTGCTTGCATCCATTTGTCCTTATCTTCTCGTGAGGCAATTTCTTCGATGTTGTCCGGCACGTTTTCCACAAATGCTTCTGCATTTAGCGCTAAAACAGCATAGTCGTCGAGATAACGTGGTTTTACTACATTTCGCGAACTTCGTCTAAGTGCTGCAACGTCGTCATCCTGTTTAGGTGTCATAAACAAGTCGTCATCCTGTTGTTGTTCATCTTCGCTGCCATTTTCTTCTTCGAGTTTCTCCAGATCACGCTGCACGGGAACATTTTCCTCGTCGGAATTAATCCACTGTTCGCTGCTAAGGCCATCAAAAGCAAATTTAGTTTCGTCGAATACTACATCTCTTCCAAAAACAATTTTTTGGTCTTCAAGACTCCAAAGCTTGTAGCCATTCGCGCAGTATCCTACAAAATAGCACTTAAGTGACCTCGAGTCGAACTTACCATGAAATATTTGTTTCGGAAGTTTTAAATAAGCGATGCACCCAAATATCTTCAGTTTTGCAACATTAGGTGTTTCACCAAACCATAGTGAAGCAGGAACTTTACCATTGAGTGCTGATGTTGGACTTCGGTTCACCAGGTACACAGCTGTTTGGACCGCTTCGGGCCAAAACGTTTTCCCCAGCTTACAATTCAGCAACATGCACCTCGCCTTATCTAAAATGGTGCGATTCATCCTTTCAGCAACGCCGTTTTGTTGTGGAGTATATCTTATGGTAAACTCGAACTGGATTCCTTTGCTTTCAAATAAATCTTTAGTGTCTTTAGATATATATTCTCTACCGTTATCGCATCTGAATCGACTCAGTTTCAAATTAAAAATGAGCTGTCACCATGGCCTCATAGCATTTGAAATACTTCAGTACCTCTGATTTTGTTTCCAAAATGTAACTTACTGTGAAGTGCGTACAATCGTCGATAAATGTAAGTACATACCTTTTTGCATCATAAGATGTTGGACTAATAGGACCAATGATATCACTATGTACTAACTGCAAGGGTCGTACAGCACGAGTGCGTCGCTGGTTATGCGGTTTTCGGATCTGCTTGCCCTCAATACAAACTTGACATAAGTCTCTGGATGAGTTTGAGAAATCAATTTTCATGCCGATAGTCTGATTTTCCAGCTTCTTGATGTCTTCGTAGTTGAGATGGCCCATCCTCTTGTGCCACAGATCGTATCCTTCTATTTTTGTACTTAAATTGGCCAATACCGATTTTCTGAAACTCAACTCGTATAACTGTATAGTATTTCTGTACGCAATCGCTACTGTATGATTACCTTTGCTTATGATTCCACAGCCATTCTCAAATGTGACACGAAATCCATTCATCTCGAGTTTCCGAACCGAAAGTAGGTTGTGCTCCAGATTTGCTACGGAGAGAACATCCTTCACTCTGATTGACTTTACATTTCTATCTCCTATTTCAAGTTGAATTTCACCAACAATATTTGCTTGTAGAAAAGCTCCAGACTTTGCAACTTTAATTTTGATTGGTACATCAAGTTTCCTTATGTTTTCCAGCTGAATGTTGCTGTTGATCAAGTGCTCTGTTGCACCCGAATCAAGATACCACTTTATTACATCACTTTCAGTTTTATTTGCAGCTGTTGTACTCGTAGAAAAACAAAACCCGTCTGAATTTGATGTGTTCGAAGTTGTTGCTGCATTTGCACTTTGTTTGTTCTTTATGTCGTGTGCCCTCTTTCTGCAATCGACTTGTTTGTGTCCAACTTTCCCACACCAGTTGCATTTATACGGGAACCTGTGATTTGTTTTGTTTGCTATCCTCTGCCCTGGTTGTGAAGCGAACGCTGTTGAAGATGGTAGTTCATGCCCTGCATTTTTTCTTATTTTCGTATCTGTTCGCTTTGTCTCTTCATCCTGAAGTCTATTTTTAACAAATGCAAGGGTCATGTTTTCACTTGTTAAAGTTTCAATAGCGGTGACAACACTATCGTACTCGGATGGCATCGTCAACAAGAGATGACAAACAACATCTAACTCTTCCAAAGATGCTCCTGTTGAACGAAGGTTTCGTACAATTTTGTCGAACTTAAGAAAGTGATTTGCGAGTGTATCGGTTTTTGCGTCGAACTTCATGCACAGAAGTGACTTTCGTATAAGCAACTGACTCGCAATTCCTTTCCTCTCAAATGTTTGACACAGCGTCGTCCACAAATCGAATGCGTTGAGTTTGTCTTTCGCATATTCTAGATGACTATCTGCAATTCGCTGTATGATTTGAGACTTACACTTTTTATCGCGTTGACCATGAACAGCTCTGAGCCCTTCCTTTACTTGTACAGCAGCAGCTTCATCCGATGGAAGAATCTTTACCATTTCTGTGTGCGCTTCTTCGATGTATTGCACTAAATCCATTTCATTTAGAAGAGTTTCCATTCTGAACTTCCAGTTATTGAAGTTTGTACCATCGAAGAGAGGAATTCGATATTTTTCCACATTGTCCGCCATTTTGCTTTAGTAGTTTTTTTTCACGACCAGACGAAAATTACTTTTACTTCTTTTAATTATTCTCGATTCCTGGGCCCATAACCTGTCAGGAGTAGTGGAATTAAAAGTAATACTAATCAAAATGAAACTTTATTAATCAAAGAATATGAATTTAACGAGAGTTAAATTAAAAGTAAAAAACTGAACCGAATGGTTGCAACAAGGAAATCAGAATGAAAGAACATAAAGGTTACTTCAAAGTCAAAGACATACAAAAAATGTAAAGTGAAGAAGACAAATATATTACATATAGGTGTATATGCTGTCGTCCGTTGGAACATATTACGTGGTCTACAGATGGGATGACGTTAAAGTGCTATTCGCAACAACCTATAAATTAAAATCGCCTGGAATTACAAAATTTTCCTATTACCAAATTTGTGGAAACCAAAAAAAAATCGGTTTTAAGTTACGAAATAAATTAATTTTACTGATTTTTTAATTCATATTCATGAGACATGTACTTTAATATTACAGCAATAAGACAAGTACATATTTGATATACATAAATGTGTAATGTAATTAACAACTTAGCTAAGTAAACAGAGTTAAAATAATTCAATACGTCTTAAAAATATTAGATAGTTTAGAATAGCTTATAATAATAATAATTATAAATAATAACTTTGTTTTTAGATCTAGCACAATTAACAATTAAAATGAATATTCTCTTAAGGGTCAATAGGCTTTATTAATAATAATTTTTAACCTTTACCTTAAATATTTTGTAGGTCATGACAATAGATACTTTTATATAAAAGTTCGCTATAGTGAGTTTGTAAAATGTCACCTGAAACTAAAACTGATTATTCCGCGCAATAACTTTGTAGATGTTCATAGCGGTTAATGTTATTAAACTGACTCAATGAATGTTTTTATTTTTTATTTTTTTTATTTTTCTCAGTTTAAACAGTTAAATATTGTATACCTATTTATAATAATAATAAAGTAGGTAGTACATAATATAATAAATGTATCCATTTTTATAAATTGTGGTTCTCCCGTGAATTGAATGTTAATTGGTCTTGCTATTACTAGAATAGGTAGATACAATAGAAGTGCGAAAGTAGATACTTAAACAAAGAACACTGTATTAGATACAGTAATTATAATTTATGTATTCATGCGTTGGAGGGTAAAGAAGAAATATTATACATGGATCATTTCAGTAGGTGAAGGGAAAATCCATGAAGTATTATGACTTATGGTGGATTTACATTACCACGCCACGCAATTTTGCACGACTTTAAAGAGAGAGATCCGCTTGCTACAGTCAAGGCTAATGATCTGTAAGAGTGAGACCACAAACCTCCTTAAAAAAGTTATGGCGGCCTAAATTCAACTTTTAGGCGTGTGGTCTCACTCATACACATCATTAGCCTTGACTGTGGAAACACGGATCTTTCTCTCTGAATTCATGCAAAATTGCGTGGCGTGGTAATGTAAATCCACCATTATTGAGTCATGAATTTTCACCGATTTTACTTCTCAACTCGACACCTTGTTAGGTGTTTTTGTTTGCTTTTCTATATAGGCTTAGCAAAATAATTTCATACAAACTCAATTCTATATAGGTGTCGTTAGTCCGGCGCTCATTCCTTAGCCCCGGTAAAAACTGTGCAACCAAACTATCATTGCTCTAAATGTTATCAAAAAGTGCTATCGATTTTGTCATAAATGACATCTGACATTACGGAAAATTGTATTTTCCTTTGCATTTTCCATGTTTATACATTAAGGGTATTCACTTAATCTGATAAATTTATGCAGCTCGTGAATGTATAAATTTCTGCGGTGCTTTAAGTGAACACCTTTCGGAAAAGACATTGCGTAAATCGACTGCAAATCTGGAATCTGGTGATTTGCGTAACTTTTTGCGGTTGATTTCCGAGCCTAAATCGTCGCGGAAAATTATGAGGTCTGCCTAAACTATTCTCCTTACAAAATATGACAGTTCATTTACGAAGTGGTAAGTTTCTGCAGTTTACGCGATTTATGAGGCTTTTATGCGTTTAAGTGAATACCCTTATTATTTTGATTCGCGTAGGTAGGTATATAGTGTTTGTGGATTTTCTTTTTTTGTAACTTTTCAGAATATTTTCTTTTGCTGTTGTTTTCAGTGCTGCCAAGCTTTTATAAAGAACGAGCTAAGCCCCGATAATCGTTTTTTTATAAAGCTATATACCTAGAATAGCAAAAAAAACAACCTACTATATAATAGCTGGATGGCAATATTGTAAAATGTGCAAGAAAAATGTATAACATACCTATATACGTAAATATATACGTATTTATATAATTTATGCATATATCTATAATATGAATGGTGCCGTATCAAAGATTACAACGAAAACTTTTTGTTTGCAAATTATGTTTGCTTGGAAGATTTATCTTAAATATATTTTACTAATTGAAGACATAAAATCCTGAAAACGCAATGTAAATTGCCGCGTGTTCCCTTATCATAAAAAGAGTTATTCTACTGAATCACTGTCTATAACTGTTGAAGATACCATACTTGTACGTCTGCGCCAGTGGTCAGTGTAACGCGTTCCATATGATGCAGCAGTTCGCCACGGTGGCCATTTTGGCTATTCATCAACCAAATCCCACACCATTAACGATGCATCTGTGCCACCAACAGTAACTAAAGTTTGGTTACCGTAGAGAAACCGAGCACATGCCAGCATTCCAGAATAAACCTTCGCTTCATTAAATTCTGCTCGTGGACTTATGCATGGATACCTATATGGAAATGTAGAAATATTATACAGACAATCGCGGTACATACTAATAATTATCTTCAGTGTCCAAGCTAAATATTATGTAATCACAATGGGTACATTTTTGTGATCTACAGAATATTTAAGGCAGAGGTTAAAAATGTTTATTAGTAAGGCCGAATGGTGATTAATGTCTTTTATGTGTAAACATTACCTAAATAAACGCAAATATCCATCTGCATCTCCTGATATTACCATATCTTGATCAGAAGAACGACTACAAGTTGCTATTATTGTAGACGTGTTACTATAATAACGATTGCTCCACATTCCAGCCACAAGGAATCCAACAGTACAATTATTAGTAAGCCATTTGACATCTTTCATGGCAATTGGACTGCGCTCTGGTGATAAAGATTTTGCATCCCAGAACAAAAGGTCAAAATCTATTGTTGCAGTTTGTACGTAGTTTCCATCTATACTCCAATCCAAATGTGTAAGTGGTTGCGAACCACGTATTTTATTAACTTTTTTATAGGAAAATCCATCCCGAGAAACGCGAAACAAATAAATGCTGCCATTCTGTGAACCCATCGCAATCATATCTCCAACTTTAAATTAAAGTAACATTTTATTTCGTATCGAATGCTTCAATTATGAGGTAGACATACCTTGGTTATATGCAATACAGTTCAATGGAGATCCACAAACTCGCAAAGTCAACATAACCGAACCATTTTCGGCATTGATAACGAGAAGATGACCCTCTGTACTACCAGCTGCCAATGCAGTTCCAAAAGGGTGAAATGCTAGAGCAATGCATTCATATCCCGTTTGAATTGACCAGATAAGTTTGTGCTTTCGCCACAGTGCAGTATGCTTATCGTGCCCGGCAGTGGCATATATTTCATCTTCTGGGTGTGCAGCAAGACCCCACAATTGACGACCATGTCCAAAAACAACTTGATTAAACCGCCTTTGCAGCGACCCCTCCAATATGTTATTTCTGGTCGTTCCAACATATAAATTTCCATCGTTTCTTCCTGGTCGTTGAGGGTATATTGTACGAACGCCTCCAGCCGTTTCAGGTAGCTGATATAAGAAATATTGGTTTGGCGCCCAAGCTTTAAAAATTAACAACTACTACATATTCCATGCATACCTTGGTCTCGGCAATTTTTTTATAGTTCTGTAATGAGTCCCATGCTACAATTTTACGGTCCTTTTCCCCGCCAGATAACAATGTACCTTCGCCAAGCATTATTAAGCACCCGATGCTCTTATTGTGTGCTTCAAATTCTGTACGCACAAAGTACGCACCATCGGAGTCAACACTATATATAGTAATGAATCCATCTGAATCGGCTGTTATAACATCCCCATCGGGTTCAAACTGGACGCTCGTTACATGAGATCTGGACGGTTGCTTAACTATGTCTGTTCGTTCAAAAAATCCGTCCTTTCGACGGTGCCAAAATGCCAGATGACCTCGGCCATGTGTAATAATTAAGTTATCATCAAGGGGATGAAAAGCAGCTCCTGAGAGTCCTTCTTGTAAAGTCTGCAAAATAACATAGTTGTATTACATGCACATATGTAATCCGTACAATACAATCTTACTGCAACTTTTCCTAGGAGATGGCCCCATTGCCATTGCCATACCGAAAGAATACTTTCCCGGCCACTATCAACCGCAAGAATATAACTGCCGCCATTCTAAAAACGGCCAATATTAATGTTACGGACATCAAAATAAATTATGTTAATGTAATAAACATTCTAATGCTCTACACAAAAATCGCATGTATAAGTATACATATTATAAAAACTAAAGTTGCATGCTAAACTTAACACACAAAGCAATTAAATTAATACTCGTAGATACTTACATTATGTTTTTATTTACATATTATATCTGCTAAAGTAATTAAAAAAAACAAAGCATAAGCATTAAATAAAATAAAAAATAAGAAACAAATTTAGATCAATACTTACCAATTGTGAGAACGCAACAGCTGTAACACCGGTATCTAACTCCCCCATTCCAAATACGTAGAGGGTCTGCAGAGACTCTGTACTCCAAATCCTTACATGAGCTTGACATTTTCTATCGCGCCCTGCTTTTTGCCCAGATGCTATTAACTCTCTAGATGGATGTACATCCATACTAAAAAGAATAAAAACATTCATCTCAATGAAAACTTGACGGTCGCCCCAGTTGGTATTTATGTTACTTTTTTTTTTAGATTTTGTTTTGAATATCATAATTTTTCAGTTCAAAATTGCTTTTTGATCGAATGAAACTCGGGAAAATTATGTGCAATTGTGCAAGGCGTTTGCGAAAATAATTCTGATAACATCAGTGTGTCCGATGTATACCTAGTTTTCGTAAACCGAGGAAATTTAATCGAAAATTTTGCGCTAATATTCGAGCCGTATTAAGAGAAATCAAGAAGCGAAATTTTAAAGAACATATTCTATAAAGCTTTGCAATGAAAAAACGATTATCGGGCTTAGCTCATTTTTATAAAAGCTTTGCAGCACTCATATCGTAAAATGTCACTTACCAAAAAAAAAAAAAAAAAAACTATCAAAAGACAAGAATCTGAAAAGTCACATAAAATAAAAAACAAATTCACAAACACAATACCTAACGCAATTCGGTAATTTATAGGCATATTTTTGGCAAAATGCCTTAATTTTTTTAATGAATTTTCTAATGTCAGAACTCGGAAGTCTCCTATGACAGAATCGATAGCACTTTTTGATAACATTGGTTGCACCGTTTTAATCGGGTCTAAGGAATAAGCCCCGATAATTATCCAGGCCAACGAAATCTACATAATTTAAATTGAATTTGTATGAAATTATTTTGTAATAGGCTTATTACAGAATATCAAAAAAAAAAAAACACACCTAGTAATGATGTGCAAGTAATGATGTCCAAGAAACCGCGATAGAAAAAATAAGACAGCTTGCGCGAAATGCGGGCTGCCAATGTGTCCAAAAACCGCAGTGAAATTTGCATAAGCTGACTTTATTAAAACCCCAAAAATCTAATTAAATTAATATTTCTATGAATTCGTTATTTCATTGCAATCGGCTTATTCATTCATGAGATATTCGAAAAATAATTCCGCAATGCACTATGCTCTAAGTGAAAGCTGTGATGACTACCACAAGAGCTCCCATTTATTATATAGCTACCTACCAATATCTCTTATGTCGTTTTCCATTGGAAAAATCCGATTTTTATTTCAGATCTCAAATTTTTCGTGCCGTAGATTGATCTGCTTTTGTAAGTAATAGGGGTATTCATGCAACGTCGTAAACTCGTCGTAAACGTCGTAAGTTTACGACGTGGTAAATGAACTGTCAAAATTTGTATGGACAATCATTTACGACGAGATGGTAAACTTACTACGCGAATTGGTGTGGAAAACCGAGATGGTAAACTTACGACGAGGTCAATGTGACATTTCACACTTGAAATAAAGGCGCGAAATCAGGAAAAAATTACTTTGCATGCATTTATACGCATTTTTACTCAATGTCGTTCCCTAACTTGAAAAATTCGTAAAAGGTGCGTTCTAGAGAGCAAGATATTACCCCTCCACTGAGAATGTCGCCTGAAAATTTACAGAGGTTTGAAATTTGAAACAAATTGGTAAGAAAATGGTATCAGAAAGCGGAAAAATAGTGTAGCTTTTTTTCTCTTCTCGAATGCATGTAGTTCAGTCAGTAAAAACGCTTCCACATACTTGGATTTATACTCACATGGAATTTTAATGAAAACAAGATGCATCTGTAATTTTTCATAGTTACTACAAAAGCGTTCTCTAACTTTTTCGTAAATTTTTACGTTTTTGTTCTGAATAATTGCTTTTTACGAGGCTTTTCGTAATTTTGTTTTGAAAACAAATTCTGAATGACGTAAAACAGCTGTGTGAGATTGGTATTAGTGAGAGTATGTGTAAATCTCAAAAATTATCGAGATCTGCAAAATGTGATCCGAATCACAAAAAAGATTGATTTTTTCTCCCAATGGAAAATGAAAAGTGATCCGGATCAAAAAAAAAGATTGATTTTATGTCCCAATGGAAAACCACATTTGATTCCAGTTTAAGGAGAATCTACTCGGAATGTTAATTTTTTTCACGCCGCGATTGCAGTTGCGGGCACAGCTAGTTTAATAAACTATAACTTACCACATAATATCCTCGGTGTGGCCTGTATAATGTCGTTGAGCTTCTTCATCTCGGTCTAGTAAAATGGCGACAGCTGCAACATAGTAAAGTAATTCTCCAGACGGAAGGACCCAGAGATTCCGTCGAGCATCTATACCACGATAGCCGTGACTATTAGGCAAGAGAGTTAAAATATAAATTGAGTTATTTGAAAATGATTTTTCATACATACACCCATTGTAACTGAAGTTTTTTATCTGGTGGGGAATTATCTGCTGGCGCGTGATGAATAGGTGGATAAAATGTTCTTCGCAAACCTCGAATAGTAACCTTAGTCGGCTCCTCTTTCATAATATCTAACATGGAGTAATCCCCATTTGGGCGAAGTATTTCACTATCTGGTGCGTACAAAATTCGTGGCCGACTTTTACTCCTAGGTCTCGCCCCTCGTACCGGTACCTTAGGAAGGTCATCAGTTGAAATTGGTGCTGCGACAACTGACGGTCGTGACCTTGATCTACGGATCGGAGAACCTGCAATTATAGCTGTTCCTATTGCCAAATAAAATGTGTCTATATCAGCAAATTCATTGCGAAGTTGTGAAAAGCTTCGAACCTAGTACGTAAATGTTAAATAAATGAAAAATATGATAACAGGGTTTTATAATAATATTATCTACTTCTTGACCAGTTCCAGTGTACATTTTTTTTGCTCCATTTATTTTAAGCACTTGTCCCAAGTCCTCCAAAACATCTTCAAAAGGTTGTGAGGTACGTAAATTAAGAAGAACACGACACTGCAAATAATTATCATGATCAGGATTTCTATTGATGTGATAATATTAGAAACTAAATATATAATCGACTAAAGATAGCTAATATTAAAATTAAAGTCCAATACAAACTGCGAACTTGCCTGACTCCTTTTTTTGTAATATACACGAGCTAAAGAGTTTATAATAACTCTTATAATTTATGTCGTTTTTCATTGGCACATAAGATATTTATTTCAATCTCAGATTTTTCGTGGCGAATGGAACATGAAAGCAGATTGATCTGCTTTTGTAAATGTAGTAGTGCGTTATTTGACAGTACCTACATCGGCTGTGCAAATTGTTTTCGTTTGTCGGTGGAAAGGAAACATACGAACTTCATAATATGAATAATGACATCGACAAAAAATCGAAATCCACAGATGACGAATTTCCAAAATTAAGTCCATGTCCATTATTTACGTTTTTGTTCTAAATAATTGCTTTTCCAGAGGGTTTTAGTAATTTCATTTTGAATTCATATTCAAATTCAAATACCTATATTGTGAGAGTATGCGTAAATCTCGAAAATTATCGAGATCTGCAAAAGTGACCCGAATCAAAAAAAGATTGATCTTTTTACCCAATGGAACATGAAAATCGATCCGGATCAAACAAAAGACTGATTTTTTGTCCCAATGCAAAACCACAATAGTGTGAAATACACATTTGTTGGGAATGGCTTATGACTGAATCCATCGCGCGCCGCGCGATAGAAAAAATAAGACAGCTTGCGCGAAATGCGGGCTGCCAATGTGTCCAAAAACCGCAGTGAAATTTGCATAAGCTGACTTTTTTAAAACCCAAAAATCTAATTAAATTAATATTTCTATGAATTCGTTATTTCATTGCAATCGGCTTATTCATTCATGAGATATTCGAAAAATAATTCCGCAATGCACTATGCTCTAAGTGAAAGCTGTGATGACTACCACAAGAGCTCCCATTTATTATATAGCTACCTACCAATATCTCTTATGTCGTTTTCCATTGGAAAAATCCGATTTTTATTTCAGATCTCAAATTTTTCGTGCCGTAGATTGATCTGCTTTTGTAAGTAATAGGGGTATTCATGCAACGTCGTAAACTCGTCGTAAACGTCGTAAGTTTACGACGTGGTAAATGAACTGTCCAAATTTGTATGGACAATCATTTACGACGAGATGGTAAACTTACTACGCGAATTGGTGTGGAAAATCGCATGGAAGCCAAAGTTAAAGTTAAATTCTTAACATTGATATGCATTGTGCTGATAGACAAGAATATTATATAGGCATTACGATTCCTGAAAAACCAAAAATGTTGTGTACCACAGAGCATTACAAAAAAACTGTTTATCACTAATCTAAATGAATTTGAAATTAATTTTTCTATTTTGCAGTACGAAGTGTGCATGTGCAGGTGCAGGGGGTTCGCTAGTAGGGATATAAATAATAATAGCCTAAATGTTTTTTTGTGCTATTAAATGTAGGTACCTATGCAATAAAATTAAGAATAAAGAAATAAGAAAGAATGGGTTGCAGTTGCTATTCATTAATATGTACCTACATAATTGATGAGTATTACTACAGTGTGATTGAAGGAAAACATTTATTATTTATGCCTATAGGTATCCGCTTCTTGTAGTTTCCTTCTGTCTTTTTGATTTTAGGAAATAAAACTTTGTTTGGCATTGGTATTTGGTGCCTAATTCGTATGGAAATACTCTGCTACAATTTTTGTATAGCGTATGAATTAAGACTGTTTAAGCATAGCTAAGATTAGGTAGCTACTGCATTTAAATTGTCTATTATACGAGTAGATATAATAAATCGCTAATAGGTAGATTTGAGTGGTCGATACTCTGCGGGCACAAAACTAAAATAAAAAAAATTTGTCTACTAATTAGGTTTAATGTATGACAGAAACACGAGAGGGTAATCACTTAATCAGTAACATTTTGATCTATTCCTTGTGTATGAACATTGTCCAAGAAACCGAACCGATCTCCTAAAACTGTTGCGTCCTGCGATTTTTTATGACTGCATTTAAAACATAATTCTCTTCCATGTATACCTACCTATGTATCAAATTCATATATCAACATTGAAATTGTATTCCAAAGCATTGTATGAGGATACTTTACTTACCCACATATGTATGTATGTTGTGTGTATGTTTATTTAAATATACATGCATACATACGAGATAAAATTTCATTCTTATGTACACGTGAATAAATGTTAAACGAATAAGAGATTCGCCAATTCCGTCTTACCTGAACAGAGTGATCCAAATTATTGATAATTCGTATAACGCGTCCAGCACTGCGTTTTATTGAACCCGAAGTTGTCGAAAGTGTTCCTAAATCGGCTTCCATGATAGATGGCTTTCGGCTGATTGGTTTTGAGCCCCAACCCTGATTACCTGGAGAAGCGTACCACATGCCGTTCTTTTTGCCGTAGCTAGCAGGCTGTTAGATTGTATAAATAATGATGTTATTGTGTCTTATAGTAGCATAATTTAAGAATAACAGAAGACCTACGGCCCAAATCTTCGACGGTGGTAAAAACACGACAAAAGTTGAATCTTCTTCACTATCCAACATTTAAATTCGTAAATGATTTTGTGACAAAACGTTCATTTAGCAAACCCAAAATTATAAAAAAAAAAAACTAGAATAAAATGTGTATGTTATAATATTCTATTTTGTCCCTTAAACTTTCACTTAACTTCAGGTGCCTATGCTTAAAGTCTTATATCACACTAAGTTTTATTTTGTGGCAAATCGTGGTTTGTTCTTCCGGGTACAAGTTGACTAGCAAGCATTTTCCTAATTAAGAAAATCTTTCAACCGTTTTTAAGGAAAAATACACGTTCTATAATATAACCAACACGAGGAAAAACTCAATAACCACAACATACGAATGAAAATAAGTAAATTATGACTCCTGGTTGTCGGTTACGGTTGCTTGGTGTACAGAAACCAAAGCAAAAATTTCAAAACAGTGACCCCTTCTAATAGCCAATCTCCTTCAAGGCAATTGGGATTGCAAACTGCTGACGTATTATGTATATAATGTATACGTTAAGCAGAAAGAAAGTGTAACCCTACAAAGAAATCTATTTCCAGTATGTACATGTACAACAATCATTGTGGGACAACGTGGAATAAAACTGAAAGCAAGTGCTTGGTTAAATCCTTATAATATATTCATAAACAATTTATATTATGTATTTCTGAGTGGGTAATAAAATGTTGACGTACTTTTATGTATGGGTATTACACGTACTCATCAAGAAGTCATACAAATGTTTGAACGTATATTTTTAAATGCTGTTTGTGACTAGTTTTTGGAACAACATAATCATAACTTAAATTATAAAATGTAGGTAGGTTAGGTGTATAAATATAACATTGAAAAAAAAAAAAACAAATATCGCTGGACTCGGACAACTAAGCAGGAAAATCAGATTTGTTCAGAGCAAACATCAGACCAAACCCTAATTCAATTATCCCATACCTGTTTAATTATGAAGTTATTCAATTATTATAGGTATACATACTTCTTAAATATAAAGTTACTTCTCGGCTGAAAATAGCCTTATTTTTTTAATTTGTGGCCAATAACGTCAAATATATACTGTAAAAAGCAAGCTTGGAACCTTTCACAGGCAAGATATCCAGTATTGCCATAAAGAGAAAATAGTTTTTTTTTTGCGTATTGGTAGGTTGGCGCTTGTGATATGTATTATTTTTTTCTAAAATATTTTTTCACATCATGAAATACAGTTTAAGAAATACTTATTAAAATTATTAGATTATTAAAATTATAATGCGTTTCGCCCCAATGTATATATGGAGGGTGAGTTCATCAGTAGACCAACCACCACATCTATATAGACGCACTGTTTATTCGATGTTTACAGATAATTATGGATTCACAAGTCAAAGAGTGGCTTTCACAGCCACTTAAACTATTGAAGTGTCTCCAGCTCAACGATTGCCTTAGCTTGACAAATTCAAAAACCAAAAGCTTCCGTTTTACTGTGTCTCTCATATTAGCAGTCGAAAATTCTGTCATTGAGTTAAGGAGAGATAGAAAAGAACTATTTTTATCTCAATGACACTTCGCTCACCAAAAACATTAATTAATTAATATCACAATCCCCATAGCGCAGTTGGAGGCAGTTAGCTAAGGACCGGGCTAACTGGTGGGGCTTGTTAGTTGAGTCCTCGCTTTACCTAGAATTGTGCATAGTATTAACGTTTTTGAATGCATGATTTTATTTTTTGCATTCTAAGTTTTATACAGTCGACACTATTGTGCATCATCTTCAACTTACAAAAAGCCAACCTTTTCTTTCTTTGAATGCAGGTCCTAATGAATGAGCAAAAGCCTCAGCTTTCTCTTTTATGACCGCACCCTCGTGAAAATAAAAATATTCCTGAACCAAAAGTGGATCCAGATTCCAAAATATCAACCAATCCATACCATATAAATACGACACATATATATATGATATACAATTATACGCCTATAAAAGTAAACACATACAGCCTTATTTATAAAATTTTTACACTCTCTATAATAACTCTAAACGCAAAAATCTAATATATATTTTTGCGTTTAGACCTATTATAGAGAGTGTATAAAGTTTATAAATAAGGCTGATAGTATCTTGCGTGTTTTATAAATATACTATACATACCATACGTACATAAAATAATTTTCCCTTCATTGAAATTGCCAAACATTATTTACGCATAATATTGTTGTGAAAATGTGGGACAACACAATCAAAGATAAACCCCCCTTTAACTTCGATGAAAATTGCTATCTTAGGTAATTTTTTGGGGGATTCTGAAAAGCTCTTACAAACCTAAATGATTTCTTTCGAGTATAGTTTAATTGTATGAGCGGCTGATATAATCTTTGTAATGGTCCATTTATGTAAGTCGACATAAAGTAGGTCGACTATCGCATGTTGATTAGCAAAACTATAGCTTATAAAGTATTCTAAGATATTAGCGATAAAATCATGCCAAAAGAAAGAGAACGTAACGGGTTTTTTTATTTAAGGCGATTGTCCATGTTCGTATGTAACTCCTTAATTATTGTTTCGCATGAAATACTTTACATCGCAGCACATTTATTTTACATAGCATTAACTACCTACATAATTTATTATACAATAGTAAATCGTAGATGAAAATCCTATGTTAAACTACGATTGGTCAATGGGGTGAAGGAACAAAATTCAAATTCTTCAACCTAACTGCTATATTAATTAGGTGAAACAATTGCTACATTTAAATGTTAGTTACCTCATACCTCCTTAGAACTATTACATTGACACAAATGCTCCTTCTCTTATTACATGCTATTTGAACATTTATTTCTGAGTTTTATATTCTTAGAATTGGGTCAAAGTTAGGCAAACAGTTAGTTAATATTTCCATTTTATTTGGCAATAAATAAGTATTTCCAACATACCTACAATTTATAGCAAGAATATAATATGCATTTTTTTCAATTTGGCCTTACGTTTGCAAAATAATTAAAAGCACTGAGAGCTACTTCTTTTAGCGTATAGTTCGTTGGACTTTTTCTCAATTGCAATTTTATAAAAATATTAAAGCTAAGTATAAATAATTGCATATTAGCCAATTCCCAATTTTGACACGTTGTGATAAATACTTATATGCAGCTGTTATGTCATAAGCATTTAATACATTTATTTTAACGATAATTGTTACTGCAGCTAATGACTACTTATTCTTCTGGAATTAAGGTCCTTAGTTTAATATTGTGTTTACTTCTTAGTTCACTTGTTGTGCTTTTGTTTCTCGTTTGAAAATAAAAATGTCTAATTTTTATTTATTTTTTTAATTTAATATTTGAGAGTATGGTTTACATCATACTAACTTGGGATGCAATCTGTATATAATAATATGTACGAACTGTGCCAGCCAATAGCTTTTGTGTTGTAGAAATTGTTGTACCTATACATAGGTAGGTAGGTATATGTAGTTGACCCCTAAAACTAAATACTTCGACTCAGTAACAAAAATTAAAAGAGAAAGTGGGCTCTCCCATTAGAATATGTAGGGCGCCATAATAACCAAAACATACGTAACAATTTCGTCCAAAGAGAATATTTAAAAATCACATATCGATTTTTTATGCTGATATAATATGAAGTATATCAACCAACAGCATATCGATAGGCGGTCAGTAAAAAAAAAAGTTATACCGAGCCTTTCTAATCTTTTATTGATTTTGTAACTGAATTAAGTACTTTTACTTACCTTAAATGATTTAAACGAAGATACAACATAGCTAGCTCCATCCTCTAACTCTTCGAGACTGTATTTCCGATCTCCATCCATAGAAAATACATAACGTGCCCCACGTGGTAAATCCATTTTTGGGGAAATCTTATCAAGAAGATTATCCAGTGAGGTTATATCGCGTCCAGGGCGATATCGAAGCTCCACTCCAGGAAAAAAAGGATCGCCATTGCGATAGAATACAACTCGCCTAGCCTTCCAATATGACAAATTTGAATAACGACTCACGGCACTCATGACACTATTTATCTGATTTGATGACGATAACTCCGGTCGGGATTTCGACCGTATCAATGGCACAACTGGTGGCTGTGAGGAAATTTCACTCATATTGTCCACTACAACTGGACTCACTGCTCGGTTATGATGTCCATTGCGATTCCAGTAGTCAGCCGCTTGTGTATTTTGTCCACTACCACCACCAATACTAATGCCACCACCAATACCACCACCGACACTATTGCTCCCACCCACAAAAGTTTCAGGATCGTTATTCCTGCGCTGTATTTCTGCACTCTCAAAGTCTTCTTCCTCTTCGGCGCTATTTAACTGTGTGGTACGGTTTATGTTTTGTATATCCAATGCCTTATCTTTCATATTGGGTATTTGTTGTACTTTTGATAATAAGTTATTGGTTTGTTCGTCAGATTCTCCAACTAGTAAAGATTCTGAAATTTGTCCATCAAGCTTAGATGAGGGTGATATCTGTTCTTGCAACTGTTCTGCTAAGCTGGACATGGCCAAATGCTTTTATTTATGTGAACTATTACAACGTGTATTTTGTTTGTTACATTTAAAGCTGTTTGCAAATTTAATGTTGAACTTATACTTATTCACAAATATGAACATATATAAAAAAAAGTAAACAAATTGTAATAGCAATAAAGTAAACTAAAAAAAATACAGAAACGTTTTGTCGATAGAATTAAAAATGTTAACTTTAACTATTTGTAACTCTGAGTAATCACACCCTTTTTAGTATAGCTAAAGTCTAACTTCACCGATTGGGCACTCTGCAAATTCTGTTTTGTGTGGTCGCATTCGATGACCCGTCAACTCTATTGCTAGAAGGAATACAATACTAGCAACAACATAACTACCAACCCCATTGAATTAAATTACGTTAAAACAAGAAAAAGCACGGCAGGAATAATGGGGAAATCGTGCTTTGTTCCGCGGTTTTTCGCTCTCTTGGAGCAGGTACAATATAAACTTATGCATAGGTGTACCTTTGTCTTAAACATTTTATTTCAATTTATCTATAAACGAAAACGGTTTCGTGCACTGACCGTTGTGACCGCTGTTGCACTCTTGTTTGTAGGATAATGTATAGGTATATAGAATATTTTAGTATATATGAAGGATTTACATATCCCATAGATTTAGTGGAAAGAGAAAGTAGTGCCCTTATTACTTTGGCTACCAAATATTCACCTAGATAGAATATACTTAATATGTATAATAGGATTACCTTTCTTAACGTCTCCATATAATGCCATTAAATAGGTACGTACCGACATAAAGATTTCGTGATTTATTTTGTACCAATAGGTGGTTATAGTTTATACTTATGTACCTTCGTCAGAGGAAAAATGGTAAACTGTACACCATTTTTTTATTAAATTGTATACATATTAGAACTAATAAATTTATTTTTTATTGCTATTTCTTTATCGCACAATTTATTCCAAGGTTTCTGTTAATATTAAATTACTTTATGTTTAATCGCGTAGTTACCTACTGATTGTCGAATATGTTATATGTTACTTATGTATATTTATACCATAAGATTTAGAAGTTAGTAGGACCTAACCTACTACATATACACTAAAACGTATATGTATCATACAGTGTGTACGGGTGTTTCCTTATGTAACTGCACACATAGCATATAATTTAATAATTTATTGTTAGCATTATATTTATATGTATATTAAAACGAAGAAAACTGCAAAGTACCAATGCAGGTTTCCGTTTTAATTAATTGAAATATAATTTGTTGCTTTGTAATTTTCCTATATATATCTTGATGTGTCTATATGTATATTCAGCCCTGCTTGTTTAAATATAAAACCACATAATGCAAATCGAAACGTTTAATGTAATGTATTGATTTTAGTTGTTTTCAATATTTTAGGCGCAAGTAAATATATAGTACCTACTATCTACTAATGCGAGCGTCTAAATAGCGTCAAAAGTAAGTAAACACCAAATCGGTTTTCATTTGGCTTTAAAGTTTGGAAACAGTTTATTTATTGAATATCTCTAAAGTATGTTTGTTGTCGCAATAAAATAAGTTTTGTTATTGTTATTTCATTATCAAACTTTTAAAGATTGCGGATCTCGACTTAATATGGCTAAAGGTCGTCCTACAAAGTTGTACTAAATTCTTTGATGCCTGTACCGCTCGCCAAACGATAACGAACCATCTAAATTATTTCGTCATTTATCCGAAAAGGTAGACTGGATACAAATTCATCATCCAACGACTGAAGTTATTATACTTGGTGACTTCAATGACCATAACATGGACTGGCTACGATATTCTAACAGAACGGACGATGCAGGGAAACAAGCTGAAGACTTCGCCATTAGCTGCAATCTCACTCAGCTCGTTGATGAACCGAAATGATTTTACTCGGTATAGAACTTTATATTCCACATTCCATAAAAAAACCAGCTTCAAATAAACCCTGGTTTAATAAAGAATGCAAGCGAATTACCGCAGCGAAAAACAAGGCTTTCCGTGAATGGCGGTCAAATCCATCGGAGCAAAAAAGATCAGAATTTATAATTCTTCGAAATAGATGCAACCTAATTATTGAATCGGCGAAGACAACTTACAACGAAAGAGTCACTAACAAAGTAATTGGATGTCCTAATGGCTCACGCGCATTCTGGTCCATGGCAAAGACAATCAGTTCTAACTTTAGTTGCTCTTCCTTTCCACCTCTAGTAAAAGAAGATGGCACGCTAGCAGCAACTCCTAAAGAAAAGGCAGACCTTTTCGCTAGCATGTTTTCACTGAACTCCACCCTAGATTCTGCACAACTAGAGCCACCAAATATCCCGAGGGTGCAAACATCGATGGCAGAAGTGAAATTTCGGCCTCGAATAATTCAACGCATACTTAAGGAACTAGATTGCAATAAGGCAACGGGACCCGATGGAATCCCGGCTATAGTACTCAAGAGCTGTGCTCCAGAACTTGCACCTGTACTATGTAAGCTGTTTAGCATGTCGTACTCCCAGAAGACGTTTCATTCTTGCTGGAAAACCGCTCGCATTCAACCTATTCCAAATTTCCGATTTCGGAGCTTGGATCGACAAATAATAATATCTACAGCTTTGCTGATGACAGCACTCTTATATCCTCTATCTCGAACAGTGGGCCTGTGAATGTGGCTACATCACACAATCAGAGATGTGAACAAATTAGTTCTCTAAATGGTGATCTGGACAAAATCTTGAAGTGGGGAAAAGATAACTTGGTTGTATTTAATGCAAACAAGACACATCTCACAACATTTTCCAAGAAAAATGCATCAACAGTTCCTCAGATCCAAATGGATGACCATCCAATCCATCCCAAGGACTCAATGCACCTTCTAGGAGTTACATAGTCAATTCAGGAATCACATGGCAGGACCACATATCCTATATCGCAAGATCGGCGTCCGCTAAGTTGAGCTACCTATTTAGAGCAAAGAGGTACTTTAGCCCCAAGCAACTTCTCCTTCTCTACAAAGCACCGGTTAGACCAGGCCTGGAATATTGCTCCCATATATGGAGCTCGGCCCCAAAACATTCACTTAACCTACTTGACAGCATACAGAGACGAGCAGTTCGACTTATTGGAGACCCTACACTCACATCGAATCTGCAACCGTTGGTGCACAGAAGACAAGTCGCTGTCGCTGACCTATGCTTGTTCTATAGGTACTTCCATGGTAGATGTTTTCGAACAGGCAGTAAAGTAAAATCTACCACGTATGGATGAGCGTTGCACGCTCACCGCCCTCTATCTGAAAAACGGTTGAGCGCATGAAAAAAATGGTTATAATAAAATTGTATGCTCTACAATTTTGTAGTAGATGTCAACTTCATTGGAGCAATAGAAACTGAGATAATCGCGAAAAACTGATTTTGCTGACCTTTGACCTTGAATAACTTACGACGAGATTTTATGAGACTTGAGAGAACATTTAGAACAGCAAAACTAAGGTATATACAAAAATGCAGCTTATTATCTCTCATTCCGAGGTTAAACGCTAAAATGACTGGACTATTGAGGCATCCTTGCGATACAAATTAAAGTCTAAATAAGATCTACTGTTACTTTATTTAGACTTCGAATAAATGATTTTTATCTCAAGATTCGTTATTCCTCAATGTATCGGATTATTTTTAGCTTAGGTATACATACAATTGATTGTTCGGTAATTAACTAGGTATGTAGCTACTATTTTGCTTATAATTATTTATTAGATATTACAAATTGAGATTACTGGAAAATTCTTCAATACACCCCAGATACATAAAAGATACATTCAAACTTAAGCATATCTTTATTATATGTATAAGGCATAAAGCGCTTTTTTTTAAGTATGTATGTTATGTATATGTACTGTTTCAAAATATTTAACATTTCTTGATTCATTACCAATACTATTTCACATTTTTATTTTTATTTACAGCTATAATATTAGTATCGTAAAAATTGCTAGTATTTATATTTACTTTTCATATACATATAATCTATCTATGGATAGTTAAAAGTACAGGAGCTAAATCATATCCAAGCGCATCCATTTCGTTTTGATGATATACATACCTACATTATGTATCAACTTATTGTACGTTTGTTTGGCAATCCTTATCAAAAGATAGAATACAAATGCGAAATGCATTTAAATTATATACGATCTTCAATGCTTACCACAGAATGAAATGTGTGACTAGATATCATGGACCACTGCTAAAATTCATATGCCTAAAAAGATACCAATTGAATTGATTGTTATTCCACTTATTATATACCGGTAATTAAAAAAGAAACTACCTATCATCAAAAACATTTAAATTGCAAGTAGGTTGCAATTCTACCGATGTACTCACCCATTGCACCTTTACTTTAAGAGGCTCTTAAGATTGTAAATAAAATTTAATATAAAAATAGTTAATATTAATAGTTTTAAACATTTAAAAAATGGGGGTTACTGAATGTAGATAATAAAACTATTAAATTCTGACCAGATTTGAATTTTTGGCGATAATGCATTTTTTTATGCGAAATCTATCATCTCACCAACTATTTGCATTCACAATCACAGTAGGTACACGCCACTAGTAAGAGAAAAAGATATGCCTTTCTGCAGGGGGCCCAATTCCGCAAGCGTGCGTGTTTCTACACACTACACTACACAGTTTACAAAACTCATCCTCACGACTTCTGTCTACACACCAACACCAGTTAGAATTCCAATTCAGATTTTATGTACTGAAATGAATTGTCCTTTATCAGCCGAAACATCTGAATTTGGTTTTACATTGGATTTGATTTTCCTTTCATTTAGGCGGGAGGGACAATAAAAAAAAATATAATACTTAAAATGAGAAAAAAAAAAAAATTTGGGCAACACTTAGAAAAAAAGACTTTAGGATTTTTGGAAGCCAGTTAAATCTGTTAAGTTTTTGAAAAAATGCTTTTAAATATGAAATTTAAGGAAAAAAAAAGTTGTACAGTAAAGACTCGAAAAAGTTAAGTATACGGAAAAGTTAAGTAGGTTCAGACTCCACGGCGGTCTTTAACAAGTTAAGTTTTGACTTACTTTTTTAAGCCATTTTTATTTTTAACTTATTTTTCCATTATCGCTATATATTATATGTAGTGTTGTACTTATGTATGAATTATGTATGGATTTTGGGATGGGTGCAAGGCTGAGTATATGCAAACTTTCTTAAATTATATTAATTTACCCAATGTCAACAACATTCTTTGGCTACAGTCTCTGGGCTGAAATTTCACATTGGTAGACAAAATTTTGCTGATTTGTATTTTAGACAATTACAACAGATTCCTGGCTTTTAAAAATACTATAGTTTTTTGTTGTAAGTGTTGCCATTGTTTTTTAATATTTGATTCTAATTTTATGTGTAATTTTTTTTTCAATTACCCTACCCCTCCCGCCTAACCGGAGTGAGAAAATAGTAAAAAATGCCTGTATTTAAATCCTCTACATAAATCGGTTGTTAGTTTTCATCGCCAAAATTATTGTATTCACCCATATTTTTGTCCTTTAATTTCAAGTTTGAAATTGTTTTTTTTTTTTGTTTTTTTTTTCCAAAACTGATAACATAAATACATAACTCGCGCGAACGTCTGACAAATATCCGAGAGTATAACTGTCCTGAAAAAGCTCTCAATTCAGCCGTTCGTTCGGTCGGCTTTTCCATTCGTCACAAAAAAAAATAACTCACACACACAAACGAATGGTTGTGAGAAGCTAGGCCTTGGGTGTCTAGTTACACGCCTTTTGCGTCAGCTATTTTTTTTTTTTTGCCAGTAAAGGAGTTATAATGAGATCGCATAAGATCTAGAACTATTCATTCGATTAGTTGTGATTCGATTCGTTTACTAATAGAAAGCTACGGGACATAGCACTGCGATAGGCTAAGTTTTGGTCAAAATTAGACAAAACACGTGGCACATCCACACAAAAAAAATTCAAAATATTTTAACTCGAAAATCCAATACGATGGACTCAAAAACAGTTGAATGCTGCTACGATGCTCTCCATTGTGACTTGCGATTGTGACAGAATGCAGGTTCTGCCTTGAGGATGAGGAATCCTCCGAGCACATTCTCTGTGATTGCCCGGCACTTCATTGGTTAAGAAAACGTGTCTTTGGCAGAGAGACACGTTCACTAGCAGAGCTTAGGAACCTCGCTATTAAGGATACATTGGCCTTCGCTAGGGAGGTCATCCGTCTCTTAGAATAACTACATGCCTCTTTGATACAATAGATCTTTTTAGGTCGCAACGCAACCAAGTGGGCAGGCAAAATTAAAAAAAAAACAAAAAAAAATGAAATTATGCGGCCGTATGTAGTTTGCAGTGGATCGTATTAAAACATTAGTCCGGCCCATGGTAACACTTTTACTTGTTTTTTCTTCCTAAATTCGAATAATTAATAGCAGGTACATAAGCAGTCTCTCTTTCTATTCCGTAATTGTTTTAATATTAAACTCTCTCTTTTTACAATGTATAGTCTATCATTTGTCTATAAGATATATCTTAATGTGTATAGAAATCTTAATATAAATTAACTAAAATGATAGTTGGTAGGTACATACTACGAAAAAGAATAAGTCCATTTATGCGAATTGAAAATTAAAAATTCGGTCGAAATTGATCAAATGTGTGATAGCGTATAAGGTATATGCCTATGGGGAACCATTTTTGGCTAGTTTGACAAGAAACCGGAAATAGCGTCATAACCATTTATGGTAACCAGTATTTATAAAGCATTAACTTTTCGAATTTAAAGAAACATTTCATTAGGATCCCATCTACCTACCTTCTTTGCCAAATTTCAACTCCTCATAAAGCGCAGAACTTAGGGCTCCAGTTGTTTGAGCATCTGTAATATGTGTCTTATTACTCTCACCAGAACTTGATTTATTCGCAGGTGTTCTACCAGCGTTTGATTGCATTGAATTTGTTGGCACTAGAGTTGGTGATGAAGAATTTGCTTGTGACGTTGCTATCTGTTAAAAAAGTATCCGCAATGAAAATATGTATATGTAGATAGGTTTATATAAAAAAGCAAAAAAAAATTCGTTGAATAGAGACAAAAATGACGTTGATATAAAGTTTTAGAAAAATAATTATTTAAGAAACAAATTTTAATAGCGAATTTTCTACATATATTTCTAAATTTATTATACCTGAACTTGTTCAATTGCTCTAAGGTAGCTTGGATTTTCAAATGCTACTCCAATGGACGATTTTTCATATGATCTTCTCCGTTTATATAAAAATATTCCCAAAGCTGCGAGAATAATAGCCAAAATGCCTGCTATAATACCGCTAACCGTGCCTGCAGTACTTGCATGTGTCTCTGATGTCAACTCATGATCACCGATAGTAAACCGAACGGGTTCGGTGAGTATACTGGCGCCTTAAGTGGTAAATTATGTAAATATATATATATATATATAGATTTATCAAAAGTATGTACATGTGTGTAAACCTAAATATTATACACTTATTATGTAGATAAAAAAAACTTGTCGGCCCAGTTTTTAACTGTAATTTTGGTGCACCTACTACACCTACACAAATCAATGTGACTGGATTTAGTCCGTGTGTCAATAATTTTCTGACACTATAGTGGTGGAAAATGAATTTTCTGCTGTGAAATTATCCTGCTCCGGAGCAAGATAATAAATTATCCTATAATATAATTTTTTGACGTTTTCTTTTGCTTGAGTTTTGCTAAAATGCTAGAAAGCTGAATTTCAATTAATTAATAGCGTCAAACTCGATAAATCTCTATTTTAAGATTGGAGTTTGGTGAACTTCTCTTTCAACACATTCATAAGTGTCAGAAAATTATCCGAGGGTATGTATTTTGGTCCAATTGACACACGGCCTTACATTTTAAAATTACATTAAACTGTCAATCCACAATTAAAAAAAAAGTATGTGCAACAAATAAGAACTGGGAAGAAAGCTATTTTTGATACGTTCCCAATGAAATTAGTATGTACATAGGGAAAAACAGTTTCTCCTATTGCTTACATACCGAAAGAATTGCCAGCTTTTACAACTAGCTCATAGAGAACATCGTGTTTGAGACCATTAATGTTTATGCTTCTATCCTTGACATCAATTCGTTTCACTTCCGTGGCATTAATTGCTTGCTCTACGGTTTCGCTTACTGTCGCCTCGTGATAAAATATCCTATAGCCATCGACGGCAGTCGGGTTCTTAGATGGAGGGTCCCAGCTGTAAAGATATTTTTTTTATTTTTGCTTAATTTTTTTGTATGACAAACCTTATTTTTACCGCATTGCCAGATAATACATTCACTGCTAGATTTTTGGGAGGACCTGGCAGCTTTTCACGATTTGTCTCGAAGCAACCAATTATAGTTCTTGTGTGTTGAAGACTGCAAATTTCAGCGTTAAGAACAGACTCCCCTCTACACCAATTTAAACATTTTCTTGGGACATCGCTGTCTGCACAGCATTTTCGATGATCTGACCCATCAGCAGCACACTTCATTAATTTATCAAAATCAACAATGCATTCAGGTTTGTCTATTACGGCATCAATGTCGATGTAGAAGCTACAAGCTATCATGCAATAACTTGATACATTTTGATTAACACAACATTCCGAAATGTTGTGTGTCAGAATAGTGGTCCTAATCCTTACTGAAACAGGACTACTTGCAGATCCGAGAGCATTTTCCGCATGGCAAAAGTAGTCGCCGACATCAGCTGCTTGTAGATTTAGAATGCGTAGATTCATTATATACTGCGATGGATCCGACACATTATTTTGTATGGATATATCATAATTTCCTCCATGTATGACTGCAACTCGCCCATCCTGATCACGCCAAAACATTGTCTTTGGCTGAGCAAAAGACCGCACCGTGCATTTCAAGTCTACACTCTCACCTATATTAGCTACAGTTATACCGGAGGCCTGCACACGAGGAGCATCTATTTAATAAGACAAGAAGAAATGATATAGTGAGTTTTAGATACAAATATAGGCACACGAGTACTCTGTGTTCTATGTATCAAAGAGGATCAATTCGCAAAATATCACCAAACGTGATTATGCATCTAAAATGTCAATTAACGTAGCCTATTCTTCTCAATAATAGAGGTAGGTACCCAGGTGTTTGTAGTTTGTATTAATATTCACTTTGTCATTACATTTGTAACGCCAATATAAGCAGTCACCGGACACCCCATAAAGTAGGTATATATATGTATTTTGAATCAGGATCAAATTTAGCCATGTCCGGCTGTTCGCTGGTCAGACTGTTTAAAACGCGATAGCGTCCAAACGAAGACCCATGCAAATAAAATTTTGTGAGAGGACTTCTTTTAACCGTTTTCAGGTACTTTTACTTGTTAAATCTTATAACTCATAGTTTTCATACAAAATTGGCTACTGTGTCCTAAAGAAAAACGTTAAATGAAGGTTAAAAATAATTTTTAGTTATACCATTGTATATAGACACTATAGTACTATCACTTCGCATTTATGCACTAGCGCCACCAACTACTCACAGCGTACATGGTAGTTGTATTGGATTATTTGAAACGAAATTAAAAGATGCCTTCTTCTTTTCTTATTCGTCTCATTGACAACATGCAGATGAAAGAGAAAGAACAATTAGTATTTTTGTTGTCTTTTATTCTCCAGCGATTGCATTGTAAGGAGTGGAAGAGGGTACTTTTCGCATATACGATATACCTATAGTCGTAGGTAGTTAGTGGTGGTGGTGTGTAGGTTAGGCGAAGTGTACTTTTAGCATTTATGAGAATAACAATATGAAAAGAAGGAATATGAAATGTAAGATCGCATCGATTTTTACTTTTCGCATATAGTGGTGGTGTGTGGGGAGAGTACTTTTAGCATGATGATGAGTGTGATGCTGATGATGACGATTGGAATTGATATTTAAGAGGATAACAATGTGGAAAGGAGAAATATGAAATCATAGATCGGATTTTTAACAATATGTATTTTGTATTTCTTGGATTTATGGGTAGCATTGGTGTCATGATCGTGGCAATTGAACTTAGGTGTCAAGGGTAGGTTATGATGATTTGAAAATTATTATGGGGTGGGTGAGCATGTGAGGTGCACTAGTTTTGGTTGGATCTTAGCAAATAAAATCACGTACCCAGATCGATCTAAATTTTCAATTTTCTCATATTGTATGTAGTGTTAGAATGATATTGTTTTAAGTCCAAATTTTTAGATTAATTAATTATGATGATGATAGTAGGTAAAGCTCAAAAACTGAGTCTCGCAATTATGTCTGTCTGTTTGTCTGCGTGGTGGTAGGTAGCTGTATTCTTAACGACAGGACGGATTCGTTTGTACCTCTAGTAGTTTGTTTCAAACTGTGCATAAGTATAAATGCTGACATATTGTAGGCTGACAGTTTGAGTTCATTTGTTTATTTTAATTTTAAACCCAAAATTAACTTTTTGTATTTAGATACAATTATTTTAGGAGCAGCTATACGCAGGTCGCAGTGGTACGCTGAATGCTATTGCAGCAATCATTCAACTCATCCCTAATACATTTAAAATATGGATTATTGTAGTTTGTAGAAATTGATGAATATGTATTTAGAAACTTGCAGTTCAGATTAGATTCTTGCTATGAAATTAAGTAAGCTATTGTTTGTTTTAAATAACTAAGTCATCAACGCACAGCCCAAAACGGATAATCTAAGCCCGTTTTCTAACCATTGATCAACGATCACACGAAAGTGAGGAAAAATGAAATTCAAAAAGACACATAGACGCATTAAACTAATCAGTTGGTAACGAGCGAATAGCTCACAATTATCTCCAGACCAGAAATGACAGCATCAGGCGGCTAACCCCAAATAACACAAGCAAGACCATCACGGGACTGCTAGTAATTTATTTTTGATATTTCGTTTATAACTCGAGTTTGGCTGCACCGAATTTGATGATTCTTTTTTTTCTATAAAGGAATTCTTCTGTAGCAGGTTTGTATGTAAAAAAAATTGGACAAATGGGTGTGGCACCGTCCATACACAAATCGTGGTATATGGTATATCTCGAAAACAACAAAACCGACTGAACTCACATTTTGATAAAATCTTTGTTTTTGGTACGAAGGCTATTCTGTGAAGTTTGGTCAAAATTGGACTAAGGGATGTAAGGCTATTCTTCGACAATCACGGGAGCCAAAGTTTGTAAAATTTACGAAGTCACAATTGCGAAAATTTCCATATAAAATTATCCACTGTGAACGTCAAAATATTTAAGTTGAAGATTAAAAATGATTATTGGTAAGGCCCAATATGTATCTACTCTTTAGATTTAATTCCCTGTATTTGTTTTATCGAAATGATTATGTAATATGTATTAGTGGTTATGGGAAAGGAACAATAATTGCACTACATTACATATAAAGATAACCGGCTTTGCACGTGCCTAGGAATTGTATCTATACTATTGCACAGACATATTTTTGTCCATCAGCACAATGCATATCAATGTTCCAAATTTTAAAAACTGTTGAAGAATAGCGTTTGAAATTTTTTGTTTGTATTGTCTAATTTTCCACACTTCACAGAAATACCTACCTACCTTTGGGTTTGGTTCGGTGGTTTTTGAGTTTTGCGATCATTAGTGGTGTACTTATACCTATTCCCATAAAAAAATGGAAATTAAGGTCTATTGCAAATTTTCGGCTTTTCATTTGGGGGTTTCCGAATTTTTTTTTGCCAAACCCTGATTCAAGACGAACAAAACAAAAAAAAAGGATCATCCACATCGGTCTAGCATCCATCCTTTCTCGAGTTTTGCAAACAATTGATTTTTATAGGGTAAACGCACTAGTATCCGGACAGTGTTAGTGTCCGGACACTCTGCCGTTTTTTTGAGATTAATAGCTGAACATCACTCATAAATAGTCTCAAATAATAAAACAAATTCAATCCCCTATGTATCCTACATATACATGCAAAGTTTCAGGAAAATCAAGAGCATATTTTAAGAGCTATGCGTCGGTTCAGTGTCTGAGGTCTAAGAGTGCGGCTGTGTTGTCGCTTTGGTTAAAAAAAAAATAGTGTGAGCATTTTAAAAAAATAAGTAATTGAACAAGTATTTATTCACTTATTATATTGGAAAGTAATTAGTTTTCATTAAAATACAATAAATTTAAACAATTTAAAAAAAAAAATTAAATTAATTAATATCTTTGGCAATTTTTTTAGTGTCCGGACACTGAAACCAACGTTGAAGATGATTTTCAGTTTCCGGACAAGCTGTCCGGCTACTGAAAATATGAGAGAAATGACAAATTCTCTTTTCAATGCTCCTAAATGATAGTATGGCATATCTTCTATGATTTACAGAAGGAGAAATGAGTTTTTCTCTTATGGTTTCAGTATTCGGACAGGGTTTACTAAGTATGAATATGTCTGTCCGGATACTAAAAAAAAAGGTTCAGTGTCCGGACAACTCTATTTTGTATGCAATTTGTGGTTTTCATTCATATTATATTTCTTCTTCTTTATTATTTTGAAGCAATGAATTCATACAACACAGCACAGGCCTTATTAGATATATAATAACTATAAACTACATAAGCCAGGCAAGCGGCAAATGAATACGGTTTACAGTGTTCGCTGCAGGTCCTTCCTATTCGCCCCTTTCTTCTCAACCTCTGGGGTACCACAAGACAATCACCTAGGTCCACTTCTCTTCATCTTAACTATAAACGATATTTAAAGGGTCATTAAACACTCCTCTATCTATATCTGTGCCGACGATACCACATTTTTCAAACGCGTATCTTCATCACAAGGCCCCTGTTTGCTGCAACAACATCTAGATATGTAATTTTTTTATCTGGTACATATTTCAAATACTGCCCAAAGCTCAAAATTCCCAAATGCCAATCTACCACCTTATCACGTAAGTACAACAAGTCCCCTCTCCGTCTATACCTTCTTAATGATCAACCTATATCCATGGTAAAGTCTCTTCGTGAACTTGGCATATTGTACGACCGTGAGCTTAATTTCCGTTTGCTTATTTATGAGATAATTATTCGTAAAGCCATATCCTCGGATTATTTAAACGGTGGTCAAAGGAATTCTCCGACACCTACGTGAGCAGATCTCTCTACACCACTTTTGTCCGCCACCTCTTCCAATACGCCAGCAAAACGTGGTCTCCCTTTCACCAAGTTCATGTAAGCAGAATCGAAAACATGCAGAGATTCGATTTGCCCTCCGCGGTCTTTTTGGAACGATCCACTATCTGCTTCCCTATCAAAACCGTCTCAAACTCATTAACTTGAAAAGCCTTGAGGATCGCAGAGATTCTGCAAACATTCTCTTCATTCATCGACTCCTATCAGGCTCTATCGATTGCAGTCTCTTACATGATAGGACATGCATCTAATAAAACCATACGGATCTGTTGATGAATCTTTTTAAATCTGATAGAGGTATCGTTGCTAGATCTTCCAAGCCGTCGAAGAACCGTGCTCGCATACAATAGTATAGCGGCGTTCTTGGAGGGCTGGGCAGTGACACAGGAGATGTTAAACAGATTCTATTTCCTCTTCATCTCTGCAACTTCTACAGAAATCGTTTGTGAAGATACCTAGTCTTTTGGCCATGTTCCCAATTATGCAGTGTCCGGTTATTACCCCGACTAGCACTCGGATTTGGTTTCTATCAAAAGATGTTAGGATCTTTGACCTTTTAGTGTCGATTGCGGGCCACAAGCTATGAGTTAAAGTACAACCGGGAATGTTGTTCCATCGTTCCCCAAGCTTAATGTGACATTATCAATGAACACCTTAGCTCCGTTGAAACCTGGTAATACTTCTCTGCCTCGTTCCCTTCTACACTAAAGTGTCCAGGAACCCAGCACATCATTACTGTGTGATGGTTTAATGCTCTCAGATCTTCGCCTGAAAAACGCTGCAATGGTCTGTCAGTCGGTATGAGTGGCTGTTGTTTAATTCTTCTGAGAAGACTCCTGCTCCCACCCAGCAGTCTCTTTACAACGCCATCTTCTTTAATAAAAACCTTGGTATTTAAGATACGCCGCCTCTTCTATCTACCAACCCACCGCATGTCATACGGCTCCAACGAACCAATTTCCCGTATGCTACGAAGGCAAACTCAGACTCAGACATTTCCATTTTTGAATTCAACCGCAGTACTCCCTCTATTAAACTCAGCCTCCTTCAACCTAAGCCCTAGTTGTAATTCCTAATTTTAAGTTTTATTTTTTAGTTCTAGTATTGTAAGTTTGTTTTTCTAGCTTGTACTAAGCCTAATAAATGGGGACATTTTGACCCCCCCCTATTGAATTCTATTGAATTGTGCAGGTATTTTAAATACCTTTTCTATTATAAACATTTGTCTTTATCTATATTTAAAGTAAAACAATTAATTAAAGTATATTTTACAAAAAAACTAGCAAAAATGTTTATTTAATCAAGACGAAAACGACAAAAACTTCATACAAAATTTGCGCGTCCGGATACTAAAACAAAAGCGTCCGGAAACTAAATTTTGCCGTCCGGATACTAGCGAAAATCTAACTTTTTTGAATTTTTATTTTATTAATTTTAACAATGTTATATTTGCAAATTATGTGGATGCTATATTATTAAGAAATATATACACTCTTACAAATAATATAATTATCCAAGGTAGCGTTTATAGCAAGAAAATGAGTAGAATTCAAAGTTAAGAGACACGTTAAGTGTCCGGATACTAGTGCGTTTACCCTATAGAGAGAGATGTAGACTCCTATAATAGTTAGCTGCTCGTTTTACCGACATAAAATGCTTCTACATTATAAACCTCATAAAGTATACACATGCCTATAATATTTTAGAATCAATTAAAAAAAGAATCCCTTAAATCGATGCATATTTGACAAAAATATAGGCAAAATAGTGAGAGTCTAGCATACATTATTTTATGCCCAATCCTCAAATCTTCTGCAACGACAGAAAGGAAGCCAAATTCAGTTTTTATTCAATTTGTCTTTCCCAACTGATCACCCCTTGCATCGTGCACCCCTCTCCAAACACACAAATCCTCCACCACCACCATCCTATCCTACACCACCATGCTGTTGAATTATATTTGCTCTTGCTCATAATATTGCACCTCCTTTCCTCTATTCTCCTCTCCTATCACTAAGAAAAACCAAACCAGTTCTCTACCCTACCCTGTTACATCACATCAAAAATAATTTTATACCTACTGATGGATGGAAATGGCGATATGAATAAAGAAAGAGAAGAGGCATACCAGTTTGACTTTGTTTTTCTCTATACACATTTCCCCCAATGCTCGGAGTTGGATGGCAGTGTACAAACTAAATCAACTGAAGCGCCACCTGGATCGTCGAAGACGCGTAATTCAATGCGATGGGATGAGAGTACTATAGTGTGTATATACAATGGTTATACGTAAGTAGGTACCTACCAGAATGTTTTATCGCAGATTCATAAAAGACTGAATCTGCAACATATAATATGCATAATTTGTATACATATCGGAGAACATACACCAAGTAAGGTACGGGAAGGTATATTATAACGCTTTGTGTAAACGACATAGGACTAGGCGCGCACCGAAGTGTGGTGTGGCAGTGGAGTGGCGGCGGTGGGTGACCAAGCGGCGGATGGTATAGGAGTGGTGTGCCGTTGGAAGGGTGGCGAAGGGGCATGAAAGTGATTTAACGCGCACTGAAGTGGCAAACAACGTATGGTGCCACCGATTCACCAGTTCTCAAAATGTCGTCGTATGTTGAATTCTTGGTCGTGTGTGTCCCATTACCCAGTTGTAATGCCAAAATCCTCACCAACCGCTTGCACTCGAAAAGTAAGCTTGTTCGAAACAAGTGGCACCAGACCGACATCATGCGGACCCTAGGGAGGCTTATTTTTGTGAACTGTTGAATTGTGTATGTGTTGCACACGTGAATGTAACAAGGAATGTATTTTTCATCTTCGACATAAATGTCCTAAAGCATATACAGTCAACTGGAAATGACACCCCTTGTGCAGCCTCAAATCTATGGGCCTTACCAATTATCATTTTTAATCTTCAGCTTAAATATTTTGACCGTCACAGTGGATAATTTGGTATGGAAATGTTCGCCATTGTGACTTCGTAAAAGTTAGCCTGGACACTAAAAATGATTATTAGTACCGCGGTTTGTATAAATAAGATTGGTTATGTTTTATACATATACATATATATATGTATTCTTTTTTTTTTTTTTTGTTTTAAGTTTCATGAAAATAAAAAACATAACCAATCTTACACAATAGATGAGGCCGAAATGCAATAGTTCTAAGGATATGGTTAAGTTTAGAGTGCCGGCTAAGAGCGAGTAAGCTATATTAAGATACATGTTAGTTATAGATTAGATTTAGTAATTTTTGTCTAGAATGTAACTTAACTAATGAATTTAAAAGTCAAAAAAGCATTTTCAAATATATGCAAAGCAAGCAGACTATTGTTGGTGGTAAATCCTGGCACACAACATCACAGGAGCTATTCAGTTTAGTTTCGAGGACATTATTAAAAAACATATTTTAAAGTACCTACATAGTTAACACAAATTTTTGCTTATTTAAAAAAAAAAAAAAACTTTGTGCTCTTGTGTTGCATTTTTTTAAAATGACACTTTTGGGCTGTACTCAGTCCGTGTTAATTGGCAGATATGTGTGTTAAACTTACAGCTTATCTTTATTTTTCGGGTAGCTTGCATCGGCATCCCGTAGCCGTTGTCGGCGTAGCAAGATACATGTTCCATATCTGTAGTTATATTGTGAATGACCGTTACCATATGCCTCGAAGTATCTTGTCGTACCAAATGTCCTCCAACATACAAAGATATCATTGGTGCAGGATTTCCAAGTGCAAGACAAAGAACTGTCATAGATCCTCCCTCGGAAAGGATTTCGGAAGGTTGTATGGTTGGGGGCTAAAATCGGAATTTTGTATTTACATATTATGTAGGTATATTAAATATTAAATATACCCACTTCAACAAATGCTGGTAGTGCCGGATCAGTCCACGCAACCAATGTCTCTGAAGGTAATGATATTCCTTTTATGCTGATCGCTTCCACATATACTATATGTTGCGAATTAGGCTTAAGATTATTCAGACGTACCCATAAATGTCGGGTTTTTATAACAGTGAAATTACCAGTAGGCGTTGGTTTATGGTAAACTCTAAAAATTGTTTTCTATCAGTATACTTTTAAGAAGAATTCATTCGCCACGGCTTACCCATACGAAATGCTTTCATGCGGATGAGAAAATTCTGGCGGTTGCCATAATATTGTAACCCAATTAGCACTATGTGAGGAAACTTTCAAAGAATGGGGTGGTGAAGGTACACCATGCGAAGTTGCAGAAATATCTGAAGACACAATTTTTGAATTCAAATGCGAATAATCTGTAAACCCCGTGAATGGATACTTACTAAGTTTATTAAAATCAGTAGTGTTGATGACAAGCATAGAAGATGGTAAAGATGTCCCGTAAGTGCCACGGACTACCACCAATATTCTATATAGAGAAGAAGGATCTAATGATAAAAGTTCCAATGTAGTCTCATTGGTGTGTATTTCCTTAAGAGATATAATTTGTGAGTGTGGTCATTACAATTGTGGAAGAAACTACTTACATTCTCCGACTTTAATACAGTCTCATACATGGTCATATTATTTACCCTTCCATATTGCACAATGTATTCATATTCCTCTGTTGAATTTGCAATCTCTGTAGATGGAGGCATCCATTCTAAGGTTATACTGCTATTTGTAACATGTGTAATATGGACATCTTCCGTTGGCCCGGGGATGTTTTCGGATCCTAAGCAAACAAATACAACATAAACATTTATAAAACTCTTTCAGGGAATCGTTTTTTTACCTTCCTCCAAACATTGTAAAATATTTCCTGCATATGATAAACATTCAGATGATGTGATGTAATGCGAAGTAGAAGGTAGAATACCGCGACAAAGAGGCATACATAAAGGCGTTACACCTCTTCTATTGCAGCAAGGAATATGATCACGCGCTCCTGCCGCACATTTAACTATAATTGCTAAGAAATATCATAATATTATATTAACCCTAATTGGAATTCTCTCCTTTTATGCATTCTAACCCATTTCTGCCTGGCAGGTTGGTCCTAAATTTTGCATATCACTTAATTTCATGTTGTATGAACAAAGTGGAAAACACTGAGGCAAAAGTCCTGAGGCATGGCAGCATTTACTCATATTGTAAGGAGCTGATTCCTGATCGACGTTTTCCTTTTATAAATATAAAATACATATTATGTTAACAGTTTGTAATATTTTAAAAAGAAATTTTCATTTACCCGAAATTTTGTTCGGAATACTAGTCTGGATGATGGCATTCCCTGGCCATGAGTATTTAAAGCAATTACGTAGCATTCATAATATGTTCCCGGTTCTAAGTTCTCTAATATTATAGGCCATCTTTCCTAATACAAATAAATAAAAATTCTTATCATTATATAACCTTAATTTTTATATATAAAACCTTTTTAACCGCTTTGTATTCGTTATCTTCAGCTAGTTTTCGAAAATGGAATTTATATTGCATCACGGTTTCGGGACGAATCTTTGGTGGGCTCCAATCTAAGATTGCAAAAGTTGACGATACTTCAATTGTTTTTAATTTTCTTGGATATCCTGGGAGAACATCATATCCCTGTAGAAGGCAACTACTGTAATCTGGCATGAACCGCAGGCACCTTATTTCAAAACCAAATAGGTGAACTATGTACTTATTTATTTAAAAAAAATTTAATATTTCTTACTTAAATAAGCTAAAATTAAGAGTGGAAATTTGTCCTGAACACAAAGGTAAGCAAGTGGATGGTATTCCTCTTGCTTTACAGCATGTTGTGTGATCAATATCGTTCGCAAGACAGTTAAAAGTTATATTTGACCATGGGGCACATACCATAAAATCTGGTAAGCTAGTTAAGCTTACTTTCTTAGGATCGCACATTTTATCTAAGCATAATCTGTGCGCCATGCCATGTTTTTCACAACAGCTTCTTATATTAGGCAGCTGTGGTGTAACAGCTGTTAAATGCTGATTTTTCTGTATAATATCTTCTGTGCTAAAAGTAAGTGCTCGTACTTGTTGGCTTGGCAAACTATCGCCATGTTCATTGTGAGCGGTCACAGTAACAGAGTACATAGTAAAAGGTTTTAGTTCCGAAACGATATGAGTATTGATATTGCTGGAAACAACGATATTCACTGTTGGTGGTATAATATCGCTTCGTATTTTGTCTGGATCGAAATTATGAAAGGCAGTCAAGTTTACTGTGTAAAATATGACGGTCTCTGGAAGTCTTTCGGGTGGTGACCATCCAATTTCCAATGAGGTATCAGTAATAGTTTCTACGTATATATCCGTTGGCGAACTTGGGATTTTTTGTACTCCTTGCAAAATACATAGAAGTCCAGGTAAAGTGTGTTGTATACAGGAAACTCTTGTTTTAAGAAGGTCGGTAAATGGTGTATATTCTCCGCGGCACATATCCTGACACAAATCCGGTATACCTTTTCGTTCACAACAAGGTATGTGGTTGCGGCCATCCGCCATACACTTAACAATTTTTGGAAAATCTTTTTCACACACTTCTGGTTCAACTCCGGTTGTTCCATCTATAATATTATGTATATTGCAAAAGCCAATGCATTCTTTCGTAACATTGTATGACTCACAGCAGTCTGTGAAATCGTGAGATAATTGTTGTAGGGAAGGAGCTGCAAAAATATGAAATTTTACGATTTTGAATAAACATAAATGTCTTACAAACCTATATCAGCCGGGTGTGATTGTGTTGAACTCGTTGCATGTTCTTCGCTAGGAAGACTTTGTAAAGATGGCCGCACTATGAATATGAGAGCATAAAACTGCCAAACATGTGTGTGCAAGATTCTCAACTTTACCTGTTAATGTTTCGAAGCTGCGGAGTACTGGATCCGTATTAACTTCGCAGACATAAACATCCGAGTCCGTCGGCTTAGTATCTTTTATAAGCAAAACCCAGACATCACCTCCATTTCCAGTCTTTATATTAGGATCTGTATATATGAAGATACTTAAGTCACATAGCAGCTTAGGTGAAATTGGAACTTACTGTCGTCGTGTAGTATTTCTATGCGCTTATCTTTAGTGACTCTGTTCATACCAGCGGATAAAATTTCGTTAGAACCTTTTCGCCATAATACGGTATTATTCAGATAAGGAATAGTAACTACGCAAGTGAGCAATGCATCTTTTCCTTCTATTATTAAACTGGGTCCACCAGTACCTGGCACAAATGAAAAATATATATGTATATATTTTATAAAATAAGGATAGCTTTAGATACATGATTGGAATTTGTGCAGAACATTATTAACTACTCTACATAAAATATGTAATCATACTAGATTGTGTTAAAGTCGTACGATAGGTTATTATCCGTTTCGTTAGCATTGATTACCTATTGGATCACCAGCTTTTGTCATCAACAAGATACAGCTAGATGTTGTAAGCACTAGTAAAGTCTTCAACGATGCCATAATGGAATCTACAAAATATAATAATAGAGTCGTTGAGTTCCCCATTTTAGCACTAATAACAACGGGTGCAGAGCAAATGATATTTTCAATACAATAAAGTTCCACACTGTTGACTTTGATAAATTAACGTCTTGAACTTGACAATAACTTTCCTAAACAAAGCAGCAGGTTTGCTAGTACCTACTGCAACAAATTGTAAAGTGGTATTGATTTTCTCTTGGTTGTTCTTCACAATTTTGCGAATAAAAAAAGAAACCCTAGCAATTTATAATCAAGGGCTTCTGATAAGTAAATTTCAATCGCTCAATCGTACGAAAAAGAAAAACGTGCTCGTAAAGTAAACTTAATCTTTAAGTAAAGTAAATACATACTTATTTTATGCTGCAATATGCTCTGTTCCGAATAGGTAATCCTTAAAGCACTGCTATACAAACTTAGGCACAATAGTTATTTTTTATTTAAACTAAAATAGCTTACCTGTATCAAGAGAGAATATACACACCTATAATAATTCTGTTATGTTAATTATGTATACAGTATCCATATATAATGTATTATATATAATTATATGGTTTTTAATTCTGGCATTAATATAAATGTACCTACTTACACAGGTATTGTCTTGCCTCAATTTTGTGTTATATTCCTTTTTACTATATTAACAGATTAAAGCTATAAATCCATCGCTTGTGATATATCGCGTTTCGCCTCACTTAACTTCACATTCATTCACTTAGTTAACTATTTACATACAATGTTTATATTTTTATGTTGTTATTTGGTGTGCGCGAAGATCTTACGGTTTTGATTTTTTTTTTAGAATTATATTCTTAATCACTTAACGAAGCAGCATCATTCTCAGTTTTTGTTTTAGCAGTACTTGCTATCCGTACTGGGTACAAACTTCACGCACAAACCAAGCGTAATGACAATCCGGCTCTAACTAAAGATTCAATTTGAACTAGCGTTTATTTTATACACATATAATGACTATGACGCTCTCTAAAGTTCTAACACCGAAGAGGGTGGTGGGTGGATTAGCTGATTCGACAACTGCTGCAAAGCAAAACATTTATATGTAGCGCTTCAAAGCTTTTGGAGATTCTTATTGTCTGTTGAGTACCTTTCTGTTGGCGCTGTCATCTGTTCCGTTGTCTTGCTCGTAGTTGTAATCGATCTGAGCTATAAATTCACATAGCAATGAACTACGGCGGTAGGATTTCTTAGTTGAATTAAAACTAAGTAGATTATGTAGTATTATCATAAATGCAGGCAAATAAATTTCATGAATTTTAACTAATGCTAAAATCTTGAATCTTAAGTTGGTATCCACACAAAAGCATAGATTAGATTACTAAATTGAACATTTTAGATTTAAAGCGACATGCATTAAGACAGCACTATAAGTACAAATCAAGGGTGTAGTATTATTTACCACAAGTAGGTTTGGTCCAGGCAACGCTTTACACACATATTTGAAAGTGCATATACATATTATTATTGTAGGTACTGAATATTCTTAATTAGACTTGGTATTTTTTTTTACATTCAGTACATACTACAGATACATATAATCGTAGGTCGGGCAAAAATGAATAACTCTTGAGCTATAATTGAGCGGCATCTAGAAAAGGTTTAGTGGAATGAATACCTGCACTGCATAGTATATTTATCTACCAGTCTATAGATAATATGTACATATAACTTATTAAATACATATCTACTTATTTAATTTTTATTAATAAATACATACGTATATATGTACGTTGCCAATATTTTTAAAATCTTTCAAAGTTGTTTCACTTTTACTTGTTTTTCTTCATTCTGAGATTATGAGATTCAAATATTGTTTATACTTACATTCGAATAAAACTTTTGGTATGTACAAACAAAGACGGTTTTGTTTTAATTTGATTATTTAAGCTATTGAGAACCTGTTTTGGTAGCTTGTTATTCAAGCTGAAATAAAAACAAACACTACCCTAAGCAGATAGTATCTGCTGTTAAAACATCTGATAAGTCAAAAGAGTAGGGCTTTATACTAAGAAAGCTTGTGGCTTATAAAGTAATGGAAACGTTAGTTTGTTGTAATATGTGTACCTACATATTTGTATTTTCTTGGGGGTACAAAACTCTTAGTTGGATATGTCGATATGGACACTACTAGATGCGTGTAGAAACATTGCGCTCGTGTATCTCATTTCAATACATATATCTATTTCGTTTGGGCACTATTGTAACAAGTTGGATACAACAAGTTGACAGTGAGATTTAAAATGGAGAAGTGGGTCGGCAAGATGCATTTGCAATACACTAAAAATAAATAATAATGAATGGCATTTGTTATTCAAGGTCAAGTGTATTGATGTGTATAATGAATTCCAACAAGTCACGAGATTGTGCCTTCTGGTTGTAATTGTAACTAAGCATAGCTAATTATGACATTATCCATTTTATTGGAAATTGCATTAGGGTCTGGGAAAATATCCTTATTCTTCAGCCCTTTTTTGGTTTTATTTTCTTTTATTTGATTTGCCTGAAAATGCCTTAACAGCTTACCTGGTTGGTGTCGTACGTCGTGATTAGTTTCAGGCGTGGATCGTATACCTAATTACAGTGGTGGAGTAAGCAGATCGCAAACCGTGCCGAGGATGAATGGTGGGGGGTAAAACCAGTCGCTTACAAGCTCCTTCAGACGCCTTGGTTAGGGTCTGTTGTTACAAATTGATATTATTATTGTTGTTACATAATATGCAGGTAGGTATTTATATTATAGTCGGATTTCTGGAAAATCTTAAAAAATAAGAATAAATACTTAGGTATATACTTAGGTATACATATTTATACGTATACCAAAGTCTAAAACATGCCTAAGTTCCATTGTAACTTGTAAGTGCGTTTGCAATGCTCTTCGTATATTATGTATCTTTTTGTAAATTTAAAACTCGTAACTCTGTCTGTCTGTCCGGCTATTTGTTACCTTTTCAGTACTATGCCTCTGAACCAATTGTAACAAAATTTGCATGGAGATGGTCTGGTGCAAGAAACAGATTGGCACAGCAACAGCAAGTTTCACAGCCACAGCGCACTTTTTAGAGCCAATGATTTTTAATGGCTTAAGACGCATTACCAAAGCAACAGAGCTCAGTTCTAAATTCAATGTTGCTGTGCAAATGCTAGCAACGTTACCGTGACGTTTTAAATTCTCTCAACTTTGAAATGCTAACATACTCAAAGTGCAGCAGCGCTACCAGATATCTACAATTAAGTCCTCCGTTAAGTTTCAGCAGTTTAAAAATTATCTTAATATCGGTGTTAGTGGTCGAACTCCTCCCAAACGGCTCGACCGATTTTTATGAAATTTGTGTGTATATTTGATATAGGTATGATATGAGAATAGGATGTAAAGTATATTTCGTCAAAAGGGGCGTGACACCGCCCATACAAAAAATAAAACATTCAAAATCTTGTAGCTCGAAAACCACTGAAATTGAGCTCAAATTTTATAGAAAGATTGTTTAAACCCCACAAGGTGGTCACTTTTTTCGAAATTTCTTATTTATAGATCGAGTTGGCTCAATAATATATAATATAATATAATAAAATATTAATAAAAAGAAAGTCTATCGCAAAATTTAGACTCGGTAGGTGGCGCTGGGGTATGGAGATATTTACGTGATCCGTAGCAGGCAAAGAAAATATTGCAAACGCATTTCCTCGACAGTTCGAAAAGTAGTCCGTCGATTGAGATGAAACACAATAGGTTTGTTTGACGTGGACGCTATGGCGCACACTAGTGCGCACTAGGTAAGGCCCCAGTTATAGCTATCAGTAAAATGCATCCGTAAAAAAAATTGTTTCACTTTTTTTGAGCACTTAAACTTAATCGTTGAACTGAACCTTGGTCTTAAAATGTTGCTTTTGAATTATAACGTCAGTTCATCCTAAAAAAAATAAGCAATTGATCTACAACTTTTCTAGAAAACGAATTTATTAATTTTTCCGTACGAAAAACTTTTTCTTATCAACTTCTCAACCTGTTTCAAGAAGTATTCCACTGAATTCCTATGATATGCTTTGGTTAAATGTTTCATTTTTGTTCTGTAGCGTGTTTTTACGGATGGACTTTTTTGATGGCTATAACCGACGCCTTAGCCGTTAGTTCTGTCAAGTTCAATATAGCACTGAATTCGCACTGACAATGAAAACCTATATGTTCGAGGTGAGCAATGGGGCGCCCTAATTGAGCACTGATGAGCTGGCCCTAACCCTAGGTATTCTGTCTGCTCTCTGGCGCAGAGATCCTTGGGCTTGATCGATGACTGGTATACAAGAAATGGGCTTTCAGTGAATCCTATTAAAACTATATACGGTTGTTCTTTTCACGAGAAGGAGGAATGTCACTGGTCTGGCTCAATTTGTGCTAAAAGGTGTCACTATCCCGATCTCTGATTAAGTCAAATATGGGAGTAATCCTCAATAGAAAACTTCTTTGGTCCAAGCATGTTGAATCGAAAACCGATAAAGCGCTGTCAACCTTTTGGCAGTGCAAAGGCGCTTTTGGCAAGACATAGGGCTCATCTCCTAAAAGGGTCCTTTGGATCTATACGGCAAAGGTAAGACCACTTCTCTCATATGCATCAGTTGTGTGGTGGAACAGGCTTTCGCGGAAACGTGTTACTGCCGGGTGTTGCCTTGGCTCCACAGGGGCCTTCCCTAGCACTCCGGGCTCTGCTCTAGATGCTATGATGAAAAACACGGATGGCTCTTAAACCGGAAAGGGTCTGGTTCTGGAGCCTTCGTGGAAAGCGAGAACATTAGACTACACTTCCCTTTAGGCTTAGGCGTCTTCCCTTGACTAAAGTTGCGGTCGATGTTTCCAATGTATTTTATGGGACTTCTGCTGTTAAAGATGTTGTTGCTGTGCCAATCTGTTTTTTAGCATGGGACCTGAAGACGAACATAGGCGATTCATGAGAACTAAAGTTGTAAAATTGTTAACATTCATGTGCACTGTCCGAAAAAAGCAGTTCGCGAAATGTGGGCGAACATATCTTAAGCCATACCTACGATTCTTGGGCACGGACAAGGCCGGTCGGATACATCTTTTGGAGTCTATAGGTACCTATTATATAACATAAATAAATAGTTGGCGCAACAAGTTTGACAACAAAATAACAATAACGAAAAGTATTTCATTTCGACAGCTTTTTTTTTAATGTTTCTTAAGACTGTGAGACTGCTACGTGTAGCTATAGGCGTATTTTTTTGAGAATCTATAGCTAGCTCACTTTTACTTTTACATGCAAAACTTGTATACTCACCTTTGGTTTTGTAATACTCACTTTAGGTTTTACATGCAAAATTCTTATACTCACTTTTGGTTTCGTTATACTCACTTCCCAAAAAAATACGCCATATGTCGTTTATAGCCACGTACTTAGGAATAGTTTTTAGCCAAAATTTATTTTTTTAAGCAAGCGTTTTTACTTGCTCTTCCTAAAAAAATAACATGTACATGTATGTATAGTTAACAATAACCCATTGCGATAAAATATTTTGTAAACATAAAAAATAGAAAAAAAATAAAAGAAGGCGGAGCCGCGGGCATTGCTAGTTTAAAAATAATAGGCGGTTTCCGATTCAAATTTATAGCAAGACTTCTGGTATATAAATAGGTATGTTTCATCATCATCATTTGTTATCTTTCATTTTCATTAATTTTCTATGGCTCGCTTATCCATTAAGTTGCACGGGTGTAGGTGTTGGTTACCTACACCCACAGGCCGTAAGTTAAGTATCTAGCTACTGCACCTACTAAACAAATTTCCAAAATAATCAGAGCAGACTAAATTGACCTTCAAAAATTTTGAATTAAGTTTTCTTTTCCAATTTATTCACTTGACATTCAACGAGATTTGCAATACAGATAGGTACGAGAAAGTTTCGTCGTTTTAAGCTGTTTTTATTAACTTTTCATATTTTTTTTTGTAAAATCTTATAGAGTCTAATTATGTAAGTATCGGGGCCATTCTACCTCTCGGTTTTATGATCTGGTTTCTTGAAACTTTTTTTTATCAGTTAAATGAATATTAATTTAGGATAAATTTTACTCTTCATTCCTTAAATGTTGGTATTATTTTATTTGGTACCACGCATTTTTTTTTTGGATTTCAGATTAGCGTATTAGGCACAATCAATCGGATTAAAAAAAAAGTCATTTTTTCAAATGGGCTGGGCAGTAAAGTAAAATCTAGCCGGCGTCTGTCCGCTGTCGCTGTGGTCTCACACTCTCAGTCATGCCTGATTCACAGGTCCCTATTGTGAGTGTCGATAGTTGATTGTTGATCGACAACTGTGATTGTCGATTGATATTTGATATTGATTTGACAATCGCTTGTAGTCGATTACAAATGTGTGGTTGAATAGCTAAGATCAATCGACAATTGCCGTGACGATCGCTGATCGACAATCACAATGCAGCCATTAACTAGTGATTGCTATAATCTAAGCTTTACAATTACAATAAAACGTGGTGCGTCGGCGAGTTTTTCTAACAACGAATAAAAGGGGTCCATGGAAAAAAGTAAACGGTGCTGCACATATTTCTACTAAACTCTTTATTTAATATCATTTGGCTTGTTTTGTTGCAATTTTACATATTCTTGTTTTAACTCTATTACTTTAAAGATACATATTCACATATTCGCAATATTGCGTAATCTTTGGAATTCTATAGAGAGACAATTGTCTAAAAAACATAAAACATTGACAATCATTAACTCATCGTGTTTCTCTTAAAACGTCTAAAAATAGTTAAACTTCTAGTATATCAATTATTATAACATAAAAGCTACCATCGTTACAGTTCTTTTAGTTTTCTATTGACTGGATGTTTTTTTGCTCTTTTAAAATAAATCGTTTAAATGTACTATAAATATTATAATGATATCAAACTTGTGTCCTGCCTTCTGCTTGCAAACTTTCAAAAAATCTTTAAAGTTGCGATGAAATTCCCTGAGTAATTGAGTTCTCCAAAACTATATGAAAATCATCCAATGGCTCTAATATATGCACAAGAAATGTTAGTAGACCTTTCCGTCTAAAAAAACTGTCTTCTTCGTACATTTCCTGTGTAGCTTTGGCAAGAGATAAAGGGACGATTAAACGAGTGAGTAGATGGTCCCTAAAATCAATTATATTGTTGTTACATTGTATTTAATACAAACCATAAACTGAAATTACCTTAGGCTTAGACAAATAAACAGCTGAAACTTTCCATCCTTGCCAAGTGTGTTACCAGCTGCAATAATCTCATTTAGCAAATGTATATAGTACCTCCAAATAGCAGCCATTTCGTTGCGCTGTGTACCAACACCAAGTACACCATTACTAGAATCGGTCGTCGGAGCTTGGTCCTGAGTCAAACTGGCTTCGAAATGTTCCTTGGTTTTTACTAAGCCGTAGTTCTTAAATGTAATTTCTTAGGAATATAAAATATTATTGTAAACTTACTCAAAAAATCCCAAATGTAAAAATTTCGGCTAAAAAAACGGGAAGATCGAAAACCAAACAAGAAAACTTGCTCCAAACATTTAACCAATCCATCATCCCCACATAAAAGGTTTGTTAACGATCCTACATCTCTTTCTCGGTTAGGTTTGTAATGCCACTTTACAACGACATTGACACAACTGCCCAATTTATTTTGAATTTCCGAAGAAGTTAGTTCAACTCTTTGGATACTTGGACTTCGCGCTCTAGGTGGGGTTTTACACTCCTGTATTATATCGTCATTGTCAACAGTTTCTAAAACACGATGGCCCACCAGCAATCTTTCGGTTGAATCGTCGTCCACACCTTTTCCCAGCCATCGTCCGCAAGGGAACCTGTATTGAATCATCGTATATTTTATATCATTTGTCAAGTATTATCTTACCTATAAGCGTGCCCTGTTACTTCGTTTCGAATAACAACAAGCTCAACCATCCATTTATTTGAAGCGCCTGAATTATCATGTCCTATTCGCATAGTTGTAAGTATGCCGATGTTCTTATACTACATTCATAAATGTTAATTAATAGAGAGATTATAATGAGAGATTCTTATTAATCTTACGTGAAAAATGAACTCAAGTGATCCTTTTGGTACTGGAATACATTGCGTTTCTGTTAAAGTGCCAGAGATGCGGATCCATACGCTGCTAGACGTTTGATAACTGCCATATTTTTTTGAGGGGAAAATGACTACACGATAAGGAAGTTCTACACAAAATATTTAATTAGTTATTATCTAGGTATAAATATGAGGATTCATTTACTTGAATTGGGATACGTATTGGTAAATGAACAGTAATCGACAGTATTTAGGGTAAGTAAGTGATAAAGAAATTGCTCCTTTTCTTCTTCACATCGAAGAAATGCTGATCTCTTGTAGAATGATCTAAGTAAAGTTTGATCGGATAGCAAAGTTCGAAAATGCCTTGAAAGTAGTTTTTTTTCTAGAGATAGTCTAACCCAAGCCCGGGTGTAACCTATATGCGTTTTTATATCAGTCATAGCTAGGATGTTCCTACATTTATATTTAACAGATTATTTTCAATTATTATGTATTCTTTCAAACTCACTTAATATCGAATTCAAGCGATTCTGGAAGAGGGCACAGTTGCTCAGAAGCAATTGATTTTTTACGATCTCGTGATCGACTTCTGTTAGGACTCTGTGGACATTCAGGCTCAGCGCGAATTGTGGACAAATCTAAAGTTATTTTTCAAATTAATTAATCTATAATATACAATATAATTTAAAGTTATTTGGTAAAACAAAGCAAAATAATCAATTTATGTACGTATAACGGAAAAGGCTACCAAATAAAAACCAAACATAACCTACAATCCATTCTTTTCCTCATGACGTTCCACGCTAATGCTAAAAAAATCAAAGCGTATTTTTTTAATTAGGACCTGTATCCATCATGTACATTATGTATTTGCTTAAAAATGTATTTAAAAGTTAATTAAAGTAGTTGAACATATTAATTTCTTTGTTTTCAAAGAATTTTTTTAACAATATATGAATAGAACAAGCGATCACGGAAAATGTGCAATTAGATAGAAAACTTATAAAAATTCAACTAAGTTATTTTTTTTTTTAATTTTACTTCAACGACCCACTTAATGGACAAGCGGACCATTGAAAATAAATGAATGAATGACTTTTTTGTCATTGAATACTCTCTTTTCTTGCAATAATATTCCAAACTCCACCAAATTTAATTACCTGGTGTTGTGTAACTGGTATTCATAATATTGCTTGAAGGATTGCGAGTTTCCTGCAATTCTAGATAAGACTGAAGATGGGACCATACAGCAGATTTTCCCTGTTTGTTCTGCAGTCCATGAGACCACACCTTTTCAAGCAAATCACATAGTGATGCTATAAGAGTGTTTTCCTCAACACCACTTGATGAAGCATCACCTTTTAAGCCCAATGCAAGCGCTTCATTTCCCATCTTCTCAAGAAGCATTCGTTTCGTCTTCGCTTTAATATCCTACATTGAATAAAGTTATGAAATTACATAAATTCTTAATTGTAGCCTCATATTAAAAACCTTTAACAATCTTTCCACAAATGTCCAGTTAGCCTGGGCAATTAAAGATGGACTCATATCAGTAGTAGATAGGTTTGCTGAGTTTCGATTTAAAGCAAGAGGTTTACCATCTAAAGGAATATCCTTTGTACGCCATTTAGTCCCATTTTTTAGACGACGTAAACTGTTACCTCTGAAAATTTAAATGTTTTCCTTGCAGCAAATGTGTAGTTATTTTAAGAGCTTAAATATAATGTTTGTAGATTGCCCGAAAAAAAACGTTTAAGTGATTTATTTAAATTTATTTCCACAACGCATGCAGTATTTAGCGATAGATGTTTAAGAAAAAATATGTATCATATTTTATATGCACCTTTAAAAGTTAGTAAAACGCAAGCTCATTTAAAAATTACATGAGACTTACTACAAAATCAACAAACAAAAAATCGAGTATTACACGGAGGAGAACGGTTACGTACTAAACAAAACCCATTTACATAAATTGCGTTCAAAGAACCTTTAAACTAAATATTAAAAATTAAGCGAACATTAACACGTTTCTAATAAAAAAAATTAAACTAAACAAAATTTCATTGAATTTTACATCAATATTTCAACTTGTATTCTACCTCGAAGTGCACTCCTGATTTAGAACAGATTTCTCTAAAATAGGAAAACTTCGAAAGTACGCCGGCCTATTCGATAGAATTTCACTAGGTGGGGTTACTTCCATGTCGACTGAAATAAGTCTTTTTTCAAGAATGTGCTGCGTTTCCTGATTTAGTACACATGGCTCGTAACTTGTTGCGCGAATCATACTTTCACCGCCATGTCGTTTCCTAAAAAAAATATATTTTATTAATATGTAAGAGTTAAACTACATATTTCTTCATCCCACCGAAGCAATTTTAGGCGATTATCGAAAAGTTTCAAGTTGGAATCGGTATCACTCTCCCACATAGAAATTATTTTGTTGTCAATCAGAGTCGCAAACATTTGAGATTCTAGAAATCTAGAGAGAAACGCAATATGGTGTTCAGGTTGGTCTGAAAGAAAAGAAGACTTGTCGAAATTTTGCAAAGATTCTCTGTTTGACAACCACTCGTTTTTGTCTTGGTTTGGATATATAACAAAGTACTCATAGGCTGCAAACATGTGTATGAATCTGTTTAAAAATATTTCGCGAATGCAATTATTAATTCGCTGATCTTCATAGTATTGCTCCTGATGATTAAGTAAAGGTGAAGAATTTTCATTTGCTTTACGATGATTCTGTGGCATAGAATCTATTGTGTCTAAGCTCAAATCGGATTTAACACCCCCTTTCCGTTTAAGAAAATCGGCAACCCTAGGTACATGCTCAAGTCTTGGATGTGCAATCAACGGTTGGTATTCTAAGTTGTGAGGATGATTATTTGATTCATGTGTAGCTAGCGCTTCGTATATAATTTGTTTACGCCTGGCTTGCATGCCAGATGGTAAAGTGCAACTTGCTGTCATTGCATCATAATCGATTCGAAGACTGCTGCTGTTGGTACTTATCCCACTGTTATGTCCCATCCTGATGTTTGGTTCATGAGATTTATCGCGGGTAATATTGAATTTATCAAGAACTGATACAATTTCAGCCATAAAGTCCATTTTATGAGGAAATACGGGTAACTCTTCTGGTAGTTGAATAAGCTTTTTGTCGATATCAACGTAACAAAGTGTGGCTTCTGACCCAACTTTTGTATTAGCCTCACAATCAGCATGTAGTCCCATAACAAATGGGACTGGTGCATCCAGGAAATGGTGAAGTGCTGCAGGCAGAATAGGAGCATATACATGGGGCCATTTAAATGGAAATAGAATAGATGTTACGCACTCTCCAACAACCATCAATTTTTGATAGTCTAAATTATAGAATAGCTTTAAATTTAATTCATTTTTTAAAAACATATTGATTTACCATTAGAACGCAATATGACTTGATTTTCCAATAGAACACAAGTAAACAATTGAATGACACATTCCACTCCAAGGTACGTAAAAAGTAAGCGCAAGGAAAAATCTAATATAGGAAGTTCTTCATTTGGTACCGGTCGCTGCAGAACTAATGCGGTTGGGGGAAATTGAGGTTCCTCTGGTGGCAAGTATATTCGAATTGACTTTCCGGGTTGAGGTAAGATTACTTCATATAGAATATTGTAAACGTAGGATTCGAGGCTAATACCCGGACCAGGTTGTCGAGGAAGACACCTTTGACAAATTCAAGTTAAATAATAATAAACGTTTTTTATGTACATTTTACTAACCTGTAGAGATTCCTTAGAAAAATTTCAGCTGCATATGCGTATGGATATTGACATACCAGCGATATACTTTTCGCAACATAAAGTTTGTCTTTTGTTATATCATAATAACTTAAAGCAGATTGAGGCGATTGCCCAGCCACTTTAAAATGTCTAGGTAGAGATTTACTTACTGGACTGTCTTTGACTCGGCGTAAGTTAGCCGTGTTCTGTCCGTTTGACAACTCTGTTATAAACATAGCCTGTAATACCAAGAGAAATCAAAAGTTGGTAGCCTATGTGCTTTTATTTTACAACAAACGAAATATGATGTATTTTAGAATTGTTGTTTTAATTAAAAGCCTACCTGTAATGTATGCATTGCGCTGCAAATATTTCGGTTCCTTACTTCTTCAAAAAAAATTAAACTGAATCCGTGACAACGCTTTCCATCCTCCCTCGTTGTTGCAAAAGAATGGAATTTTGGATCGATATTGTGTTTTTGAGTGCGAAATCGCAATCCTTGCGGCAAAGATAACTAAGTAAAAGCTTGAAGGTTGGTTATTGTATACAGATTATTAAATAATTTCGTTACCATGCAAATTCCATGAGAATCAAATGGATTCCAAGGAACATTTTCAGGATAGTTGGCAAGGGATTTACTTTTATAGGCTCTATCTAGAGGAGAGCATTGTAAGTTATCGCCTAAAATAAAAACAAATAGGTATGTGTTATAGATTTACGTATATAACATTGCATATTTTGTTCCTCCAAACAAAAAATTAATTAGTCTTACTATTCTATTATCTACAGCTACAAGAGTATTAGAAAATAAAAAATAGTTTTAGACGATGTCTATGTATTAAGCAAGTTAAGCACAGTATATAATATACCTACCAGCAAAACGATCTGCTTCTAAACCAGTATCCAAGTCCAAGCCACATATCACAAAATAGTCAGCGAATCTAGAGAATTGCGGATCTATATCTCTTTTGACTTGATCGTTGAAAGAGTCAAATATTTGTTTTTCATTGTGCGATTTTTGTGCATCAATCGCACTGTCCTGTCCATCGTCTTTCGTCAATTTCGGGAACTGAGAAAAATCACTATCAACAGACGTGTTAGTGTCGGAATCAGGCAAATTTGAAGAATTTTTCTTTAATTTGTCCGTCATAATTGACAGCGTATCGGTTTCCTACTAATTTTTAGGAAATGAGTTTTCTAATCCTCAAATAAATCTTGTTGAACCAATGTAATTGATTTTTTCCAACATCGTTGCTCTTCCATCTTTTTCTGCGCATTTCCCTTCCATTTTCTAATATAAATGGATCGAATTCACAAACTTAACCATTCTATCAATTTCGAATAGCACAGATATGCCTAAAAAATTTAGGCAAACTAATGTTTTTTATTATATTAGATTTATTTTCAATTAATTTTTAATAATTTAACCCCACCACTACCGTTGCCGTTCCTCTCCTATCGCTGAAAACCTTTATCGAGTATATCTCATTCTCATCTAATAGAAACTTTCTCGCAGTGAAAGGAGCTCATATGTCATATCATACCTGAAATCAACTCAAACACATAACACATAAACAAAATAATGTTTGTTCGTTTTTACTGAAACGCAAACGAAATTGCTTTGTTCGATTTGTAGAATACGTTTGATTTTCAATGTGTCGGACACCCCACTCACAAGTAGGTGCACTTGTATTGCTAGTGCTTTCAGCGCTATCTAACAACATTTTTTACGAACCCACAATTTGATATGAGGCGTACTTTTTTGAAAATCTATAGCTAGCTCACTTTTGCTGCAAAACTTGTATACTCACTTTTGGTTTTGTTAGCTCACTTTTGGTTTTACATCAAAATGTGAGTATAACAACCAAAAAATATACTCCTATGTATTCTCAAAAAAATACGCCTACAAATAACAAATGAAGATTTTTATCGAAAGTGGAATGGTGCGAAAAAGAAAACCCATATGAAACGTAATATTCAGATCAAAATATGAAATGCTAAATTGAAAAAGTGAGCTAGCTATAGATTTTCAAAAAAATACGCCTAATCTATAGCTAGCTCACTTTTACTTTTAAGCCCAGTATCCTGCTCGCGCTAAATTTTATCTCCCATACAAAAATATCTACAGAGATAAAATTTAGCGAGGCAGTTTAGAAAATCAGTATCCTGTTCCGCACGCTAAATTCTTACTTTCATATAGATGGGACACACTCAATATCAGTCCGATATAACAATATTGTGTGTTATACGTACTACGTACAATTTTGTTATACTCGGCCAAGAAAATGTCTCCACTGATTTAGCTCGTGAAAGAATTGCCACATTAAATCGGCGATAAATTTTGACATTTTCGAAACAAAAAAATTTTTTAATTGAATATTTCATGGAATACTTGATAATTGATGTAATGTTGAATTCGATTGGCAATCTGAGATTTTTTTTAGATTTTTCTAGACTTCGTCTGGCAAATCGAACAAAAAGAAGTATACTGCGCTGTTCTTTGTTGGTGTTGGTGGTGTGCCTGCCAAAAGTTGTTTACCTTTTTTGTTGTGAAGATTTTTTTTTTCTTAGAGTGGTTGCAACTTCCAAGATTTCCATACATTTTCAAATAACTATAAAAGAAATCTCATAATAAATATTCCGAGTGTATGTTCACCACGGTCATACTCACTTTTGGTTTTTTATACTCACTTTTGGTTTTACATGTAAAATTGTTATACTCACTTTTGGTTTTGTTATACCAAAAAAATACGCCAAGTGTGTAGTTGTTGTAATTGTGTATTAACGATTCTACTTTACTTTACTTGACTGAAATAGATTGCCAATAAAACAGGCCTAGTGATAAGCACGCCCATGAGCGTATATCCACGCTCAAATAAAGTCTTCTGGTAGGTTATGGTTGCCCACTTTTTGAACATACCCCGATATGTTATACAAAAATTAAAATGGCGAATACAATAGAAGTGTATTTGATAGTGCTTTATTTTGAACAAAAATTATAAATTTGTATAAAAATATTATTAGATCTATACTTATGAAATTATGGCCCCAATGCCCTAAAGTATATAACAATTGAATTGTTAAAGGTTTTCAAAGTGTATTTAAAAAAGTATTGACCGATATTCGTGACGAACTCTTGTTTATATCAGTTTCTGTTCTAAAGCACACATCACACCACAATAAAAATAAAATAATTCAGCAAATAAACATAATACATACTACATTAATATTGCCCGTAGAAATTCATATTATTTGCGCTGCAAACAAAAACTAGGAAAACCGCCAAGTGTAAAAATTTAAAGAGATTTATACACATAAGATGTCGAATGTAATAATTAAAAAGTAATTACATATTCGATCTATAAAAAAAGAAATTAGAAATGGATCCAAATTCTAGCCCATGGGCTTATGCATATAACCGTATTGTACCGACAGCTACGGGTTCTAGTGATGATTTTCAGCACCCACATTTAGCATCAATTTCTGCAGCCGCTGGTACTTCGGCGCAATCTCTTTTGCTGCAGGCAGCACACTCAAGCATAGCGGGATTTAACGCAACAAGTGGAAATTTTGTACCTCCCGGCCCTATAGGTGGATATAATCCTGTATTTCAACAAATATATAATCATGCCGCACAAGCTGCGGTGCAGCCTAAGCCGGCTCATTATGCATCATCTGCGGTAAATACGCCTCATCGTCAAATTGGAATAGCTGGAGCTGCAGAGAAAATTGAGAATTGTCGCCCTCAGCCGACTAGTATAAGTTACTCAAATCACGCTATAAATCTTCCAACTTCTAGTTACTACGGTGACAACTCATCATCTAGTGCAGCTTCGCCTTCTCCAACTACGAGCGCAACTTCTTCGACTACGTTAAGCTGGAATACCCCTGTAGTTGGTGCGTCCCAACAAATGTCTGCAAATTCGTTTTTGACTATGAACCAACATCACCAACAGGATATTAACCAAGGGGAGAAGGTAAATATGTAACAGAATTTTAATATATACATAGTATAATAATGTACGTTCAAATAATTGGCACCCGACTGCTTCGTAAATAATTACACAAATATCATTTTGCTTTTACAGTAGATATTTTAATCACACAAATCCATTTTCAGATTTACTCTAATGATTTGTCGTGAACGTAAAAACGACATAGTATTTTGAAATGGCTAGGTGTTAGCGTTCACACTTATTTACAAACCTATTCACTGGCAACATTTTATATTTAATTATTCGAAAAGTCTACCCAAACCAATTTAAATATGAACATATTTGTGAATTAATATGTAAAAAAAATGTACATAATTTACTCGATGCAGTGTTGCGATTCCGTAAAAACATTTTACGAATAAGTAAACAAAGTCCACGGGCGCAGTAGCGGAGTGGTTAGTGTGCTGGACTACTGCGCGAGAGATCCAAATTCCCAGGTTCTATCCCCGGAAAAACATCTTAATTACAACAAATTACATCTTAAGGTTTTTTCTACTGCACCTCCTCTCGCGTACGTCTGACAAACATCCGAGAGTATGACGTCCTGAAAAAGCTTCTCATTTCAGCCGTTCGGACTCAGCATAAAATTGTAGGTCCCTTTCATTCGTCCCAAAAATAGAAACTCACACAAACGAATAGTGGCGAGAAGTTAGGCCTAGGGTGTCTATGTCTCCGCCTGTTGCGCCACCTATTGATTTTTTTTTTTAACAAAGTCCACACGTTCTCGAACTCAAAATACACTGGACTCTCAAGCAACTCTAAAAAGAAAACAAGATTCGATAAAAGTGGTCCCGTTCCCAAAGAGATTGTTTTTTTTTGTAGTGGTCTTATCTGCCCAATCGAATGCCACAAAAGATTTACGGAAAGAAGAAACTAAATACTTCGGTAATGCAGGCAGCACTTGCATGTATTGTTTAGCAGCCAAAAAGAACAACTGTTTTCATAGTTACCGGCCGCAATTCCCAAATTTTTGTAATTTTTAAATTTGAACTTATCTATTATGTACATATATATAAAAGAAGATTCCGATTGACTGATCATCAATGCCCAGCCTAAACCCTTTGCTCTAGAAAGCTGAAATTTTGCACAGAGGTTTCGTTTATGATGTATAAATCAGAGCCTTCTATTGCCGATATCAGTAATTAGAGCAAACTTTTTTTGTGCATGGAGTAGTTTTGATCGCCTTTCAAAAAGTGTGTTAGCCATACATCTAACTTTTAAGTAACACACTTTGTGAAAAGTTGAGAGAAAAATACAGATTTGAAATGGTGTGGAAAGGGAAATAACATTTTCGTGCAAGTATGTACTTTACTTTGTGGCGAATGTACAGGCTTAATACAAGCACTAAGGGAGAATTTTTCGAAATTTAACCCCTAAAGGGGTAAAAGGTGGGGTGAAAGTTTGTATGGGAACATTTTTATTTTTCATCCGATTGACTTCAAACTCAGTTTGTGTACTTTCTATGAGAAATAAAGAAAACCAATTTATCCTATTTTGGAAATTAACCCCCAAAGGGGTAAAAGGGGGTCAAAATTTGTATGGGGACATTTTTATTTTCGACTTCAAACTCGGTTTATGTACTCTATTATAAGAAATAAAGATAATTAATTAATTAATTTAATGCGTCCCAACCTCTGTCACCGTTGAATATGCTTATCGCTTCATCCAACTCCAGCGGAATTCTGTAAGAATGAAGTCATACTGCTAGAAAGTGGTACACATCCTCACTATCTTTTTGTTCGCAAATTAAATATAAAAGAGGGAACTAACTGACTGTGAAGGCATCTCTGTGTACCAAATCCTGAGTATGCGCGACCGAAGCCGCCGGCAAAAGCTAGTAATACATATATGTATGTGCAGTCGTCGACACTTATTTATGTACATATTTTCTATTAAGTAGTTAAATTTTATACATATTAAATTATTCGAAATACCTATACACCCAAATTGATTTATAAAAATGTAGTTACATATTAACAAAAATAGATACGCGATACAATTGGTATTGTGCAACTCTGAAAAGATATCGATATTCGAAAAGTGGTTCCATAATGTTGCGCCAATTTACGTGCCCTTGTGCGAAATTCGTAGAAAGCTGCGCAATGGTCATAATCATAACAAATGATCCATGACCATGTTCTATAACTGCTGTGAAGTTTTCATAAAATAATTTTTGCATATATGTTAAATATTTATTTTAGAGTCCACGATGAAACACTTTTAAGTCATATTTAAGTTTAAATATGTACATTGTGTTTTATTGCTAACATCAAATATAGTTGTTACGTTAAATCGAATGTATTTTTTTGTATTGCTATAATGAATTTTCTGTGTTGTGATTGTGAGTTAGAATTAATATAATTGGAATTCCATTCACCGCAGGTTACCAATTCTAAACAAGCAAATCTTCATACAAAAGCTCAGTCAAAGAGTTATGGAGATCTTATTTATATCGGAAATCAGGAAGAACAACACGAACAGGTAACACTTCAGCTGGATAATCGGACTATTCATGCTGTCTCAGAGGATGATTGTAATCGCCCTGAAGAGGGCTTTTACACATTTGTTGACGGAAAACTGACATACAACATTCCTGCTGCTGCAATCAGCTCAGTTGCTTCTATGTCAAATAAATTGTCAGCGTCATCAGTGAGGGTGGTTACACCAAGAAAACAAAGTTCGGACGATAGTCATCAGCCTGTGCAGCGGCAGAGTCTAAGCCAAATTCCCAGTCCAGCATACCCTATTTACGAAAGTCCATCCCTATGTTCTTCGGTGGGGTCGCCTCCACCAACTGCTAAAAGCACACATAATATTGAGGGCGGTAATAATTCAGGCCATATAATTGTTTACAAGTCAAACACACCAGCACAACAAGCTCAAACTTCAATTGATATTTCAACAGTTGCTCGTGGTGTTAATAGCAATAACAATCGCAACACCAATTACGTGAGAAACGGTTTAAGTAATAGTCTTTCACCAACAACAGGTGTTGCTTATTCGTCTGTGATAACAAATGCGCTTCAAGTTACCCAAGAGCATCAGTTGCATCAACGACAACACAATTCACAACATTCTGATTGTTGGCTTCGTAACAGTAATGATAAGCTGTCTGACCCTAACAAAAATAATCACAAATGCTACTCTGTCCACTCTCCAACTGTGCAAGAAAACAATGTATATTTGTTACCTCCATCATTGCAAATAAAACACACCACACTTGAACCAGTCCTAAAAACTGCAGACTCACAACAAGCGACGTCACATCTGCAGCAACAAATGATTAATAGTGCTTTGCATATCATGTCACCACAGACAGCATTAGAAAAACAATTACCTCATCAGCAACCGCAAATAAATAGAGACAGCAAGCACCACTCTGCCGAACATGTTTTGAATACAAACAATACTGTTGCGTCACAGATTCAAAGTACTACAAAGGTTTGTATAATTTTTTTTTGTTATTTAATTTATTTTTTTTAAAGTAGGTACTTACCTACCTTTAATTATTCAATAATTTTTTTATGCGCAAATTTATTGCACTATAATGAAAAATCACCATTTATTTGTTTTTATTAATTACACCAATTTATCTTCTTTTCTTTTTTATTTTGCTAGTAAAATTAATAATTTGGGTTAGAATTCTGTTGTGTTCAAATTACTTATTTTAGATGAAATCCAGTGGTTTGAATCTGTAACGCTTGGTGTAAATGAACGTTCGACTCTTCAAAGTTAATGTTGGAATAAAATGGGATGCATCAAATACATGGTTATTTCGATATTATATAAGAAGAAAAGAAGATAGTGCATACTTTTTCTGTAAGTCTAAGTTTATTTGATTAACATATTTGGCTTTATCTATTTTCAGGTGGAAGAAGTACACAAACCAACACTGCCGAAAAAAACGCCTCGAAAAAGGCAACCGAAGAAAACGCTATTAACAAACAGTGAATATTCGCGAACATCGCAGCAAAATAATGCTCAATCGAGGCAGCCGCCAATTCAACATATGCAAGGGCCGCAACAGCAGCAGCAGCCAACCGTGCAACTACAGCAACAAAATGGCTCTTTTTATGACTATAGTAATCGCTGGGTGTCACAAAAAATTGAAACCAACACAGATGTTTCAGTTTTCACTAATAACCATCCGCAGCAGCAGCAACAACAACAACAACCAAGCAATCTTTTACCACAACCAGCGCATGTTCAGTCTTCTCAAACGCATCCGCATATATCACAAATTTCTCAATATTATCCAGCATTTCCTCAGCAAGTGTCAACTCAATATGCTGCCTGCATGAGTCAAAATACTAACCTTTATAATTTAACACCAATGAGTCACGATGCTTCACAGGACCAGCAAAATCATCAACAGAGTAGTCAGCAATCCCAATCTTCTTTGCAGCAGAATAATTCATCAGCAGAAACACAAATCCAAGAAACAGAAAGCTCTATTTACAAAGTTATTGTTCCCAATATTGAAGATGAACTTCATTTTCTTTCAAGCACGGATCCTAAATCATTATCCACTGCACAACCTAAAAGCAACTACTTTTATGGGAGTGCTGTAAATCAGCAAAAATCAGATTTGCAAAACCAATCAAAATCAGATACTTCCAATTTGTTCCATTCTTCAACGGGGAAAAAATCTGGGTTTATGGATAGTTACCTTAAATTTTTGCAAGGGGAGCAAGATGAATCACCTCCGCCTATCGTCAAAATTGGTAGAAAATTTAATTATCAAAAGCATGTGGCGCAAATGGATTCCATTAGTAGCAACAAAAGAAAGTCCAATGGTGGAAACCAGTCAACAACTACACCATCTGTTTCTGATGGCGAGAGCTTTTCCCCTGTGGTAGAATCTTTAGCGGAGCCTGTTACCAACCATGATGGCCTTGGCATAGCGCCAAACGATGCGCATAAAATTAAAATAATAAGCCAAACGCAAATACTACCGAAGAAACGACCACAAGCACAAAATATGGCTGCAGCTATTCTACAAACCACAGCGACCTCACAAGAAATTACTCACCAGCATCAGGCAACACAGCAACTTCAGCAAAATATTCATTCGCAGTTTCGCCAAAATCATCAACAAAGTTTTCACCAAGGTAGGTTAAGCTTTTTGCAAAATATATTTAAGGTTAAGGTGTTTTGTTTTTGCATTACAGAATGAGACTGAATGATTACCATTGTAATAAACATGCGGCATACTTAAAAAAAACTTCATAAAATTACCGATGATAAAACATATTCATAATTGTTATATTTTGTACGATTAAATTAGATGTTTTAGTATGTTACGTTTTTGTTCACATATAATGCCGGTCTTAATCTGTAATATGACACGAGCAAGCGCTTTTCAAATGGTAACACGAAATCAAAAAAAAAAAAAGGATTATATATAAAAAAATATATTATGTACTGTACATACATATTATTTTTGAAATGCCGCTTGTAAATACTACTCATTTTAAGAATATTATATATAGGTGGGTCTTGCAGAAAATTTCCAGATAGATGAAATAAAACATGGAAATATACAATCATTTTGCGTTTGTTAACTTTCTTCGTCAATTGGCATTAATTTAATGTTATGGTATTCACAAGCATTTCTTAATTGTTCTAGATCCTTTGGCTTTGCCTCCGCGAAGAGCGCAATCGCTACGAAAAGCTAAATCTCGAAGTATCAATGAGATAATGCAATCAACCCCGACACCAACTGATCGTGATGAACCAGAGGAATTTGCTGATTCAGATGCAGATCCGGTTTGGACGCCACAAGAAGACGATGTATGGAGCAGCTTGCTTATCTAGCTTATCTGTTTCGTTTTCCTACATATTATTTTTACAGAGTGACGATGCACGATCTGGAAAATTAAGTTGCAAACGCAAGATTCGTCGGAATAAATTGGCAATGTCCACAAAGAAAAAAGATGTTAGTACTACAAAAGCAGGTGTAGAAAATGATGACGCTAAACAAATGTTACCAGTCTCCACAACAACCAAATCTATATCAGAACTTACTAATACATCTGGAAATCTGACTTCTGCTGACAATTTTAAGGTAATCACTTTCATAATCGATTCCATTCGAAGTTACAAAAATCCCATAAAAACGATTATTTTACATAAAGTTATACATTTTGTTCGCCATTGACACAATCAAACTTCTTCTGCCTCTGTATCTCAATTACTATATCAATGAGCGATCTGAACCCATAATCAATATTGATGAGTATAAATTTGAAATTGGCTTAATTGTGAATTAAGGTCGATTTACAAAAACTGGCTAAGGTCACACACAAGCGACAGGGCGGCATTGCGGCAAGCTTAAGATATCTCTACCATCTACCCATTTTGTCGAACGTATGACGATTGGGGTTGACAAGCGGAAAGAAGGAATATAAAATTGTACATCCGGTACTTTACAATAATATATTTCTTTGATTCATGGGTGCAGCTACATATATGGTCATGGGGATGGTGGAAATGGGTTTCTAGGTAGTCAATGATGACTATAAGGGTATAAGGTATGTGAGGTAATGTATCTATGTAGTATGTATTTACAATGACAGTTCGAGTTCGTTCATTTTCAATTTGACCCCAATATTAATCTTTTGTATTTATAATATTTAACGAATCAAGGCGAATCTGATTTTTGGTCTCCATGTCTTCACACCAGCCGAAAACTAAAATTTCACATCCATGGTAAATTTCTTCATTCGCATCTGACGCGCCTGATTTGGTTGTATCCCATAGTGTGTATGTACCAGAAAAAAAATCATGAAAATCGGACGAATGGGTTTCGAGTTATGGAACAGAACAGACGGACGTTGCATTTTATAAGTAGTATGGATATGCATAGAGATAATAAAAAATGTCAGATCTTTAGTATCACTTGGAATTGGAATTACAGTATCCAGATGCCAGTTGCACTCATCGTCGTGAAAAATAACATCAATTTTGTTGGTATCTAGAATGTATGCTCTATAACCCTTCACACCATCTGCATAACCTACGAAAATTCCATTTGGGCCTCTTTTGTTCTGGTATGTGCACAAAAACGTCGCGTCGTTTCCAAGAACATGTAATTATTAAGTATGTCCTACCCATTAGGAGTTTTCCCTTTCGTGGGACCTGTTTCATTGAGCTTAGTTCAATGATTCCAGTAGAAATGATTCTATGTGTTTGGTAAAAAAAAAACTATATTGTAGGTACTTATACATGGCATGAAATTTATGAAAAGAGAGTAGCGCCAGCGGGTAGTATTATATAGTTACATATGTATATAATGCAAATATAAATGAACAAATTAGCAAACAGGGTGTTCTGCGGTCAGATTTAATTAAACCTTTTCTTTCAAGAGGAATGGGTTACATATTTGTATTATAATTTTGTCTTCTTTGGGTTCAGTATCAAGATCCAGACCCTTTTTAAATCGCCTTTTAAAGTTTAAAGGAATACTGTCAGTATATTTATGTACAACCTAATAAATATTTCTTTACTAATCATGTAGACTGGAGATTTCATTGTACTGCGGTCAGATTTAGTAAATGATTGGCCAATAATATGGCAAGTTGATTCTAAATGCATTTTACAAAAATATGAGCCTTTTTGCCAGAACGGAAAAATGTTCTATCGTAACATGTCTAAGGTAAATGATTTATTTATTTATTATTAATTAATATTAATATATTGGAATTGCATTTATATTTAAATAGTATGCATCGTGGAATTTAGATACAAAAAAGTTATATCTTAAAGCACCAGTTCGAATTCAAATTCAAAGCCATACTGAAACCATTGTAGAATTTATGCGTTCTGAATTGCTCGCCGATGACACAGAACAATTTATTGAAAAAATAATGGAAGACTATTTGACTTATCGGGATCACTTTGAAATTTATATTCAGACGATGATTTCCCAAGTTTTGGATCCGAGCTTCTTTTCAGAAATTAATAGAGAAAAAGGTATTATCACATTGAAATCGCTTCAGGTGATTATTTTTGTCTAAAAAAATTTTTGTCTATCGATTCGAAGATGAGTACTTCTTATCGAGTGTTAGAACTATTGACGAGATAATGGAGAACTGTAAAAGAAAACTACTTTCTATAACACCATGGACTCGTAGTGTAATTCTGTCTATAGAAACGTGGCCTCAATGTCACGTGTTCACGGAGTGGGGACAAAATAATGTAAATCAAAAAAATTGTGGAGGATGTCATCAACCTGGTATATCAGTGAGGTTCTTGTTGTTTGGTCATCCATACGACAGTAACACAATGCAAACAATCCCTGTTGATATGAGAGTCACTTATGAAAAGGTAAAACATAAATTGAAAATTGTATTTTCCAATCATAATATTTTTTAATTTGTTTGTTCAGGACATTCTTCTTTGTCGAATATGTGCTGCCAGATCCGACATATTTCACAAAATTGCACATGAAAAATACAATTTATTTGCCATTTGTACAAGACGTGTGGGAGAGCACCAAAAACAATTTCCAGGAAAGGGTTCAACAGAAATTCTCAATGATCTTCTAGCTGAAAATAATTGGGTCGATGAGGTGAGCTTATTTATCTGCATAATCATTTCTCTTTGAATTTAGTACAAATAAGTAAAAGTACCTTCTAGCTATAATATAGAAAAGGTCCATTTTAAGAAAAAGAGTATGCTATATATAGTTGAGTGTTTTTAGCCTTTTTGTTGTTGTATACATATTTTCCATACTGCATACAGCATAGCATACTATCTAAGAAATGCCAAGATATTAGGTGTAATAAAAAGAGATTCATTATTTTTGTAATTGAATGCTCTATTCAGTTTCTTTTTGTACCCAGCCTTATTGAAATGGTTCAACACGGTTTTTTGTGAATGTTTAGCTTCTTCGGCAATTGAAACAGTATTTACATGACGGAGCGTGGCGCATCTTTGACATCGAAATTACCGGAACGAAACCCAAACTGCGCGTGATTAGTTGTTACAGTATCAGGACCATAAACACTATTATAATGTTTAACCACCTGGCTTGTGTTTTCTCCTTTATCGAAGAAAAGCTGTAACATATGGCGTATTTTTTCTTTGCTGGTGTTTAAAAAAACAAACAAAACTGGGTCAACCAAAAAGAAAACTATCAGAAAAGCTTTTTTTTTAAGAAATCTAATCTTTCCAGCGTCATTTTGTTTACGTCCGATATCACGTATACAACGCGAGATCCTGATTACTAAAACCATCTGTTGGAAAAATATTGAGTACCTGACTTTTTCTGATGTTCCTTATAAGATCTAAGCGGTCCACCAGCAATACAATATTCAGTACTAAAATCTTATAAGTCGTGAATCTCATTCGTCATGGATAAGTTAGAACAAAATCCAGATTATAGGCAATAGCTCTGCTTTGATACCAAGCTCTGTGCTTTAAACTTTAAAATTGGTCTAAATTGACTGAGTTGAAAATCTTTGCATTGGTGCTTCCATCGCTCGTGAATAAGACTCCAACATACTAAGACTTCTCTGTTTCAAAAAACCCCACTAATATGGAGAGTTCACTGCAGAACCGTTCTGGTAACGACCATCACTTCAGATTTGTTTACGTTTACCTTCATCCCAGCTTCAACATGACAGCGAGTGTGCACTACAGTTCAAACTGGAAGGACCAAAGTATGACTTCGGCGTAGAGCAAATGTCTACTTGAGTTTTCTATTTAGTAATGTTCTTTCCCACGGCTGCATTGTAGCATTCAGTCCAGTCAGGGTGTGTATGAAAAGTACGTAATATTATTATTCATTTGGCTCGTAAGTCGACTTGTTCTCTAATTATTATTTATTTGTCTCGTATTGCCTTCCTAAGTCGAATTGTCATTTAAATAACCAAAGAATTTATAAATACTAATAACCAATTTTAAAATATTATATGTATTGTAAGTTGTACGGTATAAGCCAAGTATGTGAATACCTGGAGACGGATCGATGAGGGAAAATTGCTGAAATCTAGCACTGAAGCTAATCCGGTTTACTGATGCGGTTTACTGAGCAAGATATGGGACAAAAGCCAATCTCACGGCGTTAGCTACTGTATTCAGAATCACTTAATAGCTAAAAGGTGGTCGTATATCTAGACATTGCATTATAAAAATACAAGGTTGTAGGATCTAATAGTATACCCGCGAAGCTTTTACGATTAACACAATCATAGAGGAAATATGCAGAAGGTGTAACACCACCACTGAGTCAAAGTGGGATATCAAGTTCCTTTTGTCATACTAGTACTAGTTAGAGACCCAGTATTTCGTCCTCAGTATAAATAAATCAGATTCAATATCATTACAACATATCTAATCAGCTAATTCTATTTGTTTTTTCTTACTAAATTTTAGCTATTCCATAACATGCGTAGCTGTTGGGCGGAGGTTGAGAGTTTAGAGAGACAAAAGCGTTTTCACGAAGTCTCGCAATAAAATTGAAAGTAATATGATTGTATTTATATATTCTGAATTTTAAATCCCGTAAGATGGAAAACTCGAAATAATTAATCTAATCTAATCTAATGGTATTCAAGATAAAATGTTTAAAAAAAATATCAATACATATTATTTGGAAAAAAAATCCAGATTTTGATTATACGAAGTGTGATCCTGATCGCTAAATTCGTAAATGTATACGGTCTGAACTCAATAACTTGCATTTCGCCCTGATATGGGCGTAACGGGAATTTTGAAGTTAAAATTGTATAAATTTTAGAAATTAAAAATTGTGAAATTGTTATCCTTCGCAGATTAGGTGATAACGGTCAATTTCAGTAAATGTTATTGCATTTTATGTTAGTAATGCGCAAACCTTAGCGTGTATTTTTATATTCAAACAAATCTAAATATAGTTTTTAAGTTGTACTATTTTAGGTTACCTATACATATATGTATTTCAAAAATGTATGTAAAGTTAAAAGAAGTTATACAAAATGCGCTGGGATTACAATCTTTAATTTGTTTGAATCAAAATTATTAAATAACATAAATAACATATTGTCTTACTTTTACAGTCTTATCTAAGTATATGAGTAACAAACTAATCTATCTGAATAAAACAGCTCTTGAAAATAAATCATATGTGTGGAAATTAATATTTTATTTTATACAGGCTAACATCTTCGAATCGAATGGAACGTTTCTACGATTTGCTGTTACATATACATACATATAATATGGTGTATCGGAAATTGGCACCGGTGCCAATTTGCATTATTACTTAGCACATTGGCACCGGGTGCCAATTTCCGATTTTCCACTATGATTTCGGAAATTGGCACCTACAAAAATTTTATGAACTTTTTTCAACAAATATCAAAAAATTATTCAAGTTACCACAAACCTTGAGTTGTATATATTGAAATAAAAACGTTGAAGATTAAAGTTTATTAAAATATCACTAAAAAATGTCTAACTTTTAAAGAGAGAATTTGAACGAAGTATTTAGTTTATTAAATTGGAAAATAGTGCAAATAAGTGGAGATTAATCCTGGAATAGGAAAACTAAAACTCTTTGGCTATGCATCGTCTGCCTTTCGCAACCTAAATCAAAACCAGAAACCAGATGCTGTTGAATACAATGGCTTTTTAAAAAACAAAGGTGAGCTGCTTTATATTGATCCGATAAGAGTGGATAGTTGTTTTCAGATTTTGACATTTATTTTTTACATTTCTTAAAATTAATGCATTTAGTTAATACGTCACTGTAGCTCGTTAGAAATCGGTATCTCTTCAATGTAGACCGTGAGTGAACGGTAAGCGCAAATTAATTTTGATGTGCTTAAAAATTGGGGGTGCCAATTTCCGATTTGCAGTGAGGATTCCGGAAATTGGCACCGGTGCCAATTTGCTATATTAGGTAGGACATTGGCACCCGAGGTGCCAATGTCTAGTAAATCATATAATATATCCTCTTGATACTGCAAAACCATTTCTGCATTTATCTAAGATATACAAAGGTAACTTCGGACTAGCTGGATCGGCAGACTTTGCCCTTTCCGGTAGGTGGTGCGATGAGTTTGATTTCCTAATTTCATTTAGGTATGTATCTTGGTTGAGATTGAGAAAATGAGGATTGGATATTACTTTCACTTATAAATTATTTGAAATATTTATTAAACGAGTATCATAAGCATAACTATGTATACCACATAGTTAGGCCTCGTTTTCACGAGTCTTTTCGATTCGAATTTTTCGCATACAAGACAGCATTTCACACGACGCGACGCCTTTTTTTTCCATTCGATGAAGTATGAAGTATGAATTCATTTTCCATCTTGATTATAAAACCGGCGCACAAGTACCAACTACTAAACGAATTCCATAGAAAACGTTAGAAACGATAGAAAACTGACTCACGTAGTCGATAAAATTGATACAAGATTTCTCGAATCGCAGTGACAAGTTCGGTCTGTATACAGAAAAAAATTTTAACGAATACGGGTTCTTACCGCATGGATTCTGTGTGAGCAACTTAATAAAATACTCATTGTCACTGCCATTGGGACAAAAAATGAATCTTTTTTTTGGATCTAGATCAAACATTACTATGCTAAAGCTGAACTACCTTATTAGGTAACAACTGATATAATGGGCAAGAGCACCCATGAAAAAAAAATTATCTACAAAAAGGAATATTATGTATTATCGCACGTAATAAACGAGGATTTTTCATGCGTCCCAGTCGTCCACTTTATTTTATTTAAACTCCTATGGTAAGTTATATTAACAATTTATTTATTTACATTGTATTATTAAAACTTGTACCTATCGTTTACAAAAGTATATAAAAACAGACAAAATTATTTTTTTGTATAAGTTATGCTGAAGGATTAAAATATATGTAATGGTACTCTTATTATATTTACATAAGTATTCGTATTCAGTCAACGTTAGCGATATATACTTCTTAACACCAGTATGCTTATCTTTCTTAAAATCACAAAAAAATCAAATTTCACATAATACATTACAGCAGTTGTTGTTTGTACGAAGTCTAAAATTCTGTTATTCTGTTTATAGACATAATGGAGGTACCTACATATAAATTTTAATCTTTGCTGGACCTTACATTAATTATAATATGTAGGTATGTATATTTTATGCCGTGGCTAGGAATATAGCTACACTATGTTAAATGTTCGAGTTTATAAAGTTATGTATTGTTTTGTATACATATATGATATACTAGTAGGTACAGTACTGCGATGTGTTATATGATATCATAATAATGCACTAAAACGTAGTGGGAAAGGACCCTAAAAGATTGCCGAAACTTCGTAAAACAAGAAATTTAAAGCTTTTAATTTTAAACAACCTCTCGCAGACACGTTAGACGAATACATAATACATAATCATATACGCCAAATTTGATTACATTTCTTCCACATAAATTTAAATTTTCGTGATTTTGCATCATTACTGATAATGTTTTTTTTTTTCGTTTATGGTGGTTAGTGCTCTGTTGCTGTTTATATGTACGATATTATGTCATTTAGATAAAATTATAGCTACACGAACAAAAAAAAAGAATGTCCGGCTATTTTGTGCAGCTTAAAGTTGTTGTCGTTCGCACACCATATTTCTTAAAAAATATAATGAGACATTTAAAATAATATAAAATAAGCAGACTAAAACTTAATGTCTTGATGTACGAAGGTATACTATTTTACAATTTTCCATCAAATGGAGTCTTGACGAAATAGGTGGTTAATGTACCTTTTCCCTTTACAAATGTGGGACCCCGGCATTCGCATATATATCCAGCCTCAACCAGAATTTTTGCAGTATTTTCCGTAGTCTAGAAAAAAAATTAATACTTTTTATATAATGGTAAATATTAACTTTTATATTTAAAAAATGGGGTAAGAAAAAGAGAGAACTAAATATGAATTAATTCAATTGTTTTTTTGTTTTGAAATAACAAACATATTTTTGAAAACTTTTTATTTCCTGCACACTTTATTGGTATAAATAAAGATTCAAGAAATGTACGTCCTTGTAAGAATATAATGTTTGGGTGTTAGTACACGGCATGTAGCAAGTCACATACGTATGTAGCACTTAGGTCATTTTTACGTCAGCGAATGGGTAAATGTCGTGTACAAGCTCACATACATACGTATGTGCCTTGCTAAATGCCGTATACTATCACCATAGACTAAATAACTTATACAGATGTCTCACCGCCATACAAATCGATGCTTGCACTTCTTTGCGATCGTCAAACACGATTGTCTAACAAATATATGGTGGAAAACAAAACCCACCATACCTCATTCAAAAAGAAGGGTGGATTTGCTTTGCTATTGCCTTGCCGTTGCCAGTTGTATTATGATCGTATGCAGGAGTGGGTGCGTGCTGGAGTATGACATGGGGTAGGTATATTATTAGCTTTCGTCTTCGTAGGAGACCGGAGACGTCTAGAAGAGGAAGAGGTTTGGTATTGGTTTCGGCTGGATACGTGTTGTTGCATTTTTCTAGATAGGCGAATGAGTATTTTGAGGAAGAAATTTACATGTTCTTGTGCATGGAAGTTGTTTCGTGTTGTTGTTTTCTATATTCCTATTTGCTTTATAGTGTCTCATGATTGTTGGGAAGAGGGGTGTGTGCCGTTTGGAGGTGTTCAGTTGTGTAATGCATGGTGTATGGGATTTTATTGTTGGGAAAAGGCACACAAAACGATTTGGGTTTGTGTGCCTTTTTCTTGACCTAAGCGAATGGGGATTTCGGTGATGAAACATTTTCTTCTGCACGGTCGATGATTTTTTGGTTGGCATCATTTGACCGTGTGTCAAAAAGTAAAATCGGATAAAGAACCAAGATTTAAACGTTTTTTAGTTTTATGTTGTAGGTAATATTGAATTACTGTGTAACCCTGGGTCGATAGAAGACTAGCGAAAGTTAAACATTTTTTAGTAAGTTGATGTCATGTATTTAAATAAAAACTAAACAAAATAGGCATTTATGTATGATTTGACCAAAATGAAGTAATAATGTACCGCAGTACACATATACGAATACAAACATGCAAAATATGCACTGCGATATCCATTTTTCATCCTCGGTAAATTGCCGATTACTTTGGGAAAGAATAAGCTTGGCAAACGTTTTTGTATTATTATTTACACTTGTCAACAAGTCGATTCTTTCTTCTATTGATTGTTTTTCAATCTCTCGTAACCTTTTATTATTTTGTTTCAATCTGCGTGTTTGATTTACAAAATTGTTTCTTACTTTGTTATTTTTTCGAGCCCTTAGTTGCAATAAATTATTCATTTTCGTAAGTTTATTAATTTTCTTTATATACAAATGCTGTTTTTTTATATTAGATATACAATTCGTGCATACAAAATCGTGACACTCATTTTCAGTATGCTCCATAATCGCTGAAGCTTTATTAAGTTCTTCAATGCTAAAATCCATCATATTGTTTTTTTCTGTTCGATTATGTTTCGAGTAAGATATTATTACTTTATTAGTGTCAAAGACAAGATCACTATTTGCATCATCGTCGATTTCATCTGTCATAGACATATCGGATTTTTCTAAAAATAAAGTAGGAATCGCTTTTCCTTTTAATTTCTTTTTACCAAAATACTTTGCTTCAAAATGTTGACTACAGATGAAAGGGCGTTTATGATTTTCTATATTTACACGCGATTCTCCTACCAGTTCCAACCATTCTCTATACCTTTTAGTACCTCGGTTTGGAACTTTAAATAATTTTATATCTGCAAATTTTGCTGCAGTTGCATTGCAGGAAATAATAACGCACTTAGCTCTCCAAGCCATTTTTCTAAAAAGAAAAAAGTTTCTTCTTAGGTATACCACCCCTAATGCTGTATTTACCTAAAATCTTTACAATTAAAGAAAACGTATTTGCTCACCCTTTAAAATAATCGAACTGTTTTGACTAGCACTGCACTACCTTGTCACATTCACAATATAAATTCATATGTATTTTTAAATCAATTACACAGTCACTTTGCTAGTTTCCGTACCAGCCTCTGATCAACTTGTGGTCGTTTATGACTACTGTATGGGGTGTGTGCATAAAATCGATGGTTATACCAAAACCACACGGTCGAATGATGCCAACCAAAAAATCATCGACCGTGCAGAAGAAAATGTTTCATCACCGAAATCCCCATTCGCTTAGGTCAAGAAAAAGGCACACAAACCCAAATCGTTTTGTGTGCCTTTTCCCAACAATAAAATCCCATACACCATGCATTACACAACTGAACACCTCCAAACGGCACACACCCCTCTTCCCAACAATCATGAGACACTATAAAGCAAATAGGAATATAGAAAACAACAACACGAAACAACTTCCATGCACAAGAACATGTAAATTTCTTCCTCAAAATACTCATTCGCCTATCTAGAAAAATGCAACAACAACCAATACCAAACCTCTTCCTCTTCTATACGTCTCCGGTCTCCTACGAAGACGAAAGCTAATAATATACCTACCCCATGTCATACTCCAGCACGCACCCACTCCTGCATACGATCATAAATCATAATACAACTGGCAACGGCAAGGCAATAGCAAAGCAAATCCACCCTTCTTTTTGAATGAGGTATGGTGGGTTTTGTTTTCCACCATATATTTGTTAGACAATCGTGTTTGACGATCGCAAAGAAGTGCAAGCATCGATTTGTATGGCGGTGAGACATCTGTATAAGTTATTTAGTCTATGCTATCACCTTTAAATAGATCGGTAATGGATGCATACCAAATGCTAAGCTCAAAATACTGTAATGTGTTCCTAGTTTTAAATCCTGCGAGTCTTTGCCATCGAAATTTAAACTGAATTAAACACTTTAGGGTGGACGGAATTATTTATATGGCAATAAATATATGATGATGATTTTGGTGTCATATGTATGTACTATATGAGTATTATACCTATATGAAAGTTTTTTGTCATGACATATAAAAATCGCTTGTTTTTATATGGAATAATTTTGTCATAGAACCAGTGGTCGGAAAAAACATTAACGTTCCGGACTAATGTTTTTAGATTCTTTATTGCTTTAACGTCTTCGTCGATTTTGCTCAGCGTTTCAGGCTAACGAATACTCAAAAATTGAAGAAATAACTAACTTGTACTGGGCGGGATACCAATAGTAGATAATGCATAACTGAATCGGAATTCTTAATAACGAACTCACCTGCAGTCTACCCATTACTCCGCACGAATCCATTCTGGAGGCAACATTTACAGTATTACTCCAAATATCGTATTGAGGCTTTTGTGCCCCAATCACCCCAGCAATCACCGATCCATGATTTAATCCGATTCTCATGCGGAATCTCTGGAATGATTCGCGATTAATTGAATCCAGAATAGACATCAGAGCAATAGCAAATTCCACAAGAATAACAACGTTGTGCTCCTCCGTTCGTCGCTCATCCTGCGAGTTGTTGATATTGGAAAAGAATGCAAAAAGAAGAAAGAAAAAACAAATCCTTTACGATAGTAATGAATGACTAATGATTAATGAAAGTACATTATTTATAATATGTATACAGTTACATTATACCTAATAATAAATGCGAAGTGCTCATGGAATTGTATTCAATTTGTTAATTAACAAAAAACCTTGAGATTTGAACCTCTTATAGTGGCTTTAAAATATAGGTAAAATAAAACCAGTAAGACAATTATCTTCGACTATGCCGAAGCTCAAATACCCGGTACTGTATTATTGTAAAAATAAAAAATAATATTTTAGTACTAAAAATATATATATATTTGTATATCATTTTTTGTCAAATTTAAATATTATTAAAACAATATGTGCAAAGTTTAAACTTGCTATCTTTATTGTAGCTATTTAAATTTAATTTTTAACATCAAAAAGCTATATAAATCCGATATTTTTGTATGGGAGGTAGTAGTAGTTTTCATCCGATCTTGCTCATCTTCGAACTTAGCCTCAGTTTGGTGGATAAAAGCTTACGTACCAAATTTCAAGTCGATAGCTCTTAAATTACGGCCGTAATCGTGCGGACGGACAGACGGACATCGCTAGATCGACTAAGAAAGTGATGCTGAATAATATATATAGTTTGTCATACCTACAACCTACAACGCCTCCTTATGTGCGTTACAAATGGAATGTCAAAGTGAATATACCCTCGCCACAGTGTGGTACCGGGTATAAATAGCAAAATAATAACCTGTTCTCACAGAAAAAGTGAAAATTTCTTGCACAAGTCTCTTCACATCAGGGATTTTATTTTCTTAGCGACAACAAAACAACTTTTCAAACCAGAACTACAGCTAAAAAAAAATATGTTTGCATTTCAAACAATAAACGTACCCCTGCTTGCAAAGACATCTCTTTCGATCGACGATCCGGGACATGAGACATGACTGATTGTCCACTGTCCACACAGCACAGCACCGTCGTTGGAGCATGCGAAAGATACACATTTACCCACCCCAAAGAAAAGGGAACTTTGCTGGGTGTTGCACTTCTCAAGTATTTGTTTAGTAATGAAAGCTAAAGTTTTGAGTATTATGATAACAGCGTAAAACCCACTATTAAAAAGGGTTGAAATGGAATTTTCGCTATACTTTCTGATAAAGTAGAGAAAAGCATTATCCATTTCATGCGATCAAAAATACGAGAACAAATTTTCCTTAAATAAGGTGCTACTGCGCATGTTGAGATCTTTCTCTTAACTTTCAACTTAAGTGAAATTTTTTTGCGCAGGTCTCTTCACATCAGGGATTTTATTCTCTTAGCGACAACAAAACAAATTTTGCAACCAGAACCAGAACCACAAACCAGTAAGAATAGACCGCCGACTTCCCGTACACCTACCCGATTCCCCCCGGAAAGAATTTCCCTGTCTGTGAATACGTGTAAATGTCAAAATTAATGGCGGCAATGTTTTTCTATGCAATACCATGCGACCAGGATTTTTCAAGTATGCGTGCGTTAATGGCGCCCCTTTGATTTTGTACAGCACCAATACATGAAAAATCCTGGTCTCGCCGGCAGCTTGTAGGCAAAGTCCGTTATGTGGGAGGAGTCGACGGTCTATTCTTACTGGTTTGTGACCTTTAGCTCAATATAAATCTATTCTGATGAGATATGATTCTGTTAACGTATCTTTACTTTTTCTATATTTGTTATATCTTGAACAAAAGACATCCGTTTAGTTCTATAGTTCCGTATAAGTAAAGTTTTATTTTATTAAAACTGACATTTTATACAAAGCTAGCATAAACTAAATTTCAAACAATTTGTATAGTATTTCGAGATACTACAATATTTCTTGCCGAAATGGTGATTTTCCACATGTTTGCTACATGTCATTATTTCATAGCGCCGTTGCTATATCCTTTGGGTTCTGCTGCATACCCGTTTGCTGAAACGTGGATATGTAATGTACTTAGATTATTCTTCTGATTTTATTATATCAATAATATGTACCAGGATATGATTTTTGCATTAATAGAAACGACTTCTGATAATAAAGTGCATATTTAATCTCATATATAAAATACTCTGACTCATTGATGATCAAAGCTCAGTCCAAACGGAAGATCAAAATTATCCGAGGATGTACTAATTCGGAAGTATTTCATGATCCTAATCTATGATCTATATATGACTACGTACCTAACCTCTTCCGAGAAAAATACAGCGCAAAAACCTAATTTTGCTGCAATCTTACAGTTTTCATGATGTTTAGGAAAAACCTTGAAACGTAAAAAGGTTCAAAATAAAGATAAGATTTTGGTAGATATATACATATCTTAAGAACTTGTTGTTTTCTTCCTAATGATACAAATTTTAAACTATTATTGCTATAGTAAAAATTCTCAATAATAGGTTTCGCATTCGCAGTTTTTATGACTGTTTTTTTCATCGTCCCTGTTGACTCCCATGATAATGTCCACTCTCTTGATTTTTTAATAGGTAAGTACTCAGTAAACCTAAAACATCCAATAATTTAATATTTTCGTCCAATTAACCAAATAATCCAAACAACCCAAAATAACCCAAACATTTTTAAGGTTAGGAATTTTTTAGGCAACGAATTCTGCAACATATAAACATCTATAAAATACATACAATCATACATCCAAAAAATATCACCAATAAACAACGATCAGAAGAACAAAAAAAAATATTTGTACATGCCTACGAGATGAGATGAGTTATTATGGCATAGCGACATATCTCCGCCGACTGCGACTCCGCTCGGTAGACTTTTCGAGCAGAATTATGTCGCTTTTTTCTGGCGGAGTTGTGTCGTTTTGAAAACGTCATAATCTCCGCTCGGAGCTATGTCGCATTTAAAACGACATATCTCCGCCGAACTAAGAACGGCATATCTTCAACTGTTAATCATTTATATTAAATATAAATGCAAAAGGTTTTTATTTTTTATTTGTTTAATTTCTGAATATACCAAAAACTGTCAGATAGCCGCCTGTAAGTAAGTTTGGTGAAGGTGGCTCGCTTTGCTCGCTAACAGGATTTTAACCCCTTTTTTCACCTACGAGAGTACTACTATTAGATGTATTATACAATGGTATTAGGTATGAGATGACGGATATCAAAAAATATATAGGTATACGATAAAAATGAAAACAAATTGGATTTTCATATTTTATAAGTTACTGTCGCTGTAGTAGGTATACATTTATATACCTACCTACTATCAGGCACGAAGCGTGACTTTTAGGGAAGCGGAAGCACTCAACTTTAAACTTAAAATTAAAAGTCCTTTATTTCGTGCCTGCCTAAGTATAATGTAGGTATCTACTAACTATGCAAAAAAAGTACAATGTAATGTCGTGTTCGTTGCTTTAACATACCGAAGCACCGTCTTCCTTTCCTGGTCGAAGTCCTGATGCGCACATATATGTACTGGCAATGGTTTTTATCTTTTCTATACCACTAAACTTTGGTTTCAAAAGTAACTGAAAATATACAAGTGTTTACAATATGTTAAATGTGCATCTATTCTGTGCAAAGGCTTGCGAAATATCTTAAAATCATCTTAACTAATTCATAGAAGTAAGAAAATAGATTTATAGTACATATTCAAATATTACTTTACAAGCAACTTTATGATTATACCTACCACATAATTTAATTTTGAGTGGGTGTACTGTGTACAGTATGACATAAATTTTGGAGGCATGCATAGGTACGAATTGGTAATAAATAACTAATAACTAATTAAATTACGATTCCATCACATCAGCCATTATTCTTTTTTATTTATATGAATATAGGTAGGTACCTACATGCAGATGAGTACATGCTACAGCGATTATATTCGTCAACAAAAGAAAACATTATAACCACACAATAACCCAATTGAATAAATTACCTTGTCAAAATCACAAATGATTTCATTTAGAAGCCGCAGGCATTCCAATCCTTGTTTATTTACATCGGTTTCATCGTAAAACTCCTTATAATTCGGAATCGAAGCAAACATTACCGCGACACAGGAATAGCTTTCGTGGTACAGTTCGGCGGACCGCTTCTGATGAAGGAAGTGAGTAGCAACATGAGCTGGAAGTATATTTTCAAGCAGTATCTGCAAACAAACGAGCAAATTAAACACATTTATGCAAGTTATAATACTCCATGTTGGCATGTTTGATTCCATTTGTAACCAACATGGAATCTATGGATGAATATGAATTTTATTTGCCATACCTAACATTTTTTTTAATAAGATTGGAAATGGAAACTTGCAATAATATCACCATATTCATTCAAAATGCATGTAGTAGGTACCTTGAATGAGCTACAAATATCAGCATAAAGATAAGTATATGTTTTTTAATGAAATATCTACATACACTCCTCAAATATTTTTCGAAATAAAAAAAATATGTAATTAAAAATTTAATAGAAAATACGCACATCGCTTGCAAATTATCACTTTTCAGAGAAATCCCTTTAACCAAGCCTAAAATTCTCTTTTTTTTAAACAACCATCGCATTTTATGCTTTTTATTTCTCACAGAAAAATGGAAACAATATTACCATACCACAAACAACATGTAAAATCATATATATGGGTCAATATTTCAAAATAATATTATGCGGTCAGGCATTTATTGGCTAAAATATATATATATTTTTAAATATTCGACTGAGATACGCTTCTGCAAAAAAAAAAAAAAAATTATAGTAATGCCCAAATTTTAACTTAAACACCCAAAATGTCATTAGTCATTACCATGGCATGTCCTTTAAGTTGCACCTTCATTCATGTATTTGTGATTTTTCTTTTTTTTCTTTTCTTTCATGTGGTTAAGGTGTTTCATGTTTTCGTTACCTAAAGTTGTCATTACCGTGGTTAGTGTTTTTGATTGTAATAATTTAATAATTAAATCAAATATTTTTTCCAAATCATGCATTTTATGTACTCTTAATTAATTAGATGCGTTTTTAAAAAAATATTCAGTAAAGTTCGGTTTTATTTTAGAGAAATACCTTTCGATAACATGTTCATGTCGTCATTTTCATGGCTCCCGTGGCATGCATGGTAATGACAGTTTGGGCACGGAAATGACATACTCCATCAAATTGCAAAAAATGTTTAAATATTTTCACTTTTTACTTCAAATTGATATAAAAGGTCATCTATATTTTTCATGGAGACAGAAAATGTCTCGTCGTTAGCAAGATAGGATTTTGTCATTTCCATGTTAGTTCAGTCATTCCCGTGAAAAAATCATTTAAAATTAACTAAATTGGCTTAAAATATTTAATAATGTTTCTTAAATACAGAGTAACCAAAGAAATATTAAATTTTATTATTTTAGCAAATGTCCATTTCAAGGTCCAAAATATTAATGTTTTAAAATATTGACCCATATAGGATATTTTTGATCACCACCATGAACACTCTTAAGCAAGGTGCGCACGCGCAATCAAGTAATGTGGAAGTGGCATGGCAACTAGCAAGTGCCATCGCTAAAGCATGTGTAAACAAATAATGTAGACACGTGCATCAAAGCGAAGTGGAGGCGATGTAGCAAACCGTCGGACGTAGGACGTCGATTGGACGATTTATCTAATGCTTCGTATAACTACTTGTTAAACTGTCGTTGCTAATGGGTCGTATGAAAAAAACGTAGCAATTGCTTTTACTCAGAATAAAAAAAATGTCAAAATCGAAGTAATTGCTAAGCTTCGTATGAATAAAAACTGATTTCGAGTCAACTCCAACTTTTGACATCTTCGAAAAGCAGCGCCACCGACCTTTTACTTAGATTGGTATGACAAAGCAATTAGGTACTACGAAAATTCTAAGTCTGCTATTTTGTTGACTCAGAGCATTTGCTTTCCGGAAAGTTTTTGCCTTTGGTCGAAAAAGTTAGAACTGGTGAAAAACCATATTAAAATAAATAATTTAAACAAAAAATTGGATAAATATGAAACCAATAATAGATATGTTATTTTCATATTCATGATGTGCCACATCTTCATCGTCTTGGGATAATACATAATACTGGTTTGTCTTCTTCATATTAGCAATTTCTCCAGTTGCAGTATTTATTACATATTTGTAAGGGGGAAGACGTGGTGAACATAAATTCGGAATATATATTAAGAGATATCTTTTATAATTATTTGAAAATGTATGTAAAAGTTGGAAGTTGCAACCACTCTACGAAAAAAAAATCTTCACAACAAAAAAAATGTAAACATATTGTGGCAGCTACACCACCAACAAAAACCAGCGCAGTAGGTATACTTCTTTTGTTCGATTGCACAGCCGAAATCTGACATCTGAAACAGAAATCTGATAAAGTGCTCCGATAGATGGCGCTGAACAACCAAATCTCAAAATTACACTCACCCCTATCGTTGAATCCGCGGAATTGAGTTTCACTTCACCTATTCTATTCGCTTTCACTTCCTACCATATCGACATGTTTTCGGAAAAGGTAGTTTCACTGTCAAACGGCTGTCTTTTATTTGTCAATGCAAATTTGTGTAGATGCATTCGTAGGAGGCAAATGGAAAAAGTAATTTACATAAAAAACGAACAGCCGTATTAATAATATGTAGTTGCGGAACTTCGTGTTATCCGTAACTGATGACTAACACATTGGTTAAACTCAAATTCCTATGAATAAATATGTTTCGAAGATAACTAACTTTTACATAACTAACTCACGGTGATAGGTGTGTTAGCGATTTGTTAGCTTTGCAACACATGATTTTCGCGCAAAATGTCAAAAGGTGTTTCGTGTTTAATTTCGTTTGATTGACATATGTAAATGTGGTAAAAGGGTGATAAATAATAATTGAATAAATTTGAAAAAACTATGGAGCAAAATGGCTCACAGTTTTTGGATAATTTGAATATGCTAGACGAAAAAATCCTATGAGGATATTTATATACATATTATAAAACATTCAAAAATTAATATAGATTTTTAAAACCAAATATGAAAAAAATTAGTAAGAGTTGCCATCACAAACAAAAGATAAAAAAAAATACATCAATTAATTAATGCATGGGTTATATTTCTTTATTAATAAGAAAATTTAACTAATGAGTTAAATTTTTAACTGCCAGTTACGTGATACATGAGTTAGAGAATGGTTTGAGATCTTTTGGATACGATAGCTCTATTTTTCGAAGCAGAAGAGCGAACGAGATGTGCGGTGTTAGAGAAGAATACGAGACGGGTTAAGAGAAGCAGTGCATGATTCCATCGAATGAAATGTGTTTTTAGAAAGAGATTTTTTTTAATTTTAATGAAGTTCAATAGTGCACTGATTTATTACAAATGTTCGGCTTAATAAAGCGGCTTTTTTATTTTTTTTTTAATGCTCACGACGACGTGCAGCAAGCAAAAAAACCTATGAAATCCGGAATGATTTTTATGTAAGTGAGAAATATGAAAAATTCGATTTGAACGTTTTCAACGATAGGCACAGTGAAACTTATTCACGGAGAACTATTCACTTTGCGGATTTGACGATACTGAGATATTTTTTCAGGATTTTTTTCAGGATTCTCTCGATAAAAATAGTATTTGCTGCTTAGTTTGGTTGCACCTATTTCGGAAACTTACACTAGAAGTAGATCTTTTTTTTATAGGCAATATTATTATATGTACCTACATAATATATAATATGTCACTTGTAACTTTTTTTTTACAAATATGGCTAACAAAACTTTTCTATGTACATACAAGCGTAGATAACTTAAATAGTTTGAGGCGGTTATGTATAAATTATGATTTAAAATTAAAGTTATTTAAAATGTACCTTATTAATTCCTCGCATGGTTTCTACTTCCTCTTGTTCAACCTTTAATTTGGCTTTCCACAAAAAGTCGGTCCTTGCTACGTACTCTCCTTGACGGTCAAGTGTGTGTAAAATAGCTATGATTAGACAAAGCAACATTAGACCTTTCACTTCGAGCCGCAGTCTATGCATAGAAATAAACATTGGCTTAAGTAGGGAAGTTGTACTTCTAAGTAACATCTTACGTGCTATTTTCAGAATGCTGTTTATTGAACTGCAAAAATAAATCACTATATCCTAGTACAGTAACTTCGCACAAAGCACCTACTGTCATAACAATCAACTTCAAAATAAATCCAGCCTTCAAAAAAGCTGACACAACTGCAAGACTCAGAGCGCAGCAGAGCAAGTAGGCAGGAGCTGTGTCGAATGTTGACGTTTGAGGCAGGAAAGTTGTATTATTTGGTGAATTTATATAAATATCCACTGCGGTTTCATCCGAGAAGTTAACCTGGTGTTGAATGAGAAATTTAAAAAGTACACTAAATAAATACATAGGTATGTACTATACTATACGAATATGCATGTATATTTATCTATATAATATTGGCTGGTATCTTTGTATTTTTTTATGTATTAAGTATATATTCGGATCTCTAGTTTACCTAGCCCATGTTGATCATAGACGTGGAGGAGTGGTAGCTTAAGTGATTTATAAAAAGATATAGGTGTCGCTAAATTCAGAGATATTTAAAACAAACAAATAAGATCAAGCTGAGTGGAAGGGACTTATAAATTCATACTGCTTCCGAACGACTGAATTAATATACCTTCTCATGAAAGTTTTATAATGTATTCTTAGATGTGTGCTCTGTGCTCTCCTTCGCACAGTCCAATACTTCAACCACTGAGACCATTCATACAGACCCTAAAAATTTAGTCAATCGATATGTCGAAGTTGCTAGCAATTCGAAATATTTGATGGAATGTAAATTAATGCTATTTTTAATTTTGAATGCTTTTATTGAAAGGTATACCTAATTCTCATTTGAAATGTGAGAGTTTGCAAATCGTGTTTCCCAACGCTATCACAACCAGCGTTGCCTCAATGATACAAGTGTAACAAAAGTGTTACACTTTTTAATAATTTTAAAATGTTGTTACAATGTTACTTTATTTTTCGCTTTGTTACACTTTTTCCAATTGATATCTTTTTTTTTTATTTGTTAAACACATGGACAGGTAGGACAACCATTTTTTTTTCAGTTTGTTACATTTTTTCCATTTGTTACACTTTTTGAAAAAATGTGTTACACTTTTAAAAAAACCTCCGGCAACCAACCCACAAGGCATTTAAGGCTCCGAAAAATCCAGTTAAACACACTAAACTAGGGATCCGAATATGTATACCTACCTACCCATCATTGAGTTATATTATCGAAATTGATTGATATACAATTTTGTAAAATACTAGTTAGTTTTAAATAAATAAATATGGTATGTTATAGATACCGACCTACTAAACAAAAGATACTGTGAAGATTCGATTTTGTTAAAATACTTACCACGCTAAATACAGAGCACGATGAGACTAAAATGCTTACTATTAAAAATATTGCTAATCTTATAGATCGGCTACTAGCGACAACTTGACCTGGGCCATTAGTGGGAGTAGTAGAACTCTCAGAAATCTGAATGTTGCTCAAATAAAGAAATATTCCAATTGATATTAGACTTGCTCCCAGGGAACCCAATAATGCAATGTTCCTATTGTGGATAATTTTTGAATTATATTAGTTACCACCAAAATAGATGCGTATAGGTAACTTACATTTCAATCACTATCAATTGTATTATTGCAAGCAACACAAATATACTAAATGCACAAAGTAAATCGTAGCGAAAGTGAGGATCTGGTTGAGCACGATACATTGTTTCACGAGGAGAATTCCGATACCACATTGTAAAAGGTTTAAGTTCTGTTGGTGGACCTAAACAGTTGAAATTGGAGCATCTCCGTTCCGGGGGCAATAGATTGGATTCTATCATGGCAATACTCTAGTTTTGGATTGTTATTTTGATTAATTCATATTAAATTATGTTAATAAACAATATACCGCTAAACCAATATTTTTGACTAATTTTGATTCTGCTATATTGGCGAAAGGCTTATCAGCTCCCCAACATTCCACGTATTTAGTAATTTTTGAAGAAGGCCTGTGTCGTGTAGGTGGGCCTCCAGGAGTGGCTGAAAATATAACGAAAAACTATGAAATTCCGTTTAACAGTACATTTTAACTACAAGTAATATAAAATAACTATGCTGTAAAACATACATATATTAAGGGGGCCGGGCTGTAGATAATGTTTGTATCAATCTGATATTAGTATATAAAAAAAAACCGGCCAAGTGCGAGTGTCACTCGCGCACCGAAGGTTCCGTACATTTTGATATTGGTGTGTAGAATGTTGTACAATGTACATCATCTGTGAATGAGTTCATTATAGATAATAATGTACATGCAGGGTAAATGCATAGGTCCTTATTGTAAGTGTCGATAATAATTGATCGTTGAGCGTTGATCTCGATCGTCGATTTTAAATTTTAGTATTGTGATTGTCGATTGCGATTGATATTTGTCGATTGGACAGTCGATTGTAGTCGATTACAAATGTCTGGTCGTGGTCGATGCTTTCTCTTGGAAGGAAAAAAATGAAGCAGGTTACAAACAAAAAAAAAGCTGGTTTCATTTATGAAAAGAAATTCAGATATCGCGAAGGGGGTTTGGGTAGAAACACGTGCAAGGCGATGGGAAGTTGTTTAGGCACAAGAGACACTTTTCTCGACAAATTATAGTCACAATTTTTATTCCAATTCCAAAGGGTTAGGCGCACTTCTTAATAGTTTTCCTTTTCTAGCTAGTTCTAGAACTTCATTACCATTTCCCATTTCCGAATAGCTAAATCATAATTCAATCAAAATACTTTTTAAAAATTACTTTCAACACATATAAATTGCGAAAACGATAGCCAGCTGCTGTCAATAAACAGCCGCCAAAGTATTATGTATTCACAATATTAACATTTTTATTCACAATAATCTATTCTCCCTTCGATTGAGCTACACAATACCAGTAGCTAAAATCAATCGATTACAATTGCCGTGACGATCGCTGATCGACAATCACAACAAGGGCCTAGTTTCCCTAACATCGAAATGTGAGAGGCAAAAGCCGAGACTCGAGACTCCAAAACTAGTCGATGTATCGCCTCGCCTCTATTAGTTTAACTATAGGTTATACACCTGATGCTGTGTGTAAATTTCAGCCTTCTACATTAATTAGTTTCTGAGATAGAACTTGCAACGAAATTGGTTTAAGTGGGTTCGAAGTTCGGACAGACAGGTCGTATTAAGTAATAACGCTCCGTTTTTTCCCTTCGGATACGGAACCTTAAAAAATCAAATTAAAATATTGATACCAAAAAACGGGAAGATTTTTTTATTAGGGAATTCTGCTATGAGCTTACCAGTTCCTCCTGTGTAACGAAAACTATCACCGTTTGTAATTGATTGCTTCCTTGTGTCCATGAAAGCACCTGACGACCGCCGTCTTTCTGCAAATCCCATGAGCCCTGTTTTGAAGTCAATTGTTAGAGTTTTATAGAAATCGAATAAAAACACGAATGCGTTCGAAAATATGTAGTTAATTAGATTTAACAGTATCTTCTCGATTGTGTCTTTGTAGTACCTATGTATATTATTATATAGATTTCAGGCTAAGATATCGTGACTTATTCCTTAGCCCCGATAAAAACTGTGCAACCTATCATTACTTTAAATGTTATCGAAAATTTCTATCGATTGTGTCATAAATGAAAAAAATCTCATTAAAAAAGATACGACTATAAATTACCGAATTTGTATTTTTCCTTGCATTTTCGTTGGGCGCCACGCCCCTTTGTCCAACCCAGACCGTGATACAACAAGACAAGATAGCGCATGCGGGTATGAGATCTTACTAATAATCATCAGAGTTGTAAGAATGAAAATTGAAATCATTGAATGCTTTCTTGAATGAATGTAATTTATGATTGTATAATTATTAATTATATATTAATGATTGCAACATTATGGTTTTTTTTATTGCTCCTTATAATTTATGTGCTCCTGCTAGAAGCCACACACATTCCCCGAAATCAATGGGGTGACCAGTCTTCATTGAATGACATTTTGACGTTTGTTGAACAGAATATATACGTCAAAAGAATATTCAAAATTGCCTGTTCGTATCCCGCAATTACAGTCATGAACTAGTTTTATTTGAACACTATTTCAAAAATATTGGAACATATTATACATTTAGACTGAAATGTTCGATTGGTAAATTATTAATAAAAAGTTCAAATAGCGTAATTCTAAGTAAATGGACACGCATAATCTACCTACACTCTATAGTTTAAAAAAATATGATTGGTGTGAAACAAGCTACATAGTTCTTCCACAACTTTTAAAAGTTATTATTTTTTGGGATAATGTAGGTACTAACTAAATATCTCTTATTCAGTTTATGAGCACCTTAAAATAAATTGACAATTAGAAAGTCTTGTGTTTGCCGTTAAAATTGTATATAGGTATCTACAGATAACACCTATATCATAATACCTACGTACCTAATACAATCTCTTTTAAAGGCAATATTGAAAATACAATATATTCACCCGTATTGCCGTTGGCGTTTGTCGTACCTATACGGCTTATGTTTCGTGTCGTTGCGCAACAATGTTCAGATTTTTTTTTAACTTTTGTTAACAATTTTATTTCCTCTTCTATGTTTTCACTATCATTTCAATCCATTTGTCTCAAAAAAGTTAAAAACAGCGACTAAAAAACGAAGCGAAATACGAGTCGTTTACGGCAAACGCCAATGGCAATAGGGGTGATTATGTATATTACGTATACCATACGTATATACGTTATTCATTTTACCTTGAACTGAAAGTTTTCTACGTCCTTTCTCGGGTATTTCAACAGCTGGTGTCGGCGTTCCCCCGGAACTATTGCTTCCTCCCCCGCTATTTGTTCCGCCGTCGATTGGAAGAGAGAGGGATGATTTCGCTTCCTTTTCAGCCGTTCCAAATACAACCTGACTTTCACTTTCGTTACTTGCAGTTTCATCAATTCGCAATGGAGTGAGCTCGTCGCTGTTCTTTATTTGGTCAGATGTGGGCGTTATACTATTAACAATGTTTTCGGATATAGGGGGATCTACGTCGTCTATGTGGTCCCTATTTTCAGTTTCTATGATTGAAATTGGATTCAGCCGTAATTGATTTGGTGTTTCGTTTGTAGAGTACATAGTGGGTTGCTCCACAACTGGTGGTAAGCTATAACTTTTCTATTAAGAAATAATGGTGAAAAAAAAAATAAATTGGTTCTCAGTAAAACAATTAAAGCATACCTTTGGTGGGATAATTAAATATGTCTCTACTTTATGATCCGAAAGATATGAGTCTCTTGTTCCCCCATTACCAAGTTCCACTTCAAATTTATCGTTGAGGTAGGAAAGAGTTTGTTTTGTTATGTGAACTTTCCTGAATAAATAAAATATTAATAATAAGTAGATACCTATTGCAAAGTGTTTTTTGTTTGTGATACTTCTCTCGGGTAAGGCGGACCTATGACTTTTAAAGATAGAGATAGATATTTGCTAATTGTAAACATAACAACTCTTTCCCTGTATCCCACGTAAATTTGAATTCGCTGAGACCTACAGTTTCCCATCAACAACCTAACAGACGCAACACAAACCTCATTCCTCATGTCCGTCATAATAGGCGCATTTTTTATACATGTTCCCAAATGCCTTCCCACAGCCCCACTAGAGATAAGAATCTATGTTCGATTTGATAATTAAACTGATGCTGATTTGGAAGTCATTATTAAATATTATTAAATACTTCGTAAAACGTACCGTAGAACTTCATAAAATTATTCTCGAAATGCCATAAAATAATACATTATTAAATAAGTGCCAACAGTATAGTTTGCAACTTCAAAGAGCAACTTCATCACTTTGCATACTTTGGAACTTGCTTCCAGGGCACATATCTAGAGGCACTACCATTTGCGTAATATATTTTTTTCATACTGAAGTGCTGTAGGATCGCCACACACCAACGCAACGGTTAGATACCTACATAAAACAATGTATCGGCGGCCATGTATTATTTTATTCTGTAGAGCAAACCGCAAAATACAGTATGATAAGTTTGTACACACAAATTTTGGTTGAAATTATAGATATTTCGAATAGCAGAACAAGGTATGTTAGGTATGCCGTTTCTTTGCCGGGAGATCATCTATTTTATGTTCTAATAGCCTTTAGCTGCGGCTTTGCTTCCGTTACGGGAGTATGTACCTATAGTGTGCTTTGCTACTTGCTACGCGATCGATGAAAGACAAAGAAAATTCAAGCTATCTATCCACGTTATATTCACACCATATGTTCGATTCGTTCGATGATTCCGATTGTTTTTGTTTGGGTTAGACGCCCCCTCCCTCCTAGATGGCTCTGGGATAACTTTTTTCGAAAAATTTTATTTATTGACCGATTTGGCTAAAACCTGCACCGCTCCGTTTACAAGTGCTTTTGATTAAAGCAGCAAAGCAATCGATCAGGAACCTCTAATGCAGCCTACGATTAAACAGCGACCAACAGTGCAGCAAATTGATTGAAAAGGAATCCAAATGATGTAGCAAATCCAACACAAACCACATTCATAAAATGTACCAACAGAGATAAGAGTTTATTCGAACAATATAGCTAGATGTTACCAAAGATGTTTCCTGCTTGACGATCCAAATGAGAAGAAAGTACAATTCAAAATTACATCGCATGATGACCCAAGTCAATCATGAGTATATAGAAAAAAGAGAGCTTTACGAATTACTATTACGGAACATAGGTAGGTACATAGAAATTTGGTGCATTGCAGAGTGCAAGCCCGTTAGCAATGTTAAGAGAAAAAAGTTAACAATTTTGGTAAGCAAAGATAATAGAGAACAATAAGAAAAACTATATAGGGTATATCAATAATGTTGAATAGAAAACAACAAAATAATTAAAGCAAACTATATGAACATGATAAATTAAAGTGAACAATTTAAATAAAAGGTAAACAAATAACAAAAAATAAATAATACTAAGATATTAAATTGAATCTCAAACATCCCGGCGCCCCTGAACGAGTTTCAGGACAATGGTAGGATGGCTAATTTCGATACCGGACGTATAAAGGTGCCAGTGGCTGTCCTAACAGTGGCCACACGAACAAGTTGATCAGCACCTGGTGAAACAGCCTCAATTCGACCAAGTAACCATTTTGTGGGAGGCAGACTTGGCTCTTTGATGACCACAACATCTCCTGGCTGAATATTGGTTTGTTGTCGCTGCCATTTAGGACGTTCTTGAAGACTGGTCAGATATTCGGTGTGCCACCTCTTCCAGAAACCTTGTACCATATTTTGTAGGTGATTCCAATGAGAGAGACGATTCGTCGGCGTGTCCAAAAGACCAGGTTCGGGCACCGCTATCATTGGTTGACCTATGAGAAAATGAGATGGTGTTAAAGGATTTAGGTCAACATCAGAGAGACAAGATAATGGTCGGGAGTTTAAAATGGCTTCAATTTGACTGGTTACAGTCGTCAGCTCTTCAAAAGTCAATATTGAGGAGCCAATGACCCGACGAAGATGAAGCTTTACAGACTTGACACCTGCCTCCCACAGTCCACCAAAGTGAGGTGCGGACGGGGGAATAAAGTGCCAAGCAATACCATCCTTTGCGAGCGATGCAACTATAGCTGAGTTGTGCGTTTGGGACATGACTAACTTATGCATTTCGGAGAGACAACGCCGTGCTCCCTGAAAGTTAGTGCCGTTGTCACTATAGATGTTTCTGCAAAGTCCACGCCGTGAAACAAACCGTCGCAGGGCAGCAAGGAATGCATCAGTAGTTAAATCGCTCACGACTTCCAAATGAATTGCTTTGGTCGAAAGGCAGATAAACAGCGCGATGTATGCTTTCAGAAGCTTTGGCTTTCGACCTCGAGAAAGCTTAATTGTCAGCGGTCCAGCGTAGTCGCAACCCGTATCAGTAAACGGTCGATTAGGTTGTATGCGTTGTGGGGGTAGGTCTCCCATACGTTGTTCACAAGTTGACTTTCGCTGCATAAAACATGGCTTGCAAGTGTGTATTATCTTCCGAACAAGGTTCCTGCTGCCCATTATCCAATATTGCTGCCGGACGAAAGTAAATGTCTCCGACACTCCAGCATGCGCATACCTTAAGTGAATATCCTGTATTATAAGGAGGGAAAGTTTGTTAGACTTCGGAAGTATTATTGGGTGTTTTATATTGTATGGAACAGCAGCGTGTTTTATGCGACCTCCGACGCGAAGTAGTCCAACGCTATCTAAGAACGCGGAGTATCTTAATAGCGGTGATTTCGGCGATAGCGTTTTCTTAAGTAACAAATCGTTAATGTCATTTGGATATGACATAAGTTGCACGTACTTTAGGATGCAGATTTTAGCAGAGTGAATCTCATTAAATTTCAAACCGTGAGACTCGCGAAGTTCTGATTCTGCTTCTTTGATTTGACTGTTCGAAATGAAACGACGGCAAAAGGCAAACACTCTGATTAAACGATGAAAAGATGAGAATTTGTCAATTAGGTTTTGAATAATGTCTGTATCACGCGAAGTTATAAAAACAGTTTTCGGTACCCTTCTGGTTTCGACTCTAACTTGTTCACTATCGGCAAGATCAGAGTTGTTAGACCATGAGGAAATAGGCCAATGTTCTTTGGAGTCTGATAGCCAAGGTGGACCGGTCCACCAAAGAGTATGGCTTATGAGCTGCGAAGGAACAATACCGCGCGAGGCACAATCAGCTGGATTAAATTCTGAGGCAATGTGTCTCCATGAATGAATTGGAACCGTTTCTAAGATAGCTGAAGTGCGGTTAGCTACAAACGTAGCCCAGCGACGAGGGGGTGAAGCAAGCCAATGAAGCACTATTTCCGAGTCACACCACGCATAAATTTTAATGTTTGGGTCTAAATTAAATGAAGATTTTACAAGTTTAATGAGCTTTGACAGAAGTAACGCACCACAAAGTTCTAACCGCGGGATTGAAAGAGGTTTTAAAGGAGCCACCTTTGTTTTCGCCGCGATTATTGTTACCGTTACCTCTCCAGATGCCGATCTCGACCGCGCGTACACAACCGCAGAATATGCCAACGATGAGGCGTCCGAAAACCCATGAAGTTCTATGTCCTCTCCAGAAAACACATTACGCGAAACTCGTATATTTTGAAATAGCGGAAGTTCCTTTCGATAGGTCATCCATTGTTTCGCTATCCTTTCTGGTAGTGGATCATCCCATCCTAGTTTTAGCACCGATGACCAAAGTTCTTGAAACATAATTTTGAAGAGGATCACAGACGGAGCCAAAAGTCCTAAAGGATCAAATATTCGAGCGACTTCTGAGAGAAGGTTTCGTCTGGTTAGCGGATTCTTCAGTTCAGGTTGATTGAAACGAAACGAAAAGACATCACTAGATGGGTTCCAAAACATCCCTAAGACCTTGATAAGTGGAGATGAAGTTTCAGATTCCACAAGCGAATACTCGCAATCCTCCGGAGGTAGGCTAGCGAGAAGAGCCCAGCAATTAGAGCTCCATTTTCTTAGCTGAACTTTGGCAATCGATAAGAGTTCAACAAGTTCTGACTGCATTTTCAGAAGATCTTCAATAGAATTTGCCCCAGTCATGATGTCATCAACATAGACATCGTTCAATATGATTCGAGCTGCGTTGGGGTATTTCGAACTATAGTCATCAGCTAGTTGTTTTAAGGTTCGAACAGCCAGAAATGGGGCAGATGCTGTACCATAAGTTACAGTTTTTAGCCTATAGTGGCTTATTGCTTCGTTAGGTGATTTTCGCCAGACAATACGCTGATAGTCAATTTCGGGTTCACGAATCAGGATTTGACGGAACATTTTAACTATATCGGCCGCAAAAACAAATCGATGCTGACGAAACCGAAGACAAACACCGATCAGGTCTCGTTGGATTGGAGGGCCAATGTACAAATTATCATTAAGAGACTGCCCAAGTGAGTCATTTACAGAACCATCAAACACAACCCGAAGCTTGGTCGATGAGCTATCGGGTTTGAGCACCGCATGGTGTGGAAGGTAAAAATGTCTACCTTCAGAAGATTTTACCTCATCAGCAGGAATGCGTTCCATGTGGCCAAGAGTCAAATACTCTTCCATAAACTGTCCATATTGTCGCCTCAAATCAGGATTCCTTTGAAACCGACGCTCCATGGAATGCAATCGCGAAACGGCAGCACCCAGAGTATTTCCAAAGGTAGGCGAGGGAGTTTTCAGTAGAAGGGGAACGATGTATCTTCCACCTTCTGAGCGAGAAACGGATTCTCGAAAAAGATTTTCAGCAGGATCACTGCCTGTTTGGTCTGTGATTGCAGGAACTTCGTCCAGTTGCCAGAAACGTTGCAGTAGGGAATCAATATCAACAGCGGAGTGAAGATTACATAATTCGACTCTAGAAGATTCACTATCAATGAATTCGCCTGTGATGACCCATCCAAAAGACGTATTCTGCGCCAAGGGTTTACCTTTTGGGCCATGAATTCGTTCTGCTTTCAGAATCGACCAAACTCTATCAGCTCCTAACAAAACATCTACTGAACTTGCAACATTAAACTGAGGATCTGCCAGATTCAGGCCTTGGATATACGATAACGATGAGATATCAAACGAATAAGCCGGTAAATTCGAAGTAAGTTTTCCCAGAATATGCGCATCGCAGCACAAACGTGTCTCATTATAACGCGAAACTAAACAGATAGAGAGACTTCCATGAGTGTGACCAGCTTCCATTGATGAGAGTCCTAGGATCGGTATTCGGGAATGTTTTCGCTGAAGTCCAATCCGCTGAGCTAATGCCTCCGTAATAAATGAAGTCTGCGAACCTGTATCTAGCAGAACTCGACAATCGATAAGATGACCCTGACGATCCTGAATTTTAGCTAAGATTGTAGGTAAAATTGTTTGTTTTCGAAGACTAAGATCAAGCGAATGATTTGTTGCTAACGGAACAACGGAACCAGAGTCGGAATCAGCCGAGGATGTTTGAGGGATTGAGTGGCCGGCTGGTGAAACGGTGGATGGTGCCGTAGGCGACTGAGAACCACCAGGTTGGTTTAAGTGGACTAGTGAATGATGCCGGGATTTACAGACTTGGCAGCGAGAATGACTAAAGCATTTGTAAGACGAATGTCCAGATCGAAGGCAATTAAAACACAATGAATTCTCTTTTACAAATGTTCGACGAGATTCAATACTAAGTCCCATAAACGCAGAACATTGTGGTAACCTATGGTCAGCTTTGCATTTAGGACACTTAAGGTTCTTTTCACGTGACTCTGCTAAATGCGTTCGAATGGAAACTGGCTGTCTTTTACGGGATGTACCCGAAGTGTTGATAGGCCTACACGACTCAAATGCATCACACCGTAATTCAAGGAAATCAATTAATTCATGAACCGAACAGTCGTCTCGAGTACCTACTTCCTTAGCCCATGCATGCCTTGTTCCTTCATCGAGCTTGTTTAAAAGTAAAAATATAAGCCAAGGATCACGCCCGGTTTTCTCTGCTGCTTCAAGACCACGAATGACTTCATCGGCACCGTCCGTTATCTTACGAAGAGTGTCAGAATTTGATGAAGACATAGAAGGCAGCGAGACAAACGATTGAATTAACGAATGCACGAGTAGGTTGACGCGGTTATAACGTTTTTCTAGTTTTTCCCACGCTCCAAAATAATTAGCCTCGGTTGGTGGAATATGACTGATAAGATCGGCAGCTTCACCTCTCAAGAACGATTTGAGAAGATGGAATTTCTGGGTCGAAGTTAAACTGTCACAATTGTCCACCGAATCGATGAACATGTCGCGAAAGGTCGGCCAATCCTTGTAATTGCCAGAGAACGGAGCTATTGAGATCTGAGGGAGACTAACATTTTTCGATGACGAACCGGAAGAATTAATCTTGTTAAGAAAGGCGGTCTGCTGTTCTGCGAGCTGCTCAACTAAATTTATTTGCTTTTTAGCATCCTGTATTTCACGAAGAATTTTTGTCATTTTTGCATGCGCCTTAAAATATTTCTCCTCGTATACCCCAAACTCCTGCTCAAGCGTAGCAGCTTCCTCCTCCTTCAACCCTTCCAAGCACGAGGAATGATAACAGCAAAACTCTTTCCAAGATATTTCTAATTTGGATAACCTAACCTCTAGTATCTCAACACCTATAGTCTTATCTATCTTTTCACAAAATTCCGCTGCACGTGTAATAACTGCCTTAGCATGACCGCGCATTTGCTGAGAGCTCATTTTAATTGAATTTTAATTAACTGTCTACAGGAATTTAAATCAAAAAATCAGGTGTAATATCTCGCTAAGAATTAACTCACACCAAAATCTTAGATGAACTATAGGCCAATGTTCTATAATTTAAAGAAAGCGCGATGGAGTTCAATTAAAAATGTATTAGCGATCACTATCACTTATTGAGCGAGAATATGAATTAAAGATTGTCTTAAACACGCGTGATTTTTTGATTAAACGCACAGGTTCACGAAATTCTAATTTAATTCGGCTAAACGAAGGACCAATGCTTTTGATTAAAGCAGCAAAGCAATCGATCAGGAACCTCTAATGCAGCCTACGATTAAACAGCGACCAACAGTGCAGCAAATTGATTGAAAAGGAATCCAAATGATGTAGCAAATCCAACACAAACCACATTCATAAAATGTACCAACAGAGATAAGAGTTTATTCGAACAATATAGCTAGATGTTACCAAAGATGTTTCCTGCTTGACGATCCAAATGAGAAGAAAGTACAATTCAAAATTACATCGCATGATGACCCAAGTCAATCATGAGTATATAGAAAAAAGAGAGCTTTACGAATTACTATTACGGAACATAGGTAGGTACATAGAAATTTGGTGCATTGCAGAGTGCAAGCCCGTTAGCAATGTTAAGAGAAAAAAGTTAACAATTTTGGTAAGCAAAGATAATAGAGAACAATAAGAAAAACTATATAGGGTATATCAATAATGTTGAATAGAAAACAACAAAATAATTAAAGCAAACTATATGAACATGATAAATTAAAGTGAACAATTTAAATAAAAGGTAAACAAATAACAAAAAATAAATAATACTAAGATATTAAATTGAATCTCAAACAACAAGCAATACGGCTCTAATCAATACAGACTACACCATTGCCACCGCAATAAATAGTTTAGTTACTCCAGGGCATTGCCATATTCATAATATACTCTTGGATGTTTGACAGACAGCGGAAAACCTTTTTATGTGAATTTGAACCTATATGGGACTCTCGGTCCCGCTCAGTAGTGCATTTTGCAACACTGAACACACTAAAAACTGAGCCAATTTGAGTACTTGCTGGAGAATTTAGTGTTCATTTGATATGTGACTGCTTTTGCTAGAATCTCAGAATGTCAGGTCTTCATTCGATCAAATTTTCAATTGTAGATTAATTTTGGAATCTCAGAATTAGAGTGATTGAGACAATATTCGTTTCCATTTGGTTAAGCAGGCTTACCCTCACTGTATCAAAAACGTTATTGACACATACCCAGCAACACCACCACTCTCCATATGATTAGCTAAAGTAACATCATCACTCCATACATCAAATTGCCATTTTCTTAGCCCAAGAACTCCGCAAAGGACATTGCCAGTATGGATTCCTATACGCATGTCTACATAAATGCCAGTCGCTTCCCGGACATGCCTACAAATGCATACACAGATTAAATATTAATTTAAGTACAAAATAAATATTTTGATTTTATTTCGTAGTTACTTAATTGCATCGATCATCTGTAGCCCCATGTTAACACAATTAGCTGCATGCTGCGGTCTAGAAATTGGCAAACCTGATACACAATAATAGCAATCTCCCAAAATTTTAATACGCAAACATTGATTTTCCTGTAATAGTAAGTATACATTTTAGTGACCTGAATAAAAAAATGAATTTTCAAATGTACATATGTAGTATTATGTATTGTGTAATAGGCGATAAAAGGTTCAAAAAAGTGAATATTGTTAAATCCATATAATGTGTACAGATACTGGTCATCACAAAACACTTTATAAATGTATAAATATCGGTAATATGTATCTCACCTGTGCTATTTGATCAAAACGACCAAAGAGGTCATTCAGAGTTTTAACAAGGTCACTGGCGGTCAGTTGCTCTGAGAGTGGGGTAAAGTTCACAATATCAGCATATAAAATCGAAACATTGTTATGGCGTTGAACGTGTAGCTCATGAAATCGAGCCGAGTTGGCTTGACCACCTGCCCGTTGACACGCGTCCGCCATTTTCAGCATTATGCTACGTTTTACCTAATGGTTGGTAAGCACTGGTACTTAGTATTAATTAATTTTTCGTTGTACTCTAGGAAGTATTTACATGCATATACATAAAACACAAAATATTAACATACCTCGGCAGCTATGTAGGCAGGAATAACACTTAAGAGTAATTGCTCCTGCTGCTCCCGCTCACATTCCAATTTGACTCGCTGTTCTATACCGGTACGAGTACCGTCAACTGTTCGATTATGGGCTGCGTCCGACATTATACGGTAATACAAACCAGAAACAGAAGCTGTTGCTAACATGAGTATCTCGCCAACAAGCTGCAATAGTGTTTACGTACATATCATTATATCTATCCTAAGAAGCTATAGTTGTAAGCAACAATTACACATTGATACCACTCACCATTTCGATGTCGGGTGAATAATCTGGGCTAATACATATTTTGTTAACAATATGAATAGCAGTCATAAACAGCGCTAAAACCAATGATACAGGCCATGAAATAGGAAGCATGGTGTGAATACCCTGAAAATTTTAATTAAATTTAGTAAACAAAATGTTCTAATAGTAGGTAGTCACCTCCAACTGTAGTAGCATAAGAAAATTAAATAGGCGTGTCTATTACCATTTAAACTATATAAAGGAAAATTCTATAATATAGTTACGTGCACTTCTCTTCATATTCATTTATCCTGTATTTACATTAGGTATGTTGTAGATTATGTACTTTAAACATAAAGATTTATTGTCGTTTATGTAATAGTCATACCTACATACAAACTGTCAATATTTAGAAGACAAAGCGGTTGCTGGAATTCTGAGCAAATTTAAACCCATTTCTTTTAACTTATAAAATTTTTAAACTAATTACTACTTATTTTTGTTAACTCACTCTTTCGAAAAAAGTTTAACTGTATGTAAGAGGGTGGTTCCGAAGTCCACAGCGAGAAAAAATATGTACCTACATAAATGTACTACATATTGGATACACTTATGTAAATATAAATATGTAGGTATCTACTTTGCTTATAATAGGTACTATATGTATATTGATTAACTAAATACATACTAAGATGTGCTTGATGTAAATTCGAATTAATTTATTTACCAAAAATACAGCAAAGAGCGGCAAGGGTGCCAATACTTCTCCTGTAATTGCAGCTATGGTGCCCAAAGAAAATGTGGTTAAAATGGCAAATGCTAATGCGGCAGCAGGTGAGCTCAATACAGCAGGGAATTGTAGTGCGGTGAGAATACATCCAGAGAAAATGGCCGCTACTGCTAACAGACATATGTGGAAAACATCCTGTAATTAAAATATGTTATTAAAATACATACATATATTTTTTTATGAATCCAAACTGACATGCCCTATAATGGACTCCAATACTATAGACACGACGCATGCTGCTAGCGATATGGATAGCCCTGATATGAAGAGTGATTTTCTCAATCGCTGCCTATACCTCGTGTACAAATCGTCCAGGTGCGCATTTTCCGCTAAAATAGAGATTTAATAGGGGGGTGTCAAACCTAGTAAAAGTTTATAAAGGTACATAATTTTCAAGGCCTCCAAATGATGGTAAATCAATTCAAAGGACTGTGCCTTGTATACTAATTATTACTTTTGTATCGCCAAGAAGGAGTCACCGTACATATATGTATTCTGAATCAGGATCAAATTTTGTATCGATTTAGCCATGTCTGTCTGTCTATCTGTTTATTGAAATTGGGCTATGTCGGTCAAGTATAGGTCTGGTACCTCCCATATAAAGCCAATACTAGACCCATGTGTCTCTCTGTCTGTTGAGAACACGATAGCGTCCAATCGAATAGAAAAGTTGTGTGAGAGGACGTCAGGTTGATATTAAAAATGGTCTATGTCGGTCAAGTAGTTCTAAATAGTTCTGGCGTCTAGATTTCTATATACGTTTTGCCATGAAGGTAGGTATATCAATTGACCTCTATCCTAACTGCTTTAAAAAATATATTTTGACTTGAACTATATAATATCTATTCCTACCTAACAAAACAAACAAATTCAAAATTTTTAAAATTTATTTTAAATGTATATATATTTTAGGGTAGGTTAAGCAGATTAAGGGCCGGTTTGTACACAGCTGGTTAAAGGTGCAGTAAGGTCACTGTCACGTAGTTGGTCAAATATATATATATGTATATGCCGGTTTGCGAAAACGTTGGAAGTCTTTTAGCTTCACCCCAGTAGATACATACATAACTAAGTCTTGTCAAAACTTTATTCGTTCCAATTTTTGACTATTCAACTGTACAGTGTACAGGTACACTATGCAAACTTGACTCCCACTCTCAACACAAGTTGCTTATCGCTTTCAACGATTAGATTGAACATTATGATTTGCGGCGATATATACGATCATAGTATATTTACATCACTAGCACAAGCGACTACTTGGTTGTATTTCAACAATTGTTGAATCTCAGATGTTGCCAGTTCATGCACAGGCTTCGACAAACTTCAATTTGCTCAATCCACCAGGACACAAAATCTTCTAACGCCCTCGTTTAATTATTTGAACCTCTTCTTCATCCATTCGACCAGACTTTGGAACTCCCTTCCAACCACAACTAATTAAATAATTGGAATCATTTAAAAATGCCGCATAGCAGTATTTATTTTCCTTAATTAAAGGGTTCGGTCATAAGTTTTACAAAAACTATGCCATTACTTTTGCAACAAGATGACGATTAATTCAATAATGTAAGTTAATTATAAAATGTTTGAATGTAAAATCGTCTTTTTTTATTATTTTTATTGTTATTTGGTTATAGTAATATCATAATTATGTAACATACTCTATTTTAGTTTATTTGTATTGTAAAGAAAACGTGATATGTAAAGGATTGTAATTTATATACTATTATGTAATACAAACGCCGAAATCGCGTGATGTTATTGTTATAGGTATATAGCAAGCGCTCCCATTTCACTTGTCATTAAGTTAATAGAGGTAAAAGGAAAAGAGAAAATGCTTTTATATCTACAGATATGTAGGAAAACACAGTAACGCACAATATGATCACGTTATAACTTTATTTTTGTATTATTCTTACAACTAATTTTACATTTAATTTTGATCCTTTAAAGAAGACCTCACTAGACGGCTCTCAATATTCAACTGAACTCGTACTCTACCTCTACTGTCTACTACTCGTCGTCAGTCAATTCTGTGTGTGTATGTTCTGGGTAGTTTTTGTTCGTTTTACGTCCATCTGTCGGTATTCGTCTGTGGCTTCGTGTGTCGTACTTCGTTGCGTACCGTTGGTGTTTTCTTCGTCCGATATGCGTCTCGTCGATCTGGTCAGCTTTGTTTATACACGTTAGTGCATGTACCTACATTGTTGTTTGTCGTCTTATATTTTACCGTACTCGTCTTGGTGGTTGTTGTCTGCTATTTGTACCGTACTCGTCTTGTTGTTTATTGTCTGTCGTCATGTCCCAATCCTACATTCGGCCATCCTGATCTGTCATTCGCCCCGAATGACGTCACCCATGGTTTCATACCATCGGCAGCAGCGGTTGTACGCCCCGGCCCGGCATGATCTCCAACCTTTTCTACTTCATAGCGGTCATGCTTGCACATTCGGGTTACTCGGTACGGTCCCAAGTATTTCGATTTGAGCTTCAGTCCTGGTCCAAACTGGGTTCTTCTTACGGCAACCAAATCTTTCACGTTGTATTTCACCGCTTCCTTTCGTCTTCTTAGGTTATACCGATAATTTTCTTGTTGGATATCTTCAATATTCGTCTTGGCCTCATTTCTTAACTCGTTTCTTTCTGCTTGTAATTCCTCGTAGACCTCTTCGTGGAGTATCTCTTGGATGTCCGGCAACTCGCTTAGTCTCATGTCCAGTCCAGTTAGGATTTTGAATGGTGCCACTTTAGTGCTTCTTGGCGGCGTATTGTTTATAATCTGCTGCGCCCTATCCACATTCTTATACCATAATCCAGGATCTTCCATCGTCATCTTCGTCAAAAGCGGTACCAAGATCCGATTGACCCGCTCCACCTGGCCATTCCCTCTCGGTACTCCCGTCGTAATCGTTAAATGGACTATCGCTTGTTCTTTGCAATATTCTTCGAACGCATTTGAAGTGAATGCTGTCCCTCGATCCGAAATGATCCTCTTTGGGTTCCCGAATACGGCAGCTTGTTTCCTAAGTCTCTCCAAAACTTCTTCTGTGGTGGTACTCTTGGTGGGGTACAGCCACACGAACTTAGAAAAGGCGTCCACAACTACTAGAATGTGGTTGTACTTCTTCTTCGTATCTTCCGTTGGCCCGATGTGGTCGATATGATAAGTTTCCAATGGATAACATCCTTTATCTATTGGAGTTAACCATCCTTCTGGCTTACCACCCTTCCGTTCAGCTAGTATGCATTCGACACAATTCTTGATAATCCTAGCGATTTTCGTCTTAGCGTCGCGAATGTAGTACGTCCTTTCCAACATCTCTTGAGTCTTCTTAGCGGCGAAGTGACCTTCTTTATGGACCATCCGAATGATTTCATCTTCCATGGAGGATGGTATAACGACCAGCTCCAAAGCAGAATCCTTGCACACGATGCCATTCTTCATGAAGTAGTCTTCATACTGATTTTGCTTCAACACCTCGGCTATGACTCTCAAGTATTCATCCTGCGACTGTGCTTCCTTTATCCTGTAAGTCAATGTACCAATGATGAGCATACCCACTCGACTCAGTGCGTCGACATGTCTCATCTTTGCGCCGCTCCGATGCACCACTTCATAATCGAAATCTTGCAGGAACATTGCCCATCTCGTTACTCTCAATGGTACCTCCTTCTTATTCATTGTCATTGCAAAAGCATTGCAATCTGTGACAATCTTCACATGTTGTCCCATGCAATATACTCTCCATTTTTTCAATGCTCCAACAATTGCCAGCACTTCCAATTCATAAGAATGGTACTTTTCTTCCTGCGGACTTGTCTTGCGACTCATAAATTGTACTGGGTGAAATTGTTGATCGTCGTTGTCTTTCTGCAACAGCACAGCTCCGTATCCATATTTGCTCGCATCTGTATGGATCTCCGTAACAGCATTTGGGTCAAACAGTTTGAGGACTGGTGACTTAATTAGCTCGCTCTTTAACCAGTTGAAAGCCTGTTGTTGCTCTTCTCCCATCGCGAATGTCACGTTCTTTCGCAGTAAATCGCTGAGGGGTTTCGCCCATCTGGCATAGCCCTCGATAAATCTTCGGAAATACGACGTTAGGCCTAAGAATCGTTGAAGCGATTTCTTATCCCTCGGCAACGGGTAGTTCCTTACAGCATTCGTCTTTTCCACAGATGGTCGAATCGTTCCGCTCTCTATCACGTATCCTAAGAAACTGATTTGACGCTTCAAAAATTGACACTTTTGCCAATTCATCTCCAGTCCATTTTTACTGGCTACTTCTAGCACTCGTTCCAACCGCGACATTGCCTCCTCTTCATCCCTTGCCGGTATTATCACGTCGTCCATATACACCTGAACCACGCCTTCATTGATCAATGGCCTCAGAATTGTCATAATAAATCTTGTAAATACCGCTGGAGAATTGCATATCCCAAACGGAGCCTTCGTAAACTCGAATTGGCCGTTATGAACTATGAACGAAGTGTATTTTCTCGATTCCGGGTCGACCGGGACATGAAAAAATCCGTTCACCAGATCAAGCGTCGTGAAAACCAATCCCTTCTGCAATTGTTCGATTACGTCGTCCATAACAGGCATAGGAAAATGATCCTTTACCATTCTCGCATTGATACGACGAAAATCGCAACACATCCTCTTCTCGCCATTCTTTTTGGCGACTAACACAACCGGAGATGCAAATTCAGACTTGCTTTCCTGAATTATGCCCTTCTTTAACCACTCGGCAACCTGCCTCTCTATTTCGTCTTTCTCCTGTGGTGATGTTCTTCTCGCCCTCTCAAAAAGTGGTGTCTCGTCTTTCAAAATAATCTTCATGGTGATCGGTGATGGTTCGTCTGCACTCGGAATATACCTCTCAATCATCATTAAAATCCGCTTCCTATGACTTTCCGGTAAATGGTGTAAATCTACTGCAGGCATGGACGCATCTTCATCCACTGCCATAGCACACATAGCCCCAAATTCACTATGTAGCTCTTCTACCGAATCTATACTCGGCCTTGCTGTCAATCTTCGGACCGACCCTCGCGTTGGGACGTCTTCCCGCCGCCTTCTATCAATCCTTGATACAGCCTTCTCCTCGACTTCCACCACTTCGTCTCCTTGTTCCGGATCGTCCCTACGAGTTCCATCTTCGTCTAATGTCACCCTACAAACATCCGTCTTAATTGATGTTTCTGCTTTTTCCCCCACTTCTTGCCGTCTAAACTGGACTTCGTTGTCCTTGATGGTGACCGATGCCTGATTTATCACATCTACCCCAACTACCATAGAGAATAACATGTCGTGTTCGCGCACAACATGCAGCCTAGCTGGAAATTGGTTGTCATCTATTATTATTGATGTGTCAAAGTACCCAAGCGTTCTCACCTCCTTATTCCCCAACCCTGTTAGAACCGTTGGCTGTTGAACTAATTCAACGTCTGGAAACCTTAACAACATCTCATAACGTAATAAGGACAAATCGCATCCTGTGTCAACCAATGCCGTCATCTCAATTCCGCTCACCGTAACGTCTTTCATGAGGTGAGCACTCTTACTGCCAAAATGTGCTTTCGTCTTCGTCTCATCTTCTGGTTGCTTCTTACACTCAAATGACCGATGACCTAACTCTCCACATCTAAAACATTTATACCCCTTCGGGCACGACTTGGAGAAATGATTGGGATCCCCACACTTAAAACATTTTTTCAACCCTTCCTTTTTTACTACGGCTGATTCCTGTTTAGTCGATGACGCTGTCGATAGATACTTTGGAGAGCTATCTACCGATTGCTGCTTTACACGCTCATAAATTTTGATTTTCCCTTTCAATTCTTCAATAGTCGACGCTTCGTAGAGTACTATTTTGTTTACCCTGTCATCCTTCAGGCCGGCTACGACATATTCTATTAGAGAAGACTCATCTATTTCGATCGGTTTGGCAATCTGGATCATTTTATATAGGTACTCGCGCGTTGTCTCACCTGGCTGCTTTCGTCGACTTCTCAGCTGTCGATGAACTTCTGCCGAATTTATTTCGATGGTAAATTCATCCCTCAACGCTTCCTTCAACGTTGCCCAACATGATATGCCTGTCTCTCCCTGTACGAATAATCTCGCAGCCCCAGTTACCATCCTTCGACCATAAACAAACCTCTGCAAATCATTGAACCGCAAGATCGAACAGATACCTTCGAATTCTTTAATCCAGGCATTAACATTTTGCGATGCCTCCCCCGAAAACGGCGATATACTCTCCTCAATATCTTTGAACTGGAATGTGCTTGGTGGCTCATTGTTCGTTCCTCTAGAAATCGGATTCGCTCTCTCCTGCCGTTGCGCACCCCCGCCACTGCCTGATGGTTCAATTTCTGCCTCGCGAATTGTATGTATGGAACTACTGTCACCCTCGTCATCATAGAAAAGTATCAGTCTCTGTTGTAATTCGTGTTTGTTACCCGTCAAAGTCAACCCTGCTTCCCTAAGCTGATTTTTCAACTCCTCTACCGTCATCCCCATGATGCGATTTGCATCCATTCTACTTAAAATACTAAAATTTCTGTACTAATAGTATAGTAATAATAATAATATTTTCTACTTTAATGAGTTTAATAATAATTACAACTATATTTCGGCAACCAGCTGCAAATTCTTCCTTCTTTCGTCTTCGACTTCGTCTTCGTCTTCGTCTTCCTCTTTCTCTTTTCTCAGCCGCATTCACGTTGGAGCAAACAACGGCGACACAATTATTTCCACTTTTTTTTTTGCACACACACACACTCTTACTGCAAACGGATTTGATGATGCCGTTGCCGATGATTTGTTTTTCTTTCTTGTCTGTGCACTTTTTTTATGTGATCGCCTTCACGTTGTTGCTCTTTCAATGTTTTTTTTTTTTTTTTCTTTTCCACTTTTAGTTATTATTCTTTTAACTCCACTGCACCTTTGTTTGTTTGTCACGCAATTTTCTTTAATTTAGTGATCAACACTTGAGGGTTTTTTCGATTTAAATTGAACACAAGAATAATATCTCCGTCTGTTTATTTCGGCTGAGAGTTTTTTCGCTTGAATTGAACACGAGAATATCTCCGTCTATTTATCTCGGCTGAGCCCCCAAAAATTGTAGGAAAACACAGTAACGCACAATATGATCACGTTATAACTTTATTTTTGTATTATTCTTACAACTAATTTTACATTTAATTTTGATCCTTTAAAGAAGACCTCACTAGACGGCTCTCAATATTCAACTGAACTCGTACTCTACCTCTACTGTCTACTACTCGTCGTCAGTCAATTCTGTGTGTGTATGTTCTGGGTAGTTTTTGTTCGTTTTACGTCCATCTGTCGGTATTCGTCTGTGGCTTCGTGTGTCGTACTTCGTTGCGTACCGTTGGTGTTTTCTTCGTCCGATATGCGTCTCGTCGATCTGGTCAGCTTTGTTTATACACGTTAGTGCATGTACCTACATTGTTGTTTGTCGTCTTATATTTTACCGTACTCGTCTTGGTGGTTGTTGTCTGCTATTTGTACCGTACTCGTCTTGTTGTTTATTGTCTGTCGTCATGTCCCAATCCTACAGATATATAGCATAATATAAGAATTTCTATATTTTTTGATATTTCACCTAAGGGTGCTGTTGCATACATTTTAAAAACACGATAACTCAGGAATAGTAAGCTGTAGGTAGTCGAAACTTTGCTTGTTGATAGAGAAGTAAAAAAATGGGTGTATATCAGTTTTTTTAACTTTCGTGCTATAAGAGGTGGAAAAGGGGTGCACATTTTTTTATGTTGACTATATGTACATACTTTCAACATGCCGTTATATTTATAATAGGTACAAACGAATAAAAATCGTTTTAAGGCAACAGGTACTTTATCCTAAGTATTTTGAGCTATGGTTTATCTTTATTCTACGACCAAATAATAAAGCTATTTTTCCACATGTCAAAAATGATGTAATTTTTTTCCTGTCGTCAGATTTTGTCCTAAAGCTGTCAATATGTGTAATCGCCTGTCACGCAGCTTGCCATGCATCTTACCACGGCGCGTGAGACGATTGACACGACTTGTTTGTCACGATCAAATGACTGGTTTGGGTCACTGTGTGTGTGATCGCCTTGTCAATGATGTTGGGACTGAATGACCGCCTCATTGTGACAGGATGTCTGACTACGTCCCACACTTGACGGTGCACAATATTCTGCTTGGACATATACATATGCCTGGATTGACATAGTTTTTCCTTGTTGTTGTATTTCGTGCGAATCATTGCATTGAGCATGTTGTGAAAATAGTGTATTAAAAAAATCATTTTTATTTTTTTTCGATGATCGTTAGAAATTTTGAAAGATATGAACGTGTACGCCATTTTTTTCATTTCTGACTGATTATGCGCACAATAAAGCAGGCAGTGGTGATAAATGAAAGGGTAGTAAGTAAGATCTGTGAAGTCAGCATGTAAAAAATCGTGTCAATTTTTTGTGATGACTGTCTACTACTACTAATACGTCGCCCACCACATCATCGGGGTAAAACGCGTTTTTGCATTAGAGGCCTCTAAAATTCACAATTTGTGATGATATTTTTCATATTTTGGTGAACCACTGTTTCGCTGCATGCTATACCACTAATTTTAAGACTTAAGAGACGTCATGGCATTGGGGAGAGAGTCGGGCTTACGTTTACGTATTTACATATAGATCAAAATGCAGATCATAACAGTTAAAACCGCATCCAAGTCGGCTCATTGCTTCTCAAGATTACCATAAAGATACAGACAGACGCATATGTACCTTTTATAAGGTATTGAATTATGTTCACACTAAATTAACTTTGTGTCTATAATCCTGGTGAGAAATAAATCTATGAACGAAAACGTATACCTACCTACATAATGTACATAATCTATTTTAGGGAAGCCAAAAACAAATTAAAGTTAATCTTTTCACAAAATAATATAGGGGAAGGGGTAAAATAAAGGTTATTTGCAAAATCGTCAAAACACCACAATCTATTTATATAAAAAGCCTTAATCTATAAAATGATGAAGTTAAAAATAGAAAACAAATATGTAATTGCCAGAGTAACTTTTTGTAGAATACATGCATTAATGCGAAATTATGTCATTTGATAAATTAAGTAGAATTTAATACGCAACGGTTACCGGCGCTAACAATTACATCGCCTAGTTTTAAGAGAAGAAAGTGTTGAAATCGCATTGGTGATTATATAGTTATAGGTGAGCTATGAATACGAATTTCTGGGACCGTGTGTCGGCGCTACTCACGCTGTACGAAAAACTGTCAATAAAATAGTGTAGGTAAATTAAAATGTTAAATAAATATCATTTGCTTAACAGTCATCAGTAGGTACTCTTTCGAATGAAAGAAGAAATTCTCGAACGGAAGAAAAAATACATTCTGCGCAAATCTACGCGAGATTAGCTTTCATTTGATTTACATATATATCATGTAGGTCCATTGAGTACTTACGGAGAAGAACATAGGATATATTTATCAAAAGCGTATATTAATAATTGTGTTCCATAGAATTTAGAAATTAGAGGCTTAATAAGCAGACATTTTTCGTTTCATTTCTGTCTGTCCTGTCTGGCGGTCCTATTTCATTCACGCTATTGTGATGAAACATTGTTAAGTTGTTACGCACGTCCGCGAATGTTTCCGCCTTGACGTGGGCGGGATTGGATAAAGGGTGGGTACCTCGCCTGCAAGAAATTCGCCATCAAATTGGCTTTTTAATATTGACGATGAGAAGACCCCGAATTTCTACAAATGCATTTTATGAGCTATGAACAAAAATAACAATAGTTATTGCTCTTCAGTGTATCTACCTACATACATACATATATATTATTCATTCACAGTATAGATGAGAGTGAGACCATTGTCTTTCATTTGTAAATCCTCCTGTGCCAATAATTCATAAATCAAGTAATATCCAATTTGCATTTGCTCAATATTAACCAAGTCACAATGTGTAGTACATCATACATTTATATTTATATAAATCAGGTAAATTTCAATACATACTAAACTTGGCCTATACCTATAGATAAAAGCCTTATTTATTAGAATTCGATATAATGCTTCTAAACAACTGTATAGTTAGGCAGTGTATAAGTATTTCTTTTTCAGCTTATGTTGCCTCTATACAACTGAGAATAATTTTTATAAATAAGGTTTTTGCGTTTAGAGTTGTATAAAGTTTATAAATAAGGCTGTAATAGTTTAGTAATAGATCACTACACAAAAATGTGGAAAATTAACATCTTCTTGAACACGAAAAATTATTAAAATAATATATTATACATAGTATCTTTACCTGATTCACTGTCCTTAATATTAACTTTTGCACTGTCGCCCATAGTAGTTCTGGTCACATTATCCAATTTATAATTAGCTTTATTTTCACATATCATTTCAACATTAAAATAAAGCACGCACTAAATAAAATAAATCTAGTTTAATCTTATTTTTAAATCACAAAATTATGTGTAAGTATTATTTAATAAATTTATTGAAATAAAAATGTGTTTGATATAAAATAAAAATCAAAGCAGCATGTTGTTTTATTAGTTTTAGTACAATCCTTAATGACTCAAGGAAACCAATATCAGTAAAAAAAATATATATATATATATAAGGTGCATTCATGTATACATAAAATATATGTACATTTTATATTAACTAACTTATCCATCACTAAGTACATTTTATTACGACAAAAAGACCGGTATAAATTCTTTATTCGAATGCATTTATTTTAATATTAGTTCAACTTATTTTTGCAATAAACAGGTATATGAAATCATTATAGCAATATACAATCTTTTAATAGGTTGTGAAAATTATTCGCTTCTCTTTTTAATTGCAGCCAAATAATAAAAGTGTTAAGGTTATTACGTTATTAGTTTCAAAACAACTTTAAAGCATGGATATGGCTGCATACTTATTTTTAATTCTAATATTTTTTATCTAGCCCAAAAATTAACATTAATTTACAAACAGATAGTAAAGCTTTTAAACTTTCGTGTTCGCAAAAATTTCGTGTTTAGTTTTGGTATTACAGCAACTTGTTGCTACCAGCAAAATAAATGATTTTCTGCATGTGATTGTATGTTAAAATAAACATAACAATGAATTTTTAAGACAGTTACATACGTATGTAATGCTCTTATCGACGCATATTTTTTATATTTGCATTGTTCCGAACTGAGACGACATACGATAACTAGGCACATATTGTGTACTTCGATAAGTTCAAACAAATTATTTCACTTTTTTAAAGATACATATTTAGTTTAGTAAAATGTATTGCTTATCGCTTTTCGTTATAGGTTGAGACAAAAGTATTAATGTCCTCTTTTTTGAATGTGCCTTTTATTTGTGCTAGAACCAATCTGCATCCACTTCATTATTTTAGTTTTAAATTATACCAGATGTTGACAACTTATTTTTTGTTGCAGTAGCTAGGTACGATTACATATTATCAAATTGTCTCATTTCTGGAAATGATTGTTTGTAATATCATTTGCTAAACATAAATGTAGGTACCTATATATAAATTTAAAAAAGTCTTCTTTGAATGAATTTCGAGCCAAAGCAAGAGTGTTCTTCGAGGTAAATTTAGATTTGTATTTATTAGCTTTGATGTTGATGAAGAGCAAAAATAACAAAATTAAATATTTAATAATTCTATTCGTATCAGCGTTGGAACGTTATTATGTTTATTATGCATATACATCTTTATAGGTATTATATGCGTTGCGAAGCTTATATCATATCATTTCATAGTACATATCGGCTCGATTTAAAAACTTATAACTTTATTAAAATAGCACTTCAGGCAATATAAACTTTTAAATTTCATTGGCATAATTTCTTGACCACACATCTAAAAATACAATTTTTAATGACAACAATAAATAAAGAGAGCAATTACTATTATAATAAAACGCAAAGTTAAAATTTGAATAAATTCTAGAAATGGCTTGCTGGATTATATTGGATTACAAATTTTTTATATTTTTTTTTTTGTTGACTACATTACATTATTACAAAATTGCACAAAAGCGCGAATTGCAGAATCTCACATGCGACCGACCGAAATATATGTTCATTTATTTTAGTTACCTACTCGTTTAATCTAAACGAGAAACGAGACCGTTTAGCTACTGCACATTCATATGACGAAGCACCGGTAAACTATTTTAGAAACTGCGAACGGCGCGATGCAAACTAAATAATAAATCGGTGAGATTTGCACCTCCATCCTCTACTCTACAGTCAATTTCGACAGCGAGAAAAGCTTTCAGATTTTCTAAATTAATGTGTTGCGCGTTTCAAGTTGAACACAGGGATGTGACACCTCTCTCAACACGCATGTTTGCTTTTGCGCTACGCTGATATACCAACAATTTTGTATAGCTACCTACTACAAGTCCCACTTCCCACAGTGTCACCTAGATCTGTATTATAAAAGACTGTACCTAACGTTGTATAATAGTACTCAAAAGCTTAGTTAAAAATTCTGTTTCGATGTGCTTACATATAATGTACATAGGCGTAGTGGCTAACCCCTCTTTCATGAAAATAGGGGTTAGAGCGTTTACAATTAATGGACATAATTATAATAAAATTAGATCTTGTCCCCAGCAGACAAATATATAGATTTTTTATATTATCATCGGCATGGAAAAATAAAAATGTATACGGCCTTAGTTAATAATAATCATACTTAAATTACCAACAATAGCCATGTTTGTATGAAATACTTCAACATTGTGAGTTCTAAAAATGTAAGCTGATGTGATGCTGAACACATCAAATGTTAAGAATTAGAACTACTAATTTGTACATATATATGTAGAGTGTTTTAGATGAATGCGTCCTTTTTTATAATTATTATATTATATCGACAGTGCGAATGTCAAATTTGAAAACAGAGAAAGAAAGAGTCGTTTACATCATTTCACTTTCGCAATGAGTGCGACAGCAAGATACAAAATACAACATCGTCTAATAAGAAACTAGCGAACCCCCTGCACACTTCGTAGTGCAAAATAGAAAATTAATAAAATCTATATCAAAATCATTTTGTTCATTTATTGTAATGTTCTGTGAAACACTCCTGGGCCAATACCTAAGATTGTATGTAAATTTGAACTCAATCGATTCGGTGGTTTTCGAAATATAAGGTTTTCAATGTTTTTTTGCATGGAAGGTGCCACGCCCAGTTTGTCCAGTTTTGACCAATCTTCACAGTAATACTACTGGGCCAATTCCTAAGATTATCTGTAAATTTAAACTCAATCGATTCGATGGTTTTCGAGATATATGATTTTGAATGCATTTTTTGTGCCACGCCCCTATAACTCATGAACCAATACACCTACAAAGACCGAGCACACTTATAAACCATGGTATTGATGTCACCTTTCATGAGAATCAAAATCGGTTCACGCATTACAGAGAACATTGGCGACAAACACAACACAAATAGTTGGCGCAACATTCGTGTAGACACTCTAGGCCTAGCTTCTCACAATCATTCGTTTGTGTGAGTTTTTATTTTTGGGACGAATGGAAGGGGCCTACAATTTTATGCAAAGTCCGAACGGCTGAATTGAGAAACTTTTTCAGAATATTTATAATCTCGGATGTTTGTCAGACGTTCGCGAGAGGTGGACCAGTCGAAAAAACCTTAAGATGTTATTTGTGTTTTTCCGAAAATCGAATCTGGGACTCCTCGCACAGTAGTCCAGCACACTAACCCCAGAGCCACTGTTGCCACTCATCTTATAATAACCTGTCGTAATATTTGACATATAAGATAAATCTGCTTAGTCTGTACTTCAAGTACGTTATATATGTACATTCTGCATGCGCGTCGCACTTGTGACAATTCTATTTTTAAAATAACCACCCGTAAGCACAACTGCAATCGAGAAAGCATTTTTTTCGCATTTGGCCAAATAAGATCTGTTAACTCACCCTCTTGACAGAAATATGAATAACAGCTTAAAATACTCGTCAAAATAATTTGCCCTAGTGAGATATTCTTCCGATTAGCTTTTCGGAACATTGTTCCGATATTTATGTAACGCATACCGGCGCGGAGTTTTGCTTGCATCGCTATCAAGTGCGTTTTTGACTGACAGCTTCACGAATTTTATTCCGATATGCTCCGACAGGAATTGGTTGCGGAATTTGTTTACGTTTTGCAATGAAGTATTGATAAAAGATAGCAATAGAGAAAAAAACATTTATCGAACTAATTGTTCGTATTTGGCAAAAGAAAACGAAAAAACAAGTAGACGTGTTATCATCTGCCTTGCAAAATGTTTATTGGTGGTGGGGTGACATAATGTCCGTTTGGGACAGAAATAACGTCCATGGACATTATGTCACCCCACCACATAGTACACGCAAGCGTCTCTAATATTGATTTTGTATGTGAGGTACCAACTACTTGACTGACATAGCTCATTTTCAATAGTAACCCGACGACGCCGACGGTAAAAATAAGTCCCCTCACAAATTTCAGGTCGATTCGTTTGGACGCTATCGTGTTTTCAACAGACAGACAGACAGATGGACATGGCTAAATCGATAAGTAAGTACTTCATATGGTCTCCGGTGACTCCTTCTTGGCGTTACAAATGTAATACAAAGTAAATATATGTTCCTGTGGAGGGTATAACAAGGACCAAATAGGAAAACCCCGATGTTCCTTTCCTTAGAAAATACTTTCCATTTTTCCATTCGATAACAGCCATAAAACAATGGAATAAAAGTTGTGTTAGCTGAAAGGACCATAAGTGTTGTGTTTGATTTTCAAATGGAAAGGAATTCGTGTACGACTACCTACGTTTAAAATATAGCCGAAACACCTGTATTCTAAAGTACATGGGCGCAGTAGCGCAGTGGTTAGTGTGCTAGACTACTGTGCGAGGGATCCCAGGTTCGATCCCCGGAAAAACACAAATTACATCTTAATAAAGTTTTTTCTACTGCGCCACCTTTCGCGAACGTCTGACAAACATCCGAGAGTATGACTGTCCTGAAAAAGCTTCTCAATTCAGCCGTTCGGACTCGGTATAAAATTGTAGGTCCTTTCCATTCGTCCCAAAAAAGAAACTCACACAAAACGAATGGTTACGAGAGGGTAGACCTTGGGTGTCACCCGCCTGTTGCGCCACCTATTCAATTTTTTTTTAAAGTACATATACGTAGATAAAAATTATGTTACACTTCATTTTGATCATTTATTAAGATAGCTTGAGTTATAAATATTGTTCCCTGAAAACAAATAAACAAAACATGTTACTAAAAGTATTCACTATATTTTAATTTGTGCCAACCAATCCGTTGTCTGCATAATTGCTTAAGACTATTTTGAAATCCATAGCAGAAGTATAAGGACAGACCTAAAATTGTAATAACAGTAATATTCGTACAATTAAACAATTATTAATAACATATTAATAGGTTAAGCTTTACATATTCTTTATTATAACCATTGTGGTCATGCATCATCTCTTTTTAAATTATTTTGTTAAAATTGTCTTCACACTTATTACAAAAATATTGTTCTCCTGCACATGCGGTTTTAGTCGATCTCCAACAATAAATTAAGAAAATACCTAGTCACTGTGTATATAAATATGATAACATAGATAAATACATTTATACATACAAAGTTCTTTACGTGATTACGTACCATAAACAAATAACTTAATTTAAAGTGTCCCTGGTACCGTACTCGTACATCATAGATAATTATAATAATGTAGGTACTATACCAGTTATGCATGCCCATTGTCCATCTTTGGATGGGTTTGTAGTTTGGCAGTACGTTGTACTTTCTCTTGTCCAAATTGAAATGGTGCAATTTTTCTCGAATTCCGTTAATAATGTTTATAGAAAAGTTGTCTAAGTTTATCTTTGCGGTTTGTGATTTCGTTTTACTGCTTGCAGGGTGGTATAGAATATTTAGAGTACCTATGGTTAAGCTATTTCTTGCCTAATTAAGTTACTTTGTTTTTGTATACGATGTGAAGGTCCACGTTTAAGTAATGCTTCTAACCTTGTTTTAAAAGGTATTTCCTCCTCTTCTTTGTGTAGTTTTGCTCTATCTGTAGACCTATTTTCAATTAATTTGTCTAAGCTAGGCCGTGTTCGAAAGCTTGAATTCTTAATTTTTCCAACAGTTTTGTAAAGCAGTGGATCAAATTTAGGAGGAGTGGGTATAGCTATTACTTCATTTTTGGAATATGATTCGTTTTCACCGATTAATTTTCTCTCAGTTGTTCTTAAAACTATTTTGTGCATATCTGCTTCACTTTTTGACGGTTTCAGCTTTTCACTAAAGTCTTCTGTTGATGGAAACAGATTTTTATTTTTTTTAATTGTATTTGGGATATGAGGTCGTACAATTAATTGGCTAAGTTTATTTTTAAAATCTTCTGAATGTAGAGGATTCTCATCCTTTGGATTTGTTGAAGCAGACTTACAAATATGTCTACTACGCTTGCTTGCTTTCCAAAATTGAATTTGATCTTGTGCTTGATTGATACTTTTTCTTTTGGATTCAACTGTTAACACCAATTTATCACATTGCAGAATCTCATTGACAAACTTGAATGCTAATTCCCGCACTTCTGTGTATAGTTCGAAATTCGTGGGAAATGTTTCGTTAGCTTTGTTAAACAGCTCAAAACCGACACAGTTTCGTTCATTACTATTATGGATCACAGCTATTGTAGTTGTTTTTACGAAATTATTTGCAATTTCTGAATCGAAGCTTGTTTTTTGTGTATAGTCGGGAGTCGTTATGCCATCATCTTCGTGCTCTAAAACGTCGTCTAGGATTGCAATAACGGAACTTTCGTCTTCAAATATTGTGTTGCAACAACACTTTTTTTGTGGGTTATATTCTTTTGAAAGCGAGAATGAATTTTCATCTGAAATAGCATATTTTTCAAAAAAATTCCTTTCCTCATTTATTATAAGGGAAGCGGGACGAATTTCATCAGACGCTAACCTGAAACATATTTTTTTAGGTTCTGTGTCCTCATTTTCCTTCCTCGTTGGCTGTGGAGGTGATGATATAATATACAAAGCGTTATTGCAAACTTCATTTTCAGCCAGTTTTAGTTGATGATTTAAAGTACTAGTACTACATCGCTGAAGTGCTTCCATAAATGACAGTCTTCGATTTTTAAGTTGATGGTTAGATTTGTCAAACGAGCAATAGGAAATTATAAATATAGGTATGCCTAATAGGGTATACAATTGCGGAAACATGCAATAGGTAATAAGGGCCACATTCTACATGCATATTGATATAATGCCACTTAGGAAAATAGTCATCACCACGTGTTAGAGAAAAGACAAACTTATAATATAAAAACCGATATACTGGGATGTCCTATCCAACATTAAGGCCGGTTTTTTTATACAGGTTTCAAAATTGTTTTTATTGATATGTATACCTAAGTAGTATGTGTTCCGAAACAGTTATAATTTTAAAGGCTACACCTATATCTAATAAACTATAACCTTAAAGGTGGTGAAAATGTACTCCTGCCATTAGATCCCACCAACAGGATTACATAAGCTGAACATTGTCTAACAATACATATGACTATATGAATAGAACACTTTTTAACTATAGTGTATACGTAATAGAAATATCACAAACTCATTGAAAGTAGTTAAGCTTGTATCAGACGATATGTTGAATCAGGAAACATTTGCTGAAAATTGTGTTCCAATCGCACAACAAATCGTGCATACTTGATGACAGAAATTTTTTTTACACGAAATGTTATGATTGGAACACAATTTTCAGCAAACGTTTGCTGATTCAACATAATCGTCTGATACTAGCTTTAGAAATAAAAAAATTTTTATTTATTTTCATGCATTTGTTTTTTACATTTTGTGTTTTGTTGCTGAATAGCTGCAGTTAAAAAAGTATGTTCCAAAACTACATCATCTAATTAGCAATCATGAAAATATATGGTACCTAAGACACGTAGTTAATGACATGATATAGCTAAATCAAGTGGATTTAGCTTAATCACGTTGGTAGGAACATGGTAATATTCTTATTATTATTGTATTATATATAAACGGATTGACTTCTTTCGTGCTGTATACATACCAATGACACCCAGTATAGGTCCCTATATATTTAAATTTTCTGAATTTACAGGACATTCAGTGTGAAACTGGATTTTAAATAATTTGACTAGTTTCCTCCATGGCCATAAAAATAAATTTAAATGCTACTAACCTATAACCATCCAGATGCCAAATCGAATCCACGTCATAGCATCGAGCTGAAGCATTAGGTAAATGTTTATAAAAATACTGATAGCTGGTACTAACGGTACTAGAGGAACTCGAAAAATTGGTGTGTACAGTTCTCTTGGCTGCATCGAAATAGCTGTTAAAAGTATTATTATCAATAAAACAAAAATACTTAAAAGCACAAGGGCCCAGAGGTCGTGGTTTATGATAGCATCACTTGCAGTCATGATAAGAACTCCACACAGCAAAGAAATAAAACCTAAAGCAAATTAAAAACAATTACTTAAACCATTTCCGTTTGAATCGTTGCCAATAACACAAATTACAGAATAATATAGTCAGTGATCCTACAATCTTTGTCGACAAGGAAGTTGGAGTGGATAAACGCTGAAAGTTAAACATCTGGTGCAGAAGATTTTTAAATGTTATTTTTGTACCATTAGATGTAAGCATGGAATTTTCAGTTAGGGGACAATCAGCTCTATTGTGTTTTTCTTCACCATCATTTTTCATAAACCTTTTAAAATAGAAAAAGTAACGTTTAAGCAAAAAACATATACAAAATCGAATTCACCTTAAAATAGTTATTGAAAAAGCAACCACTGTATATGCTAATAGAGTCCCTATAGAGAGTAAGCTAACTAATTGTGCTAGGTTGAAAGTTCCAGCAATTATTCCTAAAATGATTGTTATATTAGTAACGAGTAAGAAAAATCAATGCCATGCAATTATTAATATCTACCGGTCAAAAATGCAGCAAAAATTGACCCTGTCACTGGAGTCCTAAAGCGCGGGCTCACTTTGCCAAGGAAGCGGAACAGTAATCCATCTTCAGCCATAGAGTAAATAATTCTTGGAATTGGAAAAAGTGCTCCAAATAAACTAATTTAATAGCATTCCAACTGATTACTTAAATATTTTACAAAATTAGTATGTGACAAACCTTGCGAGGAGTCCAATCAATCCGCCGATTGTTACAGCCCACATTGCAAAGTTCCAGCCAATTTCCTTAAAAGCAAATGGAAGAGGCGCATTTGGATCCTATTAAAGACTATGTATGTACAACATTTTAAACACATTAAAGAAATGAAACATTTACCTGGATATAATACGGCACCATAAGAGTTAAAACAGTAGAAACTCCAAAATAGCAAAGGAAAATTATTAAAAGTGAATAAAAAATAGATCGAGGGATATTTTTTTGAGGATTGCGCACTTCTTCGCCTGTAGTAGCTATGCAGTCGAACCCCACGAATCCAAAGAAACAAGTGGCCGCTCCCTTCAATGTACCTTCAATACCAAATGGAAAATATCCACCCTTTCCGATGTTATAACCAGTTCCAGTGAAATTAGCAGAGGGGTCGACTTGCCAGTTGGAAATGTCAGCTATGAAAGTTTGCGTTAATAATAATTATTATAAAAATATTTTATATGTATTTAATATCCAAATTACCCTTTATAGAGCCAGCTATGATAACGAAAACCAGAACTGAAATATTTAGCAATGTGCAAAAATTGTTGAGCATTGTGGATGTCTCTACGCCAAAAGCTGTTCCGACTGCAAGAAAAATATATATATAACTATTTTAAAGGAAACTTATAGACAAATGTAATAATTTAGGTCCACATGGCATTCAATAATGAAATTGGTTTCACAAAAAATTTCGACATATACATATTTACTTCATAAACTCAATCTTTATATGTCTAACTCAATAAATTTTAGTATTTGTTGGGCAATATACTCTAAGCATTTTAGAATTTATTTGCAATGTAAGTTGTATACATATTCTATTTACACCGCACTGAAAACTGAGTTTTCGACACCGAACACCAACTATGTTTTGTTAGACATTTCAATTATATGTAGCCCTGAACTAGCTATGAAATGTTTGTTTCAACTAGACCTTTATTTTTGTAACACAATTTTGCTCGTATTCACATACATAAAAAAACATACGTTAATAATGGTAATGTCTAACAGCATAAAATAATTACGTACTACGACTATCAAAATGAAAACAACGGAAAATAAGAATTTAGTTTTTACAGGCAATGCTGCCTGCAACTGGAATATGTATGGGAAAACTTATGTTTTCGAGTGTTTTCGCGATAACCCAGTTTTCGTTTTTTTTTTGTGAATAGGGTGTATAATACCTACCCTAACTACAACTAAAAGTAAATCGTTTTAGTATCGTCGATTATTTATTTTTTTAGCAGCCACTTGACTAGCAATTTCGTTTAATATAATATTGACATATCAATGTTAGCCACATGAACCAAAAATGCACATTATTTGCTCACGTAATTTTTATAATTTGAATAATAATAATTACCTCCGAAAATAACGGCTAATCCAAATGCAAACAAATCGAAATATTCCCCTAAAAAATCCCATTTTATTGGGGCTACACTTGTAAAATATGATTTCAAAGCATCATTCAAAAGAGTATCCAAGTATAGACTAATGCCTCTACAGACACCCGCTGTTCCAATCACATACTCCAAAATTAAATTCCAACCAATAACAAAAGCCACAAATTCTCCGATACAAACATAACTATATATATATGCTGAACCGGCTTTTGGTACTCTTGCTCCAAACTCAGCATAGCAAATACCTTTTAAAGTTAGTAAGAGAAACATGTTAAAAAATATTTAAGTATTAATATTGTATTTCTACCTGCTAAAGCTGATGCCAGTGCGGCTATAGCAAATGATATCATTACCGATGGACCAGCTTGATCTTTAGCGATTTGTCCAGCAAGAACGTAAACGCCGGCTCCAAGTGTCGACCCAACTCCCAAGGTAGTTAAGTCGAAAAGTCCTAAGACTCTATTCAATTTTGATTCTTCTTCATCCACATCTTTAATGACTTTTCGTCTAGTCAACACTTTCCAGTAAGATGGCTGTGTAGGCATATTGTAGTAAGTTACACACTGTCTTAGAACGTCGTATCCTCAATTAGCACAGCACAACTCAAATTGATTGTTTAACCGGGTCAAGAGGAGCAATTTGAGGCCAATAGTCGATGCTATGTCGAGAAATTGATAACCCGTAAATAATCTAATTAATTTATTAAATTATTCTAAAATGTTTGATTAATGCTTATATTATAGACTTAGCAGTATACGTTTGTTGATAAGAAGTATCAATTGAATTCATATTTTTAATGAATTAACTTATCAAAAGAATGATATACTGTGTTTCTTGTATTTTAATTATGAAAATGTAGTTAATATCCAGTTCAGTTTATATTCAAAATAATGTCCAAATTATAATATCTATTAAAAAACCTACACAGTATCTACATCAACTTTTCTCTGTCCTCTGCTAAAAAAACGATTCAGTGTGTAACATTGTTAAGGTGCTAGTGAGCTTGTACACGGCATGTACCCATTGGGACCATTCGATTCCCAATGGTGACGGTCGAATAGTCGATGACGTCAGTGCTACATACGTATGTGGCTTGCTACATGCCGTGTACTAGCACCTTTATATTCGTAATGCATGTGTTTTTTGCAATAATTATTCTGACCAAAACCGTAAATATGGACATGGACTTAATTTTGCAGCAATTGCTATCATCTTGGTCATAACTCATAATTGTTGTTCTTCCTCGTCATCTGTGGATTTCGATTCTTCGTCGATATGATTATCCATATGAAGTTCGTATGTTTCCACCGACAAACGAAAACAATTTGCACAGCCGATGTACTGTCAAAAAACGCACTAATACATTTACAAAAGCAGATCAATTTGCTTTCATGAGATCTGAAATAAAAATCGGATGTGCCCAATGGAAAATCACATTAATTCTCTACGACGCGACGCGACGTTTTTTTTAACAAAAGAGTGGTGTCAATATTTTTGAGAAATGAAATGAAAAATTTAACTATATAATATGTATGTAGATAAACATATACATTTGTAATATATGTAAAATATCAGCCAAAGAATTAAAGCAAAGTTTTGCGATGATCCATAGGGACTAAGACTAGGAAATTATATTTAATTTAGCTTTTATATTAAATGTACTTTCCATACTAAGACTAGGAAATTCCGGCCTATTTCAATGGAACTAAGACAATTTATTAATGCTATTTTAAAAATGAAAACACTTAAAATCTGGTACCTACTTTTGGCTTGAAATTTGTACTTCTAAAAGGAATAGCTGCGTTCTAATAAAGTTCACTTTATATGGCTTATATTTTAGCATTATATTGTAACTAAGAAGTAAATTCAAAATAAGTACGCACAAATAAATATATATTAATTGTATCTTTCTGATGCTCTTATCAGGTAGATACATATCTATATATTTTCAAAAGTATACTGTATTAAACTATTTTGCCTACGCTCCAAGGGAACTGATAACAAAATATACCACAAGTACCAGGTTTTTGGAAAATATCACACTCTTACAAACACTATGTGTACACATTATATTATGTATAACCAACTTTTCTTTACACCTTTTGATATTGAATCACAGCTAGGTATATTGTAATAAAATTAATATTGCGTCCGTTAAAAAGTATCACCATCTGCAGAATGCAACAAACTGAACTCGAATAATATTTCAGATGACTTAGCGCCGGGTTTCTGTAGAGATAACAAAACTTTTTTAAGTTGACTCGATCTTATCTAACGACAATAATTGAATATAATATTTCTGTTCTATTTGCGTTTCATTGTATACCTACATATTAAGTATGTGCTTCATTTATGTCAATGAGTAATTACGATAAGAATCTCTGTACCTAAACATCGGTTTGAAAAAGAACTTGGTGGTTGGTAGTGATAAAATACATTTTGCATAAACTTCTAGATTCATTAATAATAGGTACGATATTTTTCCATGTTTTAAAATCAAAACATGTGATTTGAATTGACGCTAATTTGATGCTGCAATTATTCTGTCAGGTAGCTTGTCGTCATCATTGTCGCATTCTCGGCAACCGGTCGGTAACGAGTAGTGGACTTACGATTCCTCGACAACGGCATCGACTTAGCATTGCCACACATAGAACATTTATCTTCGCTCATAGAAAAAGACGGCTCTAATCGCGTAATTTTTCAAACGAGCATCGTCGAGACGATTGAATTGAACGACGTCGTTTTCAGTTTGCTTCATATAAAATCTATATCACGCATCGTTCAATCGAATCGTTCATCGTTTTCGTTTTAAACAGTTTGAGCACTGTTTGTTTACAGCAGTGCTCAAACTATGACGGCTAAAAAATAATAAATAAATTGAATATAGACAATTTGTTTATTAGTTTTTCTGCTTTCTGGAGCAATTGTCTTATGGATTATGCATTGAATTACATAATGTAAGTAAATATTTAATATAAATATTGTATTAGCTAACGAATTATTAAATTTTTTTGCAGAAGCGTCAATATATTAATAGTTACAAATTTTTAATGACTTGGCTGCGGAGCTCAATGCCACTGGGCTACCCATTAAGACGGCTGCTGCGTGGAAGTAGGTAAGTAAGAATCAGTACCTGCAAGCTGCAACATATTCCATATGGAGCCGGTGCTTTGATTGATTAAAATAAATCTATATAAAACTGCAAAAATACACCAAAAACGATGAAACGATTGCAAATTAGCCATCGTTCAATCGAATCGTTTCGACGACGCCATTTGACAGTTAAATTGTTTAAATAAAACAATAAAAAACGATGATAGTTCAATCTTTTCGACGATCATCGATCACATATATATGTGGCGTGCTACATACCGTGTACTAGCACCTTAAGGCAAAACGTGCATGCCGTGTACTCGTCATACTTTTCGCACATGCCACAATATACAAAACGTGATGTCGAGTAATTATCGTGACGTCAGAGTAGCATGCGTATGTCGTGTTTGTCATGTCGTGTACTCGTGGTTTAATGAATTCGTGGCTGTCCCATAAGTGTCCCTGTTGCTGTATAGCTGTCTAGAAAAAATATATACATCTGCAATAGTTTTTTTTTTAAATAGAATACAACTCCTTACTAAACCTTCTTCTTTTTTGTGGAACACAATGGTAGCCTACAAACTTCAAACTTTAAACATTGTTTTTAAAAGTTCAAGGTTTCTGAGTTAGTACAACGTTCACACTTACCTCAGACATGCACAGCATTACGTCGTAGGTAACTGCTATATAGAGCGATGCAAATTAATTTGTACTATCAACAGTTTTTACAGTCTTTACGGGAACCCAGCCCGAACTTCAACTTCCTATGGGGTCTGCCTTATCATCGCTGTAGAAGAATAGTTCATTGCAAAACACAGAGCTTCTTATCTTCACCACTTCTTTGGTATAACCTTGACTTTGGCTCTCTCCCATCCGATTCCACCAAATGCGTATTCTGGCCTTTAGGACAACATTTTCAAGTTGTTCGGGTGTTATCTAGGCTTTTTTAAGCCTTGGTCCTCTTTCATTTGCCTCTTTCTCTGAACGTGTTGGCTCTTGGATAAGATGTCCGAGGTGCCTTCGTGCCTGTAGAGACTCTGCTGAAAGCCAGCACCTTTCTTACGTCCGTTGTTTTTTCCAGTGGTTTTTGACTTATTTGTTCCTTATTAGTCCCGTAACTAAAAGCTTTCAAAAATCTTTAAATTATGACTCAAGTTTTGTGAAAGTAAAAAAAAACTCGTTTGCCAAAAAGAAACTTGATGTATGATATGCATTATCCCCAAGCCTACATTAAGGCCAGGGTAACTATTGAAATTGAGTTAATTTAATTAACTACCATGTAAGAGCAGACTGTTTCCAAAAATAATCGAAGAATATTAAAATATTTATTTTATGTTCACAATCTAATTTAAAAGCTGGATAGGTCAGAATCAGAGTAGACTACTTTTCGAATGTGCTTCTCATTATATAGTTAGTGGTAGTGCTATATTACTGAAACTTTTCAGAGCTGGTAAACCAACCTGCACTGCACGTGTATCGCTCGGATCAGAAGCAAGCACTGTAACTGCCACAATGACCACCACCTGTATGTTTAATATTATATGTTTTGTACATATATGTTAAATAAATGAATCAATATAATTTGAATTTATGACATTTCAGTGACCTTTAAGATTACCCTGCAAAAGCTGGGTAATTCGAGGATTATTTCATTATAGGTACATATTCAAATATTAATTAGATTCAAAAAAATCAAACATTTAATCGAATAGCTTTAGTTCTTTTAACTTCTCATTTGCACTTAAATTTATAGGTATATCTATGATGATATGTTATTGAAGTCATTTTGCATGGCCTTGCAATTATTGTCTTTAACGGTTGCATCTGGTATTCTTATCTCATCGGGAATATGTCTTGTAAGTTTGCTGTGCTTCAAACTATATGAGAAGTATATGAACAGACCTGTTGAGGTTAAATTTATCATTTCACATTGTCAAAACAAATTATTTATATACTTCGCGCTTACCCATAATGATCCATATAATAAATCTCACCCATGTCATATATTCTAATTTGATCATGAGGTACACGTTAATAAAAATCGATATTCCTGGAAGCCATGGAACGAAAGGAACCTTAAAAGAAAGTTTACTTTCGGACATTGGTTGCTTTGAAATTAAATACAATGTTAGACACGCTGGAAGCATTGTCAGAAGGAGAAGCACTATATCGAGATTTGTCGTAGCATATATGTCCTCTTCGAATTTAGATAATACTAGGGATAGTAGCAAGCACCAAATAACTAAGAAAAGAAAATTTTATAAGAATTTTGTTTTGTAAATTATGCTAACAGTTTGTATTACCATAGATAGATGCGCATCGAGTAACTATTCTTGATGTATTTTTATTTGGTTCCTTATTTTTGTCCAGGTTAAATAGTTCTCTTAAAATTGAGAACCGATTGCATTTCCTTTTTATCACTCCACCTGGGACACTTAGTATATTTTTTCCATCAAATTTATACCGAAGTATTAGTACACAACCAGCAACCATAGAGTAGGCCAAAAGTGTTCCAATTGACATCATATCGACCAATTGAGTCAAATTAAAAACTCCAGCTAAAAGGGCTGTAAGTAATCCAGTCAAAAGTGTACCATTGAAGGGAGTTTTATATTTGCCGCTAATTTCACCCATAAATTTGAAGAGTAAACCATCCGATGACATAGCAAACACGATTCTTGGTAGGGGAAACATGGCCCCCATCAAACTTGAACAAAGACCAAACATAGCTCCTACAGTTACAATATACTCAGGTAGAACCCATCCATAAATTCGAAAAATATGAGGGAGTGGAGCATTTTCATCTTGTTGAAAATACGGTAACATCATTGTTAGCACCGTTGATACACCAAAATATGCCAAAAATATCATAGCCAATGATGTTATTACTGCAAATGGAATCGATTTGCGTGGATTTATCGCCTCTTCGCCTGCCGTTGCTATACAATCGAAACCAATAAAACCGTAGAAACAAACTGCGGCTCCCTTAAGAACACCCGAAAAACCATACGGCATAAACCCTCCATGGCCATATCCATCTGGAACTGATTCTGGTGGGATGGTCCAATTTTTACTGTCGATCTTAAATAAGCCAGCAAAGATAACAAACACGACTACGGCAAGATTAAGAATAGTAAATACGTTGTTCACAATGGTTGACTCCTTAGCACCCAAAGCTATTCCCCCTAAATTAATATTATAATATTATATTAACCATTGAATATCTATCAATGTTATATTAGACTTACAAGAAAACAATATTGTCACCCCAAAGGCGAACACATCAGGATAACCACTTAATCCTTCGATATTCAGAGGAACGTGTTCCATAAGAAAATTTTTCATTGCATATCCACATAAAGAGTCCAAATAAGTACTTAGGCCTTTAACTACACTCGCAGATCCTTAAAATACCAGTTTTTTTTATTATTAGTAGTAGTGTTATTATGGTTTATTTATGGTGCACATTTTTGTGAAGTCTTTCAACTCTAATTTTAAATTGGTTTCAATTACTATCAATCAATTAGAATCTGGGTTATTTACTTTCAATTGAATAGTTTAAGTAAAATGCTGACAACTTACCAATAGCATATTCAAGTATAAGATTCCATCCAATTATATATGCTATGAATTCCCCAATTGTAACGTAACTATAGATATAAGCCGAACCAGCTTTTGGTACTCTCGCTCCAAATTCAGCATAGCATAGGCCAGCAAATATCGATGCAATCGCAGCTATGAGAAAGCTAATTACTACTGCAGGGCCAGCTTTTGTTTTCGATACCTCTCCAGCTAATACATAAACTCCAACGCCCAGGGTGCTACCAATGCCCAGAGCTGTTAAATCAAATGTTGATAATACCTTAGCGAGCTTGGATTCCGAAGAATCTTCAATCGATTTTTTGCGTGCCAGTACGTCACACGCCAGAAAGTAGAATTTTTTAATTGACATTCCGACTGAATGGGTATTAAGAAATTTGGATGTTATAGATTATAAATATTTGATTATTGTTTGCTTATTTATTATGTGATATTATGCAACGAGTTGTGAATAGCATTCGCTAACATACGTCGCTACGATGTAATTACGAAAGTCTGACAATTTTTCGTTCTAGCACTATTTTACTGTAGCTCATAGTTCGTTATGTGTGCATTTTAAAAAATAATATGTGTAATTTGAGTTTACTCGTATTCGCAGTAATTGGAAGAAGTGAATTGTTTGAATCCCATACAAAAATCGGAATTCCAAAACTAACACTGTATTCAATATTTTCGGCGAGGTTATGATCAGGATTATAGGGATCATAAATTCATAAGCCTCTCACTTTGCTGCATTACTACTGGCCCCCGCGTGGGGCTCGCCGAGATTTGCTGTAGTGTAGTGTAATCCCTAGTGACTGCGCCCACACTATTGTTTAGTAGACACAAAATCCAAATTTATTATTTGCGTAAAACTAAAAATACATATTATGAATCTACATATTTCAAAATAACATCTTTAACACTCACATAATGTAGTTAAATTACAAATACGTAATTATTACGAAGTGCGGGTTTTTTGCAATAATGTTATTTACGTATTTCAAAATTTAAAAAAAAAATAAAACGTTTCAGCGAGAAGTAGGTAGGTATAGCCTACAATTCGGTTATGGCTTCGTTTGTTGAAAGTATCTAACTATCCATATCGTAAAATTGAAATTGAAAATAGTATTATAGCATATATTTTGAGGATTAAGCGGTCTCCTCTACAAAAACATTAACTAGGTACTTGAAGAATTTCAATGATTCGCTTACGTGGTTTTCTGCTATATACTTATGGTTCACAATTTTAATTTGGTATCAGTACCTACACCATTTGCAGATAGAAAACTTTATTTCGGATCGTCTTTAAGCGCGAGTATGACAGTGACAGACAGTCACAACAAACTGTTTTCAATTATAAAGCAAAAAAAAAAGCTTGTTCAGAGCTTTTCGCTTTAAATTAAGCGTACGAGTTGTATAAACGTGTAGATGTAGAAGAATTAAGTACATCACTTTGTATGTATTTAATTGTTTAAAACTTAATAGACCCGACTCCGCCAGGGCCAGTGTATATTGAATCCCTACTTGTTACTTCAATACATCCCCTGGCCCTCATGCGTTTCGGATAGATTACAATTTTTTTTATTATTATTATCTTTTTATAATTATGTAGGTATTTAACAAAAATCCCAAAAAGAGTGAAATATGTAATATCAATATGAATAGTTTGAGGTTACTTCAATACATACCCTCATGCGTTTCGGATAGATTTTAATTTTTTTTACTATTATTATCTTTTTATAATTTTTATATTTTACAAAAATCCCATAAAGAGTGAAATGTGTAATATCAATATGTATGGTATGATTGAGGACACTGGAGTATTTTGAGTAGGTGTAAGGTTGAGTATATCCAATTTTTTATACCTATTTGTTGTTTGTTTCCCTTCAAACAAAAATTCTCGTTTTTTAAAGTAAAATCTATTGAAGTAGGGTTTCTGTGTGATATTCGCTTAAAAATGCTAATCGAGGTCTTTACGACTGAGGGGACGTATTGAGCGACCCACTTGGCTACGCTCATATATTTTACTAATCTTTATCTATATAATATTATATAAAACAGAGGAGCATACATAAGATAACGCTCGAGATCAGATCGTCGGATTTGAGCTAATCTTTTTTGTTTTCCTGTATTCGTACCCAAGGAAAATTCTAAAGGGAAATTGAAAAATTCGGAAAAATCCCATAAATTTTGTATGGGAAATTGTTTTTGTCATTTTGATGGTAAAATTACAGTTCAAATGTTTGCATAAGAGCTCAAAATTGGGCAAATTTTCCCTCGAACTCGTAAAATTCGAAAACATTTTTGAGTATACCTATACCTACATTTTATGGATGGCTAATTTTTTTCTTCATTTTTACGTAATAATAGATAATAGCTCCAAATTTGGATAATTTTTAATCGGAAATGTGAATGTGTGATTTATTGCCCACAAATTCGTACGCAATGATTTTTTTGCAAATCCAGCCACAAATTTAGTACGCCAATTCATTTTAAAATATCATCTATATAGGTAGGTAAGTAAGCGCCTTTCAACAAAAGAATTTTTGGAGATTTTTTTTTTAATTCTTAATTTTCGAAAACCAAACTGTCTATTAGAATTAGACAATGCATTGTTTGAAGTGAGTCCGCTCAGCCGTTTACTCTGCAAACAAAAGTTTACACAGACAGAACTGACATTACGACTTCTTTGGACTTCTCTTCAGAGTTATGCCATCGTTCGTATACCCTATTCACACCGAATCGAAAACGCTCAAATACTTCATTGAAAACAAAATTTTTCCATACAAATTGCAGCATTCTAAACGAGTTTGACTTTGAAGTTATTTTGCACGAAAACAGCACGAAATTGACTTCCAAGTTTATCACAACCACTCTCTAGTGTCGCTATTTATTATTGGAACGAGTCCGAGCGGTTGAAATAAAAAGCTTTCGAAGGACAGTTACACTCTCAAATGTTTGTCATTTGCGATAGGTGGCGCAGTGAAAAACCCCAAAGATGTTATTTGTGTTTTCCGCGGGTTGAACCTGTTTTAGATACTAAATACCTACCAACAGCCTTGTACCTACTTTTGTTTGGAATTACTCGATTATACAACCTTTACGTATCAAAACATAGTATTCGGTATCCTTTTCCTATCGTAAAAGCATTCAAATATTTCCCAGTATGCACAAAATACCTATAGGTATTTACTACGTTGTTTAGCGGTTTCTTGGTTCATGCCTCCGTGTTCCAATAAGGTTGATTTCATCAAAATTTACTCGTAGATATAGGTACGCCAAAAGACAGAGCATCCCATAACAAAATAATTCTTAACTGTTCCAATGTGCTACGTAATTTTTAAACAAAAAGTTCGTAGTTTAAAATCTACAGTTTCTTTAATAGCTATGAGGTTATTATAATAGTTATTTAACATTATAATCAAAAAATCAATCCAATTTTCTTATGTATGCACTTTTTTTTAAAGGTACGTCCATATAACTGCGACCTTAGTTAGTGGTTTTTGTAAGTAAAGTATGGTATAGGATTGGTCATTGGAAATAACTGAAATAGGTATAAAGCTTTTCTGTTTCAATGCCAATGAACGTTTTCATAAGTTCATTTTGAATGCACGTATAAGATATGTGTGTGTGTGTGTAAGGATTCTCTTTTCTCTATCAGTTCAGTAGCTGTTTCTATGAATCCCGTTTCTGACTGAACTCTGAAGTCAGTAGCATTATATAGGAAAACCAGGCTGGATGTCGGGTACGGAATTGGGAATATTCGGAAACTTCTGACTAAGCAATATTTTTGGGAGAACAGTTATTTCATCCTCTAAAGAGCAATTAATGGCATAGATACATATTTAAAAACTAAATAGTTGATATGAATATCCGAGTGCGAGTAAAACATTTCTTTAGATAATTTTTTGTGGCTTTTGTCTGGAGCATGCGTCGAGTTTTTCGTCTTTTCCATATTATAATCGTAACAGTGCGTATGTTTAGTTTGTGTCCTCTGCTTCACAAATGTTTGTTAAGCTAATGGATTTACAACCAGGTTCAAATGTAGTTACACTTTTATAAGAAAAAAAAACATTTTTAAAGTGACATCATTCTCTATCGCCCGCCCTCAAAAACATAATTTGCGGAAAAAGTGTATAATACAACATTATTGAAGTGTGCGTTAGCACATAAATATTAGCTATCCGAACGATACCCTTTGACACCCACACGATACCATTTATCGCGTACATACATGTGAGATATACATACATATTTTTCAAAAGGAAGGATTTCATTCATTTATTTATTGTTGTCGTACATCATGCACACGATTCAAAACGAAAGCTCACGTTGAGTTGTCTTATCATGTAGATAGTGTTATTGTAGTGAATGACTCGTGAATGATGCAATTAATTACATGCACAACAGTGCTTTTATTTTAACAATAGTGTAGTACTATTAGTCGAATCTATACTACATATCGGATTAAAAGGTAATCAAGGAATTTCATTACTTAGGTAAGCTATAATCGAGTTACCTACATATGAATTTATGAATTAGGTCTAACATTATAGCATAAATTTAGTAGATCCACAATTTTTTTGCGTAACCGCCGAAGGGCTGAATTTAGAAGCTTAGATACTCATATAAAGTTACCTATTGCCAATTGTCGGTTGGTAAACAAATATGTATGTAGAAAATTTGTTCAATTTCACTTATGCATGTATTTACACCATAACATTTTTCTACAGAAGTGCAATAGCGACCAAAGATGAATAATTAATAAATAATGTTTAATAAATACAAACCAAAGCAATTAGATAGCAATTAGCAATCTACATTATTATTAAATTTTCGTTAATACTCGCTCCAATGTCCATTGCCTCTGCATGTTCCTAGCCATCTTAGACAATTGAATAGTTGCACCGGTTGAACTAATTTTAGATACTAAAACAGACGAAAAAAAAAAGTTTTATAATTTGTAGCTAGATTTTGCTTTACTACCTATTTAAAAAAAATTTTGTTTTTTATCCGATTGACTTTAAAGCACTTAGTTCAAATCTGCAAAAAAATCCGATATCTTACCCTTTGGGCGTGGAACGTCCAAAAGTTAAAAAATACCACATTAAAATAATAGAACCAAAAGTTCAGGAATAGAGTGTACAATTTTTCTATCTATATATATAAAAATTGAGCCCTAAAATGTTTGTCGTCGATTCACGCCTTAACGCATTCACCGATTTTAACCAAACTTTCACACATCTTTGGTATTGGTCCGTATACGGTTTCTGTGAAGTTTGGTCAAAAAAAAGGTCGTGGCACCGTCCATACAAAAAAAAAAACATTCAAAGTTGTATACCTCGAAAACCACCAAACCAATTGAGCTTAAACTTACAGATAATCTTAGTTATTGACCCTGGATTTGTTCTGTGAAGTTTGGTCAAAATCGGACAACGCGGCGCGGCACCGACCATACAAAAAAAAAAAAACATTCAAAAACGTATACCTGAACAACATCTTCTATATCTATGGGGTGAAACTCGATGACGTTTTATCTCGATAACCGCTAGGCCGATTTTCATTATTTTTTTTTTGTTTTGTCCGTAGTGCTGTATTTCAGGTTTAGGCAGAAAGAAAATCCCACCAAGTCGATTTATTATCATTTCTCACATTTTACGAAAGTATATTATTACCCAAGACCTAGCAATACAATTCCTATGCACGGGCAAAGCCGGCCGGTTACAGCTTCTTCGACAGTCTTGGAATTGCAAGCCAAAGTTTTTAAAATTTATTATATTAAAATAAATAATGAAAGTCAATATTATTGTCTAGGGCAGCGGTTCCCAATCTTTTTTGGTCGCGGAGCACTTTGATGGAGAGAAATTCCTCGCGGAGCACTTCGTTGTCCGTACGTATCCCAGGTATCCCAGTTTTCGTAGTTACGGAAAACGCAATTATACTATTTTCCGATTTTTTTAAAATTGTATTAAATTGAAGAAACAAATAACATGTATGTGATGTGACCTTAAGCATTTTATAAAATATTTAAATTTGGTAGAAAAAAAAATATCTACGTAATTCAAAAACATTTTTAACTCATTTTCGAGTTTGCCACAGAATAACAAAAACTTTAAAACTCCAGTTTCCAAAACTTATAAAAAAAATTACCAATATTTACTGGCTTAGCCTTTATGTTTTTAAAACGACAGTCAATCTTTTCTGAAGACTTTCCACTAAAATCCGGCATCTTATATAAATAAATAGATATTTGGCGCTCTTCAGCATTTCTTGATTTTTTGGCTTTTAATGCTCTTTCGATGTCGACGCACAAGTTTTTATTTCGGTTCAGGTCGGGACTTTGCGTGGGTCAATCCAAAACATTCATTTTGTTATCTGTAAGCTAGCTTCACTCTCCGCGGGGTATGATAAGGATCGTTGTGGTGTTAGAAATCATTATGTTACTGGTATGTATGAAAAAAGGGCTTTCTCTAATATGCTTATAAAAGCATATTAAAAGTCGACACTTATACAACTAATAGACCAACACCGAACTAAGAGAATGCACCACAGACCATTACTTTCTATCCTCCATGTTTTATGGTCTGAAGCGTATACTTTGGCTGCAATTCTTTGTTTGGAGGACGCCTTACACACACTTTTCCATCTGATCCAAATAAATTATACTTGAATATGGCACCCCAGCGAACTTTTTTCCAAAACTGCAATGGTTTTTGTAGGTGGAGTGTTGCGAAGTTCTGCTTCTTCCACATGTTTTAGTGGAACATGCATCCGCGAAGATTTTCTTATGTACCTAACAGCCCTGGCCGCGAGTTCTTGATGACGTTCAGAACAATCTCCCTAATTTGTATAAATTTCAAAAATGAATTGGCTCTACTTGTCCGGCAAATCTTTCTTTGGAGCAGTTTTGCGTCCAATCTTTTTTCTTTTGCGGTTCTCAAAACTTCCGGATTTCGGTCTTCTTAGAAACAAGTATTTCCCCGAAAACAAGCTTCGTAGAACAACCAAATCTTTTCGCAATCAACGCCATTGATTCGTTTCCATTTTGATAGCTCTGAAGTTCACGATTTATTTTTACGAATTTTTGTACAGTGTAATCAATACCCAAATTCCATTGCTGCGAACAAAATGACAAATTTCAGATGGAATTTTCATATTTTTTCCAATCTTTCCGCGGAGCACTTGGATTTTCATGGGGGAGCACCAAGTGCTCCGCGGAGCACACTTTGGGAAACTCGGGTCTAGGCAATACGATTTCTGAAAAAAAAAAAAAACAAAAAAAGTTGTGTACCACAAAGCTCACAATAAAAACAGTTTATCTATTTAACTATTTTGCACTACGAAGTGTGCACGGGCTACGCTAGTACTTAACTAAATTTGTTTATATTAATTAAATGTGCAGTTAACTCGTAAAAAGTTTCAACAAAATCGAATCAAAAAACGAAAAAACCTTTATACTAATTGAAAAAAAAAAATGCATATTCTATAAACCTTGCATATACCCAACCTTCCACATACTCTAAATCCTACAGTGAACACCATCATACATATTTTACTGTTAATGGGATTTTTTTCCTACTTTGTCTATTTTACGTTGCGAATTTGTTATTCCTTATTGTTTTCTCGACTTTCGATCCTATTGCACCAAATACTAAAAAGTATGTATGTAATCTACATTATCTCTAAATTACAGAAGCAAAACATCGACATCGACGTCATTAAGTTTGAATTTCCTTTATACTGATCTTTCACTTTTTTGTTTGAGAAATATATTATAAGTCACAAGTCCTTTCGAAGAGGTCTTAGAAATTTTATACCAAAAGGATCAAGTCGAAGAACGCAGTGCTAAAGTTTCAAGAGCTGGCTTACGTAGCAATTAATTACTATAAAAAAATAAGAAAAATGAAGCAAAACAAAACGACGGACCAAACAATTGTTTTAAACTTCTACTCCTCTTAATACAAAAACGCCACTGTAAAAAAAACTTTATTTTCGAATAGGCAGTAAAGTAAAATTTTGCCTAATTTGAAAGAAAGGTGAAGTTTACCTTTTTAGCTAAGTTTTATAAACTATCCAGTAAAATTGGTCAAAATGAACACGTGGCAAGAAATTGTGGAAAAAAAGAACAAAACAAACGAAAAATGCAAAGTCTATCTATGGAACGTTGTGCCACCCCTGACAAACATCCGAGAGTATAAATGTCCTGGAAAATCTTCTCAACTCCGCCTTTTGGATTTTCTATAAAATTGTAGGTCCCTTCCATTTGTCCCAAAAAAAAATAAAAAAAGCACACACAAACGAATGGTTGTGAGAAGCTAAGCCTATAGATATCCTATACGGACCTGTTGCGCCACCTTTCTATTTATTGTGGAATTTGCTACAGTTTCTTGTAACAAAACCACTGTGAATCATGTATAATTAAGCTTAACTTAATTTAACTCATAAAACTACATAAAAAAAACACATACAGCTTAAATAGCAAGGAATTACCTACATGAAATAAGTTGTGGACATTGAAGCGGTCTCGAGAAATTTTAGCAAATTTGTCTTTAAGGGTGAAAATAAAAACCCCGATGCTCTTGATGAGTACAACAATTACTTTTATCATCTCCTGAAAAAAAAAGTTTTTGAATTGTCATCATCCGAGAAATGGAGGTATCAGAGTAGGTATGGGGAGCAATTTCATACTATGGGCTATGGCGCTTTAGAACTGGAATTAATAATCGTTTCCAACAAGATATTCAAAGTCAAACAGAATAAAGCCCAAATAGTACCCCGCCCATAAAACTCACATTGTTCCAATAGGTTATATGGCTCTTTGATTTTTTAGATTATATCCATAATGGTGGAGGCAGTACACAAAATTAAAATAACACACAACTGATGAGAAATAAATAAAGAAACTCAAAATAAAGTCGGTATTTTGTCCTTTTTCGACTTTTATCGACTATTTATATGAACCGGGAAAATAGATAAGTTTTAGCATGGTAGCAAAAAAAGAGTAAAACTGCATACTTTAGCACATTTGAAGTTACATATATGTTTATTTTATTCACTACTAGCTGGTACACTGCGTGCGTTGCTACGCATTGTCATTACAATATTAAAATAATTTTGGATCATTTTCTTATATATTTTTGTTCATTTTTACAACCTTTTACCCAACTTTTCTTTATATTTGTTTGTGAAAAAATGTATTAATAAATTTTCGACACAGTTCTTAAATCCTAAAACTTTTTATTTGACCATTATATGACCAACAATTAAGATATAAATAACCCTTGTTTTGGATTGCATCTCTGCTTGGGTTGTTGGCGACCGACGCACGCCACCATAATGTGTGAAATGAACCTACCCAACTAAGCTTGCCTGCTTTCGCTTTGCACAGAAAATGCAAAGTTGGCTCATGATCATACAACAATGGGTTGTGTACAATCAAAGAATGATTGGAGGATTAATCTTTTTGTAAAAAAAAATCAGAGTTATAAAATGAATCATAAGAAATTAAAAACTAGATAGTAATATTATTATGCGAGTAGATTATCTAAAGAAATTATTTTTGTTTTGTAAAAAAAATAAATTTGGAAATTTAGTTGAGAGTGTTATTTGTTATAGACATAGAGAACAGAAAGGATGGGGCCGCAATTATTGCTACACTATACTATAAGGCATATTTTGACTAATATAACGATTGCTTTTAGATATAAAAAGAAATAAGAGCGAAACAAAATGGTGGAATCATCTTGTCTTAGTCGACCAACGACAACAAACCAACAATATTCAATGCCACACCACTCTTTATCAGGATTACGGTGTGGAGTCCTTGAGACGAGAGTTCGCGGATTGTGGTATCGGGTTTTAGTAACACTTCAAACTGATTTTCTATCTATAAGTTTGGATGAGTCTTGTGAGTCATCTATGGGCGATCATTCAACCGTATTGAACGGAACCTTGGGGTAACTAAAAACAATATAACATTCGACATTTACTAAAATAATTTCCTATATTATTGATTAGGAGCAATCATAGTAGCCACAATGGAACATTACCAGCATCTACAACTACTGCGGTTACCAGTATATCAGAAGAGAATAGTATTGACAATGGAGATCATCTTTTCAACAATAATACTGTCGATAATGGAATGAATGAAATATGTGACGTTCCTGATCACGTAGCAAATCAAAAGAGGCATGTACGTATTCAACTAAGGGCTCTGAAATTCTACTATCTAATACAACTAATACATTGTGTTGACCAAATAGTGATTATCAGAGGCAAGATATAGTGAGACCCCCAACTCGCAATCCTCTTCACGCTGCTTCACGATTTTTATCTTAAACGTCCTAAATTAAATGTTCAAAGATTAGGTTGTTATTTGCTTGTGAAGAGAATTTGAATATCAATTTCTATGCAACAATACCAGCGCACCTACCTAATGCTAATCTTTTCGCAAGAGAGTAAGAAAGAAAAATGTCTGCCGAAGTTGGGTTGTGGGGTCTCAGTATAACTTTCCTCTGATGATTATTTTAGCTTTCACAAAGTATGTATATTTATTAAATAAGAAGATAAATTACCAATACGTAATGTTATCTATCTATTAGCATACGATTTTTTTTGTGTCGTGTTAATTACGGCGTTATTTCAAACCCGAATTTTATGAGTTATGGATCAAATGAAGATGAATCTCCGTGGATGATTCTCCGCATCTCTTTTTTCACAAACAATAATAATTCACAACACAGACTGTTTGTTGATTTATATTATCATTAAAAAATGAATGCATTGTATATTAATAGGCTACACGAACAAATAGAATGAAAAACAAGTAAAAGTATTATCATCGGCCTGGCCGATGCTTTGATACCCTCCACTGCATACATGTCATGGAAAATGTTAGGAATGTGAGTTATTACGTACACAACACATGAGTCTAATGTTAGTTTTATATGGGAGGTACTGTTGGAATATCTACTTGTTGTGTTGGATATCTACTCTACAATCAAGACATGACATTTAATCTTATAGATTTGTGTTTTCTTGTTCCCAAATATTTTAAAATTATTTTTCATTCTAATAAAAACTTTTGAATCGAAAGGATCTCTTTTCAAAAGCGCTCCTCACAGGTTATGATGGGCCTTTGAGCAATTACAAATTGAAATTGATGAAAGAGATTTGAACGGTTTTAGCATTAGACTACGAGAACTTAAAGCGATTCCATAATGCCGAATGAAGTTTCAGTTACCCAACCGAAGCTGGTTGTTAGCAGTAGCAGAGGCTACGATAAAGTCGAACAATTGGTGGGAGCAGAGAACTGGTCTTTATGATCCACCGACATAGCCGATTTTCAATACCAACCTGACGACTTTAAAAAAAAGTCGTCTTACAAAACTTTATTCGCTTAGACGATATCGTGTAATAATATTTTGGTTGTCAAATTAATGTCATTTTGAAACAATCGATAGCACTTTCGATAATAATTAAAGCAATCGTAAATTGCTAGCACAGTTTTTATCTGGGCTAAGGCATAAGCCCCGATGATTATCCGAGCTAACGAATTCTATTTAAGATTGCGTGTTTGTGTCTAAATTTCGCTAAGCTCATATAGGATTGCAAAACAAAAAAAAAGCGACTGTTATAACATGTCCTGGTTGATTCAGCATTACCAAAAGTTATTTTTACCATACATAGTGATATCAAATTTAAATAATATATCTTGAAATGTTAATCAAATGTAAATGATCAAAAGAATGTAAATGTAAGAAAATGATACTACTAACTGCTAACACTTATGTTTTGTCTACAAAAACTGTATGTATTCACAAAGATTGTGACATATGATCTCAAATCATACGTAGAACCTCAAAATAAGATACCTACAACTAACTCGTTTTTATTGCTTATTTAGATGGCACTAGTTATGATAATTTTTGGTAATGCAATAAAATTTAATAAATACAATTCAGTAGCTAGATACTTCTTTTTCTCCATCTGAGAAGAAATCTTGAACTTGTTGAACTTTCGTGAAGTCTGTTGATCTTAGGGAGATGATTTTTGTTTACGCCTTTATAGACCCACCAAATAGAAAAAAATGTATTTTCTTTAATTTTTGAAAGCTTTCCGACAAACTATTTTATTGTCATCATCAGTAACAAACTGGAAAAGTTTACAATTTAAAATCGATATTAAACAATATAAAATAAATCTTACAATTTTCATTCAAACGAAAATATAAAACGTCTTATATAATCATCCGCTAAGATACAATACAGTAGTCTAAATTAATGGTCGATCACCATCACTCATGGTATATTTTTTATTAACTGGTGCAGAGGTGTCTACTTATTAAGTCGATTGTAACAATTGTTTTTAGACATAATGGGAACGTTTTTTTTCTATCCGTACATGACCGTTTTTATCATAATTGTGTACCTTTTTTTTAGGTTCGTATTATTAAATCCGACAATAATGGTCTCGGAATTTCAATAAAAGGAGGCCGCGAGAACCGCATGCCTATTTTAATATCTAAAATATTTCGAGGCATGGCTGCTGACCAGGCAAAGGGGCTATATGTTGGGGATGCTATATTAACAGTTAATGGAGAGGAGTTAAGAGATGCTACTCACGATGAAGCAGTGAGAGCGCTAAAGCGTGCAGGTCGTGTTGTGGATCTAGAAGGTAAGTAGGTTTATGATATTGTTTTAAGCAATTACGAATGCTAGAATGCTTATTATGTTATAGATTTTGTTTAAAATATTTCCAAATTTTGCGGAATAGCATACAGGGTGTTTCGTATAAGTGGTCGAACTGCGCAATTATCATTATTGGAAGGTGACTGAACAAATGCATCATAATATTATTTTTATAGCATTTGAGTACAGCGATATTAAATGAAACAGTTTTATGTTTATTCTAAGATTGTGTTTCTACAATATACCTACTTATTTACAATTTACTATATCATTACTGGACGCATTGACCCCTAATGGGTTTTCCATATCGTGGCTCTGTAAGTTTGAGGATCATTTAAACACCAAACAACGTTTTGTTAACAATTTTTACAAAAATTATGATTCTGCCTTTTTTTTTTCTTACTTTAATTAAGCTAATATTAGACAGCATGTCAATTATACATAATGAATGTACAGAGGCAAATGACCAGATTATCTGTCATATGACCGAAATATCGTTGTCAATGCAGTATATTAGACTACATGTCTAACATAACCAAAATGGTCATTGCCTTGTTCGTCATGTACGGCATTTTTTATTAATATGATCATAATGTTGATTATGGTAACACTGTTTATGTCAATTCTCAATGCAAATTGATAGCAAACAATTTTGTATACAAATAACATATCACAGAAAAAAAAAACTTTTATGCATACACCAAATTGCAACAACATGCCGAAACCAATAATATAAATTGTAAAAACCCTAAAACATCATAATAAAGAGACACAATGTCGTTTTCAGTTGGTCGTCCAGAACCGTCCGGAAGCAATCCGAACTTCGTTCGATTGGCACTCAACTGACAGTTCTTCTACTGAAAAGAAGAGAAATTTGCTTCTGGATTTGAATTCAGAATCGCGGAGAGTTCTTCCGTACGGTTCTGGGCGACCAACCGAAAACGACAACAGTTTACAAAAACAGATAGATCCGGAAAGAAAAAAAAGCACATTGTAGACAATTATTAGTTTATCATAAATGCCATCACCAAATTTCGATAAATAGCATAGTGCTCATTAAGACTTGAGAGCAATATGCTGGCACTTGCCCTTATTGTCTGATTACAGTACTTGCTACTTGGTCGTTTGTATCTGTCAAAGTCGGTATGGTCATAATTAGGTGGCATTTAAAGTATATTCGACTATTTGAGATATGCCGATTACATTGCATGAATCATGAGCATGATCTTTTATAGGCCATTACAAAGATTACAGTCTAATCTTACCTTTACGAAAAATGGATAACCTTATACGAAACACTTGAATCTGTATGTTGTATGTGTTGTATGTGTCCAGAAAGAGTTATTGTATATTCAAACATAACTATTCGTTTAATTTCAGTAAAATTCCTTCGCGAAGTAACTCCTTATTTTAGAAAAGCTAGCATTATATCTGAAGTTGGCTGGGAACTACAGAGAGCTTTTCTTTGTCCTTTGGGTTCTGGCATGCCTACATCACCGCCAGCCCCAAAAAGCCCACCAAGAGCTGACACTCGTTATATTCCCCTTCAACTAACGCACTTAGCGCGGAATTTAAAATATGTGGACCCAGGTAAGATTCATTTTCTTAAAATTAATACTCCGGTTAAATCTAACAGAGATACTAAAGCTACTACTACACATGTCAAAAATCGTCAATATGCCGTCAGAGTTTTTTTAAAGGTATGTTTAGGCTTTAGGCAAAACCTGACGTCATTTTCATTCAAAAATTTACTCGATTTTTTATAATGTTTAATAGGAGCTTAAAACCCGTAACTCCGTCATTAAATAGATAGATAGATAGATAGATAGATTTTATTTCATATAATATTATAAAGTATAATTCAAGTACAATAATATTCATTAAAATTAAGAGTTACTTGTCCACAGATAATTTTATTCTCTTGCGCAAATAATAGTTTAGATATTTTTTTGTTGCTTTAATCAAAATAAATGTAGTTAGGTTTTGAAATTCTCTCGCACAAACACGTACCTAATCTTTGCACTAGAATAACAGCTAGCAACGTTTTTTCTCAAGTCATTTTAGCAAGGCTGTAACTTTGTGAGCTTAGTACTTAATGACTACTAAACAAAAAAATATATTTCTGGCAGCGCTGCGTTGGTTTATATAGGAATGCAATAACCTCAAAAGTGCAAACAATTTAAGAAATTCAACTCATTGTAGCAAACTTAGGATTTTGGTATATGTTAATTTTGTCAAAATACATATACTCACAGGACCGTAATATATATACATTATCCTAGAAAGATTTCAATTTTAATAAGGCGTTTTTCTTTTTTAGTTCAGAGCAGAGCCGGAACGAACTGTCCAAAAAAAATGTTCATGTTTCTTTTTCGCTCAGACATATCAGAAAGAACTTAGAATTTGTGTTTCTTTTTTCATTCAGAGAATGATCAGAGTATAGTCAATTTTGAAAGAAAAAAACACAGAATAAACCAAATGGCAGATGAGCCTTTTTAACCAAAATAAAGCTATGTGCTCAAGTGTGTTTCAGAAATAAATCAGACCGATTTGAGCACGCTCAAACAGCTAGAGCTCAGCTCTGAACTAAAAACAAAACAGCGATCGTCAGACGATTGTCGATTGCGTCGATGGATTTTAGCTATTCGTACTCACAAATTTTTTTCACTTTCAAAAGAAAGCATCGACCAGACATTTGTAATCGACTACAAGGACAAGCGACTGTCAAATCGACAAATATCAATCGCAATCGACAATCACAGATATCGATCGACAGGTTGTCGATCAAGGATCAACTATCACACTAGGATCTCTAGGTATAGTAGAATTTATGCAGGTGGAAATAGGGCAAAATAGGGTGAAATAAGGGCAATCATCTTAAATTATTCACTCTTTTTTATAGTAGGTCCCTTATCCGGCCATATAGCATTCTATGAGAATTGCTCGTGGAGACCACAAATAGTACAAATATGGGCTGTACTTTTTTGTTGCGTTTTCGTGGGATGGCTATGGAAATAGTAAGCTATGAAATGCCCACTCTACATTTTATTGCATACTATCATTATTTCGTTCTATGAGAAATGACAGATGGCAAGCTATGAAATATTGCTCGTGGAGACGCGGTGTTGTGTACTTATGTAGGAATATGTAAATAGTTCAACATTTTTGTATAACTATACATATAGGTAGATACATATGCAATTCTATCATTACAAGATTCAAGTAAAATATTTTACAACAAAGATTACAATAATAAGATCAAACTTGTTCTTTATCAGAAAATCGTTGTGTTGAATTGCACTCTCCTGATGGCATTCATTCGTGTATTCTTCGAGCAACTGACTCGCAAGAATCATTAATGTGGTTTAATGCCTTACACTCAGCAATGGCATGTGGTACTCAGAGGGCATTAAACGATGCAAACCACGCGTTACTTAATGTAATCGGTGAATTAAAACACATTGGTTGGCTCAGCCGAAGAATGGGCGGAAATAGCGAACAGGTAAGAACATATTTTTTTTAGAAATTTATTTAAATAAACCCTATTTTTAATTTGACGTTTAGAGTGGAAGATCTAGCTCGGAGAGCTCTGATGAAAACGATAAGTGGCAACCCGTGTTTGTAGCAGTTACAGATCGTGAATTCAGGTACCTAACAGCTTTTTTTACTATCATTACCTATTTAAAATTGAAAATGGCGCAATGAAATATGTAATACTGAAATGTCAAATGTTTGTTAATGTAACAATAGTTTTTTAAGACAACCAGCGCCATCTGTCGAAATTTTTTGTGATGATACCAGACTATTATTACATATACATTTAATATTGGGAATATAAAATTATGTAGGTGGGTACAGGTACAGGCAAAACTGCATTCTCATAAATATCTCTATCCAAATTTTGCCAAAGACTTTCCTTTTTATTTAATTATTATATGGTGTGAGTTTTAGCTGAAAGTAGTCCGAAGTGGTTACATAAATGAAAGCACTTTGTCAAATTACAATTCTCATTGGTGGCGTAGTATTCTTATACCTACAAATTGAAAATTTAAATTTTTCCGACGTTTCCTTTTTTGGGATTTCCGTCTTGGTTCCTTTTTTTTTCCTTGTTTTTGTACTATCACACGTATTCAGTAATAGAAAAACCAAGAAATGGTTTTTATTTCAAACTTTGCGGGAAGATCGGGTAGGTATATTGTGACTAGAGCGACACGCACTCCCTCTGGGCGTCAATTTGTGTTGTTTCTAAGGGCATTTAAGGTGAACCCGTTAGTCGTAAAGTCGAATCACAATGGCTTCTTCAATTGCTACGCTGTTTTTTCCCCAAGCATACATTCATACATTGTTTGAGTAAATAATATTGTTTAGTAGGTGTTAAAAAATGATTTCTGTTATATATTAAATAATATTTTTTTTTATAAACCAACTTATAGAATATACGAAGGTGCTCCATGGTCTGTTGAAGCATGGAGTCGACCGCTTGAAAGCTGCCCTCTTGCATCTACTCGACTTGCTGGAGCTGGAAGCAATTCATCACTTCATGTAAACAATTCATATTATATTCTTTCTATTTAAGATCGACTTATTTTGTTAACTTTGAAATGGATACTATATTTTTCTATTTATAGAGTCAACAAACTACAGTATTCTGCGTACGCTGTGGCACTACGCGTGGGGTTCTTGTATATTGGCTAAGATCAGAAACGCACCGCGATATGGCTGCATGGGCCAGATATTTAGTTCAAGGAAGTCACAATGCAATAAACTATCAAAGAGAATTTTCTTTCCGTTGCTTATACCAGGGAAAGCAGTGTCAATTAATAGTTCATTTAAACCGAGGCTTTTCGCTTTATGAATGTGGCTTCAACTCACCAGCTACCACAAAGTCGCAAATGTGGCAATATGCATTCGATAAACTGAAAGGGTCAGCGGACGACGGTAATCGAATATTATATTTAGACTTTGGGGATGATGGCGAAATTGTAAGTTTACTGAAAGATACGTGTAGTATTTAGTGCTTATATAAAAATGAATTATTGTTTTTCCTTGTCGGAATTTTCCAAACGGAAAATTGGTTGCTATTTTTTCTTAAAAATTAATAACCTTTCTAATTATTGAAGCTAATAGAAAGTGGCTAATAGCTGAGGTTTACAGCTTAAACGACTAACAGGATTTGTTTCAAATTTTCGGTCCACTTTTTATTTTGCACTTTAGACCCAATATCAAGTTTACTTCCCATTCAATGGTTTTAAATAAGTGTGATTTTTTCAAAAGCGGCTCTAAGGATTTTAATCAAAGTTGATATTTGAGCAAAAGTAGACTCTACAATACCTATCTGCTTACCCAGTTTTACGTTAAAAAAGTATCTATTACCTAAGTTTTTGTAAATGAAAATTTTCTTAAAAACGTAATTTTCTTAAAAATTTATTTATTTACAAAAATGCGGTGTTAAGTTAATATGGTAGTTCTTAATCTTCTCTATATATATAAAACAAAGTGGAAAAAACTGTTTCCCTCTGTCGCCCGTAATTTTCAACCGATTTTGTTGTTTTTTTTTTTAATGTCGGTAATTACGGTGATTGGGTAATAGGCTAAACAAATTCAAAATCGGACAAAAGGGCGTGGCATCGCAGAAACAAAAAAAAAACATTCAAAATCGTATATCTCGAAAACCACAGAATCGATTGAGCTCAATCTTACAGATAATCTTAGGTATTGGCCGTGGAGTGCTCCTGTGAAGATTGGTTAAAATTGGACAAAGGGGCGTGGCACCTCTCATACAAAAAAAACATTCAAAATTGTATATTTCGAATCGATTGGGATAAAACTTACAGATAATCTTAGCTATTGGTCTTGGAGTGTTCCTGTGAAGATAGGTCAAGATCGGACAAAGGGGCGTGGCACCGCTCATAAAATACATTGAAAATCGCATATTTCGAAAACCACCGAATCGATTGAGATCAAACTTACAGATAATCTTAGGTATTAGCCCTACAGTGCTCTTGTGAAGACTTGTCAAAGTTGGACAAAGGGGCGTGGCACCCCCAATGTAAAAAAAAATAAAATATTGTCGCCCATAAATAAATAAAAAAAAATAAACAAAAAATAAAAAAGCAACAAAAGGCCTGGCGAAGCTGGCGGGGGTTCAGCTAGTGTGACTATATAATCTCAGTTTTTCTCCAAAGAATCGTATATGGATTTTTTTTCAATTTAGTTTTATATATTATATAGTTATAACGTGATTTTAAATTCACTGCTGGAACTAGTCAAGCGCCCTTGAATATCAGTTACTAAGTGCGATCTTAAAACAATACGCCTGACTCACTTGACGCGCTAAATTGTGCAGACCTACACTAATACTATGACACCTTTGAGTATGAGTAGGAGGGATTTCCCTGTTCAATGGAGTTATACCTGCTTTACAGAGGGTGACAAAAGTTTAGCCCATATCTACCTACAAAAAAAAGCGCAATTTGGGACTTCGCTAGTATTGAATAAATAGTTCGAAACATTTTCCACGAAAATAATTATTCTTCATTTTTCTTTGCAGGTTTGTATGAAACTGACATTTCACTAGCAGTCCGTGTATAGTATGTCAATGACTTAATCACTTAAGCAAAAAGCGCCCGCTTACACCCCCTTTCTATCATATAGGCATATAGACATATAAACTGCTTCCAATAAATAGTGGAAGCGATTATGACATCTCTCTGCATTTCATCGCCTTCTTATTTCGCAGTGTATAGCTGCATTATGCAAATTTCAAGAAATTGTTTATTTTCCCAAAAACTTATTTGATACATAATAATACAATCCCCGTCAAATGGCCGAAATGCGATCACATATATTTCCCTTTTGAAATAAACCTCTCGAATTATTAAAGAAGACTATCAATTCAAATCAAATATTATGTAATTCTATATTTTCTATTGCAGAAGTAGGCAATCGTATTTCAACCTTCTACATGTAATGAATACAATGTCTTTCTCATCACTTCAAGTGCTCCAAAAAAGTAAATTCTGTAAATCAGCACGAGGTTATCTTTCAATTGATGTTGATATACGATCTAAGGGCACGGTAGTGCCCCAGCTAAGTTCTCTAGCAAAGACACTTCCCCTTTTTACAGAAACAAACTCAGGCTGTTTTCGACCCCCCTCTAACTTCGGAACCGATTAAGCCAAAAACGTCAAACTTAAAACATTTATCGAACTCACTAAAAAGGTCCATCTTACCAAATATCATCTCTATAGCATTAGTGGTTCTCAACATACAGGACTTAAAAAATCTCAAAAAACCACAACTGACTGACTCACTCACTCACTTAGATGATCATAAAAATTATAAAGCACTTCTGGCCATCCTAGAATCGTGAAATTTGGAAGAATGATACATCCAGTCGATTCTGTAAAATGATGAAATTTGGTAGAGCGGTAGGACTTACAGTGTTTTTCGTTTATAACTTCATTATGTTATACTAGCTTTTGCCCGCGGCTTCGCTCGCGCAGTCCCCAGGATTTGGTTCACAGATATTCCTTCACAGTCAGTTAGTTCCCTCTTTTATATTTACATATCGCGCAGAAAACCTACCTAAGAAAGTACCTAAGGAGAAGTTAGTATCTCTGAAAAATGATCAATCTTTTTGTTACTGAAGCGCTGGCATCTCAACACAGATCATACTATAGCAGATTGAGTCACAATCTATGAGACAAAACATATTCCTTTGCTGGCAAATACAGCGTTATGATAAGCACCATCTTTAGAATAGGGGGAGCTTTTACCCCTTTATTATATTCCACACCTCCCAGATCTTATTACACTCTTGCAACCAGAAAGATGCACCACTTTCTAGCAGTATGACCCCATTCATACAGAATACCGCTTGAATATCTTTGGAGTACGTACGCTGGAGTAGAATTTTCAAAATCGAAGAAAACATTTTCTTTATTTCTCATAGAGAATATAGATACAAACCGAGTTTGAAGTCAATCGGATGAAATATAAAATTTCCCGTACAAACTTTGACCCCCTCTTTTACCCCTCTAGGGGTTGAATTTCCAAAATCAGAAAAAGTAGTTTTCTTTATTTCTCATAGAAAGTACACAAACCGAAGTCAAAGTTTGAAGTCGATCTGATAAAAAATAAAAATTTTCCATACAAACTTTGTCCCCCCTTTTACCCCTTTAAGGGTAGAATTTTGCAAAATCTGAGAAATTAGTTTTCTTTATTTTTCATAGAGTGTACATAAACCGAGTTTGAAGTCAATCGAATGGAAAATAAAAATCTTCCCATACAAACTTTGACCCCCCCCCCCCTTTTACCCCTTTAGGGGACGAATTTCAAAAAATCCTTCCTTAGTGGTTGTATACATCATAAAAAAACCTCAGTGCAAAATTTCAGCTTTGTAGAGCAAATGGTTTAGGCTGGGCGTTGATCATCTGTCAGTCGGATACTTCATTTTTGTATATATATAGGTAGATAATATATTAGAATTTTAAAACTTGACAAGTGAACCTACCAATTTTTTTTTTAACATTTAACCTTCTTAAACTAAGAACTTGGCGTACATTTAGATCTCATTACTTTTCGTGACTGATTAGTTACGCACCTAATTTTTGCTGTTCTATATAAAAGAAGTTGGCTCTTTTTTTTTAACATTTATGTTTTTGGTGTGATTACTATATCACGCAGATCGGTTGAGTACTTACGAAGAAAAAACGATCTATTTATCCCAAGCGTATTGTTATCCATATCTGTAGATGTATATAGGTATGTTATGTACTGTATGTAGATTTCTAGGTTTTTTTTTTTTTTTGAAAAGTCGCTTGAGGTGTAAAAATTTATTTCTCAGTCTGTGGTTAGTTAAAAGTGTTAAATTTCTTTTTGGATAGTCAACTTGTACAGACATCATTTTTGGTCATTTTACACTTCAGAGATGCACAATAATATACAAGACACTATACACATCTGCGTTGACAACACGAAAACCATATAAGGAATACTTACCTTACATTATAATAGTCCATGTTGTTCTGGAGTAATTAAAACATATTCAGTGATATCTTTATAGTTAAATAAAAGTTCTTTAATATTCATAGGATCATCTAAATCATATTTTGATACATTTCAGGAACTGGATATGGAGTGCTGTCCTAAGCCAGTTGTATTCGTGCTGCACAATTGTTTATCTGCCAAAGTTCATTCTATAACTTAGAGTTAAGTACATAAATAGAAATGATCATAAATTGTAGAAATACACATGTATTATTTACCATATTGAAGATTAGAGTTTATAAATATTATTTCACAAATTTGTAATTCAATTCCATTTTATTTTGTATATCAATTTTAGTCACGATTAAACATGTAATATTAAATTTATAATGGTTGCTTAAATAACATATCTTAAACTGTATAAGTTTAATTATTCAAACTCAACAACTTTTAAAAATGTATAAATAATATGGAAGATAGAAGATACAATTAAATAATATATACCTACGCTTTTCATCTTTTGTAAAAATTGGTATTAAACATGCAAACGCATTTACATATAAAGAAAAGATATTATAATATAAAAAAAACTGTAACCTAGTTTATTAAATATTGAGGGCACGAGATTATCTTTAGGGAATTTTAATACTTCTGCGGTGATTTCTACTGTTTGCTTGCTTTACAAAGGCCATTTATGAATAAAAGTGTTTTTTTGAATAGTTTTACTGTGGCACAATTTTCTGTTTTCGGTATTAACTCTGAAATTCGAAAATTGGCTCATTCGTTTTGAAGTAGATACTTGTAAGTTTAGATTTTTTTTTGACAGGTCATAAACGAATTAATATTACCTTCTAGGAATTATACAAAGCGGATCTTAGAATGTACTTATTTAAAAAGCTAAATCGTCAATTGCATTAACATTAAATCGTTTAATTGCAAATATGGGCCATGAAATGTGAATACAGGCAAAAGAAATTTTTCCAGTGTATGCCACCGCAAAGTATTCTATTTGGGTGAAATATGATAGGGCGTTATAGGGTATACCTGAGTTGAACTACTAAGCGACTGATTTCAGCTTCTTACTGTCCACATCTCACGAACGCCTTACACAAATCCGAGAGTATAACTGTGTTTTTTTTAGTCTACCTTAGCCGTTCGGATTCAAAATTTAAGCTACAGATTTTTAAAACAAGTTCATATGCAACATGCAAGTCCCATCAGAATTGAAATATCCATATTGATAGTGTGACTATCATTTTTAATACTCCTGTGGACCTTGGTACCTAAAGTCCTATGAAAGAGGACACAAGAAGGATGACAGCACTTGATTGAATCACCCTCATCGAAAATGAAAGCTTTAAGCTACTCTGATATATCTACCTATGTATATATTTGAATCTGATACCAGCAATGATTTTTCAGGACTAGCCCTTGCTTAGCGTAACTGCGTAACAGCATAATAATTTGAAGTTTCTCTACATGTAATTTGAGTTTCGTTTCATTATACCCTCCACAGGAAGGTATATTTACTTTGTCATTACGTTTGTATCGTCCGAACGAATCTACCTAGGCAACTGAAATTTTATATTTATGGTATTCAGGTTTATATTAAAAATTTTCCATGTCGGTCAAGTAGTTCTGTTACCTCCCATACAAAGCCAATATTTGACGCATATATCTCTCTGTTGAAATCACGATAGCGTCCAAACGAATCGACTTCGGCGAATGGACTTGTTTTTACCGTTATCAAGTTGGTATTAAAAATTGTCTATGTCGGTCAAGTAGTTCGGGTACATTCCATACAAAACCAATATTAGACACATGCGTGTACCTATACAGTACATACAGTGGAGGGTATCAAAGCATCGGCCAGGAAGACTGGGTGATCACAGAATCCGTCCGTTTTGACCATGGCTTGGGTTTACTGTTTGGATATGGGGTGGGTGCAAAAAAAAATCTCGAATTTACTTTTTATTTTCGAGATTTTTTTCGAGGAAGACTGGGTGATCACAGAATCCGTCCGTTTTGACCATTCTAGATTTTAGTCGTTCTAGTTAACGTCATGATCCCGTTCTTGTCAAGTAACATTGATACATTGATGAAAACCAAAATTGATTTGGTTTTGTTCAATGTTAATTGATCGTAATTTTTCAAATGGAAATCTTGTAAAAGATGTCTAATTTTCGAAAATGATGCTTTTTCGATTTATTTTCATTTAATATTAATACATAGTTGTTGTGGGCCAGTAGCGCAGTGGTTAGTGTCACAAACCAGTAAGAATAGACCGTCGACTCCTCCCACATAACGGACTTTGCCTACAAGCTGCCGGCGAGACCAGGATTTTTCATGTATTGGTGATGTACAAAATCAAAGGGGCGCCATTAACGCACGCATACTTGAAAAATCCTGGTCGCATGGTATAGCATAGAAAATCATTGCCGGGGGGAATCGGGTAGGTGTACGGGAAGCCGGCGGTCTATTCTTAGTGGTTTGTGGTTAGTGTGTTGGACTACTGTGCGAGAGATCCCAGGTTCGATCCCCGGAAAAACACAAATTGCATCTTAAGGTTTTATCTACTGCCGCACATCTCGCGAACGTCTGACAAACATCCGAGAGTATGACTGTCCTGAAAGAGTTTCTCAATTCAGCCGTTCGGACTCGGCATAAAATTGTAGGTCCCAAAGTATTCGCCCCACACAAACGAATGGTTGCGAGAAGCTAGGCCTAGGGTGTGTGCCTCTTGCGCCGCCTATTAATTTTTTTATTTTAATATTAATACATAGGTTAGGTACGCTTGATGCAGCACTGGTTAGATACAAATTTTAGGTTTGTTCGACGTGGCCAGACCTTGAGCGCCCTGCGCCCTAGTGCGCACTGGGAAGTGTCAGTGAGTTTTCGTGGCTGTCAAAAAACCCAAGGAAACCCCAGAAATTCAGTTTCATGTCGAACACGAAATGTTACCCTGAGACCTGTCATTGTAAAAAAATTTTAATATACAGTTTTAACACAACATTAAATTTGTTTAATTACCTAATAATTGTAATATTGAAAAAAAAAAACATTTCTTTTAACATTTACTAGTGCTGCACAAGTCAATAATTCACAAAAATATAATTTCACCCTAATGACAGCTACGATTGACAGCCAAATCCAGCACTGAACTCTTGCCCTGACTGAATACCTAGGGTCAGCTTAGGGCTCACCCCGAACACAGGTTTTCATTGTCAGTGCGAACTCAGTGCTATATCGAACGCGACAGGGCTAATACAGTGCTTATTCAAGCCTCATTGACATATCGGAAACGTCTGAACATATGTAATTCAGGCAAAAACATTGTCAATATTCATTGATACGTGTCTATGCGATTTATCATCAATGTTACTTGATGACAAATATCGTCAATGATACTTGTCAAGTAACATTGATCGTGTATAGGGCCCTTACGCCTAAGGCCTACAAACTGTACACGTAGCTGCACTTCATACGCACGCTTTCGTCATTTGCATCTTGTTGTACGCTTGCTTGCAGCTTGCGTGCAGCTTCCATATATAAACAAAGGAACCAGTGGCCACTATTCGCAATTCGACGAATAATTTACGTATACACCCCTTTCTGCTAACAACATGTCAATAGTCAATTATTGTCAGCGCGTTGGTAGACCTTACAATATTGTAAGATCTGACAACCGTTTTAATATGGCTTTACGTTTTATATTTTCGCATTTATACTGTTACATACCTAGCTAATATACAAATAATATCAGTCATGATCATGAAGAACACAAACAAAATTAAGTAAACTGGATTTCCCATACGAACTACCTCTCTTTTTTTTAATTTGATTTTGGTTTATTCGAACAAAATGTGACTCAGTTTTGTGTACTTCTTTTTTTATATTGTTCGACCTGCTATATGCATAGATATGCATAAGTGCTATAATATAGCTATAGCCCATAAAATCCCACAACCACCGCACCGGAGGTTTCCCCTTTAAAATTTGACGTCACAATTCTAAACGTAATACGAATTGCTCTTCTGTTGTTCAGTCTTCAGATGAGTGAAAACGATGATTAATATTATTAGCTATATTCTAATATGGTTTAATAACTAAGAAGACGAATAACAATAATACGTCATTACATTATACTCGTACCTACTATAGGTATGTAATAAGCTAAAATGTGGTTTGCTTTGATGCGTATAATTCCTTCTCCTTGGAGAAAAAATACTATATTTCGAAAATATAGTATATTTACAACAGTTTTACTGCATTTGATCATTGAACCCTGATTAAGTTGACAAGTAGGATTCACACAAATCTTAAATAACTGGGTATATCAATGTGGGTGGGAAAATCCCAACCGCAAATTACGTATCCTCTCTCATCTCTCTTTATATTACAACAACAAATATTTGGTTTTTGTGTCATCTCATCATCATCATGCTCAATGGTCATGCTCACAGTCACAATCACAACTCACAACACGGCACTACCAGTACGCAGTACCCACTACAGCAGCAGCATGCCCAGGCAGACGCAGGCAGAAGCAGAAGCACAGCAAATGAGCAAAGCAACCAAACACCAGAGATAGAGACCAGACCAGAGCACCAGCAGGTTTCATACATTCTTTTATTTTCAGCTGAAACTTTCAAACCTGTATACGTCTCTCGTTAAGCAAGATTCGAATGATTTTCAAGTTGGTTTAAATGAACTGATGCTAAAATGGTTACGCTCAGTCAAAATCAATCGCTCAAGCAAGCAAATGGTTTGCATATTTAGTCGAGGTTAGGACCGTTTTACTACATTGTAAAAACATTTTGTGCGTATTAGCAAATTAAAGAAACGAAACACTTATCAAAATTTAATATTTGATTGTTATAAAAGTTAACCATGAAAGTAAAATCGATTAGTTTAACAATTTATTTACTATTGGGCTTAACTCTCGTATTAAGCCAACGGCCTTCATATGCCGGTAGCCGACCACCAAATGGCAATAAAGATAAGTATCGCCCTACTCAAAGCCCAGAAGATATTGAACTGGCGAATAGATTCGGGGAGGACGCTTTGGCGAATGGTGCAACTCAAAGACCTCCACAGGGAGTTGCCGTCGTAACTGCTGAGCAAGCTTATGTTCCACTTACAAACAATCAAGTACAGTCATCAGTTTTTGCATTCGGTAGCAATATCAATCCAGGAACATCAACTCAAAGGCCCGCAGAAGCTTTAGGCAGCAGAGATCAATCATCAACACCATTTGCAACAACAGCAGCACCTTTAACTCCAATTCGACTGCCTCTGGATGCGCACGGCGATCAGCAACTTATCGACCACCTTAATCAAATTCCAATTGATAATCGTCCTTTTTGGTTTATTAACTATCAGGCTATCGAAGCACAGCGAAATGGCAGCATCAGCAATTTTGGACCAATAGCTTCAAGAGGTTCATTTTTGGGAAAGTAAACAATACCTACCATCACAACTGAATTGTTTAAACAACAAGAAAAAAATGTACTACATGTGTAATACATACATACATACCTTGCATATTGTGATTCATTTTAAAGTAGAATTTAAATTGCAAACAATGGCGTTTTTATGAATAAGAGTACATTTTATAGCCACGTAAATGCGTTTAATTTGAAAACTGTTCTTTATTAAAGGAAATCAATAAATTTTTATTTTTATTGCTACACTGTACCTTCGTTAAAGAAAGTATCTGAATATTTGTCTAATCAAAAAGTGATCACATTTAGCAAAGGTCAGGGGTTACGTTTTATGCCTCTTTCTATTTGCGTTGGTTGGCTGTTTTCAAGATAGTAGTATTTTTTTTTTGTCTGCAAAAATATAAATTGTTATTAATTTTTTACACTTACACAGTTATACAGTTATTTCACAAAATATTGTCAGTACGCTCATAAAATCTTTTTCTAAGTCGAATTTGTCTATGCCCAGTGATGAAAATGTTTAATTTTTGTTTACAATGTACAATGTGCAGGGTGTTTCCAAGTTTAATGAACTTTGGGAAATGATTGCATTTTTATACAATGGTAGGTATAATGTAAGAAAACGTTTTTTTACAGTAAAGGAATGCAAAGGTTTATCTCCAATCTAGCCATCATTTATCGAGAATTTCAGAAAAGGCTTACTTTGGGGTACCTTTACCCATGCGAAGACAAATATCTCCGCTAATACCTACTTCTTACAGAAACTTTGTTTAGGGCTTTAATTTTAGAAGAAGTAATATCTACTCCTTTTACTTGCGCTTAATTAAAATCAATATCTTTTACTAGATATTTATATTAAAGTCAGTTACATTTTTGTTTTCTTTAGATCAAATTTTAGACTTTTAGGTCGCTTTTCTACCTGAAATGCATACCTAATAAGCACAACAATTTTTTTTAATATAAACGGGTACCTACGTATCAACTACCTATTAACCTTACACTTCTTCTTGGCAAAAGAGCTACATATAATTTTTTTAACTGATTGATAACCGTAATCATGGTACATAATGGCAAAATATGATCAAATCCAACAATTACCAATATCGTCATCATAATTTTTTTTAATGTCCCGCATCTATGCATTACAAAAAATCGCAGGTGTAAATTGCTCAACTGGAGTTAGTTAACTAATAAGCTAACCAAATCGTAAGTATATTAGTTAAGCAGTGAAAAGGCATAGAGCCGCACTGCACCCACATACAGTCTAACTATACATTATGTAGGTATATATATTTTCAACATTTTAAATTAGTGTAAATATTTTTTATTAGAACAACCCTGTATCCGATAATTATTAATGTAATTATAATATCAAAATACGTTTTAAATAAAATTAAGGGAAATAGTTAAAAGCACATATTTTAAATCGCCTTTTGTATCTACTAATTATGTGGACGCAATGATTAGTGTTGAACTATACTTTTATGAATTCTTCGTTCAACCATCGTTTAAATTAGATGTTAAGTTATTTTTTGCCACTCGACCACTTTCGAACGTCTAAAAAATACACTGTGTATAACAAGCCGAAAAATCTTCTCAAATTAAAAAAAATCTTTAGGCGTTCGCATATAGCATCTATGGTAGTCATAATAACAATCACCCCTATCGTGGAATCCGCCGGGGGGAATTATTCACGGAAAAGAATATTTTGGTATCGTCGCATCCGCAAAGTGAACAGTTTTCCGAGTGGGTACTGTGAATAAGTTTCACTGTATTCTGAGAAACGTTCAAATCGAATTTTTCCCGGACGGGGAACTGTTCACTTTGCGGATGCGACGATACCAAAATATTCTTTTCCGTGAATAATTCCCCCCGGCGGATTCCACGATAGGGGTGAATACATACACTCGTAAGATACAGCTTATGACTTTTAGAAAGGAAATATCCTTAGAGCTTAGACTACTGCGTTGTCCCTCCTGGTTGGAATCGAAGATTCTTCGGGCCGGACCGTTGGTGTCCATTCGGTCTACATGTCATAGCCATTTTATGTGGGTTTCCACTGAAAAAAAAAAAACAATTTTTTTATTTAGATCACTTTTCATGTTACATTGGGCAAAAAATCAATATTTTTTTGATCCGGATTACTTTTTGTAGTAATCTCTCACTAATGCCAATATACCTTGCACAGCTGTTTTAAGTTATTTAAAATTTGTTATCAAAACAAAATTACTAAAAGCTTCTTGAAAAGCAATAATTCAGAACAATAACGTAAATAATGGACATGGACTTAATTTTGGAACAATTGCTATCATCTTAGTCATCTTATTCTTCTTCCTCGTTATGCGTGGATTTCGAATCTTCGTCGATATAATTATCCATATGAATTTCGTATGTATTCATCGACAATCGAAAACAATTTGCACAGCTGATGTGCTGTCAAATAACGCACAAATGCATTAACAAAAGCAGATCATGCTTTTATGTTCTATGTGCCACGAAAAATCTGAGATCTGAAGTAAAAATCGATGGGCCCAATGTAAAATCACATTAGTCGCTAATGCCATAACACTTGCAAATGCACCAGTGACGCGCTTATAAATTTAGCAAGTCAAGCCCCACAAGTTACCACGGGGTTACCTCCCAAATACCCTTCTTGTCGCGATGGCGGATGGCATCAGGGCCACGTGAAGCTTATCGCATGTGCCGATCAACGGTCTGCGGACCTATTCAAAATAGCAGTTTCGTCGTTGGGCGAGGTTTGGAAGGGGGCGCAGCTTGAGGTCGTAAGCAGGGAAGAAATTCCTAGCAGACCGAGATCTCGCTCCTGGATACCAGCCGAGCCCTCCGACCCTACCACCATCCTCAAAATTATTGCGGCAAGCAATCCTCATCTTCCGACTGCCAACTGGAAGATTGCAAAGCTGGAGGAACCAAAGGGGGACAAGAGATCAGCGATCATCGTGATCAACGTAGAGTCCCTGGCTCCTCTAGCTGCAACTGAAGAGCAGATTAATTATGGCTTCGGAGCAATTAATCTGAAGATTTATAAGGAAGATGAAGAGGACCCTACGAAGGAGGTAGTGCAGCCCCCCCTCTCTGCCGACACGGCTACGGTCAGTAATAAACCGACCAACACAGACGTGAAGGCAAGATCGGAGGACTGCACTCCTGCCAAAGAGGAAAGGCGATCCCCTTGCTCTGCTGACACTGCAATGGTTAGTCATATACCGACTATAGCAGCGAAGGCAGTGGAGGAGGTTGGCCATCCTGGAAGGGCCCCTCATCTTGCGCAAGCACAAGCAACCGTCTCTAGGATAGATCTGGACATGGACAGTCTAGGACTGTCGGACCTGGATCTAACTGACAGACCCGGCAGCCCATCCGAAACTGACGTATTATTAGGGTCGGATACGAATGAGGCTAATACAACTGTGGTGGAGGTTTCTGGAGGTAAATGTAGCACTGATGCTGCGGATACTTCAGATTAACCTACATCACTCCAAAGCGGCCTCGGCCGTCCTTCTTCTGCGGATATCTAAAAGCGCGGAAGACATTGTCCTGATCCAAGAACCCTGGGTCATTAAGGATCAGGTGTACGGACTCAGGCCTCCTAACTACAAAATCATCTACGAGAGGAATAAAGGTACGCCAAGAGCCTGCATCCTCGCGAAGATCACACTAAATATTTTTCTTCTCCATAATTACAGCGATCGTGATATCGTGACGGCCTGTCTTGAAGTCGAACCGAGGAAACTCTGGTTGACCTCAGCTTACTTGGCGTACGACCTTCCACTCCCTGCGGCTCTACTGGGGAAGACGATTGCTGACGTGGGGAATCACAATGCTGCACTCATCCTAGGATGCGATGCCAATGCGCATCACACTGTGTGGGGCAGCACCGACATCAATAAAAGAGGTGAGTTACTTTTTGATTACTTAATTAGTACCCAACTAGTTTTATGTAACAATGGATGCGAACCCACTTTTATTACAAGCAATAGGCAGGAGGTCATAGACATCACACTAGTCTCTGAAAGTATCTACAATACTATTAGAGACTGGAAAGTATCTAGCGAACACTCCTTCTCTGATCATAGATATATTCAATTTGGTATTGACTACCACCCTCAAGTTCCAAAAGTCTTTAGGAACTATAAGAAGGCTGACTGGACTAAATATAGGAAGAGTGTGGAATCTTCTGTAATCAACAGCACCCCTGTTCCCCCTACTAACACACAAGAACTCAATGCGATGGTTGAAGTAATAACGAAGACTCTCAACCGCGCTATGTCGCGTTCCTGCCCTATAAGTAGCCCTAAGGGCAAGCCTAGACCACCGTGGTGGAATCAGGAGTTAATATCTCTACGCAAAACATGCAGGAAGCTCTTCAATCTGGCCAAGCGATCTCGCGAAGCCACCGACTGGATCTCGTATAAAGAGGCCCTCAAATCCTATAAAACCAAAATTAGGAAAGCCCAACGAAATTCTTGGAGACACTTCTGTGGAAATATAGAAGAAATCTCTGAGGCCTCTAGGCTCAGAGAAATTCTTGCAGCGACTCCTAGGATACCGAGTTATCTTAAGAGAGCTGACGGCTCGTGGACCATATCCAGTCCAGAATCTCTAAATCTTTCCAAATAGCTGCAAAGTCGACACGGGTCCTACTGGGACTTCGAGTAGGTCGATACTAAGTAGCTCCTCCCATCTTGTGACCAAGAACAAAATTCTCTGGGCTATAGGCGGTTTTAAGCCGTTGAAGTCTCCTGGACCTGACGGTATAATACCGGCCGAGCTTCAACAGAATGTGGAACTTATTCTTCCAGGGGTAACTGTAATATTCAAAAGTTGCCTGGATCTGTCTCACATTCCCAAGTCATGGACGGAAGTAAACGTGGTCTTCATACCCAAGGCTGGTAAAAGCTCGCATGCTTACCCCAAAGATCTCAGACCCATAACTTTGTCATCATTTCTGCTGAAAACTCTAGAGAAATTGATAGACTCCCACATACGCTGCAGAGTTAACGCAAATCTTCTGTCAGCCTCCCAGCATACGTATAGTAAAGGGAAATCGGTCGAAACGGCGCTTCACTCACTCGTATCAACTATTGAAAAATCTTTAGACTGTAAAAAATACGCATTGGTAACTTTCCTTGATATTGAGGGAGCGTTTAACAACGTCGAACCAAAGGCAATTATTGGCGCACTGACGAGCCTTGGAATTGATAAGTAGACAGGTTCATCAATTCAAAGCTCGGCGAAGCGTCGGCTCGGAGGTTCGTCAGTAGGGGTACGCCACAAGCTGGTGTGTTCTCACCTCTTCTGTGGAACCTAGTGGTGAACGAGCTACTACTAATACTGGAAGGGGAAGGGTGCAAGGTAATTGCCTATGCAGACGACGTTGCTATCGCTGTCTCGGGGAAACATCTCAATACGCTTAGGGATCTCATGCAGAACGCCCTCTCTATGCTCTCTAAAGGACCATTCACATGGGAGCGAACGAACGAATTGATGAAATGCGAATAAACCACTTTTTATGCATTTTAGAAACAGAAAATTCCACAGTTTATTATTCCAAGATATCCTCCTCTTGGAATAAGGTTAGGTTCGAACGAATTTTTTATTCGCTACTTTGTGGAACGCGATTTAAATGATGTGGATTGTGAATAGACTGACAATTCGCGCTAGGGTGTTTTCGTTCGCGGCAAAAAATTTGGATTTCGAAATTTCGTTATTTAAACTGTTAATAAACTTGTTTTTTTTTAATAAATTTTGATGGAATAATTAATTATCCTCATCTTGGAGTAGTAAAATGTGCAATTTTCTGTTTATAAATGCATAAAAAGTGGTTTGTTCGCATTTCATCAATTCGTTCGTTCGCTCCCATGTGAATGGTGCTTAAATGGACCAAAACATGTGGGCTTGGCGTCAATCCTCAGAAAACTGAAATGGTCCTCTTTACAAGGAAGTACAAAACACCCGTCTTTGTCCCTCCAAAACTAAATGGCACTCCGCTTGTGCTCTCTAACACGTCTAAATACTTAGGCCTCACTTTAGACAGCAAACTGAGCTGGAAACCCAATATACTGCAGAGGGTTCAGAAAGCCACCACGGCATTATACTGCTGCAAGAAAGCTATTGGTAGCAAATGGGGACTTCAGCCTCGAATCACTTACTGGCTCTATGTATCCGTCATTAGACCTATACTCACGTATGGTGTCGTCGTCTGGTGGACTGCGCTGGAAAAGGCTATTCACTGTAAGCAACTTAGTCGTGTGCAAAGAACGGCATGTGTGTGCATCAGTGGAGCGCTTAGGACCACTCCAACAGCGGCGATGGACATACTATTTCACCTGATACCGCTAGACCTCTACTGCAAACAAGTGGCAGCAAGTGCAGCCATTCGTATGAAAGCAATCCGTTTGTGGACTAGTCGACAAACTGGTCACTCGTCTATTCTAGATAAAATAGAATGCATCCCTAAAGATACTGATTACACCCTCCCCCAGTTTCAATTCAGTAAGAATTTTGTTACATGGCATACCCTCCAGAACTGACTGGGAGAGTGCTGCAGTGACTCACAGGAAATCCGTCTGCCTGTATACAGATGGGTCAAAAACGGAAACAGGAGTGGGGGGGTGCTGTTTTCTCCCAAGATTTAAACTGTGCGATCTCATTCCGTCTTCCCAATCATTGTAGCGTGTTCCAGGCGGAAATCATGGCGATCAAGGAGGCCCTATCGTGGCTACGGTATAATGTAATATCTGCAAAGGATATCGTGATTTTTACCGATAGTCAAGCCGCGATTAAATCCCTGGACTCTGTCATCTTTAAGTCCAAAACCGCCCTCAACTGTCGCTTGTCTCTTAACGAGATGGCGGAGCAGTTCAAAAGTCACCTTATATGGGTGCCGGGCCACAGGGACATTCCAGGGAATTGCAAGGCCGATGAACTCGCTATAGGCATGGCACAACGCTGTCGATTCTACCGGAAAAGGAGAATCTCTATATGCCTCTCGCTACGTGTAGACTTTTAATTCAACAAAATGCGATAAGCGCCACTAATCGAAGGTGGTCAAACTGCACCACGTGCTCCATAACGAAACAGATCTGGCCCATGCTGGATCTTAAGCGCTACAACAATCTTATAAAACAAAAAAGATCCAACATAAGCATATTAGTAGGTGTCATCATGGGGCACTGCATTATTGGGAGACATGCTCTCAGGCTGGGCCTCCCCTCCAATGATTTCTGTAGAAGCTGCATGGACGAGGAGGAGGAAGAGACAATTCTTCACCTCCTATGCACGTGCCCTGCCCTTTCAACTCGGAGAAAGCTATATCTCGGAGAATACTTCTTCGACAATCTCGGCGAACTCGCTAATGCAAGCATAAGTTGCCTCCAACGCTTTATTTTCAGCTCCTCTTGGTTCAACGGGTAGTTGTGAGATCATCAGATCCTGTGGTATCACAATGGGCCTCCTCTGGCCTACGTGAGGCTGCACTTGTTGCGGCCTGCCACTCTAACCTAACCTACCTAACAAATTACCAATTGATGTGTAGGTTGTATGAATTAGTTGCAACAAGCTGGGCACCGCCAATTTGATGCCAATCAGAGTGTATCCTCTTCATACAACACCCAACCACCAAACGGCAATAGAGCGCCAAATTTGTGCTTAGGGCACTAAAATAAATCGAAGTGTAGAAAAACACCTTTTTCGAATTGTCAATAAAGTAAAATGTTGCCACAGAACTAGTCGCAAGGCGACATATAAAAGCCCCCTACAAGACAGGCAACAGACGTAGAATACTTATCTGCAAGCATCTGTTGAAGGGTTATAGACTGGCATTTAAAGAGAGATGTGAAAAATATGAAATTTTCCTATTCTATATAGGTAACATAGAATAGTATATTACATACAACAAAAGTATGACTTATTTTGGTAGAGACGCCTTTAGAAGAATCTAATAGACGGGCATTCTCTATTTACCCGCACAACCACTTGAATATGTATCTCTTTAGAATTTGAAAAATATCTAATTTTCATGCAATGCATATAGAACATTTTGTACACCACCACCATACCGCCTAAGGCAGGGGTTCCCTAACTGTACGTCGCGACGCCCTGGGGCGTCGTCGTGGCGATATTCTAAGGGCGTCGCGTCGCAAGTTTTATTTTTTCACTGCTGTTAGTTGGTAGGTATGGGTCGTTGCCAGACAGTTTGAAATGAATTGGGAATGTTAAGTACATACGTATCAACAACAATGTGAATGCCCTGAACTGCAGTATTCGCTTGTATGTAATATATATATAATATAATAATGTAATATATATTCCTTATATATTGCTCAACGTGATCTGCTGCATTAGATGGTGACCCATATTGTTCAGCAAATTGTATAATCAGTAAAGCAATAATGTGTGCGAGTAGCTATGTGTAATGTGTATGGAGCATGGGCATGGCCTTTGATAGGAAGTGCTATTGATTACGATTGTATTGTAAGGTAAATTATGTAATTATGTAAATAGTCAGTAAAAAATACAAATAAATATTAACATATGCACATTTAAATATTTTGTAAGCCATTGTATGGAAAATGTCGCTATTGTGAGTTCTCTTCTCTTTACAGCTATCGCCCATGGTGGCTGTTCAGAAAAATTTAGTCACACTAAAAATGATTATTACCGCGGAGTGTTAGCAGAGCATTGTCAGGTATCAATTTATACGTACCTACGATGTTGTTTTTGATAAGATTTAGTTTCTTAAATATTGAAGATCAACACAAGTTGTGTGTCCGGCCGTCTTTTCTTCTCCCTGTGGCACTGGTGGACTCTTAGTTTGCTTTACCTAAACTGAGATATATGCCCATAATCATCCAAATATGTATCCATTATTAAGTTAGAAGTTGAACTCCGGTTGCTTCATACTCCTTAGATAATTATACTAAGTACAGTGTATCGGGACGCTCCATCTCTCTTAAAGTGGGTTCATTATAATCGATGCAGTTCCTCCGCGATTGTCGTCGGCCTTAGCGCGAAGTTTTTGAATGTTGATGGTCACTGTCGTTTTCTAATTCTATAGGTATTGATTCCAAAATCCTCATACTGAGTTAAGAACCAATTGTACGAGTGTAGGAGTAGGACTTTTCCGGCGAAACAAATTTGACTTCAATCATCCGACCCGGTTATAATTTCTTGTTTCCAAAGTGTCAAACTGACTGGAAATGTGTAGTTACTAAGAGGGGTTTAATTAGTATTTCCAAAAATGTGTGATATTTTTGGACCAACCTGATGGATTTTTCAACCCCGTACATACATACAAGCCCCTATTCACTCGAGTGGTCAAATCATTTATTATACAAGTCAAAACGTCCACCTCATGAAAATGCGAATGTGTTGTACGTGCGTCTGTTTTTAAATAAATTATTTAAACACATGACTAAAAGTGTTCCTGTTACTGGGTGGGTGTGTCAAAATGTATGGTCTAAAATTAGAAAAACGTTAAACGCACCAAAGACACTTGTTAAATTTCAACATGTGTACTGAAACTTAAAGTCTACTTCGATTTCTATTTCTATGAAAGCAAATATTTATTATGTATTGCAGAATTTTCTTTTATTTTTGGATTGTTGATGTTCTTGTAGCGAACGTGCGAATATTATGTACATGTATAAGAATGACAAATATTGGAAAAGACACACGTATTTATAATGTATATAATACATACAGTGCGGTTCACTTGTTTAGACGCACAAGAGTTAAGTTTTAGTTATTGTTTTTTTTTTTTTCGTATTATGTGGAACAAATATAAAAAAAAGAAATATTTGGCAAGGTACATTGATATATAGACTATCAAAAAATCATAATTTCAAACTTGATGATAGACCCATAACGGTAGTTTTACTCGTTTTTTCCTATTCCGTGCAAAAACGTATGCATTTTTTTGGTTCAGTTGATTAGACGCACCTGTAAAAAAATCGAAAAACAACAAAACACCAAATTTGTTTGCGATGTTTTGATTTTTTTATTTATGTTAATGAATATTTTGTTATTTTAATGTGTGAGGCAGTAGCATTGGATATAATTTCAAAAGTTCTAAACTTCAAGCCATATGAACTTTTAAGGTAATTCAAGGATATATTCCCTTAAGAAGCTTTAATCGCCGCCATCAGCTTTCGATTGTGTCCATACTGACTGTTGCCTCAATAAATTTTACGGGGCAACATTTTCAATAATAATTAAATCAGGCAAATGTGGCGGACTGTGTAATAATTTAATATTTTCTCTGGCAATCCTTTCTTTAAAAAGGCGTGAATTGTGTATAGGCAAGGCACGTTATGCTTCTGCAATATCCATGGAATAGGTCCACAAAGCTCCTTTATGTCGGAAAAAGCTGATTTCAAAAATGTTTTGCAAGAAATAATAGTCATTTTATTGGAAACGATTTCCAATTTAAAAGCGCCGAAGAACAGAATTGCACCCCATACTATTACATACTACCCCTATTTTCGAATGATAACGGTTCAAAACATATTTTCTTTCTGGATATCATGAAGATGAAAGTAATAGTTAGTTGCAGGACCATACAAGTTAAACTGGCTTTTTGTTTGAAATGTCGACTTTGCTCCAATTTCTTTAGGCCGCTTTAATGTTCATATCCCATGCCATGTGAGACCTTGCAAATTCAAGGCGTGTGTAGCTTGCTTGCTTGATTAGTTTTTTTTTTTGTAGTTTTGTAAAAATTGAGTGCGTAAAGTATAGAAAATAAGACAACTCGAGGGAATTTGCTACAAAAAAAACACACCAAATTCTATAATTTTGTTTGTAAATTGAGTGCCATAAGAGACTAGTCTGGGCTTGAAAAAAATCCTCATACTTCTGTCCTTCTTGTGGGCGCCTTTTCTCTCAATAAAGCAATTACTCCCTCCTGCCCGCTGGTCCAAACTAGAATACTGTAGTATCGGCACTGTGTACGCACACACTTGACTATGTAAAATGTAAAACTATGAAAATAAAGTCGCACTATATAAAATGAAAATAAAATAAAAGTCAATTGTTAGTCGGCTCTCACATTGAGGCAACATTCAATAAGCAACTGGCAATAGGAAATCGCTCACAATTATTTTACTTTGAATTAAATTAGAGGTCTCACATCAAAGCAACTCAATATCGCTCGAACGAAAAATGTTGCTGGTTGCTATAATAATTATCGCTAGCGATACAACGCGCATGTTGAAAAGCAACATAATATTGCTTCCTAGTAGCAATATTTGTCATTATTGACACATTTGCGCATACTACGTTTCGGGGCTCATTCGATTGAGTTTTGACATTGGGTGCGATATGCTCTGAGTTCCTTAGCGCAAATATTTCCACCATGATTTATTAAATTAATAAATGCAGGGTGCACCCAATATTTCCTTTTCTTTTGTCTTTTTTTTCTTAAATGGAACCACATTAGAAAAATCGAATCATCGGAGTCGTCGGATGACATGTTAGTTAGAAATTTCAGGCAATACTGTTGCTTCGATGTGAGAATAGGCTAAAATAAAGTTGCGTATTGCTTATTGACAGTTGCTAGTTGCTTAGTTGCTTATTGCTTGTTGCCTCAATCTGAGAGCCGCCTAATAAAACTGTAGATCAATCGGTTATTGAATATTGGGTCTCTACAAATACTATTGTAGAAAACTATTCAATAATGCCAAAAGTACGAGAAACGCGTTAGACTGGAACTTGTATAAAGCATCACTAAATATATATAAAAAAGAATTGAGAAAAGCCAAACGCAACTCTTGGAGACTCTTCTGTGACAAAATAGAAGAAGCCTCTGAGGCCTCAGGTTAAAGAAAATTATCTCTACGAATCCAATAACATCCAGCTCCCTCCAAAAAGACGATGGGTCCTGGACGACCTCCAGCGAAGATTCGCTCAATCTACTGCTTGATACTCATTTCCCAGGCAGCTCCCATGTGGTTAACAACTCGAACTTCAATAGTCCATCGGAACCAATAACCATCCCTTCTAATATAATTACACAAAGTAAACTAAACTGGGCAATCCATAGCTTCAAACCATACATAAATCCGCGGGACCTGACGGCATAATACCTGCCGAATTGCAGAAATTATCGGATTTATATCCCAAAGATATGGAGAGAAGTTAAAGTTGTCTTTATACCCAAACAGGTAAATGCTCCCACACAAATCCTAAAGATTTCAGACCTATTAGTCTATCATCATTCCTTTTAAAAACACTAGAACGACTGATTGACATCCACTTACGCAACAGTATAACTACTGTCAGCGGTCCAGCATGCATACTGCAAAGGTAAATCAGTGGAGACGGCATTACACACTTTAGTACGTAATATCCATAAGGAGTATACGATGGTTGACTTCCTGTGCTTTTAACAACGTCAATACGATTACGATTGCAGATGTGCTTTCATTTCTGAATGTCGGCAACTCACTTGGCGAACTGATTAATCTACTGCTCAATGGTCGGATTATCAACTCAAAGCTGGGTGTGGTGTCCTCAAGAAGATCTGTTAGTAGATGCACTCCGCAATGTATGGTGTTCTATTCCCCCTTCTTTGGAATTTGGTGGTTAATGAACTACTGATAATCCTGGAAGGTGAAGGATGCACGGCGATGGCTAATGCAGATGACGTTGCTATAGTCGTCTTAGGAAAACACTTAAATACTCTAAAAGAACACGTACAGAATGCTCTAAATAAGCCATCAGCCAGTTGGGCGAGTCGTTGTGGTTTAGGTGTGAACCCCAAAACTTATCTGGTGCTATTCACCAGGAAATATAAAATTCCGACAGTCGACTCTCCCTCATTCAATGGAATCAACCTAACTTTCTCTGACAAAGCTAAATATTTGGGGCTCATCCTGGATAGGAAGCTTAGTTGGAAACTCAACATCGAAGAGAGAGTCAAGAAGGCTACAGTAGCACTCTTCTCTTGCAAAAAAGCTATTGGGAATAAATGGGGTCTACAAACTCGAATAACCCACTGGCTCTATATCTCAGTTATAAGACCGATACTCACCTATGGGATAATTGTTTGGTGGACAGCCTTGGAGAATACCATAAACCGCGACCATCTAGGCAAGGTCCAGCGCACAGCTTGCATGTGTATAAGCGTTGCCCTACGCACAACTCCCTCTGCGGCACTAGACATATTGTTTCATCTATTACCATTACTGAACACTGCCTGATAGGTAAGCATGCCGCAAGGCTAGGAGTTTTTGGAAAAGTTTTTGGCAGACGCTGTATGGACGAGGAAGAGGAGGAAACTATCCCTCACCTTCTTTGTTTCTGCCCAGCTCTCTATACCGTAGAAGGAAGCTTCACTTAAGAGCCTTCCATTACAACGACTTGGGCGACCTGACAAACATAGACATCAGAAGCCTCTTACGCTTTATAAAGAGCTCACAAAAGTTCAACTAGTAGGGAGTTCTTACATGATCCTTTTCGTGGTATCACAATGGACCAATGCTGGTCTAAGACAAGTGTGTTAGCGTTTTCAGCTGACAGCCACTTTCAACCAACCAACCAACCAAGACACTAGTCTCTCAATTTTCCGCTTGTTTTGTGGTGTTAAAACTTTAACGACTTTTTTTTTTGTATTTCTTTCCATAAGATACCCTATTTTTTTACAAAGTTTCCTATCAATTGTTCACTTAGACCAATTTTATGAGCCTCTTCACGATTCGAAAAGCTTTCCGAGAGGTAAGCTTTTACTTTTGCCTTTTGTGCAAATTCAACACATTTTTTCTGCCTATTTTAACATAAAATAGGTAATAGTTGTCCTGTCAAAAAAAAATCTTCACTGCTCTTTGTCCGAGCACTTGTTGTTAACTAACCAATTTAACCGGTGGGTCTAATCAAGTGAACAAAAAAAAAGGAAACGTTTTTGCATAGTATAGCGAAAAATGAGTAAATCTACCGTTATGGGTCTATCATCAAGTTTGAAATTATGTTTGTTTTATAGTGTATCAATGTACCTACTTTTCTGCCAAATAAGTTTTTTTCTCTTCGTAATACGAAAAAAAGCCAAGAAATAAAACGTAACTCTTGTGCGTCTAAACAAGTGAACCGCACTGTACGTACAACAAATAAACTATTACTCGAGTATATCTAGGTACATTTAGTAAGTAACTTAACAAGGCCAAATATATTTAACGGTGGTAATTTAAATATTAAAAAAATTGTGAAAAGACCAATCTATTTATATTAAGAAGGCGCGTGTGCTCATGTTGAGTGGAGATTGTTCTGTTTAAATTAATATAACACTAACTCATTAGCAAATGACGAAAAGATCACCTGTTAATGGTGGGTGTGTCAAAACATTTAGCTTATAACTACATGTTTCTATAGTCGAATATATGTACTAAGAACATTTACACTGAATTCCAGACGAACAGGAAGCACAAACCAATGCATAGACATGCTTAAGACTAAATCAATTATGAAAATAGTCTCTAATGATTTACTGGCTTCTACGTTCCATAGCATGTGATCGTGAAGTAAAGCAAGGGAAACATCCAAATTGAACATATTAAATCTAGTTGAACATCAAATGCGCATGAGTATTCATTAACGGAAACTAACATATATACAACCTAATATGCTTTGTATAGCATTTTTACTTTTTAAAATGAAAAAAACCGATGGTTATCTACAGGGGGCTTCGAATGTATCTAATAATCTGATCACCTCTTGTGTGACTTAAATTAATCGTGCTGGCAAAATATAATTATTAAAAAAATATGTACATATTTTCAGAAATAGACGTACCTATCTAATAATGCATACATTTTTAGTCAAGTGTAAACGTTTTCAAATTATAGCCACTTTAAAAATATTAATATAATTTCTTGTAACAAAAAGCAAGTATAAACTTAGTGTAGTGCACATAGTGTTTTAATAATATTTACAAAATTTTGACAAAATATTAGCTTTAGTCGAATAAAAACTACCCATACCTTGGCTGGGCACAGTAGCGCAGTGGTTAGTGTGCTGGACTACTGTGCGAGGGATCCCAGGTTCGATCCCCGGAAGAACACAAATTAAATCTTAAAGTTTTTTCTACTACCATCTCTCGCGAACGTCTGACAAACATCCGAGAGTAAAACTAACATGAAAAAGCTTCTCAATTCAGCCGTTTCGGACTTGGCATAAAATTGTTGGTCCCTTCCATTCGTCCCAAAAATAAAACCTCACGCAAAACGAATGGTTGCGAGAAGCTAGGCCTTGGGTGTCACCCGCCTGTTGCGCCACCTATTTATTTTATTTTTTAAACGAATGGTTGTGAAAAGCTGTGTGGGTCCTTTATGTTCCTGTTTCTGCAACTGCTTTTATATTTGGATGTTATAGCTAACTGATTTTTCGTTTTGCGTTGTTTTCTTTATGGATTGAATACCTCTTTACTTAAAAGGAACACCCTTTTGCAAATATTATGCATAATATATCAAACAAACTAACACTATCTAACACAATGCTCACAACACCCCATCAAAAGCAGATTTGTTCTTTCCATCATTAGTACATGGGATGTTCTCGTTCAGTAATAGGAATATCTTTACAACAAGCAAACCTCTTCTCGAAGAATAATCGACAACTGAATTTTATACCGAAATTAAAGATCCTATATTTAATATGTTGCGTACTTCTACATCACATATTTTAAACATTAGTGCAAATTTATATAAAAATGCATCTAAATATTTGCGTAATTTGCATACGGATAATGGACGCCCTCCAAAAATTTTAATCACTGGTACGAAGATTTAAATAAATTTAAAACTTGATTAACGTGAAACTATCGTTTAGGTGGGCTTGGGCAATTAGGCATTGAATGTGCCAAATTGCTTCGTAAACATTACGGCGATTCGAATGTAATTCTTTCGGATATTGTTAAGCCAAATAAAGAAATAGCACACAGTGGACCATATATCTTCGCAGATATTTTGGACATAAAGGTACTACTATACATAATTATATAAATAGATATATTTAAACATCAAATATATTATACATACTTATACTTTAAATTAAAATTAACAATATAGGGGCTGCAAAAAATTGTTGTCGATCATCGTATTGATTGGCTCATTCATTTTTCGGCCTTGCTTAGTGCCATTGGCGAACAAAATGTTCCACTGGCAATGAGGTAAGATTAAACGTACACGAGATCAAAATACAGTATTTAATTGGTACTTTTTATATTTGGTTTTAGGGTCAATATTGAAGGCGTTCAAAATGTAATTGAACTTGCTAAGCAGTATCGATTGAGAATTTTCGTCCCAAGTACGATAGGGGCTTTTGGTCCAGATAGTCCACGAAATCCAACTCCTAATGTTACGGTATGTACTTACCAAAACCAATAAACCCAGAGTTAAATTTCCTAAACAGAACATTATTGCTTACTTTTAAGTTGCTCTAGAATTCATCCTTAAGTCAAATTTAATATTTTTGTGCAGCGGATAAACTGGAAACCATTATCCTTTTATTCGTGTTTCAAGAATTTAGAAAAAAGCTTCTCAGTTGTTGATAGTTTGCCACTTCTCGTCTAATTTAAATTTGCGCGCAGTTTTATTATTGACAATTTAGCATATGATGTTATTTAATTTTCTTATTGAAAGTGTTTTCGTAGATGGATTTTATTTGTTATCTGGTAACAGGAATATAATACAATTAGGTCAAAGTACTTTCGCCGCAAGGCAAAAGTACTGTTGCGTCCCAAACAAAATATTTTTTTTATTATTTATTGAGGAATATTCATATTGTTTTTAATTTCGTTGTTCATTTTCAACCCCTCGGGTATCTGGACATGCATATTTTGCGAAATACGTATGGTTTTTTTTTCATAATTTTCTGCATTTTGCTTTGGCAATGAATATGAAATGTACTGTAAAATACAGTACGTAGGTGATTTGGAGAGTAGTGAGTATGACACTACTTCTTAAGCTAAGTACGCTGCTCGACCGAAACTACATTTTAGCTGCTCTTAATTTTTTCTACAAAAATATTAGCTATAATCCTAGTGACGATAAAAGTGTTTAATACTATAAATTTAATTTGATTTTGATTTGATTTAATTATATGGTGTTTTTTTAACTTTGTGGGCGTGCCACGCCCAAACAGTAAGAGAGCCAAATTTTGTTTGCGGATTTGAGCTCAGCGCTTTAAAGTCAATCGGAATAACCAAAAAAAAAGTATTTACTTTTTTTCGAATAGGCAGTAAAATAAAATCTAGCCATAGGATTCTCGTCGCAACATCGTCATTCTTACCTGTCAGTACATTTACATTTCATTTAAATTTTGTTTGTTATATTTCCAGATACAACGACCAAGGACGATTTATGGCGTTTCAAAGGTTCATGCTGAGCTAATAGGGGAGTACTATTACCACAAATTCGGTTTAGATTTTAGATGTTTGCGATTTCCTGGGGTTATTTCTAGCAGTTCACCTGGAGGTGGAACTACAGGTTTGTGTTTTGCATTCAAATTAATTCCCTTTTTTGTCAAAGTAATTCGCAGCGTTCCATTGACCGTTTGATGACTAGGGGCATGTCAAACTCCATATTTTATCATTTGTTATGGCTATATCTAGCTATAGCTATATAAATGATTTGGAATGCGAATAAACTTTGGTAATTCGCGCCAAGGGTATTTTCATTCGCGGCAAAAAGTTTGTAATTCGAAATTTCGAAATATTTAAACTGTTTATACACTTTTTTTCCTTATACATTTGGATGGGACAATTAATTATCCTCCTCTTAAAGGCCCTACACACGTTCAATGTTACTTGTCAATGTTACTTGAATAACTCATCATTCAAGTAACATTGATCGTTTGTATGCTCTTCAATGTTCTTGTCAAGTAACATTGATACATTGATGAAAACCAAAACTATGGTTTTCTTCAATGTTACTTGTCAATGTTGTAATTTTTTAAATGGTAATCTTGGTGAAAAGATGTCTAATTTTCAAAAATTATCGATAATTGCACGACAGGCCTCTGGAACAAAAGAACAACGATTCTAAAGTTCTGCCAATAGTTACAAAACGTATAGGCTGCAAGCAGATACAAATTATTATCCTTTATCCATCCTCATTGACACATCTGAAACGATTGAACATAATTCAGGCGAAAACATTGTCAATATTCATTAATACGTGTGTAGGCGATTTATCATCAATGTTACTTGATGAAAAAAATCGTCAATGATATGTACTTGTCAAGTAACATTGAACGTGTGTAGGGCCCTTTGGAATGAAAAAATGTGCAATTTTCTGTTATAAATGCTTAAAAGCGGTTTGTTCGCATTTTAACAATTCGTTCGTTCGCTCTCATGTGAATGGTCCTTAAAGTTTAATATAAAAGCCTGTTAGACGAAGGCCAATCATAGGACTTACAATTATACGGTACCGTATACACAGTGAGCGTCAAAAGTAAGTTTTGTTTATTGTCTTGAAACACGTCTATAAAACCAACAATCTGTAAAAAGTTTGATAACAAAATAACAATAACAAAACATATTTAATTTCGAAGGCATAAAATTGTTTATTTATGTTTAAGAAAAAATCTTTCTGAACTTCAAAGACAAATGAAAACAGCATTGCTCACTGTATATGCCTTGCTTGCCCTTACTTCTTTATAGTCAAGACAATATTTTTATTAAAATGTATTTTTAATCTACATTTAATTTTTTAATGCAGATTATGCAATCGCAATATTTCACGAAGCGCTTAAAACTGGAAAGTACACTTGTTATCTAAAACCGGATACCAGACTCCCAATGATGCATATTGAAGATTGTTTAAGGCAAGCTCACAATTTTGAATATTTCCTGGTCGATTTGTAATGTATTTATAATACGAATAATTTTGTTCGTTATGTAAAATAGATCTCTCCTGGAATTCATGAGTGCCCCATCCAGTCAGTTAAAAAGACGGGTCTATAATGTAACAGGAATGTCGTTCACACCTGAAGAATTAGTTGAAAAACTTAGCAAATATATTCCAAATTTGCATGTCACATATAAACCAGATGAACGACAATTAATTGCCGATTCTTGGCCCCAAGTATTCGACGATTCGGAAGCTCGCTGTGATTGGGGTTGGCAACCAAAATACGACTTGGATAATGTAGTACAATTTATGGTTAAGGAAGTCCAAGAAAATAATGTTAATGTACAGCATTCTGTGGATTCTAGGACAGTAGCGGAAATGTGAACAATAAATTGCTAAATCGTCAAAAAATACCAATAAGTATTGTTTTTTATGTTTTGGAAAAAAAACTTCCTACTACATACCTATTAAATATTCATACCTACCACAAACAACCTACACCAATTTTTGTGTGGTTTGTGAATCATACATTAATGTTCGAGGCTTTCATGTATGGATAGAGTTTACAAATATATATATATACATGTAGTTGTAAATGCAAGTAAGTTTTGTAATGTACCTATAAATCAATAAAATATATTTAGCATATTGAAAATGATTCGATGTCGAGATACTGGATACATTTTCATACTGGATTTTATACGGGAATTTCATAAATTTTATCAGCGCATACTACGAATATTGAATAAGCTTTTTCAAAAATCCAAATTCATGCGCATGTCGAACGCAATTTTTCACAACGAACTAATTCACGAATCACGAATTCACGACACTACATAACAGGACAGAAAACGAGAACTGTCAAAAGTGGTTTTATGCTGATCGATGAAGAAGGTCGATCTCGAATAAAGCTACTACCTCGAACCACCATTCGACTAAAATAATGATGGCCGAATTGGATGTGAGCGAGATGCACCTACCGCTACCAATGTAATGCAGTCCAACACTCACTCCAAGGATGAAAGGCAATGTTGAGGGAGTGAATGAAAGGGTCCATGGAATGTAATATCAATGAATTAGTAGGCAGAAATTGCTCTAACACAGCAAAAAAATAACATTGTAATGTACCTATGTTATCGAAAATTATATTCCTCTTTTATTTCCCATTCCCGCTTGCGCTCGCCCCAGTTCGAAACAGTGTTTGTCCATCGTTTTGAACTGAAGAGAAGAATTTTATTGTTCATAGTTGCACAGAAATGATCGTTTGATATGATCACAAAATTTTCAGCACTCTTCGATCAATTCGCTTATACGAAGAGAAACTGCTCGGCTGACAAACTAGATGACTGGCGTTCCAAAAATCTGCCAACAGACAAGCGATGGGTTGAGCTTTTCAAACATATGGGGCAAATAAAGTTCCCTTCCTTCAATTCGCAACGATTTTGCTTTCTAATCGTTATATCTTCGAAAAGAAATCTCATAATAAATATTCCGAGTATATGTTCACCATCACCACACGTGGGCGCAGTAGCGCAGTGGTCAGTGTGCTGTACTACTGTGCGAGGGATCCCAGGTTCGATGCCCGGAAAAACACAAATTACATCTTAAAATTTTTTTCTACCGCGCCACCTCTCGAGAACGTCTGACAAACATCCGAGAGTATGACTGTCATGAAAAAGCTTCTCAATTCAGCCGTTCGGACTCGGCATAAAATTTTAGGTCCCTTCCATTCGTCCCAAAAATAGAAACTCACACAAAAAACGAATGGTTGCGAGAAGCTAGGCCTAGGGTGTCTACCTGCCTGTTGCGCCACCTATTTATTCACCCCTATCGTGGAATACGTCGGAATTGAGTTTCACTTCACCTATTCGATTCCCTTTCACCTTCTACTGCTATCGTGGAATCCGCCGGAAAAGTTTCCTTATCGACACGCTTTTGGGAAAGGTAGTTTCACTGTCAAACGGCTGTCTTTCATTTGTGAACACAAATCCGTGTAGCTGCATTCGTCGGAGGTTATGAAAAGTTTGTTTCAAAAGTGATTTAAATAAAAACCAGTGTTTATTATGTAATAATGTATACGATAACTCTATTCGTGTAAAAATAAGAGGAAGAACGAAATGAGCGATGTTCTCAGAGAAGAATACGAGACAGGCTGATATGAGCAATGAGTGGTTTCACGGAACTTCCAGACGAAATGTGTTTTTAGAATGTTTATTTTTTGATTTTAATAAAGTTCAATCTGTGCAATAGATTTATTACAAATGTTGGGCTTAATGAAGCAGCTGTTTTGTATGTAAATTTTTTATATTAAAATGCTCACGACATGCAGCAAGCAAGAAAACCTATGAAATCCGCAATGAATTTGATGCGGGCAAGAAATGTCATTTTGTTCGGGAAAAATTCGATTTGAACGTTTTGAACGATACAGTGAAACTCATTCACATTACCCACACGGGGAACTGTTCACTTTGCGGATTTGACGATACCAAAATATTTTTTTCCGGGAATGATTCCCCCCGGCTGATTCCACGATAAGGGTGATTTATTTAGTTTTTATATGTTCACCACGGTCCACGTCCTGCACAAAATTGCAAACTCGATGCTTTTTCTCCCTTGCAAAGAACAAATACTGCAACTGCATAAATAGCTCCTATGACGAAGACGAGCCAGTATAATCCGAAGAGGACGACGACGACGATGAAGATGTGCCACATGATAAAAGGCGTATTTTTTTGAGAATCTATAGCTAGCTCACTTTTACTTTTATACTCACTTTTGGTTTTGTTTTACTCGCTTTTGGTTTTACATGCAAAATTGTTATACTCACTTTTGTTTTGTTATACTCTCACCTCCCAAAAAAATACCCCAAAAGATGAAATTTACACATCTATTATTTGTTCCATATTTTTAAAATTTTGGTTTAAATTATTTATTTTAATATGGTTTTACAGTAGCTCTAACTTTTTCGACCGACTTAATAAAACGTAAACAAACATATTTCAAATTAATATAAGTGTGTTGGTAAATCTCGAGCGACTCTGAGAAAAAATCTAGATTCGCAAAACGGCAAAAGTGCTCTCGACTCTGAAAAAGATTGCTTTTTTTGAACCAAACGAACGAAAAAAGTGATCTCGGGCAAGAAAAATTGCTTTTTTTTTTGCGAATCGAAATCAACATAAGTAATAGGTACAATCCCTGGACACGAGCAAATCTGGGCGGTTACAGCTAGTTGCCCATAAAAAATATGATTTAAGCCTAAATAATTTCTTCGAATTTTAACGACAAACTACCCTTTTGCTTGTTTTCCCAAATTTATTCACTTTTAATCGAATTACATTTACAGCTACATGACGACGGGATGACACAGCGGCGTTGCATGTCAATATGTAATCCAGATGACCAATTTAGATAAACGTCTAATGGTAGCTTTAGTATCTATTGATAGAAGACGAATTTCGAGGAAAAATTATGCTTTCGTCCTTTTCGATGTTGTAAATTAAAAACATAAAATGGAACACCTAATCCATACAAGCGTTTTTACTTTTTAAGACGTCACACTTTCTTAAGGCAAATATATATTTAATCCTCATAATAATAATAATCCTCAGTCCAAACCTAAGTAGAAAAGTCCACTACCATGAGTCTCGGAGAACATTTTCTCCAAATGTCTTTTGTTTTTATCGTAACAAGGAATTTCTTGGATTGTTTCTTTAGATCCATTTATTCTCGGTCGTTTGCTATCAGATCTATAAAGAGAACAATATGCCTCTGGATTTGTATTGCATAGCAAATCACTAACTCTAGCTGTAATCTGTGCCTGTCCTGGCATCAAACCGTATGATGCGATCTTTTCAAAATTATCTGAAAAATACATATAGGTATGTTACGAGACTAGTATTTCTTAATTCATTTGGAGTTCATACACGATCACGAAGAAATGTTTGCAGACATAAGGTTTAAAAAAAACGAAATATGAACTTTTCTTACAATAATAATTTAAGGAATTAGAACTACACATCGACTAATGTCAATATTTCGTTTAAAATTACTTTTTGGCTTATTTGGAAGACAAGAGGATTGAGGAATCGTCTGATGTATATTGACCGTCCCGTACATATTATTTGCGTCTTTATCGAGTTCAGCGACATCTACGTCCATATTGCTTGGTGGTTCTAACACGGGTACTGTAACGAATAAAAATAATAATAGGCATGAGATACAATAAATAAAAATCAAACACGTTTTGCTCATTCGACATTACGTATTTATAAAATGATAAAATATTACAAAGGGTAAAAAAATTCTCAGAATCGACAAATGCTAATTGAGGGTTTAAAAAATAAAAGTTTGATTTAACGAGATTACAAGTATATGTTTAATTAAAATCCAAACAGTCATCGGTTTTTTGTTCGGATGAACGGAGTTGTAAACAGAGGCTTACAAATTATAAGACGCTAACGTTATTGACTTTGCATACAGAAATCACTGGCAATTACTGAAGAACCGAAGTGCACTGTTTTACGAATAACCGCGAGTTTTTCAAGGGACCAGCGGTAGAATTTTATTTCGAACTAGCGAACGAACTTATATTTGGTCCATTTCAGATTACACTTTGAGCGACAACATGAACTATAAAAAAGTTAGCAAGAAGAAATGAAATGCGACATTATTCTTACCTGATGGGCTGGGATTTTGCATGAATTTCTTTATTCAGTTTTCAGCGGAGAGATATAGCCCGTCCCAACTTAAGTGAAAATTTCTTGCGCAGGTCTCTTCACATCAGGGATTTTATTCTCTTAGCGACAACAAAACAACTTTTCCAACCAGAACTACAGCTAAAAAAAATATGTGCACATTTTAAACAACAAGCATACCCCTGCTTCCGAAGACATCACTCTCGATCGACGATCTTAGTCATGATGGCTGATTGTCCACACAGCAGCAGCACAGCACCGTCGTTGGCTTATGCAAAAGATACACATTTATCCACCCCAAAGAGGGAAATTTGCTGTGTATTGCACTTCTCAAATAGCTGTGTGTCTTTAGTAATGAAAGCCAGGGTTGAAATGGAATTTTCGGTATACTTTGTGATAAAGAAGAGAAAAGCATTAACAATTTCAAGCGATCAAAAATCCTTAAATAAAGTGCTACTGCGCATGTTGGGATCTTTCTTTTGCTTTGGGACGGGCTATACCTATTCTATTAAATTACAGGTATTCATGACTATGCCAAGAAATAAGGATCTTAAAAGGATTACCCAAGGTAAAGATAGCTTTTCTTGCTTAAAATGTTTATTTGCAAAGAGTTCACATTAAAGCTTCGGGATAAACAACATTTAGAGTCTTATTATTATCCGGAAGAAGAAGGTATTGAATAGATATTGAATACACGAGCGATAGTGCTATATATAGTTGCCCGTGGGAGAAAACACTTCCCGAAGGTCTACCCCAATCTAAACTACAATAAATAAAATAAAATATGGCACATGTCACTACTTGCTTATAATATACCTAAAAACAGAAGATGAAACATTTAGTAAATCCAGTCCACTAAATACCTAAATAGACAGGCCAGCAGACAGAATTTCAAGGATTGTCATAATTTTGCAAACTTACGGGAAAAATTATTCATGTATTTACGATAGTTTTTTTTTTCACTTCACTGCAGTTAAAAAAATTAAAAAAAAAAATCTTTCAATAAAAAAAAGTTTATGTGCTAAATGAACATTAAATATAAATGTGCTAGTACACGATATGTAGCACGCCTCATATATATGTGGTTCTGACGTCAACAGAGAGTGCACAAAGAGAGCTTGTACACGGCATGTACCCATTGGGTTGGGACCATTCGCTGACGTCAAAATGACGTCAGTGCTACATATATATGAGGCGTGCTACATATCGTGTACTAGCACCTCAAGGCGTATTTTTTTGAGAATCTATAGCTAGCTCACTTTTTTTTACATGCAAAACTTTTATACTCACTTCAGTGCGATCAGCTTTTATTCACATAGTTATCTTTGTTTTAGAAGAGCGTCGCAAAATTGTTTCAACCTCTCTAGGAAGTCGCAGTATGAAAAAGATTGAAAACCCCTGTGCTAAGCTATAGTTGTTATAACTGACCGATGGCGTCAGAATCTCTCAAATGCCCGTTTGGGGTTGAATATTTAATATTTCCTATAATTTATTATTAGAGTTTGTTTTGCAATTATTTTAAGTAAATACATATACTTGTTTTGCTGATACATATTTGAATATATAGGCATAATCCCGCGAATTTGTTGTGCAACCATTAATTTTCTTTTTCAGTGTTAGCGACTTCTTAAATAGTCACGAGTATATCGTATATGAATATGATACGAACCTATTCCAAAACAACGTCCCTTATAAATAAAATCAGTCATTCATTATGGATTACATGAAATAAGTTTTTGATAGTCGCTATTAGCACTTACGTTTATCCGTTTCCAGACGACATCGCTTTGAGTTTCTAATTTCTAATTTGTTCGTGCAGTTGCCATCTGTGCAAACCCTTCTTTTTGGTTGCTTGACGGAAGACGACGCATCAAGTATGTGATGCCTTTTTGTCTCGTGTTTTCCATAGTGTGTGTCGACAACACAATTACCAATATTGGCAGCACCATTATCAACGTTATTGTGTAAGTAATTAAACCCATAATATCCATTGGATGAAATTTGTGAAACTGTCTTTGCACTTATTTCATTGCTTTCACTCCGTTGTGTAAAACAACTTTCAGGTTGTGCAATACCGCAAGTATTTAATACGCTAGGGTTAAATTGGACAGCTTGCGATTTTAGTAGTGTCTGCTGAGTGGTAATGTCACAGGAATTTGTAAACTCTTCAATATTGGCCCGGCACTCATAATTTGTAAGCACCATTTCTGGGAAGATGGGTAAACGTACCTATTTCGATTATGCGATTATGATTATAGCCAGGTATGATAGACCATAGACGCCAGACGGTATGAGTATTGACTTGACATTTGACACTTTGACGACCAATGTTGAAAATTGAAAGGTACGAACATAGTTGGGTATGTTCAAAACACTTGCCACCATATTTTTGGGCCCAATCGAACACATCAACACGAATTGTATTGTATGCGTGTGTTTGGAAAAGTGTAGCCTTCGACACTTATGTTAATTTCGATTCGCCAGAAAAAAGCACCTTTTCTTTCCCGAGATCACTTTTTTCGTTGTTTGGTACAAAAAAAGCAATCTTTTTTAGAGTCGAGAGCACTTTTGCGAATCTAGATTTTTTCTCAGAGTCGATCGAGATTTACCAATACACTTAGGCTAATTACAGAGTGCATGCGAAAAGCTAAGCGAAAGCTCTAGCTAATAAACTGCGCCCATACATTTTAATCGCACTGGCCATAGTAGATTCGATGTTAAGATACATGCTAAGCGAAACTTGGCGCTAAAAGCGAATAAACTCTTCTGCTCAGTTTTTTTTAGCAAGAAATTCAAGCTAAAATGCAGCTGTCAATAGATTTGGGTATATAATCGAATACTTTTAATGACATTTAAACGTATTCAGCAATTTTTGTCATTTTGTTTTTCGATGGACTTCCGAAGCGGTAATGCTCGCGTTCATTATGGACACCATTCGCTTTGCGTATAACTTAGAATCTTTAGCTTTAGGTTTCGCTTATAGCCTTACATATGATTTGACATTTGCTAGCTGGCGTTAGTTTGTTTACGTTTTATAAAAGTTGGTCGAAAAAGTTAGAGCTACTAGAAAACCATATTAAAAAAAATAATTGAAACCAAAATTTGATTAAGCCCAGTATCCTACTCGCGCTAAATTTTATCTTCCATACAAAAATGTCTACAGAGATAAAATTTAAAGAGGCAGTTTAGCAAAGCAGTATCTCGTTCCGCACGCCAAATTCTTACTTTCATATAGATGGGACACACTTAATTGGCACATTTTTTTGGGAAGTGAATATAACAAAACCAAAAGTGAGTATAACAATTTTTCATGTAAAACCAAAAGTGAGTATAAACGTTTTGCATGTAAAAGTAAAAGTGCGCTAGCTATAGATTCTCAAAAAAATACGCCTATTGTGTGCAATACGTACAATTTTGTTATACTCGGCCAAGAAATTGTCTCCACTGATTTAGCTAGCGAAAGAATTGCCTGGCACATTAAATCGGCGATAAATTTTGTCATTTTCGAAACAAAAAAATTTTTTTACAACGAATTTAGCGAGCATTTATCTGTGCTGTGTGGAGAAGACGAACTAGTATTATCGGAAGAGGACGAGGAGGACGATGAAGATGTGGCACACTATGAATATGATAAGAACATATCTATTATTTGTTCCATATTTATACAAATTTTGGGTTAAATTATTTATTTTAATATGGTTTTCCACTAGTTCTAACTTTTTCGGACAGATTTTCCGTAAAACGTAAACAAACAAACGCCAAACGTCTAATCATATGTAAGTGTGTTGGTAAATCCCGAGCAACTCCGAGAAAAAAAAATCTGAAAATTGAATCTGAAAAAGATTGTTTTTTTTTTTTTGTACAAAACGAACGCAAAAATTTATCTGGGGCAAGAAAAAGTGATTTTTTGCCAATCGAAATCGGCATAAGAATGGCAATCGAATGCAGCGTTATTCCGCTTCCAGTTGTTCCCACCACTGTGAACGTTCTTTTTGTTTTTTTGACAGTTGTGGTAAATAAAAAGAAACGTACCTAATATTTACACGTGCTTTTTAAGTTTTAGAAATTTTAGAATACATAGATTCCCCTAATTTTTCTATTGTAAGATAATTCTAATTAAAAAATAATTGAAATGGGAAAAATAAAAACTGAGCCCGTGGATGTCGATGAATCAAAAAACATAACGATTAAAGAAGAAGACACTTACGAAGATAAGTTAAAATATGTAAACGCAATTTCGCAGCCAATGGCACCAAAGAAATTAGCAAAGAAATGCTACAAACTTATAAAAAAAGCAATGAAGCATAAAACTTACATTCGAAATGGATTGAAAGATGTCCAAACAAGAATAAGAAAAGGCGAAACAGGGTAATATTATTAATTTATTTATCTTGTACAAATTTAACATAATATATTCACAGAATTGTAATTTTTGCTGGGGATGTTACACCTATAGATATCATGTGCCACTTACCTGCTGTGTGTGAAGAAAAGGGAATTCCCTACACTTACACACCAAGCCGTGCAGACTTAGGAGCAGCTATGGGCGTAAAACGTGGCACTGTGGCTTTGTTGGTTCGAGAAAACCCCGAATATAAAGACCTATATGATGAGCTAAAGTCAGATGTTTCTGCATTGCCAATTCCGGTATAACATTTAATTTTATAAATTACCAATCACAGAAATGAAAATAAAACCTTGCATAAAGGCAACAAACGTATCTTGCTATTTTGTCATATTGTAACTGCACTGAGCAATTAGGTATCTACATAATGATATTGCTCATTGGTATTAACGTGTATGGAATTGAAAAGTTCAAGCTCGATCAATCGTCTGATACAAATTTACTTTTGTATTTAGTCATGCCTGTTAAAAGCAGAGGAAATGGTATTTAGTAAGAGGACTTATTTTTATCTTCGTCTGGTTGGTATTGAAAATTATATATATGTATTTTGAGTTCTGCTATTTCACATAGGTAAGGTAGGTACAAAACCAATTAGACCCACGCGTGTACGTACTAACTGGTGCAGTGAAAGTGAAATAACTCTGTATTTAAAAAAAAAGAATACCATGGATTTCATTTCTTCTTTAAAGTGGCTATAAAAGCTGTGAATATGTGGGTTATAATGCCTTTTTTGTGTGGATTTTAATTCGCGTGAAAAAACTAAATCGGCCTCTTAATTTCTTAGCCCAAACTTTAATTTTCCAATAGCATTTGCATTACAAACCTTAATACCCTGCTACGAGGCTAGGATGATTATGCTGTATGGATAAATAGAGGGAAACACCCTTCCACTTGCTAAGTTACTGCCTTGATTAAAAAGCGAACTGTACTGCAGTACTTCTTGGATAAACTTGCAGATATTGCTGACGCGGATATTGCCACTTAATATAGATCTATTTTGATGCCCTTGGGGAATGGGGTTGATGCGTACCATCCCAAGGGAACGTATGAAAATCCAGCTTCAGTCGGCTTACTCAGTTTGTGGATAGAAATCTTGTCGTTTTAGAGACATTTGGTAAAATAGTGTCCTACATTCTCTCCTGCGCTCTCAATTTGTGTGTTTGAGGTGAAAACCTAAGGGTAGGCCAATGAATAAGCAATTACACAGCGAACGTGAGGCTCGCAATTGACAAAGTTAGATTCGCTAACTAGTCGCGCAGATTAATATGGATCAGACATGTACGTATGTAGTATAAAACCGTACGATTAATTCTTGTTGGTCTGATATCAGACAATTGGAGGTACATATCTCATACAACCCCCACTGCAAATGAGATAGAAACTCTCCCATTTCCTTTGTAAACGTCCTTACTTAGCAAGAGCCATTACTTGCGTTCATGCCACCTTTGCCTACTAGACAATGGCTGTGACATAAAACCGCTATAAGATTAAAAAAAAAAATAGTAATTCTGACACAAACTTTTCAGTGATTAAATATATATTTTTACAATTGAAAATTTGATGTATGTATTTTGAACATCTTACCTAAAAGTTTCACATTTACGTCTTAAAACGGAAACGTGTTCTGTTGCCTTTTTAGATAAATGTAATCAACAAATCTATATCAAATACAAAAATGTCAACGAGTTGAAGTGCGTTTTCAATTAATCTGTTATGTTGTTGATTTTTTTTCATACGAATAAAAATATTTTCATTTAATATGTATATATTTGCATGTTTATAATAGTAGGGCCTTTCTTAAAATTAAATTACTACATTATAAATATTTTGTTTTTCGTATTTATATATTTTTTATTTTTTGTATTAAATCAAATTATAATAAGATATTATATTTGAAGAACGTACATATACGCCAAATTATGATTTTAAATCAACTTCTATGAACTATACTCTTAGTGTGTGTTTTCATTTAAATCGAGAAACATAAGCGAAATGCAAGTAAACTATATCATATTAGTTTAAAAATATTCACTAATTTTTTTTTTTTTTATTGTAAGAACGTCTTACTTTTTTTTTTTTTTTTAACCTACGTTTTATCCTAGAAATAATGATAATATTTATTTTATGTATATTAAGAATAATGTCTATTGAAAATAATTATAAAACCCATTGGTGGCTTGACCTAACTCTCTTATCGCAGCAAATGGATCTTTATCATCGGTTACACCTTGCCCTTGGGAAGGATGCTGAAGTTGGTGAAGTTGAGAATTTTGAACGACATTTCCTTGACTAAGCACAGCCGCGTAAGTTGTGTTTCGTGACTCACCGTGGTTATGTAATTGCATTTGGGCCTGCTGCTGCTGTGGGTGAAGCACTGAAAAGTGATGTGAATGCGGCTGTTGAACGCCAACACGCTCGTTCCGTAGGTCAATTTCATTCAGTTTAATAGGGAAGTTGTTGTAAAAAAGCTTTTGAAATGAATTGTTTTGATAGGCAGCTGCTGCTGACAAATCATTGCCAGTTGTTGTATTAAAAATTGTGTCAATTAAATTGCCAGACGAGTGAAGGTGATTAATGTTGCCAATACCACTGTCAAGAAGATTGTCAGGCGTCGATGATGCAATGGAGTGACCTGTTGAAGATGACGAGTTGGAACCGTGATAGCTCGAATTTCCATTGCCCATTACTTGGCGACGGTATAGCGGCACTGACTCCATTCGCGACGTTGAAGTACCTGGGAGATCATTTCCTAATAAAAAATCTAATAAAATAGAAAACGAGCTTATGTTTTAATGTATACAAAATATTGCTTTAGAAATATGTAGCTTACCGTTACCGCTCGCCATGATATTTTGTTGGTTCGGAAAAAGAGGGGAGGCAGTTGTTTTCTGTTGTTGGCTGATTGGAATCTCTTTTGCAATCATATTCATACTGACGACATTTCCTGCATTCATATTCCCACTAGGAGGATTACTATTATTGCAACTGTTGTTAAGCCCGGTAACGCTGCCTACCATTCCCAATAATTCCCTCAGGATTGGTTGACTTATATCATTTCCGTTCATCAATGAATTGAAGACCATATCAATTTGTTGATTGAAATTCATTGAGGGTTCTTGTGGTGGGGTGACACTGCGTATTGTTGCCAGGGAGTTTATTGGTGGCCCAGGGAAAACGCTTGACGATCTATGCATCGATCCTGTATGATGCTGTTGATGAAGTTGATGCATTTGTTGCTGCTGCGTAATCTGTGGTGGCAATTGCTGTAGAGAAGAGGCAGTAGCTGTTGTTTTCGAATTATGCATAATTCCCATTGCTTGACGTAAAACTTCTGTAAACTTGTTTGCCGATTCCTGGCCATGCACTTCAAGAAGTTTTAAGTACCACTTGTACTGTGATTCTTTTGGCTCGAATGCCATTTCGTATATAGTCATATTGGGTGGCAGAAGTGTATTGTACTCTTGAAACGTAGGTAGATGTGGTTGGTTCTGTACAGGAGCAGCAGTAGGAGGAGCTTGGAACATTGATCCACCTATATTGACGGGTATATGTACGTTATTTAAGAACTGAAAATCCTTCTCCTTATGGCCCCCGTTATTATTAGCCGCAATAAGGCTGTTTTGATGATGCAAATTAGAACCAATGTTTTGATTTTGTCGCAAAAAAGATTCAAGTACGGGCCCTCCCGTTGCTGGGCTCATGGGCCCATTAGAGAAAGAGTTATTAAGCCGATTATTTAAAATAATCGGCTGATTGCTAGGATTATTATAATTAATATTGTTTGACGAATTTTGATGTTGATACAAGGATTTCTTTACATAGGTCATATCAGTCACGTTTTGCCCTCGTATTTGAGGGGGCTGTTGATTTTGAACTGCTAATGGCCCGGTGGATGCGAGTTGATGCTGGGGTAGTGATGAAACCCCAGGCTGAGAACGCATCGCACCCGACATGTTTATGTTATGCGAAGAGGTTTGTTGCGGTATCACGGGATTTGGCATCTGATTCGGGGGACGATGATTCGAATTCGGCACACCAGATTTGGGAATAACTCCCCACGGGTTATTCTGCGGGGGTGGCCCCCATAAGCTGGCATTGGGATTTTGAGATTGTGGGGGCTGGATGGGTGCTTGTTGTCCTGGGTAGTTAGTACGCATCATTTGGTTAGGCACATTCGCATTTGGTTGTGGTGGTTGCGGCTGCTGCTGCTGTTGCTGCTGTGGCCAAATCATATATGGCGGAAATTGCTGCTGTGACTGTGGGATGTGTGATGGCGGCCGATTGGACTGTTGCATGCCATAGGTTGGATTGTGTTGCGGAGGACCTATTGGACGCATAGGAATGTTCCCATGATGAAATTGTGTGTGGTGTGCAGACTTTGCAACTTGAGTCATCTGAGCTTGGTTTAGCATCGCATAAGGACCACCCAAATTGCCATAAATGGAAGGAATTTGATTACTCGGCTGATGATGCGCTCCGGATACATTATGCTGACTACTGGCGCTAAGTAAATACATTGCCGTTTGATCACGCAAATAGGCTTCGGGTTGCAATGCACGCGGTATAAATTCTGGAGCCAACGGATTAAGTACATAACTGCGTTTCAATTCGACTCCATCAAGTTGTGACCGGAGGTATGACCATGTTATACCAAAAAGAGACTTATTTTCGTTACATATCTCTATAAAACGCTCCCACACTTTGCGACATCGTCCTATGGAGCACAATGCTACTGGGTCTCCAACCACAGCTACAAGGCTTTGTGCTCGAGTAATGGCTGTATTTAACAGTTTGGAATTGCTAAGGAATCCATAATCTGCATCATCGCTGACTGATGCATTAGTCAAGTTATTGTTTGGCAAGCAGGTTCGCCGGGTTCGCACTGTAGAAAGAAAAACTGCCCGAAATTGTTTTCCTTGAACGTTTAAAACACGCTCCACAGATATACCACCCATGCGACGTTTTCGCAGTTCAGAACGTATTCGAAAAACTTGGTCTGCGTATGGTGTCATAATGCCTATGCTTGCGTCGTTCATTTTTCCCCAAGAGCCTGGCCATTTTTTTCGCAATTCAGACACCCGTTCTACTACCTCATACACTTCCGAGTTGTTGTAGAAGGCCGTCGAATTTTTATCTTGAACATCTTCTCCGCGAGTGGTGAAGAACGTCAGAGGATAAAAACGGTCATGCCGTGGCTGTTTGCCTGATGCTATCAATTTTTGCTCGTAGAAAAGTTCTGATGTAAATTTTATAATAGCTTCGTGAGCCCTATAGTTTTCACAAAGCAATATTTTACATGGAAAATTAGACGGATAGTGGTCATACAAACGCTCTAGTAATGATATATGAAGTTTGCGCTCCTTCGCAAAATTCGAAAATAGTTCTGGGCTCATTTGCATGTGATCGCCAGCTAGAACAATGCGCGTATTTTCATTAGCCAAGGCCAATGGCATAATTGCTTCGCATTCCATTGCCTGAGCGGCTTCATCTAGAAATATATGAGTGAAATAACCTTTAGGTAAGCCCAATGTTGAAAGCTCCATCGAAATGCTAAGTGTCACAACAACAATACGGTGTTTCATTATATCTTCCACTGTTGGTCGCCGGAAGTTCCCCGCTCCATCGGTTATACAATACTAGACAAAAAAGACAGAGGTTTACATATTTAGAGAAATAAACAGAAATAAGAATATTAACCTTTTGTACAACACTATTGACGGTAGCGACCCAACGCTTATGGTAATACACTCTCAACGGCTGTGCTTCTTCTAATCCGCTTTCAATCCATGGATGTAGGTATTCTTTTATATACAAGTCGGCAGCCGAATTTGAATGCGTACAAATTAAAATTTTTGCTTCCGGTTGCGTTAGAAGTTGTTTGATTGCTTGTGCCAGTGTGTACGTTTTTCCAGTTCCGAAGGGACCAATAAGAAGAATAGGCGGAAGCTTAACACCCAAAGAAGTAGTAATGGCATTCACAGCTTCCCTTTGCTTTGCATTGAGTTTCAGATCGCTAGATTCCGACCACTGCTTTTTTGGTGTCCATGGTATATTGGGTTCAATTTCAATATCAGGAAAAATTATCTTAAAATCCGTGATTTTATCAACGGCATTGTGCCATTCACAGTACGGCAATCGATTTAGTTGAAACTGAATGTCTACTTCTGCTTCGGTCTCTGCCTTAAGTTGCATATTTTCTACACACTTGGCCGATAACTTTAAATATATTACGTTTTTTCCTTTGTCTTCTATAACAGCTTCATAGACGTCACGTCTCTTTTCAGAATCCTTGTCGTTATTAAGCTGCAAAGCTGAAATATAAACGCTTGAGCAGTTGGACAAAATAAGCCGCCCAGCGGAAGTGTCTTCAGAAATATCCTTGCCCAAGGTCATTAGAGCAAAAAGTTCACCCGAGAGCGAATATTTGGCTGTACTTGTTGCCATTCCGGCCGGCGTAAGGATATAATTGGATGTAACTTTTAATTTCGTAGTAAGGTTGTAGCGAGCAATTTGTTCGTATCGAGCGATTTCTTCGACATACAATAATTCGTGAATACGCGAACGGTAATTATTTTGTGTAAGACGCCTCTCAACAATTGTTGACTGTGTCAATGTAAATGTAGCGGCTCGGGGACATGGATAGCGTTCAAGCATATCTTTTTCATGCTTTAGATCATTTAAAAAAGCTTCAGTCTTGAGATGCGTTCCTATTGTAGTCTCGAATTTTACCAAATTTGCATTTGCGTCATCCCATCGCGTAGACGAAGAATTTATTATATCCTTTTTGATTTCTTCTATCTTTTCTGCATCACCAACTGGTACTACGTCTACACACAGATGCTTCACTAAAAGGGGCTCTGTACCAAAATCGAAACAGACTGATTGCCTAAACGTACCATATATATCGGTATTGAATTCAATCGTTATTCTGTGCTCCAAACATTGCGTGTACTCGATTCCAGATGTGGAGCTATTAAAAATAGAAGTTTTATCATTAGACGGTGTAGAAACCCATTCCTGATCTGATTTTAATTCAACGGGTTTTTCGTCGGCGGAAATAATCGACTTTACAGTGAAATGGTTTCGATGGGCATCTTGCAGTAGTGCAACTGCTTTAATATGTTTCTGGGTTTTCAAAACAAAAACCCATTCACGCTTCGATGATTTTGAACTGATGCTAGTTACAAGTTCATTGTTGCAAACATCTTCTACTTCGTTAATCTTTTCCCGCATAATACGATCAGGACTTGTTGCTTGGATCCATTTTTCGAGTATTTCTTCAGTATAACTTTTTCCATAAAGTTCTTTTTCACATGCTCTTTGTAAACGCATTTTGCGATATTCAAATCGTTCCTTCCACTCATTCAGCTCTTCCAACCCGTGGGCTTCAACGCATTGATTGCCGTAGTGACATGACTGCGATTCGGAAAAGCTTTCACACAACGTGTAAGTATCAAGAGTAAAACCACGAGGAGGGGGGCGCCACTTCCAGTCGCGTCCTAAGAATAATATAATATAAATACAATTTGAAATAGTTATTGAAATGTCTCACCTTGGTCAGACATAATTACATTCTGATGGTTTTCCGTTTGGCAATGTTGTCGCAATTCATTTTTACTTACGCAAGTAATCGCACAATATGAACAAGAAATAGTTCCGTCGCTATTTTCAATTTTTATACTATCTAACATTTCAGTGTTCTTTTGCACTACGCTTGTATTTGCACACAACACACCTCCACTGCTATTGCTACTATTACTAGTACTAGAAATACTACTACTGTTGTTGACCACTCCGTTGTGACCATTATTTTCCCTCTTTTTCAACCCCTTGTTACTAAGAAGTTTACTGAACTTATCCAGCGGTAGGTTATTAGTTGCCCAATGATCCAGTTTTGTGTCTAGCATAGACATTTCATCATCTAGACGTGATGATGGTATTTTTTGATTTGCTTTTTGTCCACTTACCATCTGTATAATGGTTCGATATCGTTCTATCGTCTTAGATATATCTGCAAAACTGGGTTGGCCTGATATTTCGCTGATCCATTCTTTTGCGATTTGCTCAGCTTCCTGCAATTTTAAAATTTAATGGAGTTGCATTCATAATACCTAACCATACCTTAATTCTTACCGTAAATTTCTTGAGTTTACATAAAGAATGGATCAACCACCTTCGTGTTCTAGATACACTGGCTATGCAGTCATTCTGGTCAGCAGCTAGCAAAGTTAGAACTCTACGAGCGTCTGTTAAACAATTTTCATATTTTGCTAGTTCCAGTAAGCATTCACAACGGCCAAGTAGGCATGCTATCTGTCTATCTTTCTGTGACTTAGTTAATGCAGCAGATGAATTGGCTATTTGTGCGAGTATCTGGTCATAAAGAGCTATAGCGCGCGACCAATTTCGCCGGCGCACCATGTCGTGTGCCTGCATTTCTTTTTCGGCCATTTTATATATTTAAGTTAAGTAAAATAGTAAACTAGTGGTATTTCTGTATAAATTTTACTTTTCGCCTATATTTTGCAAAATTGGTTCTAAAATAAATAATTGCATTATGACATTTTTAGTTATTTATTTAATCAAACCTTACGTTTGAGTTGTAGTGCCCACGGAATGCTAGTAAAAACGATAGATCAAGATTAACAACAAACTTTCTTTTAGTACGATCTAATATAGGTAATCTAAAAATAAACAGCGAAACAAATTTTGTGAAGCTCAAAACAGTCGCACAAGATCGTAAATACAATTTGAGTTAATATCTAAAGAATATTTTTAAATTTATAACTTTAAATCCATAATAATTTAAGCGCGAGGTATTTACTAATGAAAATAAGGATCAGACCGCACGCTTTCTGTCCTATACAATGTATTATACCTACTCATCAGTTTTGCATTGCTATACATTTCTTTCATTGGAGCGAAGAAAATTACAACAAATAGGAACTTGATATTTTTCGTTTAGGTTATAAGATGCAGTAAAAAATCTAAACAATCAAACAATAAAAAAACAAAACCTTGAGAATACACAAAGTTCCAGTACCATTTTTAGGCTTTCGTTGTTAACATTTTAAATTGTACACTATGAAGGGGTGGAATTGTGATCACACACGAATTTTATTCAAAACAACAATTGGAATGCATTTTCAAAATGTTAAATATTCAATTTCATTGCAATGTACCTACATTCGAAAAAGTTATTTCTCTTTTGCAAAAAACTCCAACAAATTAGTAAGGTTAAAAATACTCAAGAACTGTCAACAGATTTCTATAGTATTCATCGGTAAATTTGTGCAACTCTGCCACCCAGCTGTCATTTGCAATCACAATTTTCTCCCTCACAATTTTTTTATATTTTACGATTAAATTGTTATTCTTAACATTTATTCATGTTATTTATTCAAATTCTGCAATAAAATAAAACACTCACCAACTTATTAGGCCTATATTTGTTTTCTAAATATCACCATTTTACATTTTAATATACGCTTCACGGATGGATTCCAAACAATTCTTTGCTATTTCCCTTATTGTTGTTTTTGTATGGAAGGAAGTTAAAAATGGCCGAAGAAAATCAAATCGGTTCAATTTGACTTTCGCAATTAGAACTTAGGTATGTTCATGGTATGTTCGAAGTCGATAAGCGTAGTGCTACCGTTGCAAAAAGTTAATGTTGTGCACCCGAGAAACGTTTATTTAATTACAAACTAAATTTTTATTTACATAAATATTTAATTAAAATTTCAAAAAGTTGTGAGAAACATGATCTCATGATTTTATCGCTGCGAGTGACAGTGAAATGTCAGTTATCCAGTCCATAAACATTCTCGGTTGTTTACTTTTAAATGTCTTTATTTAGGCGTGATGTAATTTGCTTTTTATATACCTAGCTATATACCTAATTAAGTGGAAGTTTTGCAGAAATCTAAGATTTATTTTTTTTATAATTTAAATTAAAATGGCAAAATTCATCAAGCACTTATATTTTATTTTTTGAATTTTGGATTTTAGGCCCTAGTTATAGCTATAATTGAAATGCATCATTGGAACAAATCAGTGGAATGGTAGTTTCATTTTTTTGACAAGTCGGTTATAGCAATCATTGAAAAATTCCTGTCAGTGAAAGAACCTGTCAGTGACTTTTCAACGAACGAGTCTAGGTTTTGAGGTTAGAGTTGATCATTAAAAGCAAAACTGACAGCTGAGAATAGGAAGAGAATCGAACACATCAGTGAAACGATTGGGTTCCAAATTGGAGAAACGAGAATCAGCTGTTCATTGAAATCGATTTCGATCAGTGAAATAATAAAATTGAATTTAAAGAAGAGTTTAAGTCTGAATTAAGTAATTTCTTTCGTAAAAAAATTCCACAAATGATTACCTTTATTTTGATATCAACTTAAGCCGATATTGTTTGATTAATCGTCTTTAAATCGAAAAACCAAATTTTTAATGATGCATTTCAATAATAGCTATAACTATGCCCTTAGAGGATATTTTTATTTTCTGAACGTAATTTAGATCGTATTAGATTTAACTTTAATTGTACATTTTTCGAGTATAGTTTAATTTAGTAAACCCTTCAATTGATTTGGTTGTAGCTCAAGTCGAAACTAAAGTTCGTTTTGAAATTAGTTGTACTCCAGAGTGTTTTGTTATTTTATAGCTAAAGTGTACTACATTCGCAAATATTGTGTACTATCAGTGAAAGTGAAACAAAAGTACACAAGTTTTATGTTTGATTGGGCAGCAGAAATTTTAAATCTCAAATCAAAATCTGAAATACCCAGTCGAAAATGCCATCAGATTTGTTTTTGTATTTCATACTTTAGCTATCATCAAGTAGACTTGGTACTAATGCTAATTTCGATTGGAAAAAAAAACTCACTTTTTCTTGCCCGAGATCACTTTTTTCGTTGGTTTTTCTTTTTTCTTTTTACTATCGCCAGGTTGGTATTGAAAATGGGCTATGTCGGTCAAGTAGTTCTGGTACCTCCCATACAAAACCACTATTAGACCCACGTCACTCTGTCTGTTGAAACCACGATAGCGTCTGAACGAATCGACTTAGGCAACTGAAATTTTATGAGAGGTCTTATATTTATGGCCTTCAAGTTTGTATTAAAAATGGTCCATGTCGGTCAAGTAGTTCTGTTACCTCCCATACAAAGCCAATATTTGACCCATATATATCTGTCTGTTGAAAGCACGATAGCGTCCAAACGAATCGACTTAGGTGAATGAAATTTTGTGAGAGGACTTTTTTTAACCGTCGGTCGTCAGGTTGGTATTGAAAATGGGCTATGTCGGTAAAGTAGTTCTGCTACCTACCATACAAAACTAATATTATACACATACTAACTCGCATGACAAACATTTTGCATGAATTTTATGCAGTGGAGGGTATCAAAGCATCGGCCAGGCCGATGATAACACTTTTATTTGTTCAGATTCGAGAGCACTTTTGCGAATCTAAATTTTTTCTCAGAGTCGCTTGAGATTTACCAATCCACTTACATATGATTTGCCATTTGATAGCTGGCGTTTGTTTGGACGTTTACGTTTTATGAAAGTCGGTCGAAAAAGTTAGAGCTACTGAAAAACCATATTAAAATAAATAATTTAAACCAAAATTTGATAAATATAAAAGAGATATGTTAATTTCATTTTCATCATGTACATGTAGCACATCTTCGTCGTCGTCGTCGTACTCTTCGGATAATACTGGCTCGTCTTCGTTATACCTACGAGCAATTTATGCAGTTGCACTATTTGTTATTTGCGAAGGAGAAAAAGCATCGATTTTATAATTTCGTGAACATATATGTACTTGGAATATTTATTATGAGATTTCTTTTATAGTTATTTGAAAATGTATATAAAACTTGCAAAAGGTAAACAACTTTTGGTAACTATACCACCAACACCAACAAAGAACAGCTTAGTATACTCTTTCTGTTCGATTGACCAGACGAGCCCCCTCATGTAGCTGACCTCCCCGTGGTGGGGGGCGGGTAACATGTCTAGGGTCACCTATACATGGCTAACGAAGCACACACCCAATGATGACAAGACGAAAGAAAGCAGCCTCGGATATTGCCCAGCCTGTCATGGTAGGGCGCCCTTTGGAGGGTGGCAGTTTACGAGCGCCTGGTGGTCGGCTTGTTACGCTCGGCAGACGGCCGGGTTTAACCCGAAACGGCTACGAGCTTCCCATCAATGGTCTCGCAAACCACAAGTGGACTTTCGGCTATTCGACAACGGCATCGACTTAGGGATGGTCGCCTCCAGAACGCCTGTTCAATGCACTCTGCATGTTAGCGGAGTCCCATTGAAACAGGTGGAGACGTTTAAGTATCTCGGGGTGTTATTCACGAGTGATGGAAGGAACAATGCTGAGTTTTCCTACAGGAAATATAAAAATACCAATCCGCCATGAATAGCGATCCGCTGCGCATTTAGGAATACTCATGACTGTTAGATGAATATTAGATCACAACATGAGCATTATTATTTGTGATTGCTCTAACATTTTACAGGGTTTTGTCATGTAATGAAAGTGTTGTTCTTGTTCCTAATGTTTTAGCTGTTAAAGTTGTCTATTTTTTTTTCTTTCTTTTAATGGAACTATCCCGAGAAATGTATCAGTGATTTTAAAAAAGTACATATTCCGATACAGTTCCATCTCGACTGAAACGACTTTATGGAAAGGCCTGTTTCTCAACTAACTTTGTTGACTATATTTACTTGCGATACAAAACCTCGTAAACAAATTAAATATACAAAAACGGTTCAAAATTTAAAAAAAATATTATATTGAATTACCTACAAATAAAACCTAACAAAACAAATAAAAAGCTTAAAATAACAAGTAATAATTAACAAGTACAAAACAAAACAGTGGATCTCAATTAAGCTCCGCTTCATCTCTCACAAGTCACAGCCGTGGTTTGCTTCGCTGTTCCAATCAGAGGCAAGATATACGTTCTCACTTTTCATTCCTGTCATAGATGATGCTACCGGTAGGTAGTACCTACATAAATACAAATTGGTATTTTTGTGAAAATATAATGGAAAATAACATTAATCGTAAAAACTCGTATCAGCAAAGAGTTTGGATTTATTTGCTTATTATGTATTACTTTCTACATACATACAAACGTATTCAAAAATCTAACAATCAAGCATTTAACTGAATATATTTATTTAAAGGCGCTATAACAAGGAATGCTACTCGTACAATGTAAATTGAGAAGACCATGTATGGAACAAAATGTTAACTATATTAGACTATTAAGTTTATTAAATTTTACAGTTAACGACTTTTTTCCATTCCGGAAGTCAACAATACTTATAAATTTGTACCAAAATAATTGATGTCAAATTGTTATAATATTTAGCAAACTTGTATAAATAACGTCAATGACAAGACGTTTTTTGATAAAAAGAGTTTACGTAAAGCGATTTCATTAACTTAAACACGAACAATTTGAAAAACTACACATTCACTTTTTTTTTTTTTATAAAAAGAGATAATCAATTCACAGTTAACGAATTGATTTAGCAAAATACATTTAATATTAAAGTTGTAAACATCTATTTCATTTGACTAATAAATAATTTGATCCCTTTTATGTTGATATTTCCATTATAACCCATGTACCTACTGACTAAACCAGTAGTAGGCTATCCTAGAATACATACGTTAAATATGTTGTTGTAGATATTTGCTATATGTTTTTGTTATTAAATGGTTATTAAAGCTTGAGTTTACAGTAATATTTATTTTAAAGCATCGTTGATTTTTGTTTTAGCTTAATTACCTACTCTATCAATGCCTAACGCTAAATGAGTTGGTAATGCTTAATGTTTTTTATTTATTTGAAGCTTAATGCTAAATGTTAAAATAAAAGAATAATGTTTAGGTATATAAAAATGAGTGCCTCCTATAAGGACGGATATACAACATAAATGTAAGTAACAGCAATAACACAGTCTTTATTTTTAAATTAAATTACGTTACCAGAACTTGAATTAAATAAATTATGCTATATAAATATATTTCAGACCATGTTTAAAATAAAATATAATTATAAATATAACAGTAGGATTAAGTGTAACTTAGTTAGTATTGTACATTGTACACTGTACAGTTCAATCGGCACGACTTTTGCTTTTAGGCAGTGCTTCCTTTTGTGTAGTTTTCGGAAAGAGAATTTTTGAGTCATGATCGGCTGGGTCAATATCACCATCATCATCTTCAGAAACATGTATTGTACCTCGAAATTTGTCACCATCTGTAAATGTTATTTTTGAATAAAAATTACGATTCATAGCACATGTGGGCGTAGATATTTCTATGCAGCGAAAACACTGATTAAACAGATAATAAAAAACTACCCATTGTAAATTTTTTCTATTGCCAACAATAATAAACTTGCATATTATCTGCTCGGGTTGCGTATGAAATTCTGTTATTTATGATCCCTATAAAACTAATTTTAAAACTGGCTTTAAAAAATTTAAACGTGATTTTTTTTATTTCAAATGTTGTTTGTAAAGCAAAGAACAAAGTATCTATTGGAAATTTATTTTGTAAAAAATCTTACTTCCGACTCCAGCGCTGAATATTATACCATTTGTCGCCTTTCCTCCGATTGGCGAATTTATTGAACTTGAGACTTCGCCTCGGCGTGCCTGTTCACATAATCTAAATGCTTCCAGAAATTCATTTAAGTCCACTGACCCATCTTTATTGATATCCATCATTTTGCACATTTCCAACAATTGATCTCGGGTATCAGTTGCAGTTAAATGCCTTTCCAATAGATCACAGGCTTCTCCAAACTCTTCCAATGAAATGTATCCTTTGATTTGAAATTGTAAAAAATTACTCATCTATGTGTAGAATAAAGATGTCTTACCAGAGTTATCCTTATCCAAAATTCGAAAAATTGTTTCAAGGCTGGCCTTGTTCTTATATAAAGAATCAGCTACAGATGTGCTCCCGGCTTGAGCAGTTTTCTTAGGGAGATTGCAAAAATGCATTAACAAAATAATATATTTATGGCTGATTTTATCTTGGACGAAACACGAAATATGATATATCTATTCCTGGCTTATTTATTTAACATTAAATATATTTAAATTTATTATCACACAAGCAGAACTTTTCTCTGCCAATTCTATGTAAATTTGAACTGAAGGTTAAAAAGGATTTATTAGTAAGGCCCACTATTGTTTATTTTCTTCAGACGCTGTTTAAAATATAAATAACAGACCATGTTTTGATACAATTTCTTAGCGTTATCGTCCAAAATAAATTTGTATTATTCAAAAATTAATAAACTCACGATAATGTCAGTATCTAATAGTTCAAGAGTATTTCTGAAATTAATTTCCGTAACATTAGAAGATTGCCCGGAAATATTTGCTGTACCAGTATCTAATAATTGAGGTGCAAGTTTTTCGCGCAACAACCTCCACGGTAAGCCCAAATGCGTAGCCTCTTCCATTGCCTCACACCATTTGCTTAAACTCAGTTTACCTAAAACATTATTAAAATTATTAATATACAGTTTTTTGTATGATTTGATTACGTCGCCGGTATCTACATGAATAATAAATACAAATTAAATAATAATAGTCTATACCTATTTAAAAAAAAAAATATTACTATATAGGTACATACTGCCAGTGTATGCACGAATGGAAATTCTTTACAATAACATTTTCCGTAACACCTGATTTCAGCCTAATAAAAATGTAATAAACCAATAAGTAAAGTTAAGGTTTATGTGGTTGGACCCGAAAATATTTTGCCAGTTCAACTTAAAATAAAAAAATATGTATGTACTATATTCAAAAACAGCAGTACCACAATAAATAATAACCATTTTTGAACTCCAGAAATCTAGCACAAGCGAATGGTTACCATTGTACCGACGGAAGCACGCAAACACCGTATTTACTAAACAAAGTATTTATGTATTTGTTGCAATCTAGTTAGCCAGGCACAATATTTATAAGTCGGTTACATTGGTAGAATATGATTACAAAAACAAATGTATTGATTTTTTAAGACTCAATAAAGAAATTGTAATTGTTACTATTGTACTATTGTGTATGAACGTGCAAGATAGATTATAGCCAAAAATACAGCAGCAGCTGCCAGTAGACCGGTGGATTATTTATTTAGTACAAAACCATTTTGATTAACTAATTTTTGAAATAATATAGGTAGCTTGGTTCTGTCCGTAAAAAATCTTAATATTCACGGCGTTATTTTTCTATGTATAGTGGCAGTTTTTACTTCTACTTGCTCTATTTTAGTTTCGTTTTTCACTTAATAATATATAACAAAATTTTGAATTACCAGTCCCGTTGGGATCCCTTTTCTGAAACTCCCTTTCCAACTCCTCACGCTTATCCCGAAGTCTCGCACCTAGCTCTTGCATAGCTGAGCTTTCTATTAGACCAACTCTCTGGCGAAACGTTAGTTTTCTGGTTTTAGATGCAGCTGCAGTGTATTGCACAAAATGAGTATCCAATTGGGGATTTAGCTTCAAATATGCACCCTTATTCGATCCAATTGCATAGTAATTTGAAGCCGAGAAAATTGTTATAACCTACCATTAAACATTCTCCAATGATAAGATTCTAAATGGAATACAAAATGTATTTAGCTTTACTTACGTTACCCGAGTGGGTTAGTTCATGGCCATCAGATTTGCATTCATGGGATCGTACAAGGAAGGACAATTTATACTTTTGTAGAAAATGTTGCGTTACATCAGGTCCAAAATAAGTTCCAGCCCCTCGAAGGCTGTTAGGTTGACATCCCTCCAAATGTTGGGGATCACTCCACATGATATCAAATACCTGGAAAATATTACATTTTTCATTTATTTTAAATAATTGAGCTCAACTCTCAATGTGTTAAGTACGACATAATGCTAGACATTCCTGTTCATTATAGCTTTATCTGAATGTTATATGGTATTAATGTATATATGTTATATGTATTATTAAATACATAATTATATTTCACAGGAAATGAACCAGAATTATTTTTGAAAGGAGCTTTCGAATGCTGGATTGCTAAGCGACATACCCCAATTATAAATATGTAAAAAAAATCATTTTTGTTTTTTTTTTCCGTATTATTTTTTTATGTTATTAGTACTTTAATATAGTGTACAATATATCACTCATAATAATAAAAAAATACTTATTAATGAAAAAAACTTATTTTAAAATTAGACTAAGAAAAAAATCAGAAAAAAATATGTATTAAATAAAGGTGAATTTTCTGAGAAGTTATTAAAAAATAAATAAAAACTTTTATATATTATGTTTTTTTTTTTAATGCTACTGAAGCATATGAATACAATTTTAGCGATATTTTGTTGCAAACCATTGTTAGCGGAGTGCATCAATAAATTTTTATGTAGGTATTCTATTCTACAAAATTCAACGAACGATGATCCTCGCACATAGGCTGGTGACATGTCGCACACACTTATTGGGTGATTAAATTTCGCATCGGATGCCTACCGCGCCTTTCAGGTGCAACCGAGTTCCATTTGTATAGCCCGATTTGTCTTGCAGTACCGTAAAAATTACGTTTTTGTGGAAGAAGCAATAACTTCTTTGAAACAAATTTTTTTATGACTATTGTAAAATAACGACTTTATACTTTAGTTAATATTTAGTTTTTATGTTTGTTTTATTTGTTTGAAAAATATGCCTTGTTCAATTTTGAAATTCATTCGATTTGAAAAATTATAAAAAGAAAGCCGATCAAAAGGAGAATATTTTTATATTGCTAAAAGAAAAAAGAAATGGTTTCAGCAGAAGGGAAAAGGGTTATCGAACATGGTCCTACCGAACCGGATGGAACTAGCTGATCTATGGATGATGCGGGCTTCGCTTTCCATAAGAAAACTTTCATAAGCTGTTGTTTTTTTTTACGTCCATGCGATTTTTAGCACGAAGATTTGGGACCGAAATATGCGTTTGCATTTCGGAAATGAACGGAAGCAATTGGATGATGACGCAGTTTTTGATCGATCAAATACGAGTTTGATGGTATTATCACACAGACGGGAATGGGTCTGAATGCAGTAAACGTTAAAAAAGCAGGTATGCACTTGAGTATAAATGCCGAATGGCGTATGGGTTGGGTCACAATAAGCGTGGCCATAATCAGTTAGCAGAAAGGCTTATGGGGTCACATAATGCGTGGCCATAACCAAACTAGTTATGTAGAAAGGCTATGAGTCACATAATGCGTGGCTATAACCATTTTTGCAGAATGGCTTATGGGCCACAAATGCGTGGTCATAACGAGAGCAGTGTCGCATGCATTTAAAGCTGTAATTGCAGGTACGCAAGTACAAAGCAGAAAGCGTCATGGGCCACAAATGCGTGGTCATAACGAGTGCAGTTTTTTTTAACAGAAGGATAACAGAAGAGTGCAGATACAGAAGCAAAACAAAACGAAGCAGTAGCAGATGTCAATCTACTTCGGACTTAGAGATCGAATTCATGGCGCAGTCGTACACTGGACGATTGGCTCCATCGTATGAATCTGCATCAGATCGAGGAGTTGTTAGACACGGAAGGGGGGCGTGAATGGGAAATGCGGCGCCGTGTTAACAAGTTACCCACACTTACTGATATGTTTCCGTTTTTGAAGCAGTGTGCAAACTGTTTGGCTAGTTTGTCGATCGTTATCAGCACTACACCCCAGGCGGCAGAAATCAATTCACGACATGGTTCACACCTTTGAAAAAATTTGATGAATCTGCACTAGCAGTCTCATCAAGGGGGGAATGTGTAAAATAACGACTTTATACTTTAGTTAATATTTAGTTTTTATGTTTGTTTTATTTGTTTGAAAAATATGCCTTGTTCAATTTTGAAATTCATTCGATTTGAAAAATTATAAAAAGAAAGCCGATCAAAAGGAGAATATTTTTATATTGCTAAAAGAAAAAAGAAATGGTTTCAGCAGAAGGGAAAAGGGTTATCGAACAACTATATCAATTTATTTGTATCCTGCGTAGCTATTTTTATTCAAATGCTGAATCAATGACAAAAACACAAAATTATAACATTTAAAACCTTTATTCACAAGCTAAAAAAAATACTAACACGAACTTCTCACTGACTCACTGGGGTGTATGATACCCCATACAAAATGTCACAGCAAAATTATATTATGTATAGGTACAAAATTCAAATTGCTCAAAACAGCTTCCAACTATTACAGAAAATCTAAAACTGAATTTACATAGCCATGGCGTGGCGAACAAAAAATTGTAACGGTAATGGTACGGTTTAACATTTTTCGTGGGGTATATCACACCCTAGTGGAAGGACGGAAGGTTAAACCAAAAACTCGGGTTCCAAGCTAAAATTCCAAAACCGAGGATAAGGATTTTCTTTATTTCTTATACATTATATACATTTTCTTATTTTCTTTTATATACAAAGGTACATGCACAACAACCAAGTTTGGAATTCATTGGATGAAAAATTAAAAATTTCCAATACAAACTTTGTCCCCTCCTTTACCCATTGGCAACAACCCAAACTTGCACCCACTCCAAATCCTACAGTGACGACAAGCAGGGGGTTGCCGGGGGTAGCATGCCCCCCCTCTATACCTACGTATCTCACTGTTTATGCGATTTTTGAGAGACCGCCAAATTATTATTATTATTATTATTATTTTTTTTTCAGATTTGTTTTTAGGGCACTGAAATCAATAGGACTGTGCAAAAAAAAAAAACCGTTATATTCGAATGGGCAGTAAAGTAAAATCTTGCAGGAAAATTAAACAATTTGGTAACTTTTAATTCTTATTTATTAGTTCCTTGTTGGAAGGATGCGACTTGCCTTGTGGTTGTACAAAATGCAAAAGAGGACGAGAGCAAGAATGCCATCTTCCATTTTAAGTAAATTTCAGTTTGACAGTCGGAAATGAATCGTGCTGCCAAACTACAATTTGTTTAACGTAAACCTAACATGCTCCATACACAAATGGTGCTGACTGTATTGTACGCCATATCGACATTCGAAAGATAAAAATCCGAAACACTCATTTCCGTTCAAATATATATTTTTTTAAGTTAAGTTACCGTTAGACATTATTAGAAACCACTTTTGAATCTGCGTATTTTTATGCTTTGTTTCTTAATTGATTTGGAAGATGTCCTTTGTGGGACAGAACATTATCTGGTGCATATTAATTATTTATACGTTTTTATTTTCAATCACTCAACGTTATAATTAAATTAGATTCAAGCAAATAAATGATTTATTTTTACAATAACGGAGTTATTTGCACCCAAACACGATTATTAATTGAAATAATATGAAGTATTCCATATGTATAATTGTATATAACCGTTTTCTAATCTATGTGTATTCTAGACAAGTTTCATCAACTTCATTCGTTATATTTTACGAAAGTACTGTCAGCAGTGCTACAGCTAAACTACAGTTCTTTTTTTTTATTTTGTACAATTTTTTTCGTTGTATCTATGTCTTATGCCTTTTCCATTCTTGTCATGCAAATGAATGGTTTACTACATTTTCTATTTTATCATCTTCACAAACCGCACAACATGCCGATGCAACCGAAACTTGTGCCAAGTTGGTTCAATCCATGGGACGATGATGTGAAGCAGTTATTAAAAATAAGGGCGCAACGACCAAGTATTAAAAGGAGGGATATGAAACACCTTATTGCCTAACGCCCTCATAGGTACCTATACATTTGTCAGACGTTCGGGAAAGGTGTCGTACTGAAAAAAAACCTTGAGATATATTTTATGTTTTTCCGGGGTTCGAATCTGAGATCTTTCGCATAGTAGTACAGCACATTAATCACAAACCCACTCACTATGCCCAGAGTTATGTACTACATTATTTAAAAGAAATGCAATTTTCTTACCTGCTTCCATTCAACCTTGTCGATACCCTCACCAGTAGCGCCTCCTTCGGCAATTGGTGGCCGAAGTATAGATACATACTAAAAGTAGATAAAAATATGAAAGTAAAGTCATTTATACAATTTCACAGTTCATATACTCACTTTCCCCCGGTCTAAACTTTTAATGAGATCTAAATTGGTCGTATCTGATATACCACCATGCACGATGAGAACTCTATTATTCACAATTGTTCCCAATGGAAGCCAACGGTAAACTTCTTCTATTAGCTTTAAAAGCCTTTCCGCGTTATGCTGTAGACATTTTAAAATAAGATATGTATGTGTGTATCTATAGCTACCGTATAACTACCTTATACTTTTGCTGCACTTCCTTTATGAAACCATATCTAGCGTTCATGACAGTGTCTTCGTGATTACCTCTGTTGAGAAAAACCGCACCGGGAAAGACAAGGAAACAAGATAGAAGCAATAGAAACACTTCGAGCCCTTTTTTACCACGGTCAACAAAATCTCCATTGAAAACGTATGGATTTTCAGTGGAAGGAAGTCCATTCTATATAAACGATCGATTAAAATACAAATTAGTCACTTTATCAAAACTCACTTTGTGAAAAACTACAAGAAGATCATCCAATTTTCCATGCAAATCGCCACAGATGGTAACTTGCTTGGAAATGGCTGTTGATGCTGGGTTTAGATTCGGAACACGTTTTAGCCTGTTTGATGCTTCTTTTAATATACCAGCTACGTACTTAGCATGCAAGCGATTATACTGAAATTAATTACAATTAACTATTAATGTATCTAACTAGTAACCGTTTACCTTCTTTTTGCGAAATAAATCAATTAATGTGTGGACATCCTTTTTTTCCAATGGAAATTTTAAATGAGGTCCGCGATATGTCTTCTCAGAAGAGTCTACTTCATCCCCATATTCATCCGATTCGTCCGAATATTTTGAGTCGAGGTTATCTGATATTAAAAAGAAATAAACATTTAACAAAAGATCTAATTAAATGAAGTTGGTTAGAATAACCTACCAGTCGATGAAGCCCTTGATGTTGGCTGCGACTCAGTAGCTCTACCAGCGTCTGGCATATGGGTTAACAGCGCATTGAAGAAATTGTATAGCTGCGGATATCAGAGATTGTATTTGAAGTGCAAGCATTACTATAAAATAAAAATATTCCCGTACTTCAGAGTCAATAAAGAAATCCATGATATATATAAAATAAGCAAAAAGTAGAGGGTAACTCTTTGATCACAAAATTGCAAAATATTATATATGTACACGGTACATATTCCAACCATTTTCACCAAACACTCTCATACCCGCAGTTGGACAGTCAAGAGTTTAAAGAAACTGAAGCTTATTATTATTATTATTATTATTATTATTATTATTATTATTATTATTATTATTATTATTATTATTATTATTATTATTATTATTATTATTATTATTATTATTATTATTATTATTATTATTATTATTATTATTATTATTATTATTATTATTATTATTATTATTATTATTATTATTATTATTATTATTATTATTATTATTATTATTATTATTATTATTATTATTATTATTATTATTATTATTATTATTATTATTATTATTATTATTATTATTATTATTATTATTATTATTATTATTATTATCATTATTATTATTATTATTTATTTATTAACAAAGTAATAAGTAATTTGTTTTTATTAACAAAGTAATAAATTACAGTGTAATAAATTAACTTTAACGAGCTACCAGCTGCAAAGGCCTACCGCTCTATGATACTTAGTTTAGTATTAATATTATCTTAATTATAAATTATTTATACATAATTTATGTATGTTTTAGTTAGAAATTCATAGATTCTTTCGATGTTGTTTTTGTTTGGATTTTTTAAAATTTTGATTACGTCTTCTCCTCCCAGTATACTGTGGATGAATGGTCTTGTTCGGTAACAGTGTTGAAGTAGGTGCTGTAGGTTTAAGGCGGTGTGACAGTTATCACAGGTTGGTGGGGGCTCCTTATTTAGTAGGTAAAGGTGATTGCCTGAAGTGTGTCCTAGTCGAAGTCGAACGACTTTTAAGATCTTGGCTTTTGGAATATTTGTGGGATATAGTGGGTGTAATTTTGTCGGATTGATATTTACGTAGAAGTGTCGGTATAAACTCCAATCAGCTAATTCTTTTGTAGACATCCGCTTCTTTATGTGTCTGATAAGATCAGTCTTAGTGTAAGCATTGAATAGGTACACTGGAGCTTTGTTTGCGAAGTTAGCAGCTTTGTCTGCCATCTCGTTGCCACTAATCCCAACATGTCCGGGAGTCCACATCAGCTTTGTGGATTTTGAGGATTTAATTAATAAACTTCGAATGTTAGTTATCAGACCCGTATTTTTGTTTGCGTTTGCGATAGCTTTTATGGCGGAGAGGCTATAAGTGCACATCACATGTTTTCTGCGTATGGCCTGGATGGCTGTTAGGATAGCAAAGGTTTCAGCAGTAAATATGTATGCGAATTGTGGGAGAATCCAAAGTTTTAGCGTAGTGCATTCGTCAGATGTTCCGTAAAAATAAACTCCCAGCCTTTGGCTTTTAGTTCTTCAGCGATACACAAGAATAACTTGCTGTATACTACGTTATTTGTGTTCGCTTTCTCGTATGGTGAAAAATCCATTATAAAGGAGGACCAGGATCGATAAGCCATGGGGGGTTGTGAGGCTGTAGAGTTAATAAGGTCTCGTCTTGGGGGTATAAGGTCTGGATTAAAGTTTAATATATTTGAAATGGCGGAAAGGACTCTATTTACCCTTTTGCGTACCAGCGTAAGGTTAATTTCTTGATCCAGTATGGAGCTGTTTTTAAAGGTAAGTTTTGCGTAAACGTTGGAAATGACTGCATCCTTTCTATCTTCGATATTAGGTAGACCGGCTTCAGCCAATATATTTTTTATGGGTGTAGTGCGAAGGGCCCCATTTTTTAAGTTTAACTAAAACGACATGTGTTCCTATTCTGTCGAACGCTTTTTCGAAGTCAGGGTAAATATTGAGGCATGGTTTCTGGAGCTCAGTGCTCTTGAGATATAGTTGTCTAACTTGTCTATTTTTTCCCGTACTTTAGCGGAGCATATGGAAGAAGAGAGATTGGTCGGTAACTTTCTACTGATAATTTGTCTTTTTTGGGTTTAGGTATGGGAATTATAGAGGCTGTTTTCCAGCTGCGTGGGATGACAGCTGTGTTAAAGATGTTGTTATGAAGGCTAAGAAGCCTTTGTTTAGCTTCTTTTGGAAGGTTCTTAATCATGGGGTACGATATCCTATACCTGCCGGGGGTTAAGCCTTGTAGTACATGATTCAAGTTCGATAAAGGAGATATTATTTCCGATGATTTCAGCATGTGAATTGCTCGCGGACTCGATGGAGGAATTAATGGCTTCGTATTTTTGTGTAATGAAGATGCTTGAAAATTTAAGTCGTCTGAGTAACTGGACCAGTAGTGGGCAATGTGATAGCCAATTTGAATTGGGTCAGAGAGTGTTTGGGTCGGTGTTTTAATGTAATTTATGGTATTCGAGACCGGGTTACCCGTTAAGCTTTTAATTTTGTTCCAAATTTTTGATGAGGAGGTGTCGGGGTTAATGCTGGAGGTGAAATCTTCAAAGATTTTTGCTTTACCGACTTTGAGCTGCCTCCGAAATTTGGCGTTCGATTTTTTGTATGCTATCAGGTTCTCTTGATTTATGCATTTTTTCCAAGCTTTCATTTTAAGGTTCCGGAGGTCGGCGAGTTCTTTGTTCCACCAGGGGACTACGCGTTTGTGGTGGTTAGGAGTCGTCTAAGGGATAGCTGTGTTGGCAGCAAACTTTTTGGATAACCGGACTTCCTTTTTTTTGGGTTTCTCGATATAGGCTTATCATTTAAGAATTTTGTTACATATCTCCCTTTTGAAAATTGTCCATTTTGCTGAGTCGACTTGGAATGCAATGATTGGAGGGATTTTCCTTGCGTGTTTACGGTATTAGATAATAATTGGATAATGGTCGCTATTGTGCAGTTCATCGGAAACGCGCCAGTGTATTTTGGGAAGAAGGTCTGGGGGGAACAGGTGATATCAATTTGCGTGAAGGAGTTGTGGGTGAAAAATGGGTAGGAGAGCCATCATTTAATATAAAGAGATTATAAGCTGTAATGAAATTTTCAATAATCTTGCCCCTATTATTTGTGGTGGTAGAACCCCAAAGAATGGTCGGGGTCGATTATAGGATATGTTTTATTTTTATGTGTTGTTGTTCATCTATTTTTTCAGGTAGTTTAAGAAAGTATTTGTCTTGTTTTATTTGATCTTGAGTTAGTTTAGATATAGGCGAGGGTGCTAATGTACTGTAGTGCTTTGTATGTGTGATGCGAGGTACTTGGGCACGATTGGTGAGGGGCATATTGTGTGAAATCTGGTATGAATGGTGTGAAATTGTGTGGTTTGTAGTGTAGACATTTGGGTATTAGGCATGGCGCGTATGCTGTACCCTTACACGTGTTAAGCTGGTCATGGAGTTTACCGGAAATATCACACACATTAGAGAGTTTCTTTTTAGGTAAGAAGATTTTAGCAATTTTTTCTGTTTTTACCAGAATTAATAGGCTGCCATCACGCAGTTGGTTAATGCTCTCGTATGAGTGCTTATGCTGTCTATTGCTTTTTTAAGAAGAAAAACGCTGAAGTTAATAGGGTTTTTGTTGGATCGGAGGGGGAGATAACTGTGAATTTTGGGTTAAAGAGTACGATTTTCAAAAAATGGTCTTTTGCGTCTTTTATTTTTGGGTTCCAACAGCATTCCTTCAGAAAGAATGGGGGGAACGGCAATACACCAACTATAAATAAGCAAGAGCACTGAGCAAGAATACAGACCGAGTAACGATGTTGTCGGCTCGAGAGATAGTGTATGACAATGAACCTTGTGCGACAACCACAACACAAGGTAAAATTAATAAATGCAAATAATAATAATCGAAAATCCTTAATAGAACAAGATGATATCTTTTTGAAAATAACCGTATAACACAATTAATTTTAGTTTGTAATAATACAGTTTTATTATTTTCGTACCTATAGTACATAATATATATATGTACTAACCTAATTGTTTATTTTATTTTTTTTGTAGGTATGATTAGTTATTGTAGGTCTACAGAGCTCAGCCATTAATATGTTTTAAATGCCGTAATATTCTTGTTCAATTACTGTTTAAGAATTATTGGTAACAGTGGTTAGGAGAGGGAGATGTTTATTGAATTTAGAAGCCGCACAAATTAATATAATCGATACCTTAAGCTTTGTTTGTGAACACACGACGTATAAAATCATACATATGTGTGTATGTTGTTGTGTAAATTTATATTTAGTAATGAATTTAATTTGTTCTCACCTTAACTTGATCCTGTTCGCCAGCATATTCAATGCTCTGAAAAATAGTCCATGTATATCTGCGACGAACTTCCATTCGTGCCAAATATCGTCGATACCACCGCTGAATGAGCAAAGCAGCTTTCATGGCTATTGGTTAAATATTTATTAATTAATTACAATCGAAAACTCAAAACTTGTATGATAAATATGAATTACTTTTAGCTGCAGCTGGTTTTTCGTGCTTAATTGGTAAGCAACCCATCATTTTTAAATTTGTTTTAAACTTTGATATAATGCTGCACTGAGGATCCATTAAATTATAACTACACGCACTGAGTAATTTACGGATTGCTCTATATCATGTTTTCTACCTCTGCTAAGGTAGGTATTAATAAAAATGTCTTCAAATAAATTAAAAACTCTATGGGAAAGTTTTCTTTGGTCGATGTTCAGACAACGAGAGCCATATTCGAACTGATAATGTAATAGTTTTTCCTTTGTATAATACTGTTTTTCAGTTGGCCACTTTCTGTTTCTACCCTCATAAAAAATACATTATTATGTGAATCACCGGATGAATACAGGGCATAAGACAATGTACGAAATGACAAAGCTGCATGATGGCAGAGAAAGGATGAAAAAGAGATACTTAAGTAAACAGGCAAATTGCTGGTCAATTTGTTCTGAGGCGATATGGACAAGGAAGGAGTTAGTATTATTTTTAGCCATTCCGTCCTGTAGTTGTAGCGCTTTTCATTCATTTCTCACATGCTGCTGCACAGTCAGGCTATTGAACAATGTAGCTTTATGTTTATAAGTTTACATATTGACATTATTTACATGTATGTGTACACATAGTATGTTATGTACATATATCTAAAAACGGCATTGTCATTGGCACCCCTCTCGTGACCATTAGTTTGGTGGTGTTTGTAAATCAATTTACCTTTTAGGTTGTAGAGGTTTCGACATTTTACAGTGCATATATACCTACCCTACCAGTTTTAAATTATCTAGACAACAGACTGACAGCAACCCCTTAAAGTTTTATGACGAGCCTCGGCGCCCTCATTGTTCGAGGTTGGCAAAACCAACCGTTATTAAGTTTTAATGGTTAGATTAGATCCGTATATATTATATAGACCTATCGTTATTTAACTGCAGAATATTTCTCCATAAATGTATTGAAGCACTCTAATATGCAATCTATCTACCTATTATCCGTAGTGGTTAAAAAATGACGAAAAGTGAGGATTAGAAAATTATCAACCAATGACTGAATATATTAAAAGTTGGTAACACACATGTCGGTACCCTTCCCAGTATTTCTCTCGAAACGAAATCATCAAAGTCTATCGAAAATAATTAAAAACCCACATGGCAAGGTTTTCCCATAATGAATTTTTTCGGATTTAATTAAAGAGGAAAAATAAGGATCCGCATTTGCATGATGCTAAAAATTAAACACAGCTCAGAGTTATTAGTAGATTTTCTCGCGAATATATAGGTATAACAAATAGGTAGATATATATGTAATAGTATTACTATCCTGAGAAAGCCTTTCTGATAGAAGGGCACTAGCATAAACAAGTTGTTTCGAGAAGGTATGCAATATGGATGTTTTTTGTTTTTATTTGTATAACAAATATTTTATTTCCGACTCACTTAAATTTCTTTCTCAAAAAATACAAATGCAGAGCTCTCTATTAATAAATATATATATTTAAGGTTAACAAATATACTCACTTCTTTCAATTTTTGTCATGCTCATACCACGTCCAGGTTTGCGCCATTGCCTGTACCAACCCTTCGAGTGTAATAATTTTAGTAAACTGGAACTATTTGGTCCAGCTGCAGAGTCGTCTCCACCTCCCCGCTCAATCTCCGATGACCGGCAAGATGACGAGTCCTCAAAGCTTGAACTACGGCGCTTGTCACGACGAAAACACACACAGTTGCTCAACATTATGGAGCTTACAGTGTTGAAACAATTTTTTGATTTGATTTCTGATTTTATTTATGTCCTACGTGTTATCAATTTAGATTTTAATTAATTCAAATTCGAAATTAGTTATCTAAATTTGGAGAATATAAAGTTTTATCTGATTTATTTAATTAATTAATTGATATGTATAATTATTAAAGATATATGATTTGTATAATTGACTTTAATACCTACTGGATACTTATCCAAAGTTATGAATACCTACTACCTATCCAGCGTTGACAAGAACAAAAAAGTAAGAAAAAAACATTTTGTACTAGTAGACTAAAATACATTTTAGTGCCAAAAATAAAAGTTTTTAATAGATATAGATGTTATGTACTTAAATAAAACAAACTTATTTTGAACGTAATTCCGACTGGAGTTTTGAAAACCGCCATCATCAAATTAGCTTGCAATGACATTTATATTTTATGTATAAAGTGCATTTTTCGTATGCGAAACTCAGTTCTCTAGCAAAGATTCATAGTCTTTCAAAAACAACAGTACATACATACATACAAGCAATTTAAGTCCCCTACTGTCTACTCAAAGTAAAGAGAATTTTGGCGCCAACCCTACTAAAGTGTTACAAATATGCTCTCCTGGTCCTGGCTATTAGAGCGAGTCAAGCAAGTACTATACTATTCCGCTTCACTATCCCGTAATGGTCACTTATGCGTAGCTCACAAATGCTGCATTCCTTACCAGCTCTAGTAAGTATGCTTACATTAGCATTTAAATCAAACTTGCCAGCTGAAGTTGCTGAAAAGGTAGGTATTCAGAACATATCCTCATCCTCACACGTATCTATTAAAAAAAAACTGAACATTTTAAACTTAATGTACCTAGACAAGGGAAACGCATAGTTTAAGAATACAAGCACCCATATGCAAACATATTCGTATCGTAAAGTCATTATTGTTTGTTATTAAACTTACTTTAAAACTCTTAAGATAATTATCATACTCGATTATACAATTCGGCACTCGTACGTAGCACAGCACCACTTTACAATTAACTTGGTCTATTTACTTTTTCATTAGAAATATTTGTCGCCATGACCATGGCCTGTATTATTTGCATTTCAGTTATACTCTTTCGTGATAGATATATAGGTATGTACAATATTTAATTATAGCAAATGGCTTCATACTTAATATTACAAGTTATTGCTTATATGTACTTAAAATAATTTATATATATATTTTTTTTTTTATAAAAAAGGAAAATGCAAGGGAAGAAAAGCACCCGCCCGTATTGCTAAAATACTTGAAAAAAACTGTTTTCGGTAGAAGTAGAAGTTATTTAATGTATCCATTCACAGCGCTCTTCTACATTCAAATTCGCCTGTATACCTATGGATTTTTGTCAAATTTCAGTTGTTCTTGTTCCTTCGCTTAACTCTTTTGTGCTATTTTTGTGTCTTCTTGTAGTGGGTAGAAAAAAATATCGCAGAGACTTAAAGAAACATTTTCTCTTAATAAATATAACAGATGAATACGATTGTGCGCTGTGCGTTGGGCAGCTGTATTTTAAATGCTTTTGTCACTTAAGAGATTCATAATTGCGGACTAGTACTAGTGTAGTGATAGTGAGTATGAGTAGTAATAATATGCAATAGGTATAGTGTCATTTGACGGTTGTATTTTTGTATACCTTGGTTTTGATATTGTAGACGTATACTTCTAGGCAAATTTCTCTTATTTCTCTCAATTGAAACTCTGGATTTAGGTATATTCTTAATTCTTATTTGTTCATTGTTCTGTGACCATCATTCTTTTCGGCTCTGTCGTCTGTCCTAATCAACCATACGCACCCATAATTCATCGGTCCTACATACATACAAGCGACCAACATGGATAGGATATTTTTGACATCTGAATCTGCAGAACAAACAGCAGAAAAGCTATGTAAATCGGGCTTGAGTCAAATTGCTGGCACAGGTAAAATTGATTTACTAGAAATTCGCACCCTGCTTGCGAATTTCCGCACTCGTTAAAGGAAATCGGAAATTCGCACCGGGTGCTCCTATTGTGCAGTCTGCCAGGACCTACCGTTTTAAATATTCTGCTTGCCTTAGACATATTTAAAACTGAACAATAAGTGCATATATGGAGCCTGGAATATTGCTCCCATATATGGAGCTCGGCCCCAAAACATTCACTTAACCTACTTGACAGCATATACAGAGACGAGCAGTTCGACTTATTGGAGACCCTACACTCAGGTCGAATCTGCAACCGTTGGTGCACAGAAGACAAGTCGCTGACCTATGCTTGTTCTATAGGTACTTCCATGGTAGATGTTCCGAGGAACTCAAGGACATTATCCCTCGAAATGCAACTTTTGGGCGCCCCACAAGACAGGCTGCTAATGCTCATGACAATACAGTACACTTGACAACCGCGAGGACATTATCTTTCCAAAACTCCTTCTGTTACAGGACAAGCAAACTTTGGAACTCGCTTCCTGGGGATATATTTCCAGAAGACTACAATTTGCAGCAATTTAAGTGCAAAACTAACATACATCTGCAAGCATCTCGGGGCGCTGATGAAGCGTTATAGGTTTGCCTTTCCCGGGAGAAGTATTTTAAAAAAAAAATAATTAAAAATTTAAAACATGAAAGGAACCCCACCGTAATAACGGATTTGGGACATAAATCCCAAAAGTAAAAATTGGGACTTGTCCCGGGGACTTATGTCCCTGCGCCACGCTATTAACGCACGCATACTTGAAAAATCCTAGGCCCATGGTATAGCATGGAAAATCATTGCCACAATTGATTTTGACATTTCACACGTATTCACAGACTGGGGAATTAATTCCGGTGAGAATCGGGTAGGTAGGTGCACGGAAGTCGGCGATCTAGTTCTATGTGGTTTGTGGACCAGCTTGTACCAACTCGAGGACCGAGGTAGGTCTAGGTACTCCTTAAAAACCGTAACGCACCGTGGTGGAGGTATGCTTCGCTGATAATTTAAAAAGTTCTATAAGTTGTAATAGTTTGTTTTTTGTTTTTTTTTTTTCTAAAATGTCCTACTTTTTTGGGAGGGTAACAAATATTTTTAAACTCCCTAGGCATATTTATTTTTTTCTTAAGTCTTTTTGACGTATATTTCGTACCTTTAATTTCCATTTATTTTTTGATTATTAAAAATAATTTCGATTAATTTCGAATAACTTTCGCAGATAGATAATCAGCTGTTAATAATAAGCTGGTAATAAATTAGGAAATTCTCCGCGTTCAATCGCATACTGTCATTTATGGAAAAACAAAATTCATATGTAATTTTTCATAGATAAAAGCCTAGTAGGTAGGTACCTATGCTGCTATCTATTGTAGAAGGAAAAATCCCATTTAATATTTTTTTCGTTTTTTTTTTTTTGTACCTAATCTTTTCGCAGCAGCTACTGCGTAGGTATACCAAAAGGAGAGCGACATTTTTCGTTCACTATTTCGTTCTGACACTTTTGTATGGGATTTTTCGTTCCACAAAAGCAGCGCACTAGGCTTGAAAAACGAAAAGGAGAGCGAAATTTTTCGTTCATGTTTACGATTATCGGGGCTTAGCTCTTTCTTCATAAAAGTTTGGCTGCACTCATATCACAAAAATTCTTTCGAAAAGGTACAAAGAAAAAAAAATGCACAAACACCATACGCAAATAAAAAAAATGTATAAGCATGGAAAATGCAGGGAAAAATAAAAGTTCGGTAATTTGTAACCATATTCTTAACAAAATGCTTTGATGTATTTTTTTTAAAATGCATTTTGTGATGTCAAATGTCATTTATGACAAAATCGATAGCATTTTTCGATAATGTTTAAAGCAATGATAGTTTGGTTGCACAGTTTTTATCAGGGCTAAGGAATAAGCTTTACGAAATCTATATAGAATTACATTTGTATGAAATTATTTTGCTGAAGCAACCAAAATAACACATAATAAAAATATAAAAAAGAGTAGGTGCTGTATTGTGTATCTATTATAATTCTGTAGCACAGCAACACTGATGGACCGGTATGTTGAATTCCAGTAGTTGGCGAAATCGATATTTTGACACTTAAATTCGCCGCAATCAACAGAAAAAACCGAGCCAATCACAAAAGAGTAATTTCGGAAATTTTTTGTGGCGTCAAGGCAAAATATTTGTTTTATGGATAGGCAATAATATAGTTTGTACCCTTTTAGAAGTAATTCACGTCAAACATTTTGAAAATAGAAGAAAGCAGAAAATAAAACACAATTACAAAAAACAAAAACCTTTAGAATTATGAAATGGGTAAGTAAATTGACAAAAAAATTGTGTTGCATTTCATTTCGTATGCTAAATGAATTTATCACAACTCTTCGTGACATTAAAATGTTGCATTTTGCAATTTCTTGACACAACTATAGGACTTAAACACCCAATGAATTGATAGCAAAATATCTGCAGTCAAATCGCTAACTGGAAATTTGGAATAATTTAGGTTCTTCAAGTGCATACAAGTAGAACGTTGCTTCCTCCCTACGACTTTAATCAAGCTTCTCCTCTTGAGGAGTTTATAAAAAAAAATTGAATTCCATAATTCCATTGATTGCGTGCTGATTTTCTGTAAAGAAATTCTGAATACACATCGGCTGACAGCACCGTGGCTGAAGCCAGTGAAGTAACTACTAATTCAACAACTGATGTAAGTAAATTAAGTATATTATTCTTGATTTGTTGTTGTTTTACCATCGTCGCTGCAATTACAATTCCCTTAAAGCAAGTCACATACAAGATTATTTTTACGTTTCTGTTGTTTTCTCGAAAATATTTTTTTGTAGGTACATACATATAAATACCTACGTATTTGCATTTTTAATTTATTTCGTATTCTTTATTATTTTTATAATTGATATTGGCATTTAAACCATTAACTCCTCTTCCATTTTTTTTTAAATTAGTTTCCACATTTCCAAAAACACATACCTACAAGTAGGTACTGTTTACTATGTTAAACAAAAGCATTGAATTCCTTCGCACGAAATTTTAAGTTACCTACCTTATTGTGTCAGTGTGCTTTCGCCAAACATTACAAATTTCTTATAATCTTTATTGTAGGCAATGCCTTCAGCAATAAGTGGTGGCGGTGGGCACTCGTCCCATTCGGTCAGCATACCAAGTAATGAAGAATGCGGAATTCGAGACGTTTGGAAGCATAATCTCGAGGATGAGTTTCGTACCATACGAAAAGTAGTTCAAAAATACCACTATGTGGCCATGGATACAGAGTTTCCGGGAGTTGTGGCGCGTCCTGTGGGAGAATTTCGGTCAACGGCCGATTATCACTATCAGCTTCTCAGGTGCAACGTAGACTTGCTACGCATTATTCAATTGGGCTTGACTTTTATGGATGACGAGGGAAAAACCCCGCCAGGATATTCGACATGGCAGTTTAATTTTAAATTCAATCTTTCGTAAGACTATGAAATCAACAACTTTTTTTAAGTTCTAAAACTTTTTACTTTGCAGAGAAGATATGTATGCACAAGATTCTATTGACCTTTTGCAGAATTCTGGAATTCAATTTAAAAAGCACGAAGAAGACGGTATCGACCCATTAGATTTTGCTGAATTACTTATGTCGTCTGGAATTGTTTTGGTGGACAACATCAAATGGCTCTGTTTTCATTCTGGTTATGATTTTGGTTATTTGCTAAAGTTATTGACCGATCAGAATCTACCTGCTGATGAGGGCGAGTTTTTTGAACTCCTGCGTATATACTTCCCTAATATCTACGATATCAAGTATCTTATGAAGTCATGCAAGAACCTTAAAGGTGGTCTACAAGAAGTGGCTGATCAACTCGAGCTGCGTCGTGTCGGTCCACAGCATCAGGCTGGCTCCGATGCGCTTTTAACTGGAATGGCTTTCTTTAAAATGCGTGAGGTACAAAAATTATCATCAAATGATAACAAATTTCATATTGAACTCACTCCACCATACTTAGACCGTGCAATCGAATTTAATTCGATTGTTTTTGAAGCATAATGGGACCATCACATTTCATTTTCATACTAACGATCTGATAATTATTGTTTCCCTTTTTCCTCATGTTAATTTTCAATTGCCATTGAATTCTTTTTAACTTTATTTTATTGTTAATACACACATACAAATACCAACTGATGAAATTTAAATTTTTAAGTTTCTCACTTGTTGCTTTTTTTCATTATATTTTACTACATTTATAGACGTTTAAATGGATTTTACTGTTTATTAAATGAAACAAAATGAACCAAATTATTTTGATTTTTAATTTGATTTTCATTTGTCCGTAACCGATTTATTCTTACTAACCATATAATGCAAAATTCTTCCAATCATCGATAAAACCTGTTAACCCATTCCAAAGAGCTATTATTTATGAAATCAACATACAATTTGTACATTTTGTTTTTATTTTTCTATTTCTGTAGATGTTTTTCGAGGATAACATTGACAACGCTAAGTACTGCGGCCACCTTTACGGGCTAGGTACATCTTTTATTGTCAACGGAGCCAATTTCCATGAGAACAACACCGAAAATAATAATGCAACAACGTGATTTGCTTTTCTTATCGTTACACTTTACTATTCTTCAGAATGCGGACAATATCTAACACATTCATTTTACGGAACTAAAAAACATAACTGTCTCTGAATTTGTTGTTGTTGTTGTTGTTTTTTTTTACATATTAATTTTCCATAAACACTTACAGTAAAATGCACATGTAAGCCTGTAAACAAAATATAAAAAGTCCGCGCTCATTAAGTTATAAAAACAAACAAAATAATAAATATCTAATTCACATATAGATTATACATTTTATTTAACCGTATATGTATACACGTGTGTCTGCTCTTGAAACGCACATGTTTATATACATGTATTTTTGTGTATACATTGAAAATTATACAATGAGCATATTTTATTGAATATTGAAAACACAATTAAATTTGATAGTTGTAAATTTTAATGCATTATTATTTTTTAATTGCTTCGGGTGTACATTTTTTTACGAAAATATGGTGTGCCTAGTAAATGTGGAATTATTTATTATCTCTGCTTTTAAAATTTAACTTAACCATAATACCTAGAGCTACACAATGATTGCAAATTAATATTTTATTTATTTGGGGTGGTAAGTACATTTATTCTAAAATAAATCATGCATATTCATAAAATTTTAGTGATGGCGATTCTACAAATTCAGGTTAATCATTTTTGTTCAAACGCCTACACATTTCATACCAAGAAAATAAAAATCGAAATTTAATTACTATTTTTAATTGCTTATCCTAGTAATCCACCTGCGTTGAGTAGGCCCCCACCACTATTACGGTTGAGACCTAAGCCGATTGCATCTGTTAGCCCGGTCGTTACATTGCTTAAAATATTTTTTACTGAACCTATAGTGTTTGCAAGACCTTGGCACGTGGTTGACTGTAATGGTTTTAGTGGTGCACCCCAAAGCAATAGTTCACAGACGCGAAAGTCTTCCGATATATCCAAGTTTTTATTTATTTCAATGAATGGTGTGTTACTGCCTCCAGCGGCCACATTTTGAAAAATTGAATTTTTATTATTTTCCATGGGCTTTGCAAATGTTGTCAATAACAAAATCAAACTTCGTCGGACTTCCAAGTCTTCAGGTTTAGTAAGACGGGTCTCTTCCAAAGGTCTACCCTCAATGTCATTTGTATCAAACATATATCCGAGTTCATCGCCGTGTGATATGAAGTCATTATCTGTTTTACGATTATCTACAGACACAATTGGTAGACCTTGTAGAAAATTGATACCTTTCGATGTAGACCCTTTGTAATTAAAACTGTATAGAAAAGCTGGTGCTGTTTTCCCCCACGATTTAGCGGATAAAACGGCTGGCAAATTGAAAAGAGCATCAGTTGTCATCTCGGTAACCTACAAGTGTTTATACAAAATATCTAAACAATAGTAATAAATTCGGCTGGCATACCTTTGATAGCACTTGTATGGGATTTAGTGAGTCAGGTACTTTAAGCATATCACTTAATCCGATCTTGAGACCCTCAACACCTGGTAAAATTGGATTTATAATTTCTCCAGTTAATTTGTCAGCTCGCAAAAAAGATTTTAATCCACCCAACGTGTCTACAAGAGAGTTCAAAAGTTCTTGAGCAGAACCCCACACGTTTGTAATTGTATTCAAAGTTATTGCGTTCCCTGTTTCTTGCTTAACTACCCCGATTAGAAGCGGAATACTTGAAAAATTTCGTTTTATAATAGAACTTTCGGGCTGATCAGTAATTATTCCCGGCAGAGCTCTCCCATCATCTGGTTCTTCTACATGTGGATTGAATCCAACACAGCCGGCTATTCCTTTAATCATCGCCCGACCCTGAAGTCGTTCCGTTTGCACTTGAGAGTCCTTTCTGACAATATCCTCAATACGTCTCTTGAATAAAATTTTAATTAAACAACTTTTCTTGTAAAAATCTTTAAAAACTTACAGATCTAAGGCATCTCACAATTTCAGTCTCATTAACAACGGGACAATCATTTATTTGAGCAATTTCTTGCAATGATTGCACTGGTTCGTCATCTTTTGCATACTGCGATAATGCAGAACCCGACATCGCAACTACTCCAGTAATTGAACCACTGCGTGGTATACGAGACATTGACAGATACATTGCACTTGCGGCGCCCGATCCATGACCAATAACCTTAATTTGCTTCGGATCTCCGCCGAAAAACGATATATACTCCGTCACCCATCTCAAAGCGGCTGCCATATCAAACATAGCAAGATTTCCATTAAACTCCTTTGTAGCATCGCCAATTATTCCCAATGTGCCGAGTCTATATTGAACGGGAACAAATATTACCCCTCCTTGTGCTAAGGGCTCTGCGTCATACTGCGCAGCGGAACCGTATCGAAAAGCTCCCGGGTGAATCCAAACATAGACTGGAAGGCCTGTAGTTTCATCAGGCATTTGTGGAGTATATATATTAAGCAATAGACAATCCTCATTACCAATTACCAGGTTCGGATTTCTAGGGTGTGGTTGTGGGCAAGGTGGTCCATGCCTTGTAGCATTGATATCGCCTTCCAATCGACGATACTTTGGCCTAGTAAACCGATTGGACCCTGTTGGAGGATCTGCAAATCGCAGTCCAAGGAAAGAGTAAACCCCAGTCTCCCTGTTGCGAAAGCCTTCAACACGCGCATCCCGACTATAAGTTCGAGTAAAAACAACTGGATCATCTGGTGGAGGCTTAGCTGCCGCTTTACCTCCCACTATACGTTTTATCCGCACATTGGCTGTGTTTGCACTTTTAAGCCAAAAAGCAGAAAACACAATAAGAAAACAAACAAAATATAAAAGATTGGTCATTGCAAGCCGCTAACTTTACAAACTGAATATAAATGCCATGTAACTGAACAAAACTGTGATTATATATTTTAATATGCAATCCCCGGAATCATATCAACAACCTAAAGGCAAAGTAATAATGAAACTATTTCACAGCGATAAAACTGTAGTGATATGGTCGAAAAGAATTTCGTTGCAATGTCAATGCTTACATACATACAAAATGCTACATCTTTAGAATAATAATTACATATCTCACACAACGTGTGTGAAACGCTATGCCTTTGTTGAATTAAGGAACTGTCACACCAAAGCCGATTTACTACTTATTCAATCGACCGCAATGGTGAGAAATATGTTTATGTAGAATTAAAAATAAAACAAAGAGCTACCTACATACAGAGCGCGATAAAAGCGGTGGTACAAAAAGCATAATGCCAGTTTATTTATTTGAAAATATGTAAACCATTCACCAAGCATATTAAAAGTTCTATTAAATTAAACTTACACTTTTGATTATAAAAAATACATTGTTGTCAACTTATATAAATTCCAGTTTGTTTTACAAAATTGTTGGATGGTATGAATCAGCTTTTTTTAAGTTAAGTTAATTTAACACGATTGTTTTCTCTAAAGATATACGGTTTCAGTAGTGTCCAGAAGTTTGTAAATGCGTTTATATGTTGGTCAAATTCTTGAGTTGTTGACTCATAATTCAAGTAACATTTATCGTTTGTAGGAGGTAGGTATGCTCTTCAATGTTGTTGACAATGATACATTGATGAAAACCAAAATTGATTTGGTTTTCTTCAATGTTAATTGATCGTGTGTAGGGTGCATCAATTTTACTTGTTAATGTTGTTGTGGTAATCTTGGTAAAAGATGTCTAATTTTCGAAAATGATGATTTTTCGATTTATTTTCATTTAATATTAATACATACGCTTGCTGTAACACTGGCTGCAAGCAGATACAAATTTTAATCCATCATCACATCGGAAACGTCTGAACTTAATTCAGGCTAAAACATTGTCAATATTTATTGATACGTGTGTAGGCGACTTATCATCAATGTTACTTGATGAAAAAAATCGTCAACGATACTTGTCAAGTAACATTGATAGTGTGTAGGGCCCTATTGATTCGTCTTTAACAGGGGTTTAGGTATATTCCATGTCATTATATTAAAAACCCATGTTCCCCGTTGGCGGTTGTCAGAGAAAACACAATTCGGGTCTATTTACGAAATAGATTGCCTGGATCGCTTTCAGTACTGCGGGCGGACTTGAAAGTCACAGATCCGTTTAAAAATATAGCTTATGTATTAAATTTAATCACCACAGAACGATATTTTTCTTAGGAACCTTATCGTTCAAAATAGAAGTACATAAATAATTTCTTAATATGTGTAATACTTACCAGAAGAAAAAAACTGGACAAATTCAACGGGTCAATGTATTAGTTAGCTAGATAAATAATTGGATGAAAAAACATATCTTATATTTTTAAACAAAGCACCCAGTAACTGGTATACATATAACCATTTTTGGGATGGAAAAAAAATAAACGCTTTAAATACATAAGTGGTTCCATTATTCAATCAGCATTATTTACAAACACCCACATATGTCAGCACTTCGCCTTGTACGTTTCAGCACGAGAGTCATCAAACAAAACGAAACCCCATTAAAAAATAAAATACGAAAACAGTCATAGTGTAGACTTCTTATGAATTCATAACACCAGGAATCATAACTGCGACGCACTTCAACATAATATTCATGTCTATGTTGTTCAGGTACCCAGTGTAATGCAAAGATGTACATTATGTGCATTTGTGAATTTGGTCAGCAGCAATTTGAGAGACTTGTTATATTGTAGCGATGCTTTAACTCAAAGAGAAAGACTTGCAACTAGATCGTTTCAGATTAAAATACAGTTTGTTTAAACAATTACATTTTCATTATTCAAAAAACAAATTTGTCTATGTATGTAATAAAACTAAGTATGACACAATGTTGAGATATTAAACTTATTCCAATACAATAATTATAATGCAATAATAACAAAAAAATATCTCTAGTCGAGCCTCCTATTTATTTAAAGGCATTGCAGTGTTTGGAAGGAGTCGAGCAGCATATCATACTTACGTCAGCATCAGCAGAAGGGATTTCTAGTGCATCCTTTTTGGCAGTCTCTTCGTCTCCAGATAGTTGTAATGAAGTCTTCTCGAGTTGAAATTTAATATCATATTGCGAAGTGCTAGTAGTCATCTCATTAAACCCACTATCGGTTCTATAAAATATTGAACGCTCCGATAAAACTTGCTCACATTTCTCTTTATGATAAGCATCGGTGACCAGACCAAGATTTGATTTTATTAATGCTTTATGCTGCTTCTTAATGATATTTTCATGCTCGATATCTTCAGTTTCAGCTTCGTTATTTGAGCTGCATTGGAATGAGAATGACTGTGATAAATTTTTACGACTGGCCGAACGCCTTTTGCTACGTGGAGTGTCGGATTCTGACGAAATGTTACTTATTGCAGATAATTGACTGACTTGCATATCATCCTCATCCATATCTTGAGTCTCGTCTCCAAATAAGTCAACCTCGATTGAGGGCCTTGCTCTTTTTGCGGTGTCTACAAGTAAGCCGCTTATCTTTACGTCGAACATTGAGTCAATTGACATTCCACCAGACACTCCATAGGGAGAAGAACTTCGCCGAGTTAAATTTATTTCAGGAGTGGTAAAACGACGTATTGGCGAGTTTCTTAAAAGTGGGCTGCTTATATTTTCAAACATTTGAGGGCAGCGGTAGTTTTCATATAAACAAGCAAATGAATTAGGTACCGAGTTGTTTATCTTGGAACTATTGGGAAAGTTAATACGTGATTTGCGTTTTAAGTTTGGTGGCGATACACTTTGACCAATAGGCGAAAGAGAGCCAAATGAACTCTTGCCCATCGAATCTGAAAGCTTTGAATTATGGAAAGGTTCGTCTGATGATTCTGGTTTATAATTGAGTACTTCAGGAGACTGCGGTGGGGGGCTGCTAACTGTTAATACACAGCTATTTGTTTCTGCATAAGTATCCTCGATACAAACACCACTTTGATAATCGAACAATTTTCGTCGAAGTGATGCATCTCTAAGATCGTAGTTCGTTGCACCAATGGAGCAATTTTGTGAAATATCTTGCAAATTGCTAGGGCACTGTTGATTTTCATTAAAAACGAAATATGGTGCTAGAGCCGCTTCCAATTCTTTAGGTAATATGGGCGGTAGTGACAAAACTGTTTGCGCAACATTGTCGCGTATTCTACGGCCTGGCTTAGAGATCGGTGTATTAATATTGTGCTCAGAGAGGACTATGCGCTGACTCCGCAGTGGGCAGTCAATAGGGCTAGGAACAATTTGTTGTTCTTTGAAATATGAGCTAATAGCAGACTGAGCTTTTGCTTCGTAATCAGGATCTGGTGAATTATGAAATTGTGTCTCATGTGGCTCAACATTAGCTGGCTGCAGAGAAGAAACGTCATCAATTGTCCATGCGAACTGTGTTGAAGAATGCTGTGGGGTTGGGGGACGGTGAAATAATGTCGGACTGAAAAGAAATAAACCATGTGTAATTTTTGTTTACCTAATATGTAATAAATTTACCTTCCGATTAGCGGCAGATGAAGACGCTCAGTAAGTGCTGCTTCAAAAGGGTTAATAATTTTTGAAAAACGTTTTGCCGGTGGCGTTTTTGCCACAGGAAACACATGAAACGAGTTAGCTTCTTTTAAACTTTTAATATGTTGACCTTGGGGCAGCAAATCAGCAGTCTGGCAATTACTGCTTTTGTTATTCTGCGTCCTACCATTTTTATTTAGAAAATTGACGACCGGCGATCGATGCTTGTAGCGTAATGGGGTTTGTGAGTTTGTGTCCAATATACTCATATTGAATTAACACAACTTAAAAATGAGTGTGGTTTGAAGCAATTTTTAATATTACAAAGCCTGTCCCAGCGCCGTCGAGATAATTGCTGTTTTTTTTTTTTTGCCTCTTCTAAATTTTAAATTTGAAACGTCAAGCAGGAAAACGGTCCAAAACGTCATAAAAAGTAGAATTTCCCAGGAACAGGGTAATTTGTTCAGGTTTAAGCAGCCGTTATATTGGCACTGCCTAGACCCGATTTATACGTTGCGTGCTTTGTCGTCCGACACTTCTTAATTCTCTTTTGGGCAGCTTATGGTGCATTTATTGACCATTTCCTTTATGTCTCATTCGTCGTTCGCGGTGGTAGCTGCATTTTCGCAGCGCATACAGCACACAATTCGAAAATAGAGCAATTGCAGATGTCTAGCGCGACACAGTGTTTATTAATTACATAAGGCGTATTTTTATAGATAGCTCAATTTTACTTTTACATGCAAGACTTTTATACTCACTTTTGGTTTTGTTATACTCACTTTTCGTTTTATATGCAAAATTGTTATACTCACTTTTGGTTTTATTATACTCACTTCCCCTATAGGCGTCTTTTTTTGGAGAATCTATAGCTAGCTCAATTTTACTTTTTCATGCAAAACGTTTATACTCACTTTTGGTTTTGTTATACTCACTTTTCGTTTTATATGCAAAATTGTTATACTCACTTTTGGTTTTGTTATACTCACTTCCAGAAAAAATACGCCATATAATGTCATCAAAGAATTTGCTCCGCCAAAGACAAAAAAATATGGTCGACAAGATGTCTGACATAATTAAGACTCATGGAGACACGGTGTAAGTAGCAGAAACATAAGTATATGACACATAATTTGTTTAAAAAAGAAAAATAAATAGTTGGCGCAACAGGGGTGTAGACGCACCCTAGAGGCCTAGCTCCTCACAACCATTTTTTTTTTGAGTTTTTATTTTCGGGACGAATGGAAGGGACCTATAATTTTATGTCGAATCTAAACGGCTGAATTGTTTTTTTTTCGACATTAGGCGTATTTTTTTGGGAAGTGAGTATAACAAAACCAAAAGTGGGTGTAACAATTTTGCATGTAAAACCGAAAGAGAGTATAACAAAATCAAAAGTGAGTATACAAGTTTTGCATGTAAAAGTAAAAGTGAGCTAGCTATAGATTCTCAAAAAAATACGCCTAGTGTAATGCGAGAAACAGATTACCACAGCACCAGCAACAGCAACTTTGACAGCAGCAGCAACTTCAACAGCAGAAGTCGCATGAAACACATTGGAAACATCGACAGCAACTTTGTCAAGGGAGGAAAACAAAATTTGTTGTGAGTATAAAGTATAAAATTCGAAAAACATATCTGATGTCATTTTCGACAGTGTTTTTCAGATATTTGCTGCCCAATCAAACATCAAATCAAAATTTGTATGTACTTTTCTTTTAGCTTATCAAACATTAATTTTAACCCAACTCACGACGATTGAATTAGTAGATAACTAGTTTCCACATTGCAATATTATAGTAAAACTAGAATTCAAAATCACGTCCCACCGACAGTAAATAATTTGACGCCTGCAGATCACAAAAAAGAATTGATTTCTTTTGCCAATCGAAAATGAAAGGCAATCTAAATCAACAAAAATTAAAATAGTATTATATAAATAATTTATATAAGAATAATTTGTTTATTAACAGTTTAAATAACGAAATTTCGAAAACCAAATTGTTTGCCGCAAACGAAAACACCCTGGCGCGAATTGCCAGGGTACTCATTATGTAAAATTTAAGACGATAATCGTTCAAGCGATAGTAGTGCACGAGATCGTCTTTTATTTGCTTCACGAAACTCTGCCACCATCGTGTCGTCTAACGTTTATTTTGCACAAAGTTTGAGAACTCATCGTAATTGTCATAAATGACATTTGACAAATTACAGTGGCCTACTTTGTGCTTACAAAATATTTAAATTACAGTCACCCACAAAACCTTGCTCATTAATTTTGTTTTTAATTGATAATTTATAATGTCGGATGAGTTATTATGTAATTTAAATCGTAAAAAAAATCTGACTTCAATTGCTCGGTTCAAAGTTCCTGTAAAAACGTTAGTTTGTGCTCTAGTGTACGAGACTAAAAAAAATTGTTTCTTCAACTACAGAGTGGAAAAAACTGTTGAATCAAATTGGTTGCTGCGTTGGGCACTAAGTGGACGGACAACATTATAAAACATACGACAGGTCTTTAAAAATAATATTTTCTATAAAGCTCTGAACACGCCCAAAAGAAACAAATGGTATTTTTCGACTATTTCTATTTGATGTCATGTGGATCGCATTGCAAAACCACCGTCAGTGCGAGGGAAATTATTGCCAGCCAGAATTTCGTATCGTAGCTTGCTGTTTCTGCTAAATGTTTGTAACATTTTTTATTGATAAAAATGTCTAGTTTGCTGCTTAATTTATTTAATTTATTGAAGTAATGATGACTGAAATTGGATGTCGCCACTTTCAAACTTACGTTAAGGAATATGGATTAGAAACATTTAGCATTGTTGACGCCTACTTCTCTGCGTGCATCTCACAAGATGCTCGTGCCCGGAAGGTGTGTACTTTATCCATACGTTTCCAATAAATTACTTGCAATCTGTTTTTTTTAAAGGCATTATCATGTTGCTGTTTTGAATGTGGCAGCTATGGAATGCAAATCTATTCATGCCTCTATTGTATCTATTTTGGCTGCAAGGGTTCTCACATTATTGAGCATATGAAATCGCAGAAGCATACCATTGCCCTGGAATTATCACATGGAGTAATGTATTGTAACTCTTGCAAAGAGTTCATTTATGATCAGCGTTGTCAAGAAATCCAAGACAAACATCGTCGTCTTGAGGCAAAGGATTTGCAAAAGAGCTTAACATACATGCCATGGCGACCAACTCCGACTGAGATTAGTCTACTGCTAAGTAATCCCCGTAGACGATGTATTAAAGCTAATCAAACGATTGGCTTAAGAGGTCTAATGAACCTGGGATCAACTTGTTTTATGAACTGTATAGTGCAAGTATGTACACATTTGCATATTATCCAAATTAATTTACTTAACGAAATTAATTTTCAGGCTCTCATTCATACACCGCTGCTGAGTGATTATTTTCTATCGGAGCGTCATGAATGCACTGTAAAGTCGTCACTAAAGTGTCTCGTTTGTGAAGTTTCTCGTCTATTTCAGGTAAGACTTGCTCAACAATAGTCGCCATTATTTTATCTCTGATTTGACACAGGAGTTTTATTCCGGTTCTCGTGGGCCACTTTCGTTACACCGCTTACTACACTTAATTTGGAATCATGCAAAACATTTAGCCGGCTATGAGCAACAGGATGCACATGAATTTTTCATAGCAACACTAGAGATACTACATCTGCACTGCATAAGCTCGAGAAATGAGGAACGAAATAAACTTCCAATATTTAATAGCAATGAAACATGCCCCACTCAGTGTAAATGCATAATAGACCAGATTTTCACAGGAATGTTACAGAGTGATGTTGTGTGCCAGGCTTGTAAAAATGTCTCTACAACAATTGATCCATTTTGGGATATATCTCTAGATTTGGGTGAAGTTCAGGGTGGCACCTCTCCAAAAAGCTTAATTGATTGCCTTGAACGATATACCCGGGCTGAGCATCTCGGTTCAGCTGCCAAAATTAAGTGTTCCACTTGCAAAAGCTATCAAGAATCAACCAAGCAGTTGTCCCTTCGGACGTTGCCAAGTGTTGCAAGCTTTCATCTAAAACGTTTTGAGCACTCTAGTTTGTTCGACAAAAAAATCTCAACTTTTATTTCATTCCCAGCCGAATTCGATATGAAACCATTCATGTCCGAAAAGAACAATCCCTATGGGGACTATAGGTATTCCCTTTATGCAGTCGTTAACCATGTAGGCACTATTGACACAGGTCATTACACTGCCTATGTACGCCACCATAAAGATACTTGGGTAAAATGCGACGATCACATAATTACAACGGCAACTTTGGGCCAAGTACTAGATAGTGAAGGGTAAGTGTGACACATAATTTATTTAACTTAAATATTTCATGCATGTTTTTCAGTTATCTTTTGTTTTATCACAAAAACATATTGGAGTATGAATAAATACCGGACACATACAAAGTGACTAATCCATTATTTCTTAAATCAGTATCGGTATGAAATTAATTTGTAAAAAATCCATTCTTTAATTTAAATAAAAATTTTCGCATGTAATAATAGGAAAATAAAATTAGTTTCTATTCGACTTTGGCATGTTTTCGAGACGGTTTCTTCGCAAAGTTTCCATTGATTTAGACATTTCCCAACATTCCTTGTCGAGCGTAGATTTGCCATTGGCTATAGCCAAAAGTCGGGATAGGACTAATAGGCCATGAAGTTCATCTGCTCCTACATTTGCATTTGCTTTGCGCATATTTACGAAGTCTGTCTGAACCATTTCGCTATCCGCTGGGTTTATCCCAAAGTTGTACATTTTTGCAGAGGTAAGGTATCGGCGAATCGCATCCAACTTTGGTTGGGCGTAGTGTTTTGCGGCTTTGAGCGATTCGTCAATAAAAGCAATATAATCCACATCCACGTTTAAAGGAACAACAAAATCACTCTGGAATAAAAACAAATTGTGTATTTGCATTGCAGAACCATAAATCAGTGCTTGCTTACTGGCAACATGCTCCTTCCCTCACTTAGTATCAACACAGGAATGTCCATATTGAAATCAATGTCGTAGTAGTGGAAATTGCATTTTATTTCCTGGGACTTTATGAAATGCGCCAAGTTCTGGATTCCTCGTACGCCATTGGCCTCCAGTTTTCCAGTCTGCATTTTGGTTTCATCTAGCACAAGGTGTGTGTGCGGAGCCAGTTGCAGTATGCCTGAAGTAAGTTTGTTCGTTTCGTAGTCTTTCCTCGATTGATTAAAGGAAAAATAAAATAAAATAAATAGAGTACCTACGGCATAGATTGTAAAAGCTTACTTTGGAAAAAATTGAAACGTATTTACATTGTCTAATGTCATGGCCAAATAATGACTAGCTGGAAGAAATAGTTCCAGAATTTCGTAAAGATTGCGTGTGTAAGTAGGTAGAACTTCTTGAGGCAAATTACAAATGTTTAAAGCAAATTTTCCAATGTTATGCAGGTCTGAACGAATATATCTAAAAAGGTAATAGAAATCGGTTAATGCATATCAACAGTCTGGGCCTATAAAACTTACATGGTTGATATAAGATGAGCAATTAAATATTCAGCCGCTAGGCCATCGCCCAGCAAACATTGAGTGAGAAGAATTTTAAGATCTTTATAAACAGACACAAAATTTACATCGGGCGCAATTATTTCAGAAATCGAAGGATCGAGCAAAGGATTGCTGTGGAGCAACTTTCTCACTGCGATAGCATGAAGGCGAGGTATTAGGGATGGTGGAGGATTTTGCGCACGAACCTCGTTGCAATTCTCAAATTCAGTATCAGCACTGGATCCATCCAGGGCTGGATCCACAGATAAAAATCCGACAACATCTACCATCGAATTTAAAGGATAACTATCAAAATCACTGTACAATTTTATCATACACGCTTTGCATGGTCGATCAGGAATAGGAGAATTAAGCAAATACTCCGTGGACAATGAAGAAATGCTGCTTACAGTATGCGAACTAGATTGTGTATCTTCAGTACATTGGCGCTTTGTTTGCTGTTCGATCGTAGATCTGCGGTCTATATCCATCATTTCAGAATCATCGACTGTTGCTGGACGTTTTTCAATTTTCGCTAAAGGGGTTTCAGCGGTAAAAGGCGAATGTTTCTGTTTACTGCAGATATTCTCTTCAGCTGCGGAAGCCCAAGGGTTGATAGCGGGTAAGGACACAACGAACATGGTTCGTCGTTCGCCGTGCACATTTAGTTTAGACTCAAAATTTACGCATTCTTTTGGCTCGAGTACCAAACAATCCCGATATTTACCATTCTGCAGTCTGCTACTGTTGTGGCTATTTGTTGAAATGACTTCGTAACTCTCCAAGTAAATCTCTGGATCAAGCATATCTTGTATCATTCCCCGAAATCGTACCATTGATAAATCTTCAAGTTCATGTAGGGGTGTATAGTTGAGAAGAGGAATATTGCGCCATACTTCTAAATTATCCAGAAGCTTAATCCACTTGGATTCATGGCTTAAATATTCCATTAAATTTGGAAACTTTGATGATTCTTGCATTATAAAATATATATATATTTGTTTTAATCATCCACTACCTATTTGCACTGACAACAAAAATATCACCATTAATTAGTGTTCACAATATTTCTTTTAAAATGACAAATGAGACTATCAAACAAGTTTTTGGCGGGAGCCGCAGGTTGAGCACTGGATCACTGGATCTGTCATCTGCCTTTGTCCTCTACGTCATACAGCACCAGCAATTGACATACTATACATGGACTAGGACTGCTATTGAAATGTCATGTCGCTTTCCATTGGGCAAAAAGAAGCGTCCGGATCCGGAATCAAAAAAATCACTTCTGAATCTGAAATTCTGAAACCGTTCCATTGGCGCAAAACATAATCTTCTGTTGATTCTGAGGAGAGAATTTCGCTTCTCGATTTCAAGTTAGAATCCACTCAAGAAGCAGAAACACAAGTGCATTTTATGTATTTTATACAAGCCAGCTGGCAGCAGCCATACAATAACTTTTGACATTTCACCAATAGGTACGTGAGTGTAGTCGCCCAGAAGCAGTTTTCTTGTTCCATTGGATTCCCGAATGAGTGAATCCCCGAGTGAAACCAATGGAAAACGACATTAGTTTCATACATAATACAACAAGACCGTTGTTGTGCTTGTGAGTTTCATACAAACCTGCGAGGATGAGCACCAGAGCTTTATCGAAAAAAGCATGAACTCATTCATGGTAGTTTCTTTGGTGTTATGTATTTATGTTTATACGAGTCCATGGCCATGATAAAACAAGAAGATGGCGAAAATTTGTAAATTCCCCTTCGCAGTGCAAAAGGGCATGTTCACTAGGAACATTTCAATGTGTTCACTAGGCCTGTTTTATTAGCAATCTATCTAAGTGAAGTACAGTAAAGTAGAATCTTTAACACGCAATTACAACAACTACACACTACTTGACCCTTTCGAGACTCTATATAGTTGCTGTAATTGCGGGCTGAAGATTCTACTTTACTTTACCTACTTCACTGAGATACTGCCGATCCTATTGGCAGGAGTAAAATTACTTACGAACATGATTTAAATTTTTAATTTTCCAATACGTTTTCGTGTTTATATATTTTCGCAAACTATTGTCGTTTTTCATTCGTTTCACTCATTCCGAAATCCAATGGAACAAGAAAACTGCTTCTGGGTGACTACACTCACGGATTGGTGAAACGTCAAAAAGTATTGTATCTGTATGGCTACTTTCAGCTGGCTTGTATAAAATACATAAAATGCACTTGTGTAATCGAGAAGCGAAATTCTCTCCTGTCCTCAGAATTAACAGAAGAGTATATTTTGCGCCAATGGAACGGTTTCAGAAGTGATTTTCTTGATCCCGGATGCTCCCAGTCCGGGACGCTTCTTTTTGCCCAATGGAAAACGACATAATGATTACTACTTCAGCAACAGAAAAAATGTTTTACTTATGGTTGAACATATGGTTGAACTCAATCTTGATTTTAAAATACCTACAGCTTTTGAATTATGAAGTTAGTTCATAAAAAAAAATTTAGAAACAATTTATCTTTAATTTAAATTATGTAGAAAGAGAATATTTTGATTTTTCGGTAGGTACGAAAAACTGTTTCTGTTTAATTTTTCAGTCAATTCCACAAAATATACCACTGAATTCCCCTATACTTGGGCTATATACAATAGGGGTATTTATGCAACGTCGTAAACTCGTCGTAAACGTCGTAAGTTTACGACGTGGTAAATGAACTGTCAAAATTTGTATGGAAAATCATTTGCGACGAGATGGTAAACTTACCACGAGAATTTGTGTGGAAAACCGAGATGGTAAACTTACGACGACGTGATTGTGACATTTCACATTTGAAATAAATGCGCGAAATCAAAAAAAAAAAAATACTTTGCATGCATTTATAATACTTTTGATGCATTTATAAATAGAAATTGCACATTTTACTATTCCAAGTGTAGGATAATTAAATAGTCCATCAAATTGTATTAAGAAAACAACTTTTAAAATAATGGATTTAACGAAATTTCCGATTCCAACAAAGTGAGTTTTCGTTCGCGGCAAAAGGATTGGAATTGGAAATTTGGTTATTTAAACCCTTTTAAAATTTGTTTTCTTAATACAATTTGATGGACCATTTAATTATCCTACACTTGGAATAGTAAAATGTGCAATTTTCTCTTTATAATTGCATCGAAAGTGGTTTGTTCGTATTTTATCTAGTCTCATGTGAAACAGCTGATTGGTTTACCACCATTTACCACAAACAGCAATTGGGGCCTTCATGAAACGTTTGTCGTAAACTTACTATTTTACGCAAATGGTAAACTTACGACGTTGCATGAATACCCTTAATACAAAATAATACAAAATTCAACTCTAATCCAATGTAGGTAGGTACCTAAATTTATCTTTATAAAAAAACCTGGTAAAACGAACAGAACCTACCTAACCAGCTATTTGAACACACTTCAAATATCAAATCCAATCCAATCTTTCAGCCTAGCTCAAACCTCAAATGCCAGAAATATCAAAAAATCCAACGAAAGAGATTTTAGTTTAGTTATTCCATACGTGTGTTGGATGTTCGTCTTTAACGATGACGCTTGGTTAATGATCGCAACTTTATAAATAAGTTTTAATTAAATTGTACGGTTTCAAAATTCATTTTTCTTATTATTAAAAATGCAGTTCTAATATGATTTCAATAAAATACTCGGAAGTGAAACTACCTGCCTCAATTTTTTTTCGAATTTTTAGGTGTAAAAAGTGAAAAGCGATCGTGTTGGCAAAAATTAACACAGTAGGAAAGCATAACATTAATTTGTCAGTCTACTACCTGTTCAGCGTTTGGATTCTTTATGAAAATGAAGTTGTAGAGTATTTATTTTGTTCTTCTAATATGAGTACATATTAATACCTAGTTCTCTTTAATTGTCTTTTTTTAACTATTGGTTCTGTGAACTGTTGCCGTGTACTGACTGTGATGTGATGTGAGCCTACAATCCAACATTATTTGTAAAAATGTTTGTGCTATAATATATAAAAAACTTAATACTGTCTGAAGACACACATATTCGTTTAAAATCAGTCATTAAATTCCGTAACTAATCAAATCATTGACTCTTTACTACAACCCGTTTTACATTTTTGACGATTTCCTGATATTCAATTAAGAGCATTGTTTTCACATTTAGTGTATGTAGTTTCCTTTTTCATTTAAATAAAGTATGACTTAAATACCTAGGTACCTACCTACCTTAACTTACTGCTTATTAAAGGCCTATTTATTTAAAGTAACTTGTAGAAACATAAGCACATTATGATTCTCTTTAAATACCTACGTTTAAAATAGAAGGTGAACACTGAACATTGTGATCTAATAGTACGAACGAACTGTTGACGTATACTATAATTTAGTCGTACTTAAGATACATATTTATATACAATAGGCGGAAACCTGTATTATGTATATAGTACCTAATTTGAAAAAGTAAAAAAAAAAAAAAAAAAAAAAAACGGAAGTTATCAGAAGAACAAGAAACTTATTTGTTTATGTAGGTATTTAATGATGCTTGCGCAATCTATTTAAGAAATATTTTTGATTTCTTTTTTAGTTGGTTTTAAATGCAGATAAAACTTAGTAATAATGTTAATTAAATACAAGGGCGAAATCATAAACAATCCAAAGGCTTTGACATTTCGCTGTTCAAAATGTGATAAATTAAACTTTATGGCTGACCGGTGGATTAATAATGAATGAAAATGCTGCTGAAAGTTTGGTGAGATAATATGCTTCCTTTTTTGTATATATTGATTACTAGTTATTGCGGGGACGTTATTTAAAGCCAATATTGTGATAAATGCATAAATACATTAAGGCAAAATTAAACTAGTCTTTAACGTAGCCCTACATACCTAAATGATTTTTTTATTACAAATATTTTTTTAAATAACACGTTGGATGTTATGATGCTTTCATGTCCGAAAATGATATGATTATGCACTACTAATATAGAGTTTAAATAACTTGTATTTTGTTTCATCATTTTTTTTTTTTTTTTGTCACTAATGTCGATTTCCATTGGGCGGAAAAAATAATTTAAAGCGAAAAATGCATTTTATTGAGGATAACAAAACAATAAGTGCCGGTGTAATGTATGGAACATAATTGGAACGTTATCGGTCGAATAATGGACTAAATCCGAAGAAAGCCATGGACGAGTTCGAAGTTTAACCGATTGTCATTCGAAAGAGACCAAGGTGGTTTTCGAGATATAAGATTTTGAAAGTTTTTTTTATGAGAGGTGCCACGCCTCTTTGTCCAATTTTGACCAATCTTTACAGAAATACCCCTAGGCCAATACTTAAGATTATCTGTAAATTTGAGCTAATTCGATTCGATGGTTTTGGAGACATAAGATTTTGAATGTTTTTTTTTGTATGTGCGGTGCCTTTGTCCAATTTTGACCAATCACAATGACAGGAATACTCCTGTGCCAATACACAAGATTATCTGTGAATTTGAACTCAATCGATTTGGTGGATTTCGAGATATAAGATTTTGAAAGTTTTTTTATGGAAGGTGCCACGCCCCTTTGACAAATTTTGACCAATCTTTACAGAAATACTCCTGGGCCAAAACTTAAGATTATATGTTTGAGCTAATTCGATTCGATGGTTTTGGAGACATAAGGTTTTGAATGTTTTTTTTTTTTGTATGGACGGTGTCACTCCCCTTTCCAATTTTGAGCAATCTTCACAGGAATACTCCTGGGTCGATACCTAAGATTCTATGTAAATTTGAACTCAATCGATTCGGCGGTTTTCGAAATATAAGATTTTTAATGTTGTTTTTTGTATGGGCGGTGCCACGCTCCTTTGTCCAATTTTGACCAATCTTCACAGGAATACTCCTGGGCCAATACCTAAAATTGTATATAAATTTGAACTCAATCGATTCGGTGGTTTTTGAGACAAATCTTCACAAAAAACTCCTGAGCCAATACCTAAGATTATCTGCAAATTTAAACATAATTGATCCGGTGGTTTTCGAGATACATATAAGATTTTGAATGCATTTTTTGTATGGGAGGTGCCACGCCCCTTTGTTCAGTTTTGACCAATCTTCACAGGAATACTCCTGGGTCGATACCTAAGATTCTATGTAAATTTGAACTCAATCGATTTTGTGGTTTTTCAGATATAAGATTTTTAATGCATTTTTTGTATGGAAAGTGCCACGCCCCTATAACTCATGGATCAATACACCTACAAAGACCGTATACACTTATAAACTATGGTATTAACGTCACCCTTCATGAGAAATTTCCAGAATCAAAATCGGTTCACGCATTACAGAGAACATTAGCGACAAACACACTACAACTTATATATTTCTATATATAAGTAGATTAGTGCGTTATTTGACAGTACATCGGCTGTGCAAACTGTTTTCGTTTGTCAGTAGAACATAAAACTTCATATGGATACTCATATCGACGAAGAATCGAAATCCACAGATGACGAGGAAGAAGAAGAATATGACGAAGGTGTTAGCAATTGCTCAAAAAAAAAGTCCATGTCCATTATTTATGTTTTTGTTCTGAATAATTGCTTTTCAAGAGAAAATATATTGGTATTAGTGAGAGTATGTGTAAATCTCGAAAAATATCGAAATCTGCAAAAAGTGATCCGGATAAAAAAAAAGATTGATTTTATGTCCCAATGGAAAACCACATAACTAGTAACTATAATGCAAAAAAAGTAATCTAATTTAATGTTCTATTGGGGCAGGAAAAATCTGAGATCTGAGAGCAAAACGGTAAAAGCCCAATGGCAATCGACATAAAGTCATGTCCGGTTTTATTACTACAGTATGCATCGTCCATAATATCTTTAAGTGCTTACATTTTCATACGCTTCTATCTTTAAAATATCAAAACTACAACTGATCAAAGCTGGGCCGAATCTTCTCATATACCTACGCAACAAAAACAAGTTCCATCACGTATTGCCCATTACGGATAATGCGTTTCAGTGCTGCGTTATAGACTATGGATTGCATGGATAAATTTTGTCTGATTTGTCCTCGCCGAAGTACACTGTTCAATCTTTTATCTAAACCACCTTTCATGTTTCATTGGGTAAAAATCGATCTTTCTTTTATTTATGTTTTCCATTGAAAAATACGATTTTTTTTTATTTAAGTTCACTTTTCATGTTGCATTAGGCAACATCCACAATCCACTTCTTCCGTGGATTTATTTAAAGTCACGGGTTTATGTAAGCAAGCCACAAACAAGGAGAACATCGATCAAGAAGTGGAGGAAGTTCTGAAGAAAACCATGGAAAACACCCAATTTGCCTATTCCAAATATAGAGCCTAGGAAAAGAGGTTTATTATGACCCACCCTGTGCATATATTTAACTTTACATTAGAATACAGAATTAACATCAAATTAAAGCAATACCTACAATTTAGTGAAATTAAAGTTTTACGTTGCTGTTAGTATGCAGTATAAGACAAGTATTGTTGTAATAAGGGTTGTTTTAATCGCTGAGAAGTGAGAATGAGAACGCAAGTCAAAGATTTTAGTCAGATACATCAACATCATAGAGAAACTTACATACATCGTTTCCCGAAAAGGTTGTTCTCGCAGTTTAGCGCTCATTCTCAGATCGCTTGCAGCGTGTTAGCGGATGTGCTAGTGAACTGTTTTAATTTTTACCAATTTCGTTTTATTTTTACAAGTTCTAAAACAAACCTGTGTGCAACTATATCATATATTTCTCTTTTTTCGAATATACCTACTTACAACGAAAAATAATAGAAAATTATGTTTGTGGCTTTGAAATAAGTAGTACCTACGTCCCCACACTGATTCATGGTGATTGTTGACATGTTTGATATCGATTTTTCCTACCTAATGTTCAAATTATTGTGAAAAATTATCAAAAGTAAATGGTATATACAATATACAATATAGCTACATAATAAAAATAAACAAAGTAATCATAATTTTAGTTTTTTGTAAATCTTTCCAATGCTTTGATTTTCAATACCTACATCTGCTTCGAATTATGTTGGGGAATACCTTTTGTTATTATTTCTCTTCCATTTTTATGATTCATAGGTAGTCTATTATAGACAAAGCTTCTGTACTGTACGGTTTCAGTTTCGTTTGACAAACAATATTGATTACATTTCTATTAATGTTTCCGGTCATTTCTAGTTGAATGCAAATTGTGATAAAAATATTTGCTTCCTAACACTTTTCTAGTACATACATATACTGTATACTGAATCTTATTTTTGTAGGTTACATTTCTGAAGTATAGGTACATTGCATACAATGGATTTTTCACAATAAATGTGTGACAGACGAAATATTGTGTTACCAGTAATTGGAGGGTACTAATAGTTCACTCGTCACCGCGTCAGTCCCGATAGTCGATATGCTATATTCGAAAATACATAATATAGTAGATATACGGTCGCGCCATGTCAAGCTATACATACATCTTAAAATTGTTTGAGATAGGCACTTAATAATATGCTCTGCTTGGTGCTATGCCGTTTGTGTGTGTTGTTACAAATTCAAGGCCAAGTGTTGTCAAAGTCAAGTGTACTAATGAACTCGCAAATGGCGATGACTCTTTTAAACAATGTTTTCGTTGCTTGAGCTGAGATAATTCCCCTTACTGCGTGGGAAGAATCTTGATCGTTACGTTGCAAATAGATGCAACAAGTACCTACATGACGTGTATTGTGATCTCATTTATATAAGTACATATGTACATACATATTATGTACCTACTCTCCTATAATGTATTATGTACATACTTGTGGATATTCAAATTGTTATTTTAAACTTTAATATTTACATTTTGTACGAGTAGGTAAATTGTCTATACTCAATTTCATCTGCAACTGCACTAGCAGTCAGGAAAAAAAAAAACACCTTCACAGTAATCGTTGCATAAATATCAGTCATATACCTATATACGCAAATGTTATTTACAATTATAATACAACAGAAACAGAGTGCAAATGTTTTGTGGTACTCATGAAACAATTCAGAGTTTGGCAGAAAAAACAAAACAACTAGCTCAAAAATGCTCACAACAATTACAACAGCAGCAAAAACCATCCACTACATGTACGTCACATCAATTGGAATGTGCTATACAAGAACATAAGCATCAAAAAAATACAGAAACTATAGGTAATGATAGTTTAAAATATCTGTGTGCTTGCACAGGGGGAACCATTCGTAGATTATCCCATAAAATTATTGAACACCATTCAAACGCGAAGTGGTACGTAAAGGTAACTACATATACTTTTATGAATAAATTGATGTTATGTATTTATAATGAACATGTATTTTTATTGCATACACTAATGTCGTTTTCCATTGGGCACATACGATTTTTATTTCAGATCTTAGATTTTTCGTGGCGAATGGAACATGAAAGCAGATGCTTTTGTAAATGTATTAGTGGGTTATTTGACATTGTCGTTGGAAACATACGAATTAATTTCCAAAATTAAGTCCATGTCCATTATTTACGTTTTTGTTCTGAATAATTGCTTTACAAAAGGGGTTTTAGTAATTTCATTTTGAATTCAAATTCAAATTCAAATATATTGTGAGAGTATCCGTAAATCTCGAAAATTATCGAGATCTGCAAAAAGTGATCCGAATCAAAAATAAGATTGATTTTTTTGCCCAATGGAAAACCACACAAGTTAAGTTTGGGGGTGTTCACGATTCGGTGTAGTAGCAGGCCTAGTCAAATTGTGAAATTGTATTTTTTTTATCCGGTCGTGAATATATTTTTCTAATCTCTAGCATCACTAAAGCAAATGACAAAAAACCATTTGAAATCGAACTGAAATTTGCACATTTATTATTTTTTCATACTCATACATAATACATATGTATTTCTATTTTGTAGATCGTATTCGTAGCTATATATGTGCTGAACACTATTTTGTCGAAAAGTTAATATTTTACAAGATATTTACAAAAATAGGTTAATCCACCATATAAAATGCGCTCCGTATAACCATTCTCATTCATTAATGCGTATTGGTATTCTCTTTTCTGATATTATTCGTTTTCATTTATGCTTGGTGGCAGAGTCTTGCATCTATAGTTTGCACAAATGCCTACAAATCAAAGTACAAGCAATAAACTAACATTTTCATGACATGTTTCGCAAAAACTCTGGCCAAGCATGTGTCGTCTTGTGGAATATCTGCTCATGGAATGGACCATGGTCATAAAAGGTTGGTTCCTTTAATTTTGTATTACAAATGGAAAAAGACTGTCAAAATGGCACTGGTGGGGATGGGAATTCTCTCCCAAAGGCAAAAACCTACGAAAACGTTAGAAACGCTTTTGTAGTACCTACCTATGTAATATGAAAATGACAGATGCATTTTGTTTTTATTAAGTTGCATATGATTGTGAGTACTAATCCAAGTAGATATGTACCTATGTGGAAAAATTTCTACTGACTGACACTGAACTATTACAAGCATTCGAGAAGAGAAAAAAAAATCTACATTATTTTCTTGCCTTCTGATACCATTTTAATACCACTTTCTTTCTTATATCACAGGAAATCAAAACACAAATGCAAATTATGTAGTCTTTACACGCGCCAAATAGGACAACAAATTTGAAATCAGCTTTAAATTTTCAGGCGACTGACAGTTTTCTCAATTTGAGTAAAAACTAGTAAGATTCTCAGTCAATTCTAAGGTAATGAATGACATTGAGTAAAAATTCGTAAGATTAGACATCAGTCTAGTATTCAGTTGAGCTTTCAATTTACTCGTGATTAGCCGAAGGTGAGAAGATTATTTCTATTAAACTTATGGGAATTCCATCAGTTTCAGTTAGACGCTTCAATTGCTCCATTTAGACATCAGTTTAACTGAAAGATTAACTGATTGCTCAACTGAAACTGAAATGATCGTCTAAATGGGGCTTTAAAAGTAAAGGAATACGGAACTCACCTGAAGTGTTTTTTGACAAGACAGTGAAAGACCTGTTAGGAAAACTGTGACCAGTTGGATCTCACTTCTACTTAATTGTATAATAGTTAACGTTTTTTTGTGGGCCTGTTTGGCATAAAATTGTTGGCCTGCCTTTTTCCTTCGGTTTCCCTCCAGAAATGGAGTTTCTTTACCTCTGCCCAAGTTTTGGCACTTCTTTATAGTGTTTATTAGGTGGACTTTGTTTGTGGTGGCCATCAGTAGTTGTAGGATATGAAGGCAGTCACACACAAGTTTTAATGTTATTTCAAAGGCGTTAATTGCAAGCTGCCTCGCTACTGGAGGGATTGTAAATGTTCTTGTTTTGTTACAGACCTGTTTAAATTTTCTCTAATGAAAGGCTCTATTGGATGGATTTCACCCGGAAATACTGAACTGCTTGTATCCATACCTACTAGCGTATGGATCCGTTTGTATACCATACATATGTGCTCTTGATGATGTGGTGGGACGTTTAGGGTAATTTCCGGGAATATGTCCTCGAATTTATCTCTGATTAGGCTAGCTATATCATCTTCATATCCTTGGACACAGAAGCCATCGTTACTGAGAATTGTCAGTTGTTCATTTACTACGATGGACCATAGTAGAGGTGAGAGTACTTCTCCCTGGGATCATCCTTTCGTAGCTATTATACTGAGTTTATTGTTGCCTAATGAGGTTTTTATTGTTTTGTCCTCTAGCATAGTTTTTATCCATTTTTACATGTAGTGTTAAAAAGGTTCGTTTTAAGTGTATATTTGACATATTATAGCTAATTCCACTTTCTAGGTATGTATCTACACGCATAGCTAGCCCTGAATAGGTAGGTTAAATATAATAGGTTACAGTTGCGGGATGCCGTTTTGTAGAGCGCGTTTCAAATCAATATAGAGTGCCCAGACATATTATATAAGAGAGATAGGATATGTGTGTAAACGGAATAAAAAGCGGGTACACGCTCCATAGTGATTTAAAACATATCTTATGAAACTTTTGCAATTTGTTCTTTTATTGTCGAGGATGGTTACTTAATCAAAAATAATACAACAAAATTCAATGACCTGAATTTGATTTTATTATGTAGAAGGCACCTTTTTTTCGATGGGTGGTCTGTTATATTTTTAGAACTTTTCTGATATTATAAGCACCAATTGGTCCTTACTAAATTAATACATTTTTTTCAGCAGCCCACGTGGCGACTATGGGGCGAGGAGCGCGAAAAGGATGCCATTTTCACCGTTTACCTTAAAAAAGTTCGATACCATCGCCCAACACCCCGTGCTAGCAGCGTAAGTAAAAAATGATTTAATTTAATAAAAAAAAACATTTATTCGCCCACTTGTGTTGTCGTTACGCGTATACATAAATTAGTAACATGAAATGTTAAGTGGTGCATTTAGTAACTTCCAAATCGAATCATAGCTAAGTAATCCTAATGTACAGTGAAGAAACCGCCGGGAAAACAAAAATATTCACCCTTATTCTACGTGGCGTTTATATTAAACGACAGCTGGCGTTTTTTAAGTCGAGTCGCTTTAGGGTCGTTTTAGTATCGGTATTCTATTCCTTGAACGCCTCCTCTCTCATTTATTTTACATTCCACATGAGTTCCACACCAACAACTGATACTTGACAAGTAGGTATTTATGGCAGCAAAAGAGGGATTTTTTTGGTAAATTGTTTAACACACGGAATTTAAAATCCAAGCAAAACCAAACGAAAAAACTGTTGAACAGTCCTAATGGTCGCGATATTAAAAATAAATAAATAGGTGGCGCAACAGGCGGGTGACACCCAAGGCCTAGCTTCTCGCAACCATTCGTTTTGTGTGAGTTTCTATTTTTGGGACGAATGGAAGGGACCTACAACTTTATGCCGAGTTCGAACGGCTGAATTGAGAAGCTTTTTCATGACAGTCATACTCTCGGATGTTTGTCAGACGATCGCGAGAGGTGGCGCAGTAGAAAAAACTTTAAGATGTAATTTGTGTTTTTCCGGGGATCGAACCTGGGATCCCTCGCACAGTAGTCCAGCACACTAACCACTGCGCTCCTGCGCCCGATATTAAAACAGTTTAAATCAAGAAGACGAGGTTAATAAGCTGTTCGTCTTCTAAACTGTTTTAAGTATTTATGTTTTGTATTTTAAAGTTTCAGTCATTTTAAAACTGGCTTCGATATTGCGTTTTCTTGCGGTGTGGGGAATGATTTTAATTTGGGGTTTGCCCAACCAACCCTTAGTAAAATCCTAACAGAAATGTCTACCATTATCGAAGAATATGCCCAAAATGGATAAACTTGCATTACATGGCAGAAAAATGGAATTGTGCAAAAATGGTGTTTTATACCAAAAGGCTGGAATTTCATTTGATCGGGGTTTGTTATTTTCACCCTTATACCCTATTCACACCAAGCCGAAAACTGGGTTTTCGCGAAAACAGTCGAAAACTTCCTCGAAAACAGAAGTTTTCCCATACATATTGCAGTTTTCAAAACGAGTTGTTTGAGGTCGTTTTCCATGAAAACGCCACGAAAACGAGTACGATCGTTGGGTTGTTAAAGCAGACACACCTTTTGCAACATTCAGCGAGCTCAGCAAAACTGCTGACAGGATGTGAGAGAGTGAGAGTTTTTTTGTTGTCTTTGCTTGCACCATAAAGAGCAAACTAGGTACCTGCCACTGCCACAACTAAATGGTATTTTCAGATGATTTGATTTTGAATGTTGCTTATGTTAATTATTTTATGCATTTAACCATAAGTTAACGATTATCAAGTAGCTTAAATAATTTTGTTTGTATATTATGTCAATACGTGCCAAGTTTAGTAACTAAAATAAAAGTCTAGTCGCCACAAATATTTCATAGCTAGTTTCACAGCTAATTGAAACGTCAAACGAAAACGAGTTGGTGTTCGGTGTGAATGCATCTACGAGTTTTCTAAACTTTTTTAACGAAAAATCGGTTTTCGGCTTGGTGTGAATAGGGTATTAATAATGAGAATAATGAAATCACTGCATAAATATAAACAATTACCAAAACTCACATGTTTTTTCTTAAATTTGCATCCTAGTCGTTTAAGAATTTGTAATCGACAATAATCGGCGTTTTATGAGTCGTTTTGTGCAACTAAAACGACAGTCAGAATGCGAAAAACTGCGTAGAACTTGTGTTCCACACTACTTAAACGCCACATGTCGTTAAACGACATAAAACGCCTAGAAACACGCCACATGTAATACCGATTTCAAAAAACGCCATTATTGTCGTTTAATATAAACGCCACGTAGAATAAGGGCGATTAGTTTGAAATAAATTAATCATATTATAATATGTACCAGTAGGTACCTACCCAAACTGATTGTTTTAATAAAGCCGCATGTTGCTTATCCACCATGCCTCTAAACTAGCCAGTGTTTCTTCTTATTATATAACACATACTCATACATTATATTGATGACGGAATCACATTCTGCCGTAAAAACAAATTTATATCTTAACTTCTAGGACTCAGATGATGAGATTTCTCACTTGGAGTGGGAGACTGTCAGAGTACGCTTTGTAAAAGCTGCATCCTTAGCCAGATTAGTGGAAGCGTTAGCCACTGATGATGGCGAGTTGGAGAGTACATTTATTAACGTTTTTCTATCCACTTACCGCACATTTTCAACACCAAGAGAAGTTTTGGAGCTTTTGGTCAAACGTTATAATACGCTCAATATAAAGTTAAATCACGAGGAAACTAATAACCATAACTTCGATCAAAATACCTCAGTGTATGAACAGCACAAAAAAACTCTAGTCTCAGCACTACATGTGTGGTTAGATGGGTTTCCCGAAGACTGGAATGAGGAAAATTTAAGGCAAATACTAGTTTTCGCCTCAAGACGTCTTCCGAGAACTGACCTACATATAAAAGTTTTACACCGTCTTGAACGGCTTCTGCGATTACAAGCACAGCAGGTTTATTCGGAAGACAATTTGCCTTGGATTGGTCAACATCAGTATAATGATTTCGCAGATCAATTTGCTGGCCTATGTTTATCTCCTGCATTTCGAGGTCCGTCTCATTTATTGCAAGCATATCGGTTTCCGCATGTGCCTGTTAAACATTTTGCGGAACAGCTTACGCGAATGGATTCGGAATTATTTAAGAGACTTATTCCGCACCAATGCTTGGGAGCGACATGGGCTCGACGTGATAAAAATGGTGCTGAGACGGTCGTGGCCACAGTCACACAATTCAATGCAGTTTCTTTTCGAGTAATTTCCAGTATAATAATTGAGCCAAGACTTAAACCACAGGTATAAATATCGTTAAAACTAAACACAAAATAATAAAAAAACAATGTTTCTGCAATTTTATAGGAAAGAGCATTGTATATTGCTACTTGGATCGATATTGCCCAAGAGTTACGTTTATTAAAAAACTTTTCGTCATTAAAAGCGATCATTTCAGGACTTCAGTCAAATGCAGTTTATCGTTTATCGAAAGTATGGGCTGTTCTTCCAAAAGAAAAAGTAAAATATTTTGTACACGTAATCATAATACATATATAATTTTCACAAATTCGTTTTATAGATGGAAATTTTTAGTGAACTCGCCAGAATTTTCTCAGAAGATAATAATGCATGGACTCAACGTGAAGTTCTTATGCGAGAGGGAACAGCAAAATTTGCAGATACTGTCGGCGAACACGATCGCCATCTGCAAAAAATTATACAGAAACAGGTTAGTAAATATAATAAACGAGTATTAACTACTATCAAAAGTGAGTATAACAATTTTGCATGTAAAACCAAAAGTGAATATAAACGTTTTGCATGTAAAAGTAGAAGTGAGCTAGCTATAGAAGCGTATGAGGCGTATTTTTTTGGGAAGTGAGTATAATAAAAGCAGAGGTGAGTATAAAAGTTTTGCATTTAAAATTAAAAGTGAGCTAGCTATAGATTCTCAAAAAAATACGCCTATTGTTATACTCACTTTTGGATTTGTTATACTCACTTCCCAAAAAATGCGCCAAATGTAACATATCTGTTTGCTCCCAATAATGATAACGCGTATGATATGAACATAGTCTACTCATATTTGGCCAAAAGAGGGCACATTTTAAGCAAACATAAATAGAATAGAAAAATAGAATAGCCTGGCACTATAGTTAAGCTAGATGGTAAAATAAAAACAGCGTAAGAACAAAAAACTAAATTTTATTTTCAATAAACTAAAGTAAAGCTTAGCAGAAATCGTGCCTATTTTGTCCAAAAAGTTGTCGCCAAATTTCACCAATCGAAGACAAACCCCACGATCTTTGTCTTTGCAACTGTGACGAGCGGTTTTGTGTGACAAGATCGTGAACTGGGAAGTGAATACATATCTACCCGATGCATAGAATGGCGGCATTAATTATAGCACTTCAGATTTCAGAAAGTCATCCAATGTGCTTTCAAAGCGTTGGGTAGATACGTTTGACTTGAACGTTGAACCAAAAACACGGAAAATCATGCCAAACTTTTTTTTAAAAAAAAATTTTGTATTTCCATTTCCGGACGTTTGTGTTACGGTCTGCATATTATGTCGATCAAATGTAGGTACTAGATATGATTCCCCATTTATCCTTCATGCTCACTTGAGTTAAGTATACCTTCAGAGTCATCACATTTGCTCTATTTTTCCGCAAAGAAAGTGTGGGAAAAACTGAATCGCAAAAAAAATTAACAAAATATGTACATTTATATGATCCAGTTGTAATATGGTTCTAATATAATTTTTCATATTTTGTGTGCAATAATTTGTCATACTAGTGCGATAGGCAAATTTCGCTTTCATATACATTATGTATATGAACAAAATTTATCTGATAAAGCCCTTTGCTATATAAACTGGGCATATTTATATGGCATAGTGTAATACCACATGTCATGCATACACAAATTGTGTCATGTTTTTTCTGTATAATGCCACCTTAAGACACGTTATCTTCATGTACGTAAAACAAGATCATTGTAAACCTTGTAGGTACCAGGTACCTAGGTATGATCGTAATTCCATGCCCAAATTGAATTTAATATAATTATAACACATGCTTATTGATACTTCAGATCGTTTGACAAGAAAGAAACCATCCTGCTAGGAATTAACAAACATATTCGTGGGAAATAACTTTGTTTCCTAAATGGTAAAAACAAATTTATCAGCGACGCACCATGTTTTTTGGTTTTCCTTGTTTATGCAGATATTTTTAAAATATATATTATGTTCTATTTGTATTAATAGCAAATAAAATAATTTTTTTTTCTAATTGTTTTCATTCATAGAGCACCCAAACTTCACATGGTACGATACCATATTTGGGCACATTTCTCACAGATTTGACAATGATACACGCGGCAATACCGGATCATGTGACCGATGATCATCTTATTAATTTTGATAAAAAGAGAAAAGAATTCGAAGTATTAGCACAAATAAAATTATTACAAGGTGCTGCCAACACATATAATTTGGGCGAAGATTCAAATTTCGACCGCTGGTTTGCAGCAATGTTAGTCTTAGACGAGCGCGAAGCTCATGCCTTATCATGTCAATTAGAACCACAAGCGGAACCAAGGAAATCAACTTCGACCACATCCACATCGTTAGGTCATCGTAAGACTGATTCTATAGCATCCAATTCTAGCAGTGGCGCAGGATCACAATTCTACTGTGAGATTGGCAGTAGTTTCGGCGCCTCTAGGCACAGTTCTAGAAATAATTCTCTCGATCGTGATGTTCAACCGCCAAGTGCATCGCTACTTTCTGCTTCGAGTAGCGTTTCTAATCTTTCAGTTGACTCAAGTAATTCTGGCGGCCTAAAAACTGGCGGAGCTCACTCAAAAAATATTACCAATGGAAAAAATCAAACCAATGGCATACCGCTGATCAACGCACAGTTGGTGCAACCAGAAGGAGCTAAAAATGTAATTCCAGATTTTTATATCATACGAGTGACATATGAGACTGAAAATATTGAGCTCGACGGAATAGTTCTCTACAAGAGTATAATGCTCGGAAATAACGAACGTACCCCGCATGTTATTCGAAACGCGATGATGAAATTAGGACTAGAAGGAGACCCAGACCGTTTTACGCTAGCTCAAGTCCTGCCCGACAAGGAGTTGGTTATGCCGGGAAATGCTAATGTATATTATGCTGTAAACACAAACTTTAATTTAAATTTTATATTACGTCCCAAAAAACAAAGTAGCTGACCACTAAAGAATAATACATTAGACAAAACAGATTGTTATACAATAGTGTTTCTTGTGAAATCTTAAACCAAGTTATTTATTTCGAATATTCTTATATTATTTGTGTGAACAATATTTGTAATGATATTACATATTCTACTTAGTTTTAGTTATTAATTGGGTACCTACTTATACTTACATAAACCAATTCGTAAGCAGAAATATAATACTTGAATGGTGCGATGTGCGAATATAGAAATTAATGAAAATGTAAAGTGCTTTTTGTACAGGGCGTGTGAATGTAATTATTTTTAATATAAGCAGATGAATGTATCTACTATTTTGTATATTATATTTATATCTACCTACCTACTTAGTATTTATATGAATTTTTACATACATATACCTACATAGATATACATAGGTTTAAATAATTTTTACTGTGAAAATATTTGCATAAATGCATTTTAGTTTAGAAAGAAAAGAAAATAAATATTACCCTAATTCAAGTAGGTAAATCAAATAAATTGTGAACTTATGATGATAATGACAACAAGAACACAATATCAACATATTTGAAAACATCTCATTCACGTCTGTATTTTGTATTCATTAAAGTTTGTAATCCTTTATAGGTCGCTATTCCGTTTAATGAGTTAAACAGAGCGTGCTCGGAGCGTTCTGGGGGCCAACTATGTAATTTGATTCTACTTTCGATTCTATTCGAAAGTTGGTTCCGATTCTACTTTCAAACGGTACTATGTATGAAATTAGAATCGAATGTAAGTAATGCCAATTTTTTCCCAAACAATTTCCGACTTTCGAATGAGTCTCGCATTGTGTTTGACAGACATTTGAATAAAACGAAATAATCATTTGTTGTGATTCGTGAACAGGTGCTAAATCAACATGGAATCGAATGTAGAATCGAATTACATAGTTGCCCCCCTGATTTGTTTATGAAACACACTTGAGCACATAGCTAATTCTTATTTATTAAATTTGGTTTATCTTCTGTGCCAGAACAACAACTCTCGTCCACCACTTCCAATCCAACTATTTTGTTTATCCTGTTTTTTTTTCTATCAAATGTGACTGTAAAGTGCGTAATCACCTTTTTACTCGGTGTGCTCAGTCAATTTATTCTGATTATGAGATTTCTGAACATTGCCCGCGTTCCATTGACCGCTAGATGACTAGCGCTCATGCCAAACTCCATATAAAAAAAACTGACATTTCATCATTTGCGCTAGAGCTCTAGCACATATTGTGAAATGTCAGTTTTTTTTATATGGAGTTTGGCATGCTAGAGCTCTAGCACATATTGTGAAATGTCAGTTTTTTTTTATATGGAGTTTGGCATGCCGCTAGTCATCTAGCGGTCAATGGAACGCGGCCATTCTCTGAGCGAAAATGAAACAGAAAATCTGAGCTCTGATGTCTCTGAGCTAAAAAAGAAACACTCACTTTTTTTTGACAGTTCACGCTCGCTCTGAACTAAAAAAGAAAAACGCCTAAAGTGAAAAAATTTCGGAGTTTCCGAATCGGTCGAAATGCAGAACACTGAAAACGAATTCACTCGATTTCTGGAACTTAGCTGATAATGTATATCACCTTTACCTAAACAAGTAAATTTGTAGTTAGTGTAACCGAATTGCTTTCCAAGTAAGTACCTTACTCATTTTATACCTATCTACCATGTTACAACAAGACAAGATATCGCATTGCGCATGTCGTTCATTCTTGCTGGGGGCCAATCTGTCAACAAATTATGACGTAGTAGTTGCGGAGTGTGGGCGCAGTAGTTAGTGTGCTGGACCCTGGACTACTGTGCGAGGGATCCCAGGTTCGATCCCCGGAAAAACACAAATTACATCTTAAAGTTTTTTCTACTGCGCCACATCTCGCGAACGTTTGACAAACATCCGAGAGTATGACTGTCATGAAAAAGCTTCTCAATTCAGCCGTTCGGACTTGGCATAAAATTGTAGGTCCCTTCCATTCGTCCCAAAAAATAGAAACTCACACAAAACGAATGGTTGCGAGAAGCTAGGCCTTGGGTATCACCCGCCTATTGCGCCACCTATTTTATTTTTATTTTATTTTAGTTGCGGAGTTATGAAAGTAAGTACATATTATTGGCGCGAAAGTACAAATTTGCGATTTTGTTAAATTATTATTCAGCCTTATTCCCGTTGGCGTTTGTCATATACAACTCATGTGTCGTGTTGTTGTAAAAACGATATTCATATTTTTTTGAACTTTTGTTAACAATTTTACTTTATTTTCTATGTGTTCACTGTAATTTCAAAACGTTTTTCTTAAAAAAGTTGCAAACACTGACATTAAAATATGACTACATAAATATTATTGAATATGAAATGGGTAGGTAAACTGTCGGGGTAGCGACATAAGTCCGCGTAAAACGACATAACTTCGCACGGAGATATGTCGTTCTTAGTTCGGCGGAGATATGTCGTTTTAAATGCGACATACCTAGCCCCGCGCGGAGATATGACGTTTTCAAAACGACATATAACTCCGCCAGAAAAAAGCGACATAATTCTGCTCGAAAAGGCAGATACCAATAGCTGTACAACAACAATTAACAATATCCTTAGCACAGAAGGTCACACAAAAAGGAAATTGAGAAAAAAAGAAACGCAAAATACATTTTTGTGCGAATCATAAGCTTGGGGTAGGTACACCTCTCAGACTTGCTTGTTTTGTTGCTTCACTTAGCAGGCATTTCATACCAGGTATGGTATGGTGTATTCTGGTTTTGTATTTGCTCATGAAAGTGAAACCTGTTTTTGTGGGAGGGACCGGTTGTCATTGTAATGCATTTTGCGCTGCATGATCATCATACAATAATCAAAACAAACAGAGCAGCCAGCGCCATCTAGAGTATGGAAAAGAACTAAACTCGATGTGTACCATATTCTACATCTGTATATTTCTCTTGTTTGTGCCTATTCGTAGATAAATCATTAATAAATTATACCTTCCTAGGGGCTTACTACTTAGTCGTACCTACATGAAAGCTATTTTGTCGAAATCTTTAATTGTTTTAAGATTCAATCATAATACATAGTATATTACATATATATATTGTACATACATTATGTGAATAGGTGAGTAGGTTTGTGTTTTTCCTCATTAATTTGATTAAAAAATGACGTCAGCTTTGTTGAAGTTGACAACACAAATTCTAAAAGTTCTTTTGTCCCTTTTCTTTATTTGAAATCAATATTACAGCAGACATACGGGCGGCCGGCCGTTATTATAGAAGAGTGTCTAGTATCTACATAATATTATTATCTACCTACCTACACTTAGGTACATATCGAGCGATACCAGTGCAAGCTATAATTTTACGTTTTCGTGCTTTTCCCAATAACTGTTGGTTGACGTAGGTAAATGTTGAAGTTAGATGATAATCTGAAATGTAACATTTAGATCCAATACGAAATGATACCCCGTTTAGACGAGTGGCCTACGGGTTTTGGCCGTTACCTAATTAGGTAGAACAGTAGAACATAATCAAAATACAAAGTCGAAACAAAACTTAAAAGTTCAACAATCCAGATTACAGTCGGTGCTAACTTCAGTGTAGTTATTTTTGTATGCATGCGCAGGATTCATGATGTGTTGTCATCGCATGCTTGCCTCTTGACAATTTATGTTTAAGCTTTTCACCACATTAAAAGTAAATACGAAATGCGGGTGAATTAAATATAATCTCTTCTCATTCAAATTCTATCAAAATGGCTGGTCGACTTTTGATGGGGGTGGAAATGGAAACGGGAAGTTCGAGGACTCACCTCTGGAAAACTCCGCCATGTTGCGTTGGAAAATAAACTTTTGTCCAATTAAGCTCTTTTGTATAGACGGAATTTAGTTCGATCAAAGAATTCGTTCTATAAAGATGTAGACGGTATTTTTAACAGACTCTGTGATAGAAAATATATAGATAGAACTAACTAAAATAATATGCAAAATTCTTAAACTCTTATCTGAATTAAACGTTTTAAAAAGAGCCCCAACCCAAGTTCCATAAAAAAATTTCTGGAAGTCAATCCAAAAGCAGAGAAAACAGATAGAAAAAAACCAAATCGAAAGCTTTTTTTTTCTGTGATACACCACGATTTAATAAAAACAGTTTAACTAACTGAACAAAATCCTTTTATTTATAATCGTTTTTATTAGATATTTGACAAACAAAGTGAGTGGAATGCATTAATTATTTTTACTTAATAAAATACATTAAAAGGCATTGTGCTAAGTTTTCCAGTGCAATAATTAAGTGAAATAATAAGGTGAACTCAATAGCAAAATTTGTCTCAAATTAAACGAATCATATTTTTTAAGAATGCAAAATTCATTAAAATAATTGTTTTAGAAAAGAGCCAAACGGGATTGCTTTTGCTCAATACAGAGGAAAATTGTTAACGCGCATTCCATTGAGTTCAAGGTGATAATATACATTATATTAACAATAAAATTCAACGACTATAAAAAAGGAAAACAATGCTAAGATAATAAGAAGACAATAAGGCCCACCTATAATCGTGTGCAGAGTTCTATTAAACACAGTCAAATGAATTCTTAAATAAAAACTTAAGTCAAGTAAGTCTTTTGATATTCGTTGTCCTCAGAAAAATGTATAAGTAGGTAGGTACCTAGGTATAACTCTCGTGATTCATCTATTATTTGGGGAACTATTTTCGTGACGATAATGACAATTATGCGCTTGAGTAATTACATTTTCTTTCACAAACACTATTCTAAAGAATATATGTAGAATCCACCACCTCACGATATTAATATTAAATTAAAAAAAATCGATACTTGTCATGTGAATGGAAAACATAGTAGGTAAACAACATTTTGCAATTTCTTTTGTACCTACCTATAAGGAAAAATTAAAAAATTATGTTAACGTTTTTATTTTATAAACTAATCACTAATCTGCCAAATAAAATCACTCGAATTATCTTCCTTGTGTAGGTATTAAGCATGTGCCGTTAGATGGCATGCACATGCTTTACATTCAATCCTTACTTATGAGGTTCGAGTAAATTTGGATTGTGTGTGTTTCTATATTGTAACAATTACGATTATACATAGTACAATTTGCATAACGCGAAAGGCAGGTATGCCACAATTCTCAACAGGAGACTAATTCTCAAAGGCAGATAATGAAATGCGGCAGGTAATTCCCAAACCACTTAAAAAGTGAATACGGATTGATAGGACATTTAAATGGGGTGGGGGATTGTTTTGGCGTGTCTATTAAGGTTAGATTTAATAAAGAATAAAAAACTAAATATGTAATTATTTTGCAACACGTGACAATAATTACAGTCTTTCGGAACTATTGAAGCAATTTTCGATGTAAATTTATCTCAAAAATGTATCGTTACGTTCAAATGACTTGCATTTTTTTTGATAGCCCTATAGGATTTGCGGAACTATACTTACTTATAAGACCTTTATACATACCACAGACGACAGTAGAATATATACGAGCTAAGAACCATTCAAAGTAGGTACCTTGATACTGGCCCAAATCACAATATGTATAATGTATTATAGATATTGTAGATGCATGTAAATAAGCATTTTGTGTAAGTATGTACCTACTTAACAAAAAACATATATAGGTACCTACGTAGAATATAGTCACCATATTGAGGCTCACAACTTTTGGTCAAATATTGATGTGACTGTATAGTATAGTATGCGTTGATCTCTAAATGTATGACTTGGTTTGTAAAGACTTTATAAATAAATATTTCGGTACAGCTATAGGTATGTAGATTGATCTGAGCGACGTAAGTTCGAGCTACGGAAAATAAAAAGAGACGAATTAGGTATATCAGTGCTTCTCCAAAACTTAAAACTCCAAAAAAGGTGTTTCTGTTTGGAGTACAGTATACAATACAACAAAAAAAAAACATTATAAAACCAAACGGATAACAAAATTTTCGAAAACATAACAATGAATTCGGATAATGATACTATAATTTTGCAATTAAAAACATCAACCTCTTTTTTTGAGCTCCCGAGGTGTAAAACTTTTCTGTTATAATCACAATTTGGTAGGTATATCTAATCTCTGATAGTTCAAGTGGGCGTCTGTGTGACTTTTTAGTTCGCTTGACCGAACTGAACTAGCAACCGAACCTAATGATAATAATTACCGCTGCATTGTTAGCTAAATTTGAATATAAAACACATTTCTAGATCAGACATAAATATGTACTTATACCTATTGAAGTCCCTTTAAGGTTAACTTGGGTTATATAAACGCAACGAATAAATTAAATCAATGCAGCGGTTATAAATATAAAGTTGAGGCAATTCCTTTCTCGAGTTGCTGTAGAATGTGTTGTCTGTTTGGAAAAAGCGATATGTACCTACATATGAATTTTATTTTTAAAGCAAACATTTACAAAAAAAAAACCCTTATACAAGCACAGGTATATTAGATTTGTGCATGACCCCCACCAAATAGCATATTGCATATTCTATGAATTGTAAAAGGGGTAAAATAAAATATGGTGTAAGCATGCATTGCATAGTAGGTACTCGTATTCGCAAAATAGAAAATACCTATCATAACCAGTAATACCTATTTATCAACAATTAATACAATTTTGAGGAAGAATTGACCCTTACACTATTTTTTATTGTGTAATTTCTTAGTACCAAAAACAATTTTAGTGCGATTTATGGACCCTTATGGACGAATTGAAAGCGAATTAAATGTGAATAAGCGTCGTCGGTAGGAACGTAGCTTAAATGGGGCCTCGGGGAAAAAGCTACTACACCTACAGAACAACTTTGCTAATTTTTGCTACGGCAATCGCCTAATATTTACCTTATTAAACTGACTTTTCATATTCTAGGTGTCAGGGTATGCGCTTAGGGGGTGCCCCCGGTGGCGGAGACCCCCTAACAATGAGCGCAGCTGGCAATGACTATGCGGAATTGTGTGACCTTGGTCCATCCCGTTGGAGTTCTCGCGGATATCATGCGTCGCATAGCTCAGCTTTGCATGCAAGCGGAGTTGGACATTCAACATCAGTGCTACCATCTGGCATAGGACTACATCCGAGTCATCATCGATCCAACAGCTTTGAGGCAGAAGACATTGGAGCCATTCCAGCTACGAATACTGTTCATAACAGCGGGCCTTATGGCATAAGTGGTACACGGATAGCAAATAGTACTAGCTCCTTGCGGGGTGGACGATCTGGTTTGTACTATTCTCCACCCGGAACATCATACACAATTGTTGAGCGACCACATTCACCACATTATTACTATAATACGGCCGGAGTCCCCTCAAAAGGCGGTTCTTTGCCAGGTCGGGGATCCACCTACTTGCAGTCTTCATCATCCAGCCACATTCCAGCATCGTTAGGTATAACTGGTTCAGGCACTGTTCCAAATTCTACCAGACATAACGGCAAGAAGCGCCCAATATCGCCGGAACAAGTATTGCGGATGTTCGGTGCAACAACCTCATCTTCAGTTCCTACAAGTTATCACTATAGCAATGGCACAAGAGATCGAGGTGGGCGTAGAAGTCCGGCTAGTAGCCCGCCGTCAACTACCCATCAGGTACTAGTTTAATTAAATTACATAGGTACATTAAATTTCTTTAAATTAAATTAAACCTCAAAAATGTTTCGTGAATAAGCAATAAGCAAAATATATTTGTTAGATGCATTTATTTTAAATTTAATATTTTTTTATACGAAGGTATACCGAGAGCGGGACAGAGATCGCAGTATACCAAATATTCACGAGCTATCTACAAGAACCGTTACAATGTCGAGAGACCAGCAATCGGATAGTAGCCATGGATTTGGGATATGCGTTAAGGGTGGGAAAGACTCAGGTAAGTTTATATATGCATATAACAATGCATACGTATTCTTCTTATTACAATAAGCCGGGTCTGTATCTAGTTTTAACCTGTCGTTAAATTAAAGGCTTCTTGTTTCCCGGAGATCAATTGGGCAAATGAAAGTGAAATATTAATACAGATATCTAGCAATGGAAAATAATTTCTTTCGGCAGACGTGACCTACAGAAAATGACTGTAAGCCAATTATAGTTTGGCATTACTCTAACCGTAAAATCATTGAGAAGGTGTTAGATTTTTATGTAGGTACACGTGCAAAAACTCAAAAACAGTGGAGGCCGAAAACCAATCAATATACGTGAATATTGATAAGTGTAAGTGTTATTAGGTTCAACAGAAGCGAACTGATTTAATGCTTAAAACAGATTTAATTAAGTGCAGCATTAAATTGTTTAGTAATTATTGCACAGGGAAACCAAAAGTTCGAAAGAGGACGAAGTTTGTGTTAGGAATTTACATTTGCGGACTGTAGTGACGACCACCAGAGGGACATTTAATAATAAAAGAACCTACAAAATATAGACAAATGCGTAGGTAAGGTATAAGAAAACTGTCAAACTTTTTCAAAATCTATCGCTCAAAAAGTGTACATAAATACGTAATGCCTACTCAGGGACAAGTATCGGCTCATGCTCCCACTATTCTTTTTGCTTCAATATTAGGTACTTTTAAGGGACATAATAGAATCGATATTTACCGAAGATACAACGATTATGTCGCAGATTATCTGGTTAAAACCGTTCACCAGTGACAGGTTTTGTGTTTAAGATGTACCTACATACTAACAAACTACTTATAATATAATACATTGTAAACTGTGAATGTATGGTTCCTTTGATTTATCTAGTAGATGTATCATGTTATGCTATATGTGAGTGTACATTTTAAGTACCTAGACCTACTGAGCTGAGAATCGATACAGCAATTTTGACTGCCGTTGCTTTATAGTTTTATAAAGAAAATAAGTAGATTTTGTGAGTTCAATTGAAATGGTTGGGTATAGAATATTATATGTATGTACTTCCACTCATATTTTTATATCATTGGAGGGTATAGTAGCAGCTGCTGGTCTGGGACAGATAAATATTGCTACCCTATTTCTCTCATATGAATAGGTACGTAGATATTATAATGTATATACCTATATTTATAATCGGTATCAAAAGAACTGATGAGAAACAAATTGCATTATGTAGATACTTGTGTCAATCGGATGGTGGATTGTCAACCACCCGCCCTTCTTCCATTTCGAAATAACGGCTTCCATTGCATCGCTTGGTTGCTATTAAACTGTTACCTTTCCTAAATACGAGTCGATATCTTGACGATGATCATCGATCGAAACCATAATCTACTTAAACTGCAAGTTCCAAAAAATATTTAAAATTTACCACTTTCTACGGGTTGTTCAGCAGTACAAGGAGATTATATTATTTCCGAGGCTTATTAGATTTGTTTTTCCATATTCCAGTAAGAGTAGGTATATGTATACCTAAGTATATCATAAGTCGCTAGCATTGTCAATACCTTTAAGCCCATACACAAAAATCTATATGTACCTAAGTATAGACATTTTCCGGTCGACAAAGCAGGGAAAAGAAAAATGTGTCACCTACAATTTTATGCTGAGTTTGAACGGCTGAATTGGAGAAGCTTTTTCAGGACAGTTTTATACTCTCGGATGTTTGTCACTGTCAGACGTTTGCGAGAGGTGGCGCACGGCAGTAGAGAAAACCTTAAGATGTAATTGTGTTTTTTCGGGGATCGAACTAGGGATCTCTCGCACAGTAGCTTCCCAGCACACTAACCACTGCGTTACTGCGCCCATTTTACAAACTAGCCCGAATAAAATGTTCATTTTTATGGAGAGGAAGTGTTTTCTGACTGTCCAAAACTACTAAAACCAATTTTGTTTCTATATACAGCCAACTACATATTTTTATTTACATATATAGTAAATAAAATAAGACTTTTTGTTACATAAATATAGGTATGTATGTGTATTTTTTTTTGGTGAACAGTAGGGCCACTCCTTTATTAAACGATTGAATCCAGATGTTACAGACCTGTCCATATAGGGGATCTTAATAGTGTACTTTTAACTTGGTTGATTGTACACTTTCTGAGCTCAAAGTCTATGATGATTTCTTTAAGTATGCGACCTTTGTCGGTGGGCGATGATGCAATTGAAATGTTGATTGTTGTTAATTGATATATATAATGCAGTAATTATTAATATAATATACATTGAAATCGCAACCGCTAAGTAGACAATAATTCAATAATTTTTCCTAACATTAGATTTAACAAATTATCTATGTACAGTGGGAATATTTTCTAAATATAGATATTTACTTTTCTTTCATTTAGGTTTAGGTGTTTACATCTCTAGAATAGAAGAAAACTCAGTTGCTGAACGAGCAGGACTACGTCCAGGTGATACTATCCTAGAAGTGAATGGCACACCTTTCACTTCAATAAGTCACGACGAGGCACTTAAAGTATGTATTTGCATTTAACTACTTATTTAATTTGTGTGAACTATGATTTGCTATACCTTGTCGATTTATCATTTACCACCCGCGTATTACCATATTTATTCATAGTCAGTCATGCTTTACAGTCGGAAAGACTGCGTAACTTAAATGTAATTGTGCTTTAAGTTGCTTCACTGCATTTACAAATACTGCCATATTTGACTAAAGTCTTTTCTAATAAGTGTTATTTTTTATGGAAGGTTCAATTTGTGCCATTTATTCCTTCACCTAGCTGCTCTAGCTAAGTGCATTACAAACTTCATTGTTCTGTTTATTTCCACATTAAATCCATCATAAACCTATTTGTATGGAAACTGTATACATGTAACCATTGTTTATTCAACCAGCGCTTAAAAGTTAGTTTACGCAAATAAAAATTTTAATAAGAAATATTTTAAGATCTAATAATATCAATGTTATGTGAAAATGTATATACGGAAAAAATTGGCAATAGAAAACATATATTATTTTCCTAACCCACTTCTTTTTGGTTACTTACATGGACGATATTAAATTTAATACTCCTTCCCCATCTATGATTTAGCTTCTACAAATTTATTTGACAGTTTTATTTTTTACTTTACTTATTTGTAAAATTCTGGTTTAACTTTTTAAAAAACTTCAAATAAACTCTAAAGCCTAAATAAAAAACAATCAAAACTCGTTAGTTCTTTTTTAATTAACTTTTTTCGTTGTATGTCCATAAACAATTATGTATACCTTTTATTAATATTTTATAATGGCTCACAATCTATATTTTAATTATAAATGAAATTTGCACTTGTATATACGAATCGCGCAAAACTATAGTGCACGCTAATTTAATATTTTAAATATAGTTACCAGTTATATGTGTTTTAAGAAATTAAAATAATGTATAACAAGGAAAAATCTTTCATAATTCATAATATAAATGAAAAATTAGTTCAAATTAGCAAATGGTTCTGTGTCGTTAGTTCCTTGGTCTGCGGTATCCCTTTGCGAGGCTTATCCTGTGAGCAATACAATTTGGAGTCAGCATATAAGCATATGTGATGATGGAAATTCTATCTTTAGCTTAATATACCTAAACTTGAAAGAATTAAGACTTATGTAAATGTCACAAGCTTATATTTTTTTCCAATTAAGGTGTTAGGCATATACATTAGGTATACTGTATACATCTATAGGTATCTACTTATAAACATGTAATTTTAAATTTGTTATACTCAATTGATTCAGCCTATACCTAAGCCTTATCTAATCTAATACGCTTCCGAGAATGTTCAAACGGTTCAGTTCGTTGTTTTGTGTCGGACTCGCATAAATAACGATCCGTGGCTCACTTTGTTATATTGAATAAATTGCTCAGAAAAAAAATTAAAAGGAGGTGCAGGTAGATTCCCTTAACTGTTAACGTTCAATAAAATAAATGTGCAGAATAAAAAGCATTTTAATATTTCGACAGAGTTTTACGCTAAAATTGTATTCACTAACAAAGTTGAACAATAAATTGCCATTATTTGCGCTCCCTGTTTTGAGTTTCTTAAGTTTCATTTTGTTTTGTATTTCCTCTTCTCTTTCTCTCTCTCTCGTCTCTTCTATTGCCACATTTTTTCTTAACGCAGAGATGTGTGCAGATATTGAAATCGTCACGTCAAATCAGCATGACCGTGCGAGCGCCTCCAACAATAAACTCAACTGCACCTCTGCATGGCTTTGGACCACCTTCGCGTGATCCGACTTATGCCTCAACAGGTCCTTTGTTACAACAGTCACAATCATCATCAATAGTACAACCACCACCACCGTTTCCTGGATCTTTAGGAGGTCCTGGCTCACCACCATTTCGACAAACATGTTCCTGGATGGATCGAAAAGGACGACCAGCTTCTCCTCCCATGGAGTACGGAGGTCGCCGTAGCGATCGTAGAGACAGGTATAACATCGTCATGCCAATTTTATTTATATCATGGTAACTGTGTTATAATGTACATACTTATTTTCCAGAATACGACGAGTGGAGCTATTAATTGAACCAGGACAGTCACTGGGCCTTATGATAAGAGGTGGTGTAGAGTACGGCCTTGGAATCTTTATTACCGGTGTTGACAAAGAAAGTGTAGCCGATCGTTCCGGACTAATGGTGGGTGATGAAATTCTGGAAGTAAACGGTCAATCATTTCTTGATGTCACTCATGATGAAGCTGTAAGCCAACTAAAATATCATAAGAGAATGTCCTTAGTTATACGTGACGTTGGTAAAGTTCCGCACTCTTGTACATCGATAGAGTTAGAGCCATGGGACGCTTATAGTCCAACTGGCACAAGGTATTAATTACATACCTACATTTTGGTTCTTTGAAGAAACTGCTTGACATTTATTCCACTTAGAGCTCGCAGAAAAGGACAAATATCTGTAATGGTTGAAGAGAAAGCACGATCTCTACTCCCTAGACATCAGTTTGCAAGTCTCTCGTACTATATAGCTGAATACGGTGCGCGAGCAATGACCATAGATGCCTTTGTTGCCGTCTTATTAGAAATGTTAGATACATATGAAAAGGTATGTGCCCTATTTGTTTAAAAGTGATACACAGATTTCATATTACATATATATCTATATTATTTTAGCACTCTTTAGTTACGGAAATTCGTGAGTTGGTTTTTCCTGAAGATCGCATCAGATACGACGAGCTTGTGTATAGAAGAGAACGTGATCCCTATACTGTGGAAAGACATAGGGTGAGTTGAAGAATAGTTTTTCATTTACGCTATCGTCATCACAGAACACACCGTTTTTCTTCACGATCCATTTTGTTTGTTACCTTCACAACTAACTTTCTCGTTATTTATTTAAAAAGCTTTACCGCTACACTCAGCACACCACCCAATATTGCACTACGCACATATCAAACGTTTACGTTTTAACTAAGCCACAGGTACTGTCCAATTTGGTTAATAAACTCTTAAATCACGTTGGTAGTATTTGGTTGTCTTTAACTTAAAATATATTTACAAAAACAAATGTAGATACTATAATGTATTATATTTCGAAAATAGATACATACACAAAAACGTAAATTTAAATGTATACTGTAGGTATTACTTACTTTTGGGGATTATTTACAATAGCCCATGATGCCACGAAAATTAACGGTAGGAAAAGACACAAGTAGATAATTGATGAGCGTCTAGTATCTACTTGAATAACTTCTAGCTTTATGACAACGAACCTATACACATTTTACGAAAAATTACAGGTTATTTGTTAGAAATACATACCAAGATGCAACCAGATACATATAATACTCACTATGTATATAAGAGTTGATTTTTTAACGTTGGTAATCTAAATTTCTAAAATTCATTCGGATTTTCAGGTGCAATAATTTGTCAATTGTATGATTTCTTTAGTTGGACTAGAGAGCTACTCGTAACGCCAAATTCTGTCAATGGGCACATTCAGAAGCTTTGTCCCTTTAAGCTAACTAAATTTGCAAGGACTGATGATGTTTTAGATATTGGATATTATTACCATAAAACAATCATTTGAAACATTCTTTAATTTACGATTTCGTCTAAAGCTAAAGGCAATTTGTACCTTAAATGACAAGTGAGTTACTAGGTCTATGGTAGGGACCCTTATGCAACAGTTGGGCCACCTACTTTCGTTTTTTTTCTGTCACATTTTCCTTGTGTTTATAATTTTTTTTTTATTTCCTTTTGGATCTTTCAAATGAAATGTCTGGTGACATTTCGAAATAAGTATAGTAGGTATATATCAAAAAATATGGTTCGTCTTCTTTCTACCAAGTTATAAAATAACAAATTCCATCAAAGGATGGCTACGATGTCAACGGATTAAAAAAACGTTCAAGAAAATAAAATGTGACAAAACACTTGCCACTCTTGCCAGTCACCGTCGACATACGAATATGCCCACTTTGAGACAAAACGTGCATGTCGTGTACTCGGCATACTTTTCGCACATGCCACAACATATAAAACGTGACATATTCTACAATATGTCGAGTAATAATCGTGACGTCAGAATGGCATGTGTATGTCGTGTTTGGCATGTCGTGTACTCGTAGCTTAACAATTATTTTGTCAGTCATCGTTTATACTCTTCCTCCATCCTTTATGCTCTCGTCCTCATCGTTTCAATCGTCCCGTTATCTAAATCATTCACATTGCCTTTTGTACAAAATCTGCGGATATATACCGCTTATTTAATTTCTCTTTAGAAAGGTAAAAATTATTCCGATGGAACAAATCCTTTTACCACTTCGAAAAGAGCGAAAAAATAAAAAATACCGCAATTAAATAGCAACTAATTTTTATATACTTACTTTGTTTGGCGAAATTCTAAATTACATAGGTTCCGCATTAAAGAGATTTGACTTTTTGTGGCTCTCTCCCTGCCCAAGTTCTATGTACGGGAACAGGGTATATCATACAAAAGAAGCTCGAACGCGTTGTAGTGTTAGAGTTGTAGAGTTATAATAAGTATTCACACAGCAGTCTTGTATTTCCTGGCTATTGGTTCAGTACATTTTATTTTTACCAACTTAAATAATGTTTAGAACATTCCGCGTGTCTTGGTCGTGGCTATAAACTACTAATTAATAGACCACCTCAGAGCTAGAGACCTGTAGATATGAGCAAGGAAACCTTATAGTAGAGTCACAGTCGGTGTTGAAAATAAATAAGGCAACTTGTGCAGACAGTTGAACAGGAATTCCGCTGAACGAGCCATTAAATCTGGACGATGTAAGAAAAGATTTCCGTGAGCCGACCAAAACGAGTTGGGGATAGCGATATCTAAACGGAAGTCCAACAAGGCCACCATTTAATCTTGAAGATTTGGTCAGAAGAAGGTATGATAGAATTTCAAGAGACTTAATGGCGCTGAAGCTAAAAGGGGATAAAGATATCATCAGTTGGTTCTCGAGAAAGATTTTTCTCAAGATTTTCGGTCCTCTTTGCGTTGACAGAATTCGGAGGAGGAGATTCAACGATAAAATATTTAAGAGCTGTACAGTGACATCAACCTAGTCAACAAATTGCGCATCAGTCGTCTAAGATGGCTAAGACATGCAGAGCGAATGGACACTATCACTCCGACCCGAAGAGTCTTCAACTCCAATCCAGAGGGACAACGCAGTAGAGGACGACTTCGCCTTTGGTGGCGCACAAACGTGGAAGGGGACTTCAACGCAACTGGAGTCAGTTAGCCAAAAACCGAGCTAACTGGAGAGGTTTTCTTGTTGAGGCCCAGGTTCAAAAGCATGCGACAGAGGATTTTAATACAAGTATGCGGGCGAAATCGGGTAGGGGTAGGTGCACGTATTTAGGTCTTTACGCTAAAATAATCAAATCAATGCACAGGCACACATTAAAAAAAACCCATTGATTTCTTTTTTAGTTCAATCAATTTTTAACAAAATGTAATTCAAATTCAAAACCATGCCATCTAGCGGTCATCTACTTGCCGAAATTATAGCCTCAATTGCCTCAATGAAAACCACATGAGAACGGAGCGATTTCGATTAATTATTTCCACATCAGTATTGCCAATGGTATTGCTTAGAATTTTACTTATCTACGAGAATTTTGGTGTGAAAAATGCATTGCCCCAAATGCATTCCAATAGTTCGGAAAGTTTCCATAACTCTAAGTTAGGTATTTATGTTAGATGATTTTCATCATATAATCAAACCGTTAGGCTTTTCATAAATAATTAAATTAATTTCTCACTCGACCATAATATTAGCACATTACATACATACTTCAGACTGCTAACTTTATCCTTGAGATATTCATTTCGTTTTAACTCACCATCATAATTTCTGTATAATTTTAGCGAAAAGGAGATCCAATGCGAGATTTACCGGTAAGGTTCCATGAATATTTCCCTAGCTATGATTGTGATTATTATTTCAGTGAATCGCCTTGGTAGTCTAAGTTTTTGTCATAGCTTTATATGATTAGACCTTTAATTTGTTGGTGTCTTAAATATGTGTAGAATTGAATAGACTTTATAAGTTGTAAACAAGTTTACTAGGCTACACAAAATAAATTATTTGCAGTGCTTACATGTAAGGAATTATATACCTATGTAAAGTGGTTAATTTGATTTCGTTCCCGCAACCGCGCACCGTTGTTAAATTACAAAGTAGCAACAACAACCTTTTTTTACTTCAACTTTTTTCTTTTTTTTAAATACTTCTCCCGGGAAAGGTGAACTTATAACGCTTCATCAGCGCCCCGAGATGCTCGCAGATGTATGTTTGTTATACACATAAATTGCTGCAAATTGTAGTCTTCTGGAAATATCTACAGGAAGCGAGTTCCAAAGTTTGCTTGTCCTGTAACAGAAGGAGTTTTGCAAAATTGATGTGATCGCGGTTGTCAAGTATACTGTATGGGACATGATCATTAGCTGCCTGTCTTGTAGGGCGCCCAAAAGTTGTATTTCGAGGGATAATGTCTTTGAGTTCCTCTGAACATCTACCATGGAAGCACCTAGAACAAGCAAAGGCCAGCGACTTGTCTTTTGTGCACCAACCAACGGTTGTAGATTCGATGTGAGTGTAGGGTTTCCAATAAGTCGAACTGCTCGTCTCTGTATGCGTCAAGTATCCTGAATGAATGTTTTGCGGCCGAGCTCCATATATGGGAACAATATTCCAGGCCTGGTTTAACCTGTGCTTTGTAGAGACGGAGAAGTTACTTGGGGCTAAAGTACCTCTTTGCTCTAAATAGGTGGCTCAACTTACCTATGTAAGGGTATGTGATGCCATGTGATTCCTGAATTGACCGTAACTCCTAGAAGGTGCATTGAGTCCTTGGGATGGATTGGATGGTCATTCATTGGGATCTGAGGAACTGATAATGGTTTTGGTCATAGAAAAAGTGAGCTGTGTCTTGTTTGCATTAGATACAACCAAGTTGTCTTTTTCCCACTTCAAGATTGTTTTGTTTACTGTGCTGTTTTATTAAAAACTAGCTAAACCCCGACATTCGTTGCTACCTTTCAAAGAAATGACTCCAACGTGTTCATCGGATGAACGATATAGCAACTTCTACGGAACACACCTAGGAAAAAATGTCAAAAAATGTCACACCCAGGAAATTCACAAACAAGAACAAATCCACAAACACACGGTTCGCGAATCGTAATAATTTATAAACACGAAAAATGCAACTGAATTTCTAGTCACATTTCTGACAATATTTTTACATATATGTACCTATGTCCTATGTACCTATGTCATTTCATTCAAATGTCATTTATGACATAATCGAAAGCAATTTTCTATAACATTTAAAACAGTGATAGTTTGGTAGTAAATTTTTTATCGTGGCTAAGCTCGATAATTAGCCGGGCTAACGAATCCTTACAATCCTGGTTTGTATAAAATTATATATTTCGCTAAGCCTATATTACAGGATAGCAAAAAACAGGGAATAAAATGGAATTTCGTTAATAAAATTCATTCAACTTAAAAAAAAATCAAATATAGTAGGTACGTAAATAAATCAATATGTAGTTGAGGCATGACGGATTACATGACTACGAAGGCTTACTGTAATTATTCCCAACCTTCACCTTTAGGTCTTTTGTACATTGTAGCACAGACCAGCAGTACAATTATCATGCCTAATACTTTCTGCTTTTGTTCTCGGAAATTAATGTTTTGTTTTTAGTCCTCCCACCTCATCTGTTTTATAAAAAAAAACGTATATATTCGTGTGTACTGTATATTCTAAGCCGAATCAATGACTAATAGTTGTTGAAAATGTAAGCAACAAAATTTGATTTTTTTTAACTTGTGATCAACCAACCATGGTCTCAGAAAAACATCAATTGTCAGCAGCTTGTAACTGTGACGTTTGAAATATAAATGTTCAACAATTTTTAAAACTAATTTGAATGTTTGACCACGACTTAGAGTGCTTATATTTGAAATTAGTTAGGTGCTCTCAAAACTACCGAAACACCGAACTACTTAACCACATTTTTATTGTGATAATGTTCCTTTCGCATAAACCCTACAAATCATGTTGTGTGGCTTACGAAACTATTTGACAACTTCAGGGCCAACTGGTTTTAAGGATTATTATAAACTATCTGTGTTTTTAGTGGATGAAATAATGAAAGTAATAATATTAATATTACATACATTAAACAGGTTTTTCTAAGCTTATGTTATGTACCACTCAATAAATATTATATACCTACCTATATTGTACAAATTACTAAAAAGAATGACATACTTTTTTTTTGTTACTGTTTAACTTATGTGTGTGCATGCATATTTGCAATGAAAATGTTAATCAAGTTTTCTTTTTGGGTTTTAAACAATAAATTAAAATAAAGTAAAGTTGTTGTTGTTTTTTTATAGCATTTTGTAGAACATTTTTTTTAGCACTTGTCCTCAAACTACGCATGTTTGTATGTATGTATATATGTATACATACGTGCATTTTATATATCGTTTAATTTCGCGAAGTTAACATCGAATGTCAATTTTTTCACCACAATAAGTAGGTACCTTCTAGAACATATTTGGGTTCACCTTGAGTTAGTTTTTTCAGCTACCTCGGCTAGGTACAACACAACTACATACTTTTAACTGTGATGGAAATTTGTACCTGTCTATATGGTCTTCTGCACCATACATCTGTTACTACGGGATATGTGAGGTCAAGCTTTATTAATAAAAAAATAATATGTATATAATCTCAGGATTAAAAAACGACTCAAAACGATTTAGAGCTGCGATTCAAATCATCAGACCAATCTGTACTGCCCAAAATGACCATGTGATCACGTTTAAAGGCAGTTTCACGTCAGAAACGCAGCATGATATTTCTTGAAATTGTGTACTTATTTTTAAAGGATCCTGTACCGAAATGGTCATTTGTGAAATTGATAATAAGACTGATAATTATCAAGGAATTTTATGCAATTAAGCGAAACTCAAATATTACAGCGAGTTGTGAATACAAATTCAGTTTGGCAGAACCGTATTTTGAATAATATCTCATATTCTACATATTTATTTCTGTTGTTTATACCTCTATTAAGACTTTGACGGACGACATTAGTTGAAAGCGTATTTTACTAGTTTCCTGATTGTTAGCTCTTTTTTTTAAAGGTAATATAGTAAGACTTATGTATGGAGGAACATTATTATAATTTTAAAATAGAATAAACGGTTGTAATAATATGTACGTACGCGCAATTTGCTTATCTGGTCATATATTGGTTCCCATACTGGTATTCGGTTTATGTGAGTCACCCTACAAACTTCCCATATAGCGTATAGTTTATTGTATATAGGATGGATATAAATTTACCGGTGATAAGTGTAACATTTTTGCACCAACATCCTGATTTAAGGACTTGAGAAAGGGAGGCGGGAATGCCTAGCTACCTATATAACTTACTTATTATACACCCCTTTGAATCTGTCTATACGTTTTAACCTACACACTCGATATAGAATGACGTTTTTTAGTTGAGAAGTTGCACTTTTCTAGTTACTATTATAATTTTTATTTATTTATTTATTTTATTTATTTATTTTTGAATATAACAAAGGACATTTATGCGATTGTTAATCCGTATCATATCACCTACATTTATATTCTATACTAACCTGCTCTGCTACACCTACACCTTTCTATAGTTTTGCACAATATTGTCCAATTAATAAAAACTCAAAACACAGTATCTTCACTACAAGACTACTAAAGCAGGACATGTGGCAGTTATAGTGTTTTCACAAAAATAAAATTGAACAATCAAATGCAAATACAAAACTTGCCTAATATTCCCCACGTGATCTTGTTGCATTGTAATATCATCTTCAGGTTACCGACGTGGATTTGGAGATAATTGCAGCAACCGGGCGCAGTCCATCATCGGACTCGGGTCTCGGGATGACCGTCTCGGATATTAAGCATCGGTACCTACTATATCAATCTTTGATTTGTTACTGTAGATTTTGATTTGAAACTTAGCTTATTTTAATTCATTTCAATATCGTATTGTTGAAATTTGATACTGTAATGTAAAATAACACGCAATCAATGAAAATCATTAGCCCTGCATATCCACTGCCATATCGACCGCTATCAGCAGGGCCCATTCTGCACCGCTCACATTATCATCACCATCATTCATCATTGCGCCATTTGGGAGGATCACAAGTGCGGTTGACACCAACCAAATCCATTGGGACAAATACGCCAACAAAGAACACTCGAGGAGGGGTTAAAAATACACGTAGTCACGATGAGAACAATGACAAGGTGAATGCAAAATTAACATTGAATTCTGTAAATAACTAACAGCCCCTATTATACCAACTATATACATATATTTACTACCAAAAATTAAAATGTAAGAACAGTCTCACAAATTTCGGTAGATACAAAATGCCTGCTAATCAAAAATTGACATTCGACGATAATACCTACCTACATACTATTGCAATTAACATAAAACAGACTATGGCACAAGACCAGAATAATGTACCTATATATGAAAATCGGCTACTACATGTACTTCTTCTGTCTTTTTCTTTCTCAGTTATTTTTCTTCTTTGAGAAAATAGGGATATGAAAATTTGTTTCGACGAATCCACTCTTTGTTTCTTCCTGCGATACTTGTGTTTGGTTATTTCCTTTTTATGCCCCTGTTGCTTTATTTTCTGACTCCTGACATTCAAATTTGTTGTTGTTTTGAATTACTTGTAGTATAAATCATTTTTATAATCATTGCAACGTTTATATCATATACACATATCTTCAACATTTGGCAGGAATACAACTGTGAAGAGCCCCGATCGAGAAGAGGCAGTGAAACCCAATTACCACGCTCTGAATATGAGCAGGATACGGTAAGTTATCTAATAACGACTTTGTTTCAAATTGTTCATGCAAACAACTTGTGTGTACTATACTTTGGCTTACATGAAATACGGCGGCAACCTATTGTAAATAAAGTTATTAGATAAATTATTATTATTATTAAATTATGTAGGTAAATCAGCAATCAAAACAACAATATAACAATATGATTTTTCTTAGAAAAAAAAAAACGCACGAACATTAGAGGAGTGCCGGTTATTCCTTGTTCTATACAAAGAATAAAAAAGAACAGAAACTTAGTTTTGTCACTTAACCCTTTGTTTATTTTTACGAATATGTAGATAATGTAATTTGAAAAAAATAAAATAAGTCTCTTTTAATCCTGCGATATCTCTATTAACAACTAATGTACTAATTTTGAGTTTCGGTTTAACTTCTTTTGGTGGACGTTTTTTTCAGTGGTGCAGCTAGTATATAAAATAAAATTATCCAAGCACACCTTAGTGCCTGTGCTCGAAAAATGCGTTGTGGCCCATGTATGGTAGGTGTAGGCGATTAAACATTATGATTAGATCCCCATTTTTTTTTTGCCACGGAACCCTAATTGATCATACTGTTTTGGCGAGCCCTATTTTGATAATAAACAAAAGTGATTTTGAAATTTTTTTGTTTTTCCTGCGTATTTTTTGAATCTATGAGTTTGGTTAAGTGCGGCATACCAGTGTTTCTCAACCTGAGTATGGCCACACCAGTGTACCATGTGACAATGCCAAATCTGCCGCGAAGGTTTTTGAATAATAATTTAATAATATGTAACATGTACATGCTTAAAATGCAATCGTATTTTCTTTCCAAATCGACTCTTCATGAATTTGTGCATTTTTTTGTATGAATAAAAAAGGCTTTGCACGCACTTATGACTTGAATTCGAGATATGTTGATTGTTATAAACCAAGTCATCTAAATGGTAATACAACACCTGAAAGTCGAACAATCATCTCTTGGATTTTTACTTCATGACGAGATTGGGTGGCTTAAATTTCAGTTTCTTTCAGATTACGTTGAAAAGCTAAACTCTCTGAATTTAACTGTTAAAGGTCCATCCAAGAATATCTTCACATCATAAAACTGACAACAAAATCATAAAACTAAAATCATTTGAAGAAAAATTAGTATGTACTACATACATGGAAATTTGAAATCATCAAAAAATTCCTGACGAAATTATAAGCACCATTGACGGGCTTAAAAACTCACTTCCTTTCCTTTGCTTTCAGTTGGCAGAATTGTTTAATTGTAAGATTCAGAAAAATGCTCGCAGAGATTTTCTATAAGATCGTTGCTTATTAAAATGTATTACCTATTTGTTGTCCCATATTTACACGACATAATATGTCTGAATGCCCATAAATATATTTGACTCTGATATGCAAAAAATTATTATGATATCAATGTCTTTTTATCGTCAGAATGTATATTTCTATTGTTGCTGCCATTGCTGCCTCTATGTATTTACTTTTTTTTTTTTTTAATGTATTTACATTTCTATATAATTATCTACATCCTCATCCTTAAGTAATATTAACACTAGCATTATTTATATCGAACCACAATATTTTAATATTTGTCGTGTATTGACTGTCGCAAGTCTTGTGCCCCAGATTGAAATTTTATTTTCCTGTTATGTGCATTGGATGTTTCCTCACTGGATGGTGATGCATTATTATAATCACGGGGTGGTTCGCAGGGCCGTCTAAAATGACGTGAAGATGGTGGACTGCCATTCGGACCGAATTTAGGACGAGGAATTCGCAATTGTTTGACATCAGTAAGCCACGACTCCATTGGTGCTTTCTGTTGGAAGAAATAACAAAACAATCTTTTTTTAATAAATTTTTCAGTACGAAATGGTGTAACGTTTGTTTTGAAAATTGCATTGAAATTAATTACTTATGTAAGCAGATGTGTGCATAATGCATTTACATTAAAAATACTTAGGTATACCATACTTTGTTCGTAAAAGCAGAAACATCGTATAAATAATAAAATACATATTTATATAGAAATCCAGTTGGAGAGCAATGGCCGTAGTTCAATATGTGTATCGAATTACTCTTTTCCGTCATACACAAAATTAAATTGCTTAGAAATCCAAATTCAAAACCGCGTCGACTGTACCGCCTAACCGGCAGGCAAAGGCAATGGAAAGTTACATGACCGAAAAGTGAAAGTATTCCCTGATTATTATTACCCTGGCCTGTTGTCTGTTCAATATACTCGTATACACTATTCGTGTTATACATGTATGTTGTAAGATTTTCCCGACTGTATCAAATTTTCGCGCATTGCTAAATTCGCAGTGCAGCTACTACAGTCATATCGCAATAGACCTCGTACGTTTATGTATGCTGGTTGTAAATGTAATAGATACTAACTGAAGGAAAATTAATGCAACACGAAACTAAACGTTATATAGTTATTTATTCTTCAGTGTATCGCGGTCTCTATTAAGTACTTTTTCATAACGAAAAACAAATGGACCTAGTGCCATTGAAAATGTATAACTTCATCTTTGACTCATATAAAGCTCTCAAAGTTTTAAAATGAATATGTGTAAGTGCATATGTAGTATGTAATCTTTTTAGCTTGCTTTAGGTTTGTGGCAACAAGAACCTGTTCGATTCTAGGACGGACAATTCAATGTTAAACGAAAACAATCATGTGTACCTAAGTGCCTACATATTTATCTACTCCACTGGATTGAGGGAAAGCATCCCAGATTAAGTAAAATTGTGACCCAGATACGACAAAAACCAGAAATGTAAGAAGAACATGAAAATAAAAAAAAGTATCTATACTCAGAGATTTTAAGAGTAAATCTTTTTGCCCAGCTTCTTGTGGGTTCTACTTTCTCATGGTTCCCATATTCTCAATATGTTATCGGACTCTGTACTTTCAGAACTAAAAAAGAAAAAAAAAAACTAGCTAATTTCGAACGGATGTCTGGCTTGTTTGGGTTAATAAGTCTGCATATATTACGTAACGTATAATGTATTTTACGTGCACACTTCTACACAGTGTTGTAAAACATTTTTTTCAGAGCTCAATGAATCAATCTGAAATAACTGCAGTGGTTGATAATGGGGACTAGCTAAACAATTCGAATTTGAAGATTATGTATACATTTATTCTTAGATTGTTAATCGACACCGATGAAACGTTAAGTTCGATTTTGATCGAAAACAGCATTACATATTTTCTTGAGGTTATTTGGTTGTCATACAGCAGCACATTTGAAATATAATTAAATACTCGATTTGTCAAGATAATGATTTGGATTTGAAGTTACATAACGGAAAACAACGTACATAACAAAACGTATAAAAAAGAGTCAATAGATGGACACAAATAAATATTTTGTCCTCGAACAAATATTAATTTTGGTTCTGTATGACTTAAAATTGTAGTTTGGCAGATTTTTCAACACTGACTACTTTTAACTAAATATTAATGTATTTACATTTGTGCCCAATGGAACATTCTTTAACAGACGAATATATTTCATTCTAATATGATTCACAGTATAGGTAACTTGTTAGGCTGTTGCTATTCGCCCGTCGCGTCGTCGTTCGGTACACGGCTATTTTACGAAATGTCAGATTATATGCGTCAATTTGAAGTGAGTGAATCGCTTCGCTCGCGACAAGAGAACTGCATTCTGTCCGATCTTATTTAGAATTCAATTCCTTAGAAAAATAAAATTTTTAATGAAAATATTATAACGTTACGTAGATTACGTGTTCTACGTATATTAAGTTAAACGTTAGTCAATACAAACGGGCGATTAGCCACCTCGTACTATTGTTTACTTTTCTTTTAGCTCTTTTTGTTTTTTTTCCTATGGAGCTTATACTTATACCATGAATGGAATATACATACATACGTACGTTTATGTACGTTTCCTCACCGGTGCGTGGTAGGTATTTGCCAAGATTGTTGAATTCAAATCAGTTCACAATTAATAATAATAATAATAATAAAACTTTGTTAATATAACAAATAAGTAATCTGCACAGCACACACACAGATCAAATTAAATATAATTATTGCTTATATTTGATACTGAAAACTGCACTAGTTTGAGATGAATATACGGTCATCTTAAGCCGTCACTTTCGAATAGTTTAAACTTAGCATATTTATTTCTGTTATAATTTGTTCATAAGACTCTCATTCAGTCGACATAAGTAAATTCTCGAAAAATAAAAAAATAAACCAGCGCCAGGGGTTAGACAAAAACTTTCCGGTATCGTAGCGAACAACCGATCCAACGATCCGCACGTCTCAAACAGCACAAACCAAACTAAAAGAAGGTGTGCAGCAAGATTATGCTATACCTATTACTTTTACACCTATACTTATTGTGAGAGCAAAGCCATATGAGTTATACAAAACTCAAAAAAACATCGCAAAAGTTGTACTCGTAGTATCTGTACTAGTGGTCCAAGATGTTTGCAGTCCATTTGCAGGTTGCGTTTTTTTCACTGCATCTGGGTTTTTATTTCTAATTTTCTCGTATACGTAGTAAGCGAAAGATATTATTTTCGTACAAAATTTCGAACTCGAAATTTTAATCAATTCAATTTTGACATTACGATGATAGGGGCAAAATGTTACTGGTAGGTAATGCTTATCTATATCTAAGCAACAGCATATGCAGTGAGTAAACGTCAATGCTCATTTAAGTTTTCTTTAGGGCCTTGAAACAGATCTAAAAACAAAGAAAGCAAAAAGTTTGATAACGAAAAAAACAGTAAGTTATGATATGAATGAAATGGTATTCTTTTCATAAGTCCATCGACTGTTTGAGACTATGTTTCTGATTTGGAATTTTTATCGAAACAATTAGATGCGTATATATTCAGTGTTTGTGTTCGAGGATGAACATTAGGATGTGTGCCATATATGACGCATTTGAACCTTTGGAAAAATAATCTCTATTGAATTACCCAAGGTTGTTTGCATTATGTTTGTATGAAATAAAAATAAAGCAATACAAAAACATTAATTCTCAATATACTTCTTTACTTGCTTCCATGCATACAAATCAAATTAATTAAAGGAGCAGGTAAGTCTATCTACAGCGAAAATAAAAGCGTTAGGGGAATAAATTATTAAAACTGAAAACAAATTAAATCGAGAGCCATATGCCTTAAAGTTTAAATCTTAGAGAAGGATAAGACCAATAGTCAAACAAGTGATCAAACTTTATTGCTAAAGAAATTCTTGTAGCTCGAAGAAATTGACTCCAAAATGGAATAATCATAAAATTCAAAACAAATAAGTACATACACTTGCAAAAAAAAAAACAACATTCGCAACACATAAATATACACTTCACATCCAATCACTTTAATTTGTTAATGTTATTAGTAGACAAAACTTGTAAAAACCATTCGTAAGGATTAAATAATACAAAATTAATGTCAGTAAAATGCCTGTATGCTAAAGGAAGAATTAGAAAATAACAATCATTTCGGGAATCGTTTTTGTTGAGAAATATTTATCATTATTAGTTAGGATTGGTATTAGCTTTACTTTTGTATGAATAAGTAGTCTAAAGAGTATATGTACCTGTTTTAGTTTAAAAAAAAAAACAGTTTTTTTTACAAATAGTACATTCCTTTTTGTAGGTGTACCTATGTAGAAAAGTTTCATATTTAATGAAATAATATTTTGCAAATTACTTTTGTTTGGTTTGTGTTCTTTTCGTTTTTTCTTTCTTTGTTACCTTTTGTATTACAGGGTGGCTACTTAGACGGACTTCGTTCGCAATTGGGTGGTTTAACACAACGTGTCAAGTCGTGGTATTGGGGACGGCCTCTTGTAAGTGCAATTGTATTTTTGTTATTTTTTTTGTACTTTTTAAGAAGCCATCCAACTTAAGGAAACTATTCTTTTAATTCATCATAATTTGTTGTGAAAAACTGAAACCGTTTGCCAAAAGCATTGCTATTAAAATAGATCAATGAGTTATTATAATTTCTGTTGTTTTACATTAACATTCAATTTGGCCTGATTTGTGTGAGTAGAAATTTTTTTTAGATGGTTACTTACATAGTTACCTTTGTTTGTAATTATAATGCTTATTTTGCGAATTGTTTTATTAGCAATGCATAGAACAATGAGAAAATGAGTTTTAATATTGAAGTTATTGACATTACTCTCGTAATTACATATAATTGAGTTCCTTAGCTTAAAAAAATATAATTGCACTGTACGCATGAGTCACCCACTCTTAACTCTTAAAAGAAAATTTTGGTAGCTCCACATTTGCACTTTAGAGTAGTATGTACATTACATTATTTTTGTTATTTTTTAAAACGTATAATTTTTAAAGACAGTTGGAAATGTTCTTTTTTTAGTGAGTCATAATCAAGTAAAATAGAATAAAACGTTAAAAGCTAATAGGTACATTATTTGTTAGTTACTCCCCAAAATATCTTCCATCCATCTCTCAAATACGAACTCATATTTTAACGTACATCAGAATATACTTACTTGTATTGACATACAAATAAAAATTAAAAGCGAAAACTTAATTTAGAATGCATCCTGCATTGATATACTTTAAAATCATAACGCTTTTAAACACTTTTTTGTAAAAATTAAATGAAACCTTATAGTGTCGATTTATTTTAACACAATCATTGAGTTATATAAATACCTCATATACCTGTACAGAAAAAACACATTATCTGTCATTATTGCGATTATACATAACTGCGCGATCTATTAAAGTCTTACAAATAATGTTGCGTAAGTATAAAAAGTAAATGTTTTTTTATTTATTACGTTACCATAATTGCAATCTCGATATTTTTCGAGTTCACTCAGAATAACGTTGGTAAAAAAAACATATCCTCGAGAGCTAACGTCAATGAGAGACGTGGGTACATTATGTCTCACACATTTCACAACCAAAGTACGAATCTTTAAACTGCAAATCTTTATTTATAAAATTGTTCACAAACAAAAACATTGTGATACACATCACCTCTTTCTATACATATTTGGTCTTTCCTTCAGCTATGTAAAAAGAAAAAAAAAAAAAAACACAATTGCACGCTTTCTTTTTATTCAATTGATGATGCTTAAGAAGTTTTAAGTTTTAAAAAAACCTAAACTGATATTTACACATTTTAGAATGTAAATTCTTATAAAATGGCAACTCCAAAATAAAATTATTCACCTATTATTGCGGTTCGCGAAAGCAATTTCATTTTATTTGTCGTTCTTATTTTCGTTTGATTTTGAATTGAATCCTCTTCATATTTCGAACAACAAATTTCGATCTAAACCAACCAAACAATCAACCATTAAACATGTACTCGCAATTGCAAACATAACTAGGAGTTGGCAACAAAACTATCTAGAAGTTTTGATATGAAGGAAGAAGGAGGAACGTTACTTGGCGAGAAGGGAGTTCGAAGACATCAGGTGAGTACGCATCCCTATATTTAAAGATGCAACACACCCTATATTTATAAACTATTATACGAGATGTAATATAGAAAAACAAAAACGTACATATCCTCTCGTTTTTCGTATAAGCGTTCATCATAAAAACACGTCTGCTTCTTTATTTTTCTTATCACAAAAAAAAAAAAAAAAAAAAAAATTACCTATATTAAAACAAAGAATGTACTCGTATGAACAAACTTAATACACGCGAATTCGAAAGATTGACTAAACCTTAAATATGACGATAAGAGCAATTATAAATAGTGGGCTTTGGCGCCCTGCCAGTTTTAATATCACTTTCACAACAAAAAAAAAGTACTGTACAGTCAAAGTCTTTGCATGTAAGACGGCAAAACCACCAATTATGAATTATGTATGTGAATTTATATCTCTGATTTATATACTGATGTAATTGTTAGGAATAGGGTCTGTGCATATCCAATCCATATACATACATACATGTCCAATTCCTAGTATTTATGCAAACCTACATTCCCAGGATAGTAGGTATAACAAACTTTGTCCTCTTTTTTACTTCTACCGGTTTTCCTCTTTATAAATAATTTGTACTTTGTACAACTTTCTTAAATTTGTATTTACATTGAATTGGTGCCTTTTTACGTTTTCAATTGATGGATGAAGAGTATATTGCTAAAGAAAATGTTGATAGTTAGACATGACAATTAGTTTGGTATTATAGGTATTTGGTCGTATTTACCATATTGATATAAACTTTATACTTAATAGTTATTCATAGATACGTTGGTAAATTTACTTTCTCAGTTACACCTTATTGTTAATTATATGTATACCTACAATATTTTTGAAAACAAAGTCTCTTAACTCTAAACATTGGCTATACTCGAAAGGTTTGTAAAAAATGCACAAGGCTATTACAACATTTTTTACACATACTTATATCCTTACTTTAGTACACATACTTATCCTTACTTTTCTTGTACGCTCTCTCATCTTTACCTATCTGCCACAAAATTGATATCGCTGATGAAAGAGTTTTTTTTTCAGATTTAAATTTTTAATAATACATTTGTCATAGACAAGTTGAATGATTGGCTGTTTAATAAAAGTTTGTTTACATTTATGACTTTTTTCTTTTTAATTGTTTGAAGTTGCTTGGTTTTCAATTTATTTAAGAAATTTCATCTTAAGAGTGTTACAAAATCTTATATTGATTTTATATTGATCCTATCCTACATACAACATGCATAATAGGCACTTTTTATTTTACTTTATTGATCTATTCTATAGATCGTGAGGAACGGATAAAAAACGCCTAATATTGTTCCTTAGAACGAAATTTTTGAGAAAAAAAAAAAAACTGAAAAAAAAATCAAAATTAATAAGTAAAATAGGTTATTATCTTAACGAAATCTATATCTCTTTCAGTCGATGCAACGTTTATCTGCTGAACAAAATGGTTCCACGGCAGACCAGCCCCACGAACATAATCCGAACGTAGTACCTGATCATAGAGGCAACTTACATATTACTGTTAAAAAAACCAAACCGATTTTAGGTATTGCAATCGAAGGTGGTGCTAATACAAAACACCCATTACCGAGAATTATTAACATACATGTAGGTCCTTTTTTAATTGCAACAATTGGTTATTTTTCTCAAGTTTTCTTCTTGTAGGAACACGGTGCAGCATTTCAAGCTGGGGGCTTAGAAGTAGGGCAACTTATCCTGGAGGTCGATGGTAACAAAGTAGAGGGACTACATCATCAGGTGCGTTATACAGCGTACTCCCTAAGGTTTAAACAAATATTTTGCTTGCTTTTATAACAGGATGTAGCCCGACTCATAGCTGAATGCTTTGCAAATCGTGAAAAGGCTGATATTACATTTTTAGTTGTGGAAGCGAAAAAATCAAACTTAGAGCCCAAACCAACAGCCCTTATATTTTTAGAAGCCTAACATTTGCTTGCCCTACCTTCAAGTGACCCAACGTTAACAAACGAGCAGTATAAAGATCGTGCAAATGGGATCGACTTAACAAGTGTTGCAGTCATTTAATCATGCATACCTATTTAGTTGAACTAATTCTTATTTTCGATAATTTAAATTGTTCTTAGATAACTAATCTTAAAATGAAATCCCACTGCCTAAATTTCAGAAAAAGCACTAATTTACAAAGAAAATTATTTCTTTAATTCATTAAAATTTTGTAATAGGTACAAATACAGTTGCAACTATGCGATTTATGTAAAATGTTATAAAACAGTAATATTTTAATTGGAATAGTACTACGTATGATGGGAGATTCAGGTTCCAATTCCAGAAAACTGTTATCACTTTTTTAACTCAAGTAAACGTTTGACAAACATACAGAAGTATAAAAACAACCTACAAAAAGTGAGATCCTTTGCAGAAAATGAAAATATTTTTGTTCCGATACAAATTATGTGATAGATTTAGGTAATGGTATGGAACTTTGCTAATTTTTATGTTTTAAAATACGATTTACAAATTTCTCAAGACATGAAGTGCAGACGCAATTCGTTTTTTAACTGAAATAACATTTGAGGTTTTTTTTAAAGATTTGTATCGCTTAAACAGGAGTGTTCATGGTTATTAAAATCGCATTTTGTTTTGTTTCATGTATTCCGATTTAGGTAAATCATATTTTAAATAAAAAAGTGCACAAATCGTAAACAATAATTTGTTTGATTTCACTTCTTATAATTTTGTATATCTTTACGTAGATTATCAGGACAAACAAATTAAAAACAAAATATTTAGAATATATAGAAGTAAAATATGAATGACACCAATATTTGTTAATTATTATCTATTGCAATACACATACAACATATTACTATATTTATAAACGAAAATATACCTAAAAAAATTGCATTGCAGCTATGTAAATACATTATATGTTGGACATGTTTTTTAAGCGGTTATAGGAACGATACAAAATTCATTATGATGTAGACGTTATAAGTCAAAGCCAATTGTATAAAGCTTAATAGAATTTACACGGTATGTTGAGAATATAATTTATTTCAATGTTATGTTAAGATTTTCCACTAAATGAAAGATAGAAAAAAGAAAACCCACCTATTTTTTAAACTTATTTCAACATGAGATTGAATTTCACAGAAAAAGTAAATATACAAATTATCTGCTAGAATTCCTATCGAATTGATAAATTAACTTTATTGGAAAATTAATATTGATGATAAACTAAGAGCCAATTAAAAGTGCGCGCTAGCTTAATACTAGTCAACTGGCATCGTAATATTCCAAGTAAATTGCTAAGTAATAGCTTCAAACCAAATATGAAAACCTATGTATGTATAAACATTCAATCCAATATGATTTATGTCAATAATATACTTTTTACAATTGTCCCATAATCAGCGAGATACATAGATATTAACATATTAAAATCCTAAATTTTATGCAACTCTACACGTTTAACAGTTCTATATTTAGCACATGTTTTAGCATATATTTTTTAATTGAATGTCTTTATCATAAGTTGTCAAATCGGCCTATAGCTTCAGCTCACCAAATACCTTGGCAGAGTGAGGAAACAATTTATGCTTAAATGAAATTACGTTTTATGTAAAGATTGGTACCTATTTGTTTTTACAACGCTCGTTTTTGGAAGAAAACTAAACCTACTATCAACTCAAAACATAACACAGTCTTTGATAACACATTATATAGCTCATATATCTATATTTCTTTGTGAAATAAATTAAGCGCAATAGATTGAATCACAGACTGACCGTGCTTAAAACAACATTATTACCATTAATTGTTTGCCCTTTCTTTTTAAACAGTTTTATGATACATTTGACTCTTTGGAAACTAGCTATATATTTATATTTCTTGCAAATATTGGTTGCTTCTTTATATCCATGTGTAATTAATTTTAAATGAGAATATGCATTACACAACTTTTCAAAAATTTGACAAAAATTAAGTAGGTAAATATGACGAACAAGTAACAATAACGTTAATACATACATAGTAGCATTGCTCTGCTTTCAAATATAACTGATACAAAAATTATGAAAATTATTCTATTGAAAATAATGTCAACCCTAATGTAATGTAAGTATTGTAGATATGTGTATAAAATTATTAACAAGATATTTAGTAAAAAAAACTGAAGATTTTGTAATACTGAGCTAATTGTAAACAAAAAATACTATAATCATTATTGCAAGTTCTTGCGAATATACAGGTATTCAATTTCAACGTTATTATAGTGATTTTATTATATGCATGAGAAGAAAAGCAAACAGTTATCTTGAGAGCACTCGAAGTCTAGTGAATACGTATTTTTGTTTTCGATTCCACAATTTGCCATAATACATTCCAATTAATCATATAACAGTTAACATAAATTAAACTTATATTAAAATTAATATTTACATTTTTATTTGTATAAAGAATCATGTTAAGAGTGGTGTTTTAAAACTCCTTTAATGTCACAAGGGTAGGTATTTGTTTATTTTATTAATTTCACTCATTAATTATGTTACGCCATTATCTTCATAGATATTATAACTTGTTACACATATAATGATATTGTATAATAAATCGTTTTTAAAAAAAAAAATCGTTTCTTTTTGCCAGCAGTGATGTTCGGGGAGTGGAGCAATCCACATTCGTGTCTGGTATAGGTATATTGAAGGGACTTTTTCCGTTGTCGATGAATAATCGATTTTTCTTATTTTATTTCTTTATTTTTTTACCATTATTTTGTCCTTCAATACAAGGAATTCCAGAACAATGTTATATTCTTCTCCTTCGGTTCGAAGGAAAAGGAATTTCCCCTTTCGAAAGGGTAAAGAAAAGAAAAGACACTTGGAACTGAGCGATCAGCCTGATTTAGTAGTAAATCAACCCTTGCGTTATTTTACTTGTTTGAGTATTTTTGTCCTCATATTCTCGAGGAAATAAAAAATAGGACAGATCAGAGATGGTTGGATATAGTAAGACACAGGGTCTCAAAGGCTCTGTGGCCTAAACTAGATCGGAAAAAATTTGTAGAATTATTAAAGCTACGAATAGCAATAGGGATACTCTCTGTCTTCGAAGGAAGCACGCAATGAGATTATAACTCATCTCCTCTGTGAATGTCAAGCTATTGCTCGGTACAGGAGGAAATACCTTGGAAGGTACTTCTTCGACAATTTGGAGGAGGTTGGCCTCGCAAACAAAATTGAAACAATTCTCAGGTTTTGTAGGGAAATTATTTGTTTGGGGGAAGTGGTTTAGGTTTTTTTTATCGTTAAGATTCCCCAGGCGATGCCAATGGGCCAAATATGGTGCCTAGACCAATTTGATGAACTCACACCCTAGTCAACCTAACATAACCTAACCTACCTCTTTTTTCCTTAGACCCGATTTATACGTTGCGTGCTTTGTCGTCCGACACTTCTTAATTCTCTTTTGGGCACTTATGGTGCATTTATACGTCCAGTGTTTTCACTTTAGTGTCTTGATAATCAAATTGTCTTTGTTTCTCTTATGTCTCATTCGTCGTTCGCGGTGGTATATAGCAATATAGCTGCATTTTCGCAGCGCATACCGCACGCAATTCGAAAATAGAGCAAAATTACGAAGAGGGCGAAAAGAGAATACAATACAATTAGCGTATCTGGGCCATGTCATTTCAGTTTGTGGGGATGGTGTTCTTGTCACAAACCAGTAAGAATAGACCGCCGACTTCCCGTACACCTACCCGATTCCCACCGGAAAGAATTTCCCTGTCTGTGAATACGTGTAAATGTCAAAATTAATGGCGGCAATGTTTTTCTATGCAATACCATGCGACCAGGATTTTTCAAGTATGCGTGCGTTAATGGCGCCCCTTTGATTTTGTACAGCACCAATACATGAAAAATCCTGGTCTCGCCGGCAGCTTGTAGGCAAAGTCCGTTATGTGGGAGGAGTCGACGGTCTATTCTTACTGGTTTGTGGTTCTTGTTCTCCCTCGCATTTATTTACTCCGCGTCTCCATGAGCAATTTTTCATAGAATGCCATCTGTCGTTTCTCATAGAAAGAAATAATGATATGCAATAAAATGTACGGTGGGCATTTCATAGCTTACTATTTCCAAAGCCATCCCACGAAAACATGCGATGGTTTGCTCCTTCAGAAATGTAGTTGTGTTTGTGTGTATTTCTTTTAATCCGTTCTGTTGCGAATGCGATGGTCTGCTCCTTCGGACAGGTGTTATGTCTATGTGTATCTCTTTGCACCATCAGTTTGGCAATTAGCCGAGGGGATGGTGTAGGTAGATAAGGCTTAGATATTGCTCTCTGTTCGTTTTATACCTTGACTTGACCAAAGAGATAGGTTAAGGTTGATTTAATTAAGTATTCTTACGTATTGTCATTTACGTATCTTCATGAATTGCTCTTTAGTATTGCAATGGTAATTCATGTCGTTTTTATATTTTCTCTTTTCAGGTGAGCTGAAGTATATGCATTCGATCATCCCGACCATCTTCATGCGTCATTTTACTTTACTTTTGGTGGCGCTTACAGTCTGGGGTGGACCACGGCCTCAACCAACAAGCCCCTCCAGCCAGCTCGGTCCCTCGCTAGCTGCCTCCAGTTACGCACACCAAGTTGGTTGAGGTCGTTCTCTAATTGTGCGCGCCACCTAAGGTGGGGTCTTCCTCTGCTGCGTTGTCCCTCAGGGGTGGATTCGAAGACTCGGGCTGGTGCGTTGTTGTCCATATGCTCGACGTATCCCAGCCATCTCAGCCGTTGTATTTTTAGCTTTTTAACCAGGTCGGCGTCTCTGTATAGCCCGTATAGTTCGTCATTCAATCTTCTTCTCCACACAGCATCGTCACAAACTGGACCGAATATCACTCGAAGAATCTTTCTCTCAAAGCATCCCAGAAGGTTTTCATCCGCTCAGGACCATACAGCAGGACCGGGATGATTAAGGTCTTATATAATATCTCCTTGGTTCTATGAGAGAGGGCTTTACTTCTTAGATGCCTTCTTAGTCCGAACAAACAGCGATTGGCAAGAGTGATTCTTCGTTCGATCTCTGTGCTGATGTCATTTTGCGAGGTGATAGTGGAGCCCAGGTAGACAAAGTCTTTAACTACTTCGAAGTTGTATCTGTACATCGTGACGTTTTGTCCGAGTCTCCGATGTGGAGAGTCCTTTCTCGTTGACAGCATATACTTCGTTTTGTCCTCATTAACAGCCAGACCCATCTTCGCCGCCTCCGTGTCGATGCTTGCAAATGCGCCACTGACAGCTCACCGCGTTCTCCCAATAATGTCAATACATATCATCAGCATATAGGCTTTTGAAAAATTGTACCTCTGGTGGTGGCTTGTGAGTTTCGTATACAATTGCTTCAAGAACGATTTTAAAGAAAGTACATGATAGCGCGTCGCCTTGTCTCAAACCTTATTTAACATCAAATGGCTCGGTGGTGTTCCTGCCGACTTTGAGGGAGCACATCCTGCACAGACGGACGAGTTTGGCGGGGATGCCAAAACTTGACATGGCTTTGTATAATTCGTCCCGACGCTATCATAGGCGACTTTAAAGTCGATAAATGGATGGTGTGTATCGATCTGAAATTCCTGGGTTTTTTTCAAGATCTGTCCGAGTGTGAAAATTTGGTCGATGGTTGACTTTCCTGGGGCTAAAACCACACTGATATGGGCCGATCAGGTTGTTGGCGAAATATTTTAGGAGTTCACACAATACAGCCGACAAGATCTTATACGCGATATTGAGGAGACTTATTCCTGTGTAGTTGGCGCAGCGGGTTGTTGTCTATCTCCGCCGTTTAACCAGTCAGCAGATCCTCAACACCGACTGTGAATCTACTACTGCATTCCCATGCTCATCTCTGCAGGCTTCTGTTCGGGCCTTGTATCCTTGGGCGGATCGTTTTACCCTTTGGTAGAACTTTCAAACATTGCCTCTGCAGTAGCGTCCCTCAATTGATTCGACCGCCCGCTTCTCGTGCTCTTTCTTATTCCTTCTGAGAAGTCGGTATTCCTCCCTTCTTTTTTGCCCGTCTAGTGAAACCCAGCACTTCGCTAGCGGCACTCCTGATGGCACGCTGGCAGTGTTTCCACTGGTCCTCTGTACTTGATGCCGGTGAAGCTGAGGATGGGCTTTCTGAAAGGTTTAGGGAGACGCAGTCGGCAAAGGTTTTGGCGGTCTCTTGCGATAGTAGCTTCGCAACGTCAAATCTTCTTACAGTATCCTCTCGGTGTTGTGGTGTATTGGATATCCGCATCCGTACTTTGGCTCTGATCACAAATCGACATCCAAATAACCGCTGACTCTGCTCCCTGCGGCACTCGCCGTAGTAGATGTCATATAGTTTTTGATCCTTCTTATATGCCTTCTCCATCCCGAATTCCCGAAGTCAGTTACCCGCAGTCAGTAATCCCGCTTCGGGGGTATGAGCGCTGCTATTGGCCCATAAAGGGCTCATCCGCCACCACCTCTATTTCAACACCCTGGCTGATGATGAAAAGCCCTAATGACCTTAGCTCCAAATAAGTCGAAGTAGCCCATTAGGGTATCTGTCAAGTTGACTATTGACGCCACCGTTGATTTAATTATTTAAATTCATCCGCCGTACCCGTACGTCCTCATTCTGAGGTGCTCATGTTAGACTTCTGAGACTCGAGCAGGCAGTCAATTCCGACAGAGCATTATAGTGTTGCTATTTTCATCGTGTTCAACACTCGCGCTTATAATTTTAGCAAGTCAAGTCCGGGTGGGTGAGATCAGTACCCGGTGTTTACCACGGGGAGGTAAAATAAGCACAATTGATGTGTATGAGAAAGTTCAAATACTGGACATTGCCAAGTTAATACCAATCAATGCCTGCCCGATTCATACACACCCAACCACCCTTCATGTTCATGCGTCATGTTTATGTTTAATTTGTATTACTATTTTAAATTTGTTTTTTATATTAAAAAAAAATTCTATAACTTTCTTACAATATGGTTTTTTTGGCCATCTGTAGTTCTCTAGTTGAACTTTGAAAAATACAGTGGATTAATTCTTTAATAGGACTATACTTTCACCCCAATTTTACGAAATTTCATTCAATAAAAAGGCAATAATATGTAACAACCATACGAGTAAGATCTATAAAGTTACGTCACATATCTACTATGCATTTCTAGAAATAATCTTTGTAATCTAGTGTGTACACTTGTACAAAAAAAAAATAGTATTTTTCTTTTAATCTGAGCGAGCAATCAATGCCTTTGCATCGAATTATACAAATTTTATTTATGAAGAAAACAAATTAAACCTGTTCCCTCCGCATAAAATTAAACAAACAAGTTACATACAACTCTTTCTGGATGTAGTACATATTTGTTTCATTCGACTATTTTTAGTATAATTTGAACACTCGAACATTATGAATCGACAAAATTTTCGTGAGTGTTTAACTGAGCATGATCAGAAGGTCTTGGAATCTTTATTTAATCCTTTTGAAAATAGTGGAGGTGGTGCTCCAGCAAGTTTTAATTTTGAACTTGAAGATGAAGTAGTAGATACTCCTGAAGAGGAAAGTCCGGAAGTGGTAGAATCAATTAATCTTGAATTAGAGGGGATTCGGCTAACAGAATCAGGAAATTTAGATGAGGCAATATTTTTCTTCGACAAGGCTATAAACATGGCACCACATCGATGTTCTATTTACAATAATAGAGCACAGGCATTACGACTGAAAGGAAATGACAAAGGTAATATATATTGCAAGATTACTTGCATACATTTTCATATTACATATTACAAGTTAAGAGATGACAGCCAAAATATCTACCATTTATTAATTATTACAGAGATATAGACTTAGTGTAAATAATAGTCAACGCTTTACTATAAATTCAATTACTTTATTGGGTTTATAATTCAATATTCAAAGGAATGGTTATAATGCTTAGCAAGTGAGGTTAACAAGTGCGCATGTGGGTAGATGTCATAATTACTCGGGGGATGACAGATAGAGTGATTCGCAGTTTCACGAGCAGGTACATTAGAGTCCTGAGGGCCAGGCCACATTGCACTTAGTACAATTTACTCAGGCTTGATACGTTCAGTTATTTCACATATCTACCTATTATTATCCACTTGCTTTGAGACGTTCGGTATTTTGATACAGTGCTATTAATTTGGATAGATGCACTGGAGTTATTTTTTTGATCATCATATTTTGTATCATGCAAATCAAAGAGAAAAAAATGTATTTAGTAGAAATCTCCATTAATACCAAGTAAAACAAACATCATTTCATCAGAGACACAAAAACACAAACTAGTAAAAATAGACCGTCGACTCCTCCCACATAACGGACTTTGCCTACAAGCTGCCGGCGGGCCCAGGATTTTTCATGTATTGGTGCTGTACAAAATCAAACGAGCGCCATTAGCACGCGTACTTGAAAAATCCTAGGCCCATGGTATAGCATGGAAAATCATTGCCGCCATTAATTTTAACGTTTACACGTATTCACAGATAGGGTAATTTTTTCCGGGGGGAATCGGGTAGGTGTACGGAAGTCGGCGGTCTATTCCTACCGGTTTGTGCACATAAACATAACAATAGTTTCCTAGCCCTCCAGCAAAATGCCTAATTTTGTTTGTGTCCGGAGTCAGATATTAGTCTTTACGCTGTCTTGTAGTGTTAAAACTTTCTTTGTAATTTTCCAAAAGGATCTATTTATTTAATTTTATTTCAACAATATCCATTTCTTTAAAATTCAACAGTTTTCTGCCCATTTTATCAAAATTACAAAATTAGTAAAAAATAAACGTATTGCTTTGGGTATTATTAGGTTGTGTTCTCGGCTCTCGGCTTTCGCCACTCGTCAGTCGGTCGTCTCATTCATTCATTTGTGTTTGACGTAGATATATGTAAATTTTTTTTTTCTCATGGGTGCTCTGCGCTTCATCTAGCTCTTCGTATATCAATTGCTAGCAGGGCTGACTTTATGCGACTAAAGTTGCATTTTTCCCCTTTTTTCTTTCTATCCCCAATGAGACCACTTTTCCAAAATTGTCCATATTTGCCCCTTTTCTGTATTTCGTTGACAGTTCTTTCAATTTTGAAAAAAAAAACTTTTTTGTATGAAATACGAAATGTGACATAATAAATACTAATGAAACTATACTTCACAATTAATTGGGATCTGATTGCGCCCTTTTTCTATCAGCCAGATCCCCTTTTCTTTGTGACTTTTTCAAAATATTCGAAGTCAGCCTTGATTGCTACCTATATATAGGTGGAGATTTTGCTTGTTTTTGTAGGGGGTAGTTGGAAGTTCAGCATAGTAATGTATGTAACTATGTAGGTATTTATATGAACTAACAGCTGATGTACTAATGTACGGAACCTTAGGTGCGCGAGTGACACTCGCCCTTGACCTGTTTTTTTTCATTGGTGCAATTATGCACTACAATAATCCTATGGTGGGATTATTTAATGCACCACACTGACTTTGTTTCAGCGTTTTCGTCATTTACCACTAGGATTACATGAATAAACAAAGAGAATTACCAAAGAACACAAGAATGTTATGGGACAGGGACTTCACTCACCGTCTGCTTTTGTCTTAATTCGCACAGACACGGCCCTCACGTTTTACCACCTTAACCGTCTCAATCATGATTCACATCACACGGCTAAGTGAAAAGAAGAACCACATAAGTCCAGACTAATATTATATAACTTCTAAAATTTTTATGATTTCTTAGGTGCGCTAGATGATCTTCAAAATGCTATCAACTTATCTACACAAAAGCCACGGACAAGATGTCAAGCTTTATGCCAACGAGGTTTGTTACATAGAAAATTGAATAATGTGGATGCTGCAAAAATAGACTTTCAAGAGGCGGCGGAGCTTGGTAGTAAATTCGCCAGGACTCAGGTAAATATATATAAACGATAATAGTTTTCTTTTAATTTACAATTTTATGTTTTAACAGCTTGTGGAACTAAATCCGTATGCTGCCTTGTGCAATCAAATGCTAGCAGCAGCCTTTGCTAAAATGCAATAGATTTGTTGTTTTGTTTACAAATAAATAATCATGTTATTGTGGGCTATATATCTAAATACTAAGTTTAAGTTTAAAATATGTTTGTCCGTTTATAACTCGAGTTCGGCTATACCGAATTTGATGATTCTTTTTTTAATGGAAAGGTATTCTTTTGTAACAGGTTTGTATGTAGAAAAAAAATTGGACAAAGGGGCGTGGCAGCTCCCATACAAAGAACATGGTATATCTCGAAAACCACAAAACCGATTGATCTCAAATTTTGGGAAAATCTTTGTTTTTGGCACGAAGTCTATTCTGTGAAGTTTGGTCAAAATTGGACAAAGGGGCGTGACACCGCTCATACAAAAAAACCATTCAAAATCTAATATCTCGAAAACCGCCGAATCGATTGAGCTTATTTACAGATAATCTTAGGTATTAGCCCAAGAGTGCACATCTTCTATGGGGTGAAACTCGATGACATTATAACTCTATAACCGCTGGGCCGATTCTCATGATTCTTTTCTGTTTTTTCTTTTGTATTGCTGTATTTCAGGTTAATACAGAAAGAAAATTCCAGAAAATCGATTTATTCTCATTTTTCGCATTTTACGAAAGAACACGCACAAATACAATGCTTTCGTTAATCTTTAACATTTTATTAAATCTCTAGCAAAAGAAAAAGTCAAACTATTTAGTGTTATAGGATCATTTTTGGACAGTATAAAAAATCCGTTCTCCACCACCAGTATAATTAGCCGAAAATAAATTATTTATCTGCCTTAAAAACAAATATTTGGTATCTATTCGCAATTAGCTCCCAATGTGAACAAAGGTTGGTTTCCTGCATTTATTACTTCTGTTCTTACTGTACACATAGCATGTACAAAAACCATTCAAATGAATTAAAATGAATAATATTGTGTTCTAAATAATCTCAGACACATACCGGAAGTACCTGGAGGCGGCGCCACAGTCCACCACAAAAAAATGTTTATGACGGTGATGTTTTGCTATGGCTTATGCACCAAATCAACAAACAAGTATGGGGAGAGAAACCATGTCCTATTTGACTGTGCGAAATGCAGGCAAAGTTTTTTAAGAACTACCGTGGCAAAGCCCTATGTTATACTCGTATACCTATACTGTGTGTAAAATATTGTGTAAATGTATAATATTATGCATATATACTGTTCTATTTATTCCATCCTAGTCGGCCCGTTCCTTCGACGTAGTTAAGTATAAAAAGGTCATCTAGCTACTTTTGTATGGCAAAATAGATAGGTTTTAAGCCCTGAATAGAAGGGTGCGATGTTTTACGCAGAACCCTTATCCTGACAGATATGATGGATAAAAAATAATGTCCAGCCAAGAAGATCTTAAAATTCCAGACCTCAGGCTCGAGACAACAAGGGGAAGACCGTATCACCGTTCCGTTTACCTCAGGCTCGAGACGACAAGGGGAAGATCGAATCCGTTCCGTTTTAAAGTCCTAGCCACTGCAGTTGCCACAGTTCCCATATTCTGCATACCTAAATACACATCCATACATGTACATACATTATAATGCCACTGCAAATTAAAACTAATTCTATTTACATAATGTAATCTATTCACTTTCACACTTATCCAGAGCAATTGTTAAACTTTACGCACTTACATTTTATGTCTATTTTTCTGGGACGCGATGTCCAATAAAGGGCCTTATGTGCAAAACTATAAGGCAAACACAACTGAAGATAACATTAATTGAGAGGGGCACGCCCGATTAGGTCAACAGAACTACACACCGTTACAAATAAGTCCTTTTAGAGCAAAGCCACACTCTTGTTCATGATTACAGGTGTCAATTTCATTCACTTTGGTTACACATTGCCACCATGTTGGGTTTTTTTTTGTAATTTTCTCTTCCTGTTTGCGATTGCATTGTACAAGGCACTAGATTTAAGTAAGTACTCCATTACAGAAAAGGACAAAAGCACTCCTACCACACGTCGCCCCCTCAGTAGAGAAATTTAACTTTTTTATCAATCGGTGGTCCACATCCAAGAATGGTTTTGCTTGCCGAACAAAGATCACCTCCTCCTTCTTAGAGCGATATGTTTAACTCAAGCGATATTCACTTCACAGCACGAGACAATGGAAATATACCCTCACAACAATTATAATTTTTATGCAGTTAGCCCTCATCAAGACATTTTACCTGTTGTCGTATTTTGTATGGTTGAATTGCCAATACAAATATGTACGTAGGTATTATGATCTTGTATCTATTAATGTGTTCCTAATTGAATATAAGCATGCTTTTGCTTTTCATAACACATATGTATGTAGGTAATATGTTTACAATTGCCATTGCCATGCGTGCTGGTTTAATAGTACGCGACTGTCGACGCGAGGCTGGAGGATGGTTTTTAAGATTACATCCAATTATTAAACGACAAACATTTTTTACTCAAATCTGGCTATCGAATTTCGACCATCGAAGACCTAATACTTTTCCTTCGCATATATTGTTTTGGAGTCCATTTAGCATATGTTTATCGTGCCAAGAAGCGGAAAGTCATGACTATCGTTGTTGCTACTTTAAGGTATAGGCAATCTGCGGTTGAGGAGTAACAATAAAACGAATTAATTTTATGAGAGGACCTCCATGGTGAACTTTCTTTTGTGGATTTGTTTGTACCTCGACATGAATATTTGTAGGAAAAGAATGACTCGCACTACCTCCCCCGCGGCCATGACATCAAACTAACCATGCGGCTGCGCTATACACGGATTGGCTTTGTGAACCCACATGTGGCTCGTTCACGTACTGTTTTGGGACGCATGATTCAAATCTGCGAATCTATTCAATTGCTGTTGTAGTACAAAGTGGTCAAAGGAGTAGAGGAGAATTCTAACCAGGCAGCACAGCGGCGCAGACAGTAGTGCAGCAAGGCATGGTTAAACAAATCGCAATAATTTGCATTTCAAAGCGAATTTATTTCAATTTTATTTGATTTTAATTGCTAACTTCTGTTCCTTGGGACGAAACTTATGAGATTAAAATGAGTGCAGTGCGAGTGGTGCAGTCGATAAGAATTGTGCTCTGATGCTTGGATATAAATGAGAGGATTCACGTTGTTGGTTTGGTGGTGCTGCTGCGTGTGTGTTGAATCATGACAGAGATGTCGGATGGGTGCTTTACAAATGGGGTTTCTTGAAGTTTATTGTGAAGTTTAGTTCTGCGGTTGATACTTTTTATGGGTAGATACAAATAATTAAAAAGTGCCTTTAGTTACTCCGACATGAGAAAGAGTGGACGGATGTTTAGGTATCTAGTGGCAATATCTATCGATGCTCACGATATCTTTGTTTGAGAAATGTCAAACTGAGAACTAATCTGAACATTATTAGATCTAAGACTTGTCAACTTTTTAGGAGATATCGTGTGTGTCAATTGTTTTGAATTATTACCCTTGTGTATAGTTATATAGCTAGATCATTTTGTTTTGCTATAGAGATTTGGTGATTAGAAGGAAATAAAATACTTAATTTATATTGTCTAAACCCGTAAAATTTAAAAAAAATTGTGTATCTAAATCGGAGCTTGTAAAGAATACAGATAAATTTGAAAAAATATTACGAAGATAATTACTGAACGCAATTAATGCTGAATATGTAATTAGGTAAGTATATTGTTGACTAACTTTTATACAATAAACTACCTACTGTTTGAAAAGATAAACAATAGATGGCGGAACCGAATACTCGCTTGTATGTTTCTTAGCTAAATAAATAGTTGGGACTTAGCGCATTAGAGAAAAAACTCGACTGTAAACTGGCCAGGACATAATTAGCAGGTTTCTCGACCTGATGCTTAGAGCTTAACTGTTGGCTAAGGATCGGCCTATCTGGAGAAGGACCATAGTGAACTGAAGCCCCATTTTATAGTATAGTATAAGTTTAGTATGATGAGTAGACTTCTGCTTTATGTAGTAAGTAGTACGTGTATTGTGTGTAGTTACATATTTGTCAAAAATGATTTCTACTTAGATCAATGTTTACTGATTGATTTTGTTAAGACTTTTAAATATCTAAGGAAAGGTGTTCTTTGATTGGAAATTGACCTGGATCGATCACCGCTCATTGCATACTCTATAACTATGTATACCTAATAAAGGAGTTACTATTTATAGAGCTACGGAGGCAATTGGGGTTTTTGTGACTTGAACAAAAAGATCAAGTAGAATATACATAGCTCTAAATGCATTTCATTTGTGAGAGGACTTCTTTTTATTGAAAATGGGCTATATCGGTCCAGTATAGTTCTGGTACCTCCCATACCAAACCAACATTAGTCGCAAGTGTCGTGTACGTACTAACTTACATGCCTAACATTTTGCATGCATCAGCCATGCAATTTGTTGTTATTTTTTTAATTAATTTGACAAACCACACATTTGATTGCCCGATTCAGTTTTCTGTTTGATTCTATTTTTTTTTTAACGGCAATTTTTTTTTGCTTAGCATTTTGTTATTTTGCTAGGTTTTATTTGGCATTCAATATTGTTTTGGCCTGCATTAAATTAAATGTCTTAAAATTTAGCGCAAAATGGTGGAATCAATTTTGTACATTTCATCAGAAATAGGTAGGTAGGACTAATACGGAATTTTCGGAATCATTGCCGTGAAAAAGGATATCGCATTAAGACTTTTTTTGTAGATTGGAAGAGAGCAAAAAATAATATAACAAAAGTGCTATCTGGCGACGAAGTCTATTTGGTGGTCGAGTGGAGACGAAGCCAGGAAGTGAGGGTAGGAGCAATATATTGGAATTGTGCAATTTTAAAGATCGAAATTATTTATCGGTTCAAAGTGACTACGCGATGTAATGCCAATATTTAAATGAATTGCATATATCGTAAAGAAAATTTTAATTTTTACGTTCGTCTATAGTAGGTATATCTATGTACATACTTATTTAAATTAACACTGACCCTAAACATCAGCCATACCACGAAAGTGTTATGACTTAAAATTTATCAGTTCTCAGTTGCACTGTTCTCGCTAATAAAACAAAAATCCACTTATTTGAGAATATGAATAACTTAACTACAAAAATCACCACCACTTATCACCAGTCCCAAACTCCCAACATAAAAGGAGGAGACCACATGCATTCAAATTCAATAAACAATTGCCCACAGGGCCTCGGGCTCCGATACCGGCGCGACCTGGGTAGTGAACACAAATAGAGAAAATTGCCAAACATTCACCTAATAAACTGACTTGATGCCTTTATATAGAATTGCTACTGTTCAGATCTACTCTTTATTTTGCTACTGCTAAAGCTAATGCGGCTTATTTCTTATTAATCTCTAAAGGAGGAGAAGTAAAGTTATGAGCATGACATTTATTAATTGCTACTAAGGATATCCTCTACAATTATTGTGCGCAGGGGAGGTACGAATACTCACCTACTCGTCTTTTCGAGCATGATGTCCAAGCAAAACGCCATACAACATTTGCATTCCAAGAGGAAGCCGAATATGCGGCAGTCAGCCGTCTGTTGGATGGTGGTCACTTTACTGTTTAACTAAGAAGCCAAGGCACTAGGCGGCTACCCAAACAGCTATGAAGTGCTCCTACGGCGAGCCGCGAGAGCAATGCCAGTTAAATTGAGTAGCGTCCTCAGTATGTTCGCAATGAAATGAGTGAACAAACGAGCATCGTTTGTAACCAATGTGTCATGCGTTGTCCTGCCAGCAGTTGGCAATGCCGCAAACAGTCTGCTGCTGACTCAATGGGAGTCTAAATTATGCAACAAAGAGGTTTTTTTTGTTTAAGTGATACCATTCACATAATCAGAATTAGCTACTTCGTATTTTAACATTATTAACACTCAATAACAATATTGTTCATGGTATTAGTTTCCAGTTCAAACGAAATGTGCTAAACGCAAAAATCTGCGCAACCAACTAAACAGGCTTTTTACGATTAATGACTCAGACTTTATTTGCAAATCTTGGTATGGTAGGTAGTTGTAGTAGGTATGAATTTGCGGACAATTCCTTGGGTTTGGTTATATTTTGATCGTCTGTTGATGTCCGTCTTCTTATTTTTTCAATAGCAGTTGTTTATCCACCATTCGTATTTTAGCTTTCTCCTCTTTGGATATGCGCACCAGGAAATTGTGCGTGGTCCTCGCCTGCCAACAACTTATTCACGTGAGTAAGCCCTCTTTTGTTACAAATACACTGTACACTGGCAGTACTATTGCTTGTGGACTCGAACAATACAACCATCAGAGGCGCTCTGTTTTTGGTGCCGCAAACAGATTCACATGCTGGAGCAAAGAAATAGATATGTGTTTATTGCATTTGTTCTGTGGTAAATCGTTTTATTGGAACAGGCGATCCGGCTTAATATGTTTTTGTTCGTGAAGCTTAAATAAAAGTTTCTTGATGGGCAAATTCAAAATTATGATTAACATGAACAAAAACAACAATGAATAGTCCCTGTTTAATAAGTAATACATTATTTATAAATATGGGCTGATATCATTATTATCCTAATTTGACTAGCTAAGACTACGTTACTCAAAACTGTCTGAAAAGAAGGGCAACGAAAAATGGGATGAAAAGGGTAATGCCTATATGAATGGGCAACAAAATTCGTCGAGGAAAGTAAAAGTCAACATATTAACTGACCGTCCACAAGTAAAATGGCAATGGCGGCAACAGGCTGATTGCCTGTGATGACGATAACGTGGTTATTTTTATTAAGGCACTAGTCCCTGGCGCGGGCAATCTATGGCAAAGCAGTAAGCTGAAGGCTGTGAGCAAGGATGAAATTTCACTCGACCAACGGCTATCGCAAACGTCCTTATGGAGCCAAGCGCAGCGCTAGACATTTTGCTTTTGAAGCAAAATCGGATCATATCAATACAAAAGTGAAAGGGGGAAAGTAGGTACCTACCTATTTGCAATCACCATTATCTTACATCGAAATATAACACGTCAGCTACTACGTTAAAAGAACCGGCTGCAGGAAATAAGGCCCCAAAAGAGAAAATGAAATAAGGGCCCAAATTTGGGGTGTTATTTCATAATGAAATAATATTACCCCAAATCAAATATGAAATAAGACCCCACTGCGATGAAATAAGGCCCCAATTTTCATTAGGAAATAAGGCCCCAAAAAAGGAAATAACACCCCAAATTTTATTTAAAATCGTTGTTGTTTTCTGTATAATATTTTGGGGCATTATTTCATTTGGGCCTTATTTCGCAGAGCCAAAAGAATCAGACTGCACTTATACCAACAAGATGAGAATTTCAATCGCACGCACAGTATACTTAGGTTGTGGTTTTTGGTTCTTCCAGTGAACACGAAGCTAAGGAAAATCCAGATAATAGTGATAGCCAGTGAGTGATAGCCTACGCAGAAATTAAGAGATTTGATCGAAATGGCCCTTGGAATGCTGGTCAACTAGAGTCATAAATGCGGCCTGGATAGGAACACAATTAAAATAGAACTACATACATAGTTTCATTCATAAAGAAGCACCAAGTTCCTCAAATCGCTTCGGAATTCTGTATAGGAAGCTGAACTGGAAATAAAGCTTGCAAAAAAAGAACAAAGCGTTACTTAGGTTGTGGTTTTTGGTTCTTCCAGTGAACACGAAGCTAAGGAAAATCCAGATAATAGTGATAGCCAGTGAGTGATAGCCTACGCAGAAATTAAGAGATTTGATCGAAATGGCCCTTGGAATGCTGGTCAACTAGAGTCATAAATGCGGCCTGGATATGAACACAATTAAAATAGAACTACATACATAGTTTCATTCATAAAGAAGCACCAAGTTCCTCAAATCGCTTCGGGATTCTGTATAGGAAGCTGAACTGGAAATAAAGCTTGCAAAAAAAGAACAAAGCGTTACCGTACTCTGTAGAGACCCAATATTCCATAGCCGATTGCTCTATATTTTACTATCAATTGACTTATATTTTCCGTATTTTTATTTTATAAGTACGACTTTATTTTCATTGTTTTACATTTTATATAATAAAGTGTTGGCATCGCACAGTGCCGATACTACATACCTACTCTACTTCCTGCAAAAAGATATTAGGCTTCAGAAGGGGCATCCGCATCACTCATCGCTCTCTTGCTTTCTAAAAATAATAATAATAATAATAACAGCTTTGCTGATGACAGCACTCTTATATCATCTATCTCGAACAGTGGGCCTGTGAGTGCGGCTACATCACACAGTCAAAGATGTGAACAAATTAGTTCTCTAAATGATGATCTGGACAATATCTTAAAGTGAGGAAAAGACAACTTGTCACAGTCAATTCAGGAATCATATGGCAGGACCACATATCCTATATCGCAAGATCGGCGTCCGCTAAGTTATGAGCTACCTATTTAGAGCAAAGAGTTACTTTAGCCCCAAGCAACTTCTCCTTCTCTACAAAGCACAGGTTAGACCAGGCCTGGAATATTGTTCCCATATATGGAGCTCGGCCCCAAAACATTCACTCAACATACTTGACATCATACAGAGACGAACAGTTCGACTTATTGGAGACCCAACGCACTCACATCGAATCTACAACTGTTGGTGCACAGAAGACAAGTCGCTGACCTTTGCTTGTTCTATAGATACTTCCATGGTAGATGTTCCGAGGAACTCAAAGACATTATCCCACCACAAGACAGGCAGCTATGCTCATGTCCATACAGTACACTTGACAACCGCGAGGACATCAATTTTTCAAAACTCTTCTGTTACAGAACAAGCAAACTTTGAAACTCGCTTCCTGCAGATATATTTCCAGAAGACTACAATTTGCAGCAATTTAAGTACTATACGCAGGCTAAATATTTCAAAATGTAAAAGTAAACAATCTAGCTCAACACCTAAAAACGGTAGGTTATTTTTAATGTTTTTATAAAAACAAGCTTAATTGAACAATGAATGTCTAAATAGACAACTGTATTATACGACCGTAATATTCCAGAGCACAGTAGCATTTCTCTCTTCATCTATTATGAACCAGGAAAATCAGAGCTGAATTTTGATAGCCACTGAATAAATATTTAATAATAAACTAGGACTAGGAGCAAAACGAAAAAATTTACACCAAAAAATATAATTTCATAGATATTTTTTAACATTTCCCCTAGTATTTATCAAACAATTCAAATATACATATATTGTATATTGTGTATATACTGATTACCAGATAATAGTGACATACGCACAAACCGGTTGGCCCTATAGTGTAACCTAAACCCAAAAGGATTCACCCTAAGGCACATTGTTGTGGCAAGGTGTTTCTTTTTGTTCGTTTAATGGCACGTGGTTAAGCACGCGACTTTAGACAAATTCAAGAAGAAGGTCAGACACAAGCATACAAGGCAACGGCGGCTGTGAAGCAAAGCAGTAATCTTAATAAACGATGAAGCAACAGAGGTATCAACTGCGGTCAAGCTAAATAAAGTGAGGCAAAAAATAACTAAATAAGAAACCAGGACAAAAAACAAGAGAAGTGGAAAGTGGACAAGGGCACGAACCTTTATACGTGTGGCAGTTCCCCAACATACCTACCCCCTCTTTGTTGTCATCTTTATGATATCGGAATCTTATTTCCTTTATTTCTTTTCCGCATCTCAATCGTTCAGCCGTCCTTCTGTGATCCTCTGATGGGGTCCGTGTGTGGTTAGGACAGGTGCAGACTACTAGAGTAGGTATCAACTTTTTTTTTTCGTTTACACATCACATAGGTATACATTTTTAAAAGAGCAGGTCTTTAACACATGTAGCCAAACTGAGGTACCCACAAAACGTTACGTTTTTGACCAAAACAAAAAAAGGAAGCAGAAGTAATGCCGTTTTATCAATTACCAGACGTCTCTCCCCTCTGTTAGGCGCAAACACATGCACGCACAAAATTTCGAATTTAAACCGTTGCTTTCGATCATCACTTTATCTCTTTAAAGGGACCCTGGCTCTTCCGATTTGTCTGATCCTTTGGTCCGTACGTACCTGCATAAATATATTGCCGTTGCAGTTGGGGTAAACATATGTTATTCCAAGTCATAGTGTTAGTGCATCCCTTCGAAAGAAAAAGTAAAAAATGACAGCGCCTCCATATGTCTTTTGAAAAATTTGCTTGCTGCTTGGTGGTGTCTCTTGAGGTCATAAAACTTGCAATACAGAACTCAATTTTTGAGTTAGAATATTCCTAAGAGAAAAAAAGTATGCTATAGAAGCCAGTAGCCTAGTAGGTAGTTATGAATATACCGTACCGTATATCTATAGAGTTGTGCCTACAAGTAGGTTCCTTGCATATCTACTCGTAAAATTCAAATCCAACGTCAGTCGTTTTAACCAGCTGATGCAATGAAGCCATACCATACGAGTAGATAAGGAACGCGTGCCTTCTGTTACGAGGGTATCGAATAAAAATGTGTGTTTTCATTGCATATGTGTGAAAAGCAGACAAATTCAGCTTCGGATGGTAGGAAGGAATGCAACTTATATTTTCAATTAAGATTTTATTTTTGTGGGTAGTTAGGTAATCTGATTTAAAAAGTGTACTTGGTTACGTATTCTATGCCAATTTACGGGTAAAACCATGCATAGTATGAGAGTCATCGTCTGGAAGGAAATCCATCAGCATGTGTTTTCGATAACAGAAACTATGATATGAATTCTGACACTAAGAGGTAGAACTAATGAATACTAAAATTAAAGGACTGGAAGATAATTTTTTTTTGGATTGGAACGGAACAATGGTTATTTATCCACTTTTTTTTTTTTTAATTTTGTCTATTGAGGACTATCGAGGCTCTGCTGTATGTTTGTCTTTGGTTCGTTTTACGTACTTTGATGGCGCTACCATCCGGGGTGAACTTGAGCTTCAGCCAATACGCCTCTCCAGTTAGTTGGTTATAATCGCACTTAATCTAATTACCTATGTATTTAAAAAATTATTAATATGCATAGGCAATTTTACTAGAAGTTTTGGCACAATACTTTTTTACCCATTTAATAAATTAATTTAAATTAATATTTTAAAAGTAGACTACAGGTTACCTACCTACCACGGTTTGCAATATATCCTAAAAAAATGCATTTAGTCGACACTCAGCAGTGCCGATACTATGTCTTTAGGAAAACGAAACGGCTAGAGCTGAGCATATCATTTGGGAATGCAAATAACCCACAAATTAAGAGAATGTATCATCAGCAACATTAGGAAAGTAGAGACACTACTAACCTAAGCAAAATTCTGACACTTCAATACTACATGCACAATAGATCTTATAGGTCGACGTGCAATATATCGCTATGGCGAGTCAAAAGATTAAAACAAAAAAAAAAACAAATAAAATTGTGATATCATGGTCCTGGCCGATGATGCTTTGATACCCTCCACTCCACATGCAAAATGTTAGGCATGTGAGTTAGTACACAACACTTCGGTCTAACATTGGTTTTGTTTGGGAGGTCCCAGAGAACTACTCGATCGATATTGCTCATTTTCAATACCAACATAACGACACGACGGTAAAAAGAAGTCCTCTCACAAAATTTCATTCGCCAGAATTTATATACATACCTACTTGATGGGGTCTCCGGTGACTCCTTTTCTCTTTTTTTGCCTACTGGTGCATACATATACATACACCTCAGGGGTAGCTTTTCAACAAATTACAGATTATTTTTTTAGGCATTTGTTTATTAAACATTTGTCTTAGTATTTTTCAAGTTCGAACCAATACATAATGTTATGAAGTACTTATATATTTAAGAAAAGCAGCACTTGCCTGGGGTGTTTCGTGTTTGTCAACTGTTTTAATAAATGGTAATAACTTGTTTAAGAAGATCATCTTAGACTAAAAAAACGTTTTAATTTAAATTTTTGGAGAAGGAATAAGGGAATGCGGCTTTATTTTTATTGCCTACTGCCAACTGCCTACGATTGCAAAGTTGTCAGATGTAGCTCGGGTGAAATAATGCGCAAAAGAAAAGAGAGCGCAATTTTTCCCACCAGTTTTTGCGTTAAAAAAAGGTGTGTTTCTGTTCAAATAAAATTAAAGAAAATAATTCAGCATTTGTAGCGATTTTTATATGACTACTTATGGCACAAAACGTACATACTACTTACGTATAATATGCCGTCGACTATGTTTTGGTATTACCTATCTACACAATGCCATACCTATATATGGCACTAAAATCGTCGCCATATGAATATCTGACAGAATATTTATTATATTTATTTTACAAGCACTTGTCGTACACAAACATTAAAGTGGGAACACTGTTTGTTTCGCCTTCAGTCGAACACAAATTGTATGAGTCAATCCTGCATTAGTTGTGTATGTGCCTCATCCAACCACACCACAATACACAACACAACAGTTGAATTAATGGCAGGCGTATCTTATTGGCCAATCCGCCAGAGAAATTTCTGCGCGACTCCTCCTCTCCGGTTACATAGCGATGGTGAATAGGAATATCGCATTCCATTAAGCAATCTTTACTCTTTAGTTGTTGGTCGTCTTTCGGGGATGTTTTTGATCTGCGTTTTGAAGTGTCTGCGCTTTATTTCAAGGGCTGTTAACGGTCAAGCTCGAATAGAGTAAATGACGCCATTAAACCCGACGCCGACGATGCATTTTTGTTTGCAAATCTAGCAGGCTGCGGCAATCTACGTACCTATATTAGGAAAATTGTGTACACACATATGTACGTTCTTCAAAAACACCTTATCAAAACAAGAACTGCACGTAGGTATATCTATAATATTTAAAAAGCGCTATAGATGGCAATATATAGATCATGGATTATGCTTATGCCTATACAATGAAATCCGTTACTAAATTCTTTGGATTTCATTTTTCAGTCTGAAGCCAAGAGACCATGACGCCTAACAAATGTTGTTTAACATCTACTTTTTACGCGGGACTTGGTTGTAGCTCGTAGTAAGTAGAGCCTCTGCTTATAATTGAATGTCCACCCCTATGTTGTTAAATGGGGTGCACCTACGAGTATAGTAGATAATGCATACTTATGCCACGTGCCGAGGCCGACATGTAGGTATAGGTAGATATTATGTATTAATTTTTCCCGCCAAATTTTTTGTATGATGAGATTATATAAAATAGGTATGTACTATGTAGTTTGATGTAGGAATTTCTTTGGTAAGGTAGATATATGTATATCTATGCTTATGGAATACCTACCTATTTTAAATGCATAATAAATATTAGATTTAGGTATAGGAAAAAAATTGAATTAATTAAAAAATTTAGCCGCGTATTATTTTTTGATCTTAGGTAAGTATACATAAATGTACCTACAATTTTTCATAAACTTTTTATTTGAGTGTGATCGGGAGACTGCGCCCTGGTCATTTCATTACTTAATTTGTTTGCGCATCAAACCGCTCTTTAACTATTTTTGAAGTAGATATGATTCGGATTATTGGCTTGCTAAAATATCCATTTCCGCGGTTGGTTTTTACTCATTATTATTTTCCACGATTTTCTTGCAAATATGAATCGGTCTATAACTTCGTCTATTTAATGAATCGGATGAACTCCAAAGAAGCAATCACAAACCATTTAATTTCCTCCTCCCAGTTTAACCGTGCTCTTTGAGTAGGTAGGTAAGGTATAGTATGTAGGACTTAAAACTCGTCGTTGGAAACGTCGGAAACCATCCGCTCCTTTTAAATAAAATTTGTTTTCAGAAATCAATACAGCCTTTTATTTAGACATTGTCCAATGGATATGGTCATTGGAAAACCTCAACTTTGCCTTTCTGTTCTTGGCCGAAATAAAAGGTTTCTTTACCGCACCTTTAAAAGAAGAAATATTTGCAACAAAAACTCTCGTTTCTGATTGGCAAAAGATTTATCTTGCCAGTAGGTACTCCCCGTACAAAATGTATAGAAAATCAGTTTTTATGAATTTTCCAATTCCCTTTAAAGTTATCCAATTTTCTCGCCGTATTTAGTTTCCTTTGAGCGGAGACCAACACAACAAAAAACGAGAAAGTTAAAAAAGACTATCCATTCTAGAGTGGAAACACAAAAGTATTTCAGTTTTCAGGTCTCTGACTAGTTACATAATACGAATTAAATCATTATAGGCTTGTTCTAAGATTAGTTGCTTTAGTTTTGGTCAACATTGGAGAGGTATCTCGAATGGTCCCTTCCCTATACTCCACGCGACTTCCCTACATAAGCTGCGATTATAATTTTTTGATAATATGTAAAATAGTTGGTATAGCGTATAGGTAGGTATGTATCTACATAGTTATAACTACTTTTTATCTGGCAACGGTGTCGAAGAGTCTCATATTTAGTAATAATGCCAACTGAACTCTTAGGGCCCTGATGCACCAGCCTACATAAATTTGCAATCTCTGAACCCTAAAATACCTATAATGACGGCTAAGGCTTGTTGAGGTCAATGTAAAGGTAGAGTAAAGGTAGCCTAAAAGTCGCCCTCACTCTTACAAATACTACTTAGTTAAAATACCTATCTTCCTAAGTTTCTAAAGACACAAAAAATATATGCACATACTTGTTTATTTCAAATAATTATAAACAGATATGTAGTAGTAACACATTTTGTTATAAATTAGGTATACAAAGTTGAACTTAAACTAACTATGCATTATAAAAATACCAACGACTTCAAGCAGTCATCTTTTTACAAATATGAGTAGGTATATACAAATACGCCAACATACGTACGTCGAACATATGCACATAAAGTCTAACAATATTTAAAATCCACCCTCTAATCAAATCTCACCTCCAATAGAATTTCAACGAACACCTATAAGTCGTACAGGCAAAGTTAACCGGTAATGAGTATTTTTCTCCAATTAAATACACACTCACCACCAGTCAAGATGACAAACTATACCCCGTGCCAGTACAAGTCCAGTACCCGCTGTTCTTCACCTTTTCTGAATCTATAGCATTACATTCTTTAACAGCAGTGCCAGTGCGTGATTCGTAGGGAGGCAATTTATTTGGAGTGTGCCGGTAGTTATACATATATATTTTGTTGGTACCCTTGTATATATACCCTTATTTTGGCGGCAACCAGAAGGAAGGTAAAATAATAAGAGTCAAACAGAAGGAGTTCATCATCTTCATCTCTGCTGTGTCCAATGTGCCGCCGATACCTTGCTCACCTTTTTTTTATTAAGCTTGTGTGTGTGAATATTGTTCGATTCAATTTGCCAGGTTGTGTTACAAGAATTACGTTTATGTTGGAACCTGGCCCAGCGAGCGCGCGCGAAGGACTCGATTTGGATTTTGGATCCTCAACAACGGCTTTTAGAACTGAAACACCGGTAAGAGTTTCAGTCAGGTGCTAAGCACCGAATCGAACGGTCGCGTTTTCTTTTCTTACCAAACATTTTTCGGTTATTGAACCTTTTGTCAGTGAGCCTTATGTTACGAATATATTTTGGATACGTCGGATATAATTTAAGTTATTTCTGTAAGCAGTTTTTAAAACAATAATCAATACAAGTGTTTCAAATAAAACAGAGTGTTAATGTGGCTTAACCGAAATAAGCAAAAGCGTTTAATTAATCACACGAATTAAAAAAAAAACAAAAAATCTAGGTAAGAAACTGTGATCATTGTGATGGCCGAATAAAATCTGTGTTTGCTAAATTGGATTAGAATAAGCGTTGTTAAAAAAAATACAGGATAGGAACATCAAAGCGATTAAAATTAAAATGTACAATGAATAACCTATGTGTTCGAAAATAGTGGATTGCGACTTTTTTAATTTCGAATAATTTCTGTGAATTTTATGACGTGTTATGTTTTATTCATTTTACTACTTATGGCGCCAGAGACAAAATCGAATTTAACGGAAGAGAGAGTCGCACTCGCAACTCGCCTCAGTCAAAAAGATGTCATCGTATTTTCGCTGCGAATTTTTAACCATACAGGATAAAACATTTTTTTTATAGAATTAGACATATTATTGTTCAATATAATTTCGGTCGAACGACTAACATTTTTTCTAACGGAATTTTCTGTAAGTAGATACCTATACCTACTCTGGCTTAATTACCTTTTTTCCTCTATAACAATAAAAAAATTATAGCGAAATATGCACTGGAAACAGAGGATTATTTGCTACCTTTTCCCTATCAAACAAATTTGTTCATATATGTACTCTTAAGCCAAGGAATCAGCCCTCGACGTATTGACCTTTTAATACCTATAAAACACCGTGTAGCTAACCCTATCTAGTGTGATGTTGCTGAAATTGAAGACGAATTCCGGAATAGCGTTTGTTTCTGTTTACTCCACCGAAATCGTGATTTTTTATTTTCCCACACCATATACATAATTTTACCCATACGCAATCTGTGTGTATTATTGAGATTTGTTTACCTACCGTCAAAATTTCTAACTGGAAAAATTAATCAATTTTGGAAACTTAGGTACCAATGAAAGTCGGTCTCGTAACTTTTTCCGTCCGTGTGCCTCCAGTGGTTGCAGACTAAACGCATAAACGGATTTGCCTAAATTAAACCATACCTAAGTGATAGGCAAGGCATTGCCAATTTCCAAAGATGAAAACAATTTCGTGCAACCCGTTCGTATATACACTTTATCTCTTTCTATAAAATAATATATAAGTAATCTGAATATACATATACCCAACTACATGTAAAAGTGTCTCGGTTACATTCAAAAACATTTGTATCACCAGAAAAAAATGCTGTTTTATCTCACATTATTTTTAAAGCAACGCATGCACTTCGGTTTTTTCTACTGCGCCACCTCTCGCGAACGTCTGACAAACATCCGAGAGTGGGTATATAAATGTGCTGAAAATGCTTTCTCAATTCAGCCGTTCGGATTCGGCAAAAAATTGTAGGTCCCTTCCATTCGTCACAAAAGTAAAAATCACACAAACGAATGGTTGTGAGAAGCTAGGCCTGGGGTGTATGCTTCTAGGGTCCGTTGTTTGTTTAGCATAAACTTTAGACTTAAAATAAGCCCACAGGAAAAAGTCTAGAGGGATTAAGATCGCGGATCACCGTTTTTTTTCGAAATTAGGCGATCGAGGAACAAAGAATGCAATAAAGCGATCTTGGCTCGGGCTGGTCTGAGCTGTCGCTCCGTCCTGTTGGAACCAAAAGTTGCTCATGCCATTAACAGTCAGAATTGGCATTGAATGACGCGACGCTTAGAACGTGGGCTGTCAGAAGCCGATCTGAAAACAAAAGAAAATGTTACAGGGTTTCCAGCCGCCGATTGTTTAAATGGCCCACCTTCTATAAATGCATCAACTTATATACATATTTATAATAGTCTATGTAAGCTTTTCGGAAACAGACTTGCATATAATGCAATTTTTGAATCAGAGACTTTCATGGAAATTTGCGCCCTTGAATTTCATACCACTCCATTATAGCATCTTCTGGCACTGTTATTCAACTTTTATTTTAGACATGATGACTGAATAACACATTTTATACATAGGTACATTTTGTTTCCGTTATATCTATAATAATGTGATATTTTGCAATTGAACTTTTTTTTCGGTAAGGCAGGTTTATATATAGAATAAAAGATAGATAAATAAAATCCTTTGTTATCCAAGGCTATATTTTGTTTCAGTTTAAACAGAGAAAATGGATCACCTATCCCCACCGCCATCACCACAATCACAACAAGGACAAATAGCCTCATTAAATACAGTACTTGATATGAGTATTACATCTTCAAAGCAATGGATCCAACGAGCTTCAGCATTCAGCACTGCCCTAGCGTCAGCTGGCCACAAACTAAACAGCCGAGGTAAGAAAACGTATGTAATAATAAATAGAGCTAAGAATGGATTCCTTTTGAACTAGACCTTCCGTTCCTGTACAATCCCTTATTGTATTCAAGTGCTCTGCTGTGGCCACAGTTCTTCTTCCCATCTGCGTCAAGCTTGGTGACGCCAACAACTCCAACTACACCAAAGTCGCCGATTAACGTAAATGTTAGAGACAGAGACTACACACTTACTCCTGAAAAAGACGATTTAAGTAGTACATTTATAACTGAGGACATGCCATTGAACCTTTCAACGAAGATAAAACCTGAGTCCCGTGCGCACCAATATGACATGAACTACCTGATAGGGCCGAGTGCAGTGGTGGGTGATATAGCGAGTGCTACAAGTCCAAAAAAACACTTCCAGTCTTCTATAATATGGTCGCCTGCAAGCATGTGTGAGAAAGAAACAACAAACATGGATCCCATAGTGAAAAAGTTTAAATACTACAAACAGCGTACGCATCAGGTTTCAAATATTATCACATCATCAGCTGATGCTTGTCCAAATTCCGCTGAATCAACTACAGCTCATTACGGGCAAAGTATTTATCCACAGATGCAGTTCCTTTCACAATTACAAAAACAAAATACTCAGCAGGATTTAGATATTATGGGGACAAATCGCAATGATATATTTCAGCTAAACAATAACAATCATAATGCGACTAATAACAATAATTTTAACAATAGTAATATCATTCGTGAAAATAGTAAAAGTGCATTTGATTTAAGTTTAAAATTTGAAAAGGATTTGCTTCACGAACAGCACCCAGATTCGACCGCTTCAGTTACAAATTGCCCAAACAATATGTCGCTTAAGGAGGAAGAAAGACGTGGACACCGTAATTTCCAGGTAAGCTCTTCTAATAAACCGAATCAAAATACGAAATTTACCATCTATCTCTAATGTCATTTACCACTAACCACCCCGGTCCCTCAAAGGGTTTAATTAATTTATTACAAATACTCTGGCACGAAAGTCCCCCACCTTGTATAAGACCTATGTAACAGTCCGTCTATGTAAACCTTTGCGTGTGCGGAGAAGTAAAATTAAACAAATTGAAAACACTTTCATAATTCGTATAGAATTGTCGTTATTAATGTCCAATAAACATTTTATTAGCAAGACCCTTAAAACAAAGGCACACAAAATCATTGTCCCAATTAAAAGAGGGTCGAGTGAGGACAGCGATTTTCGTTTTAATTGATATATTTCGTGCCAATGACAGTTTGCGTTTCATAATATGCACAGTTCGATATTACTTTCCAATCTATAATTATCCCTAATAAGATTAAAAGGATGAAACGGATTATTTGATAAAAAAATCGTTTAGCTTGAATAAGTTACATCTTGGGCGGCATTATATTATGCTAAACACATAAATAATTATCATTTAATTAACAGCATAAAAACAAAGGCACACGACAGGCAGGAGTAAAAAATAAATTGTCCCACACTCATAATATGTTGACCCCTATCAACAGCTTTAACCGTTATTGGCTGCATTCAGTATAGGGTTGGATTGAGATGAAACTTGACACGGTTGAAGGGCTTCTCTCCCTTATGGGATAGGTATATTTGTGTACGCTTTTTTTTATGACAGCGCTGCGTTTTGTCCATATGTTCAAGCATATGTGTACCTGGCTGAATTTGTATGGGACATTTCATAGGTTTTTTTTTGTGCATATAGGTACATAATTGTATAAATGACATCAGTAATCAAAAAAATAATTATCTACTAATTTATTTATTTCATTACCTTTCTGCTCAGATTTACTGGGATAGGTACCTATATACTATACAATAACATACACAGAGAAAAAAATTAAACTCATACGTGTTAAAATCAAATATAAACACCTATGATTTGGCGCCAAAATGGTTTCTCTTTATTTTAAACACGAATGTATTTAATGTTATGAAACAAGATTTCACATGGATTTCGATTGAATCGAAGTATTTTGTAGTCGAAATAAAGATGTTCAATTTAATTTCTGGGAATAGGAACCTATTTAAATCAAAATGTTTGCTGTTTGAAATGAAGATGTTAATTTTATTTTTTCTAAATGGAAACTTATTTAAATAAAACTGTTTTCTATTTGAATTGAAAAAGTTCGATTTAATTTTATTAAATAGGAACTATTTCAATCAAATTTTTTTTTTTTTTGAAATAAATACGTTCGAGTTAAGTTTGCTAAATAGAAATTTATTTGAATAAAACTTTTTTTTTATTTAAAAGCATAACCAGTTTTTATTAAAAGCATTATTTGAAATTAACAAAATTATGAAAATTATTTGTAAGTATGGCAATTTTAGAGGACAAAGAAAAAATGAAATGATTACCGATCCTTGATGGACAAGGAGAAAACAAAACTTTAAGGTTTACAATTTCCCAGGAACTAAGTCCATTGATGAACTCAGCAGCGAATTGAGTTTCAGCTTCGAACACATCCAGTATATATCAGCGATCCAAAATAGCAATTTTACAAAATCGGTCAAGGACATAACAAACTGAAAGATGGACAACTTTAATCAAAACAAAACACCCGCATATAAACCCATTAATTTGCTTTTTTTTTTTTTTTTTTTTTTTTTTTTTTTTTTTTTTTTTTTTTTTAATTAAAAGGGGATTCCAAATCCTGGAGCACTCAGACGAATCTCGGTCCATTGTACTACCAAGCAGAAACCCCTTTTTTGGTGTAGTGGTGGAGAAACTCTGATATTATTCGTTTCTCTTTATGGTCGATGGCAGAGTATTGCTGTCCCCCGCCGGGGCTCGAACCAACGCCGCTCGGGTCACAAGCAATGACTCTAACCACTACACCATGACCACCACATTAATTTGCTTACTATTTTATCTGCGTCCTTGCTCTTGGCAGTGATGATACAGGCTCCTTCATCACATATAATCTTCCACCCAGTAGGCTTGCCTTCATAATACTCCAGATCATCTAAATTTTCAGTGTTCATATATTGAATCTGCAAAATTGTTATACCAACGTAAACAAATAAAATAAATTGGAAAAGGGAAAAGCCAAGCTCATCATACATCTTTTGAACTTTTACTTTTAGATCATTAAATACATACCCGCATAAAGTTGTCCGACCTAAAGTCCCATTGTCGCGTTCTGAAGAATTGCCGACATATCCAACCCGATGGCGATTTTAGTCTGAACTCGTACCATGCTGTAAAATTAAGAAAAACAAAAATTATATTAAATATATAATAGAAGATTTAACTTACCGACAAATACAGGAAAGAGTGAAAATAAACTCCACTTCTCCAGAAGAGCTTGCAAATCTGCATATATCGTAACGTAATCACGTGACACTACCTCACTGCACATATTTTGTAATGCGTAAAACATATTTCCTTTAAGCGTTTATTAGTCAATTAAAATAGAAATCTGTTCAAGTTTTTCATTTTCAATCGATTTTACTAGAACTCTGTTCACAAAAAACTCGGTTGTGATTTTATTGATAATATCAAACATGAAAAAGATTAAACAAAATACGAATATATTTACAATATTCTTTAATTCAAAATGATACGTGTATGTACAGTACATGTTTGACTTAAACTAATCGATTATGTTCAATTCAAACACGTTTAAGTTTGATTAAATACAAATCTATTGGAATATTTCATTTTCAATTAGTTTGAATAGAATTATTTTTCAAATTAGCTCGTTTACGTTTTATTAATAGTAAAAACATGAACGAGCTTAAACCAAAGACAAATATATTTAAAATAACCATTATTTCAATATAGAACATGTTTTAGTTTGATTCTACCAGATTTTGGATTGAATTTTTTGTTAAGGCGACATGTTTTAATATGGAAAAATGAAATATGTTCCTTTTTGATTTTTTCGTTGCAAATTATTCTCAGTGTACCAATGTTTTAGACTCTTAAAAATATAACATTTTTACAGATGAATCATATCGGAAGTGGGAATCCCAGTAAATAGAAAGTATTAACAACCGATTGTTGTACTGCAACAATCATTTCTTAATTAGTATTTAACTAAGGCCGCAAACATACATATCATCAGCACAGTAGCGAACCGAAGTAGGCGCAAAGAGAAAAACAAACAGAAACAATAGCAGAGATCAACCTAATCCCGCAACCTCAACGAATGGCTAAGAGACCAAGTTGACAAACAAAACACTTGCAGCGTCACTTGTGTCAACGTGCCGAGCAGACATTGACTTTATTTTTTGTACTCTTTTTCTGAAATAGTAGTTGTATAAATATACCCACATGCTATAATAATGTAGGAACATCGTCAGAATGTTTAAAAATCTGCCTTCTTCGAACTTATATAAACAAATAAAGATATAGATCGGCGGGTTTAGTTTCTATCCTCCTCGAACCTTAAGAGTGTTAGACAACAAGAACTCTATTATCTATAAGTTTATAGGTTTAAATTTACATATTGTATAGGCATAATGTATTTGAAATCAGTACCTATCATTTATTCATATTCGAATCGAAGTTTAATATTGATTCAGCAGATTTTTATACATTTATAAATCCATAGATTTTTGTTTGTATTTTGCTTAAAAAGCAATGTGATTTCGGATGAAACAATTGTTCTACTTTTGTGTACATATCTGTTTTATTCAGACAACTGAAACATTTTTGAATTACCCATACCTACATACATTTAAAATCATAATATGTATGTATTGTACATATACGTTTAATGAATCTGTTTTTACCACAATTTGTTTACGTTACGTATTGTTAGTTGTATAAATATATTCAACACTTTATCGAAATAATACAGCATCAAATCATCTGATGTTTGAGTTAAAGCGAATCCGAAGCTATATATATCTAGAATATTCGCGGTTGCATTTTCATCGATTGCCGATGACCAAACATTTATGGAACTGGGTCTAAAAAAGGTTTTCGAATGGGTACATTCCATAAGCTGTACATAACACAGGCGCTGTTGAGATGACATTTTGTCGAATCTGTTGGTTCAAACCCAATGGTTTAAACAAATAAAATTAATCAAATCACTATAATGCTGCCCGATCAAAGAAAACGAGAAAATTTAACACTGTAGATATGATTTTTTTATAAGTAGATACTTCTTCCCAAAGAAACTAAAATATCCTCTAGTAGCATTATAGACTTTATTAAGAATAGAAAATAAACTGACTTGTAGCTTGTAGGTCCATTGAATTTTTTACGTTTACCTACTTTCTTAAGAGCAACAAGTCTTAAACGACAAAGATACCACTTTGTTTGTGCTTTCAACTTAAAACTAATTTAAATTTCGATTTCGACTCATTTTTATTTTTACATTCTTACCCATCTGAGTTCAGCTTTCGGATTTGTTTCCAAATGCCTTTCTAAGTACATACATACCTATATTCGCATTTCAATTTCGCCGATAAAGAAGACTTGAACATTTTTGCTGTCCTATTGCCATTATTACTTTTGACAGAAATATAGGGCAGGTACGTACTCCGTAATAACAAAAGACAGTCGAAAATATTGTCAACTCTATATTTCTTCTGAATCTATTTAACTAAATTAAAATCGACATTATTTCTACCTTCTACCTTTATGGCACCATAATTTGCGGAGTCCTTGCTAAAAATTCTATTCACGAAATTGCTTAGAAGACTATAAAATCAAAAAATAATTCACATTTGATATGACGAAATACAATATTCTTATTTACTTTTTCAGTGCAAGCAATGTGGCAAAACATTTAAACGTTCATCTACGCTTTCGACTCATCTACTAATACACAGCGATACTCGGCCATATCCTTGTCAATATTGTGGAAAACGATTTCACCAGAAATCTGATATGAAAAAACATACCTACATACATACAGGTAAGCTGACACTTTTTCATCTATACTTCTATTTCTACTTTTCCATCGACTGAGGTTGCATTAAACAAATGATTTAACGTAATCAAAGAGAACTTAGTAATGAAAATTGTTCCGCTAATAGAACACGTTGAAATGTCCTTATTGTCCATACCAATGATTGTAAATAATTGCTAACGGTGATAAAAAGTGAATCTATGCACCTCACACAGAGGACAATCCAACAATAATTAATATGGTTATCTGATTTAATTTGCTTAATTGGTTACACGTACATACATAATGTGATTGCATGTGTACCTGTACACTATACCTACGTCCTTCATGCAACTTGGGTTAAAACTATTTCATTAACTTGATTTTCCATTTTTATACTGATTGCAGGAGAAAAACCTCACAAATGCACGGTCTGTTTAAAAGCATTCAGTCAGAGTTCCAACCTTATCACCCATATGCGCAAGCACACAGGATATAAGCCGTTCGCATGTGGACTTTGTGATCAATCGTTTCAGCGAAAAGTCGATTTAAGACGTCACCGAGAGAATCGTCACGGCGAGGAAAGTCCATCATTGACTAAAATGGAAGTATCAAGCAGCTGCTAATGATCGAATTCAAATTTAAACATCCAAATTTAAACATTATTATATAATTATACTTTTTGATTTTCATTGTTAGTCTCTAAAACCAAAGCGTTTTTATTTTAGTTTTACATTAAAAAATGTACATAATTTATAGTAGTTATTTATCTTTATAGGGCCCATCTCATATAAAACTTTGTGACTTTTTGAGCCTTTTAAGAATTTTTGAATAATAATTCTGTCTAGTCTTAAATAAATGTTTTTTTTTTTTTATTTCAATATACTTTTCCTTGTATTTTACTTAATAAAATGAGACAAAACAGCTAATACGACCAAAGATATTTTTTTACACATAAGGTATTGTCTTCATTTTTAAAATACGCTAAAGTATGGGATGCTGTATAGATGTTATAGTTTCGTTGAAATGTATTTTAAGGTATTTAAAATAAATGAAGTATTTATTTAGATTGTTATGTTAGTTAAGATTCTTAAGTTATTGCGTTGTAAGTTAAATTCAGTTCTCAGTAAGAATGAGATATGCATGAACATTTTATAAGTTATTTATTAAACAGAATAAATCAATTTTGAAATAAGACTTCTTATTTTTTACATATATAAAGTGTTGTTTATTCCCTCCCACAAGTTTAAGATATCTGAATTTTTTGACTTGATCGAAATTCCGTACAAAGGGATTTTGTTGAGCTTTTTGAACTATCTGTAGAGACTGACAAGTTCTAATAATTATGTGTTTGATGTGTTTAAAATCCCTTAGTTGGATGTCGAAACCCCAACGACGAACGAAAAACGACGACTTTCTAATAATAATACATCCCAATTTAGTCAAACAAATTATACCTACAACAATTAAGAAAAAAGGAGACTTTTCCACTGCAAAAACAAACAAACAAATTCTTAAAATTTCTAACATTAAAAAATTATTGTGGATTTATTTAAATATTATATGTTAAATATCTAAATATTATTACAATCTAAAAGATAGTAGGTAATATTAAAAAGTGACAAAATGAGCCCACAATATCAAAGACTTAACATTACATTCCTTATATATCTCATACCTCCAGACTTAAAAAATGTTAAGCCCGCTGAGGCGAAAATATAGTTTACTCGTATACCTAAATGCGCTCAGACATTCGGGTGCATAATTTTTTGAAAGTTCAAAAGCGAGTCTTTTCATCTTAGGGGCGGATTTAAGTGGTAAGTATGTAAAATACGGTTCGTAAAATGCTCACACCTACTCAACATCATTTTTTTTGGTAATTCTTAAAAATGCGACCAAGTGTTATGCTTACCTATGCTCCAAAGTATGAATATTACTTTTCATTCTGCTTTATGACAATCTTCGGTAAACCTCCACGGACGAATAATGTCTTATAATAATTGGATTGAGTATGAGTAGGTTTTATTGAACAACAAAGCCATAGAGTCCGGAAAACAAAAGACTGACAATTAAAAGCCTGTGAGTTTCAAAACTCGAAATTAAATTTAGTTTATTGTTCTCTTCTATTGATTTTTGTTTCTCCAATCGAGTCCTTTATATAGTATAATGGATGGATATTAATTTCGAGAATAATTTCACAGAAATATAAAACCAGTACCTAGGCATACCTATATCTACAGTTAATTCAGTGTGAGCGCTAAGTGTCAATTAATATTGTCGTCATTGCATTCTAGAAGAACTCGGCAAGATGTCAAATAGAGGTGCATTTATGAGCATTGAGGCAAAAAACGAAAAGATAGGACAAAAAAAAATGTACCAACAACAAGGAAATACATATATGTATATACTTTCAACATCTTCCCCTTGGACAGAACGTATAACAGTGGACCTGACAGTTATAATTTTGAGGTAGTGAAAGGTTTTGTCTACCTTGGCTCTGCGGTAAATTCTATCAATGAAATCAGCACTGAGATCAAACGAAGAATAATTGCTCTTGTACTCTTGCCAAATCCCCGTTTCTACGGCCTTCGAAGGCAAATGAGTAGCAAAGCACTCTTCAGGAGCAACTATACGCATTCGTTGTATTAGAAGCGCAGAAGCATGGGCAAGGCAGATGAAATCTCAATTATTATCGAGCGAAAAGTTCTTCTCATTAAAGATCTGTACGGGCCTATACTGTACATTATAGGTAATACTATAGGCATAGTAAAACAATAGAATTAATCGGCTTAAATGACTGCGACATAAAATGCATCCAAAAAGCAACTCTAATTAAGTTCGGTCTCATTGGAAAATCACTTGTCAATTTCAAATGTCTATATCCATGCTTCGAGGAAGCCAAACTAATAGCGCTAATCATTGGACATAAAAATATTGTCTAGATATATATACACTATGTCATTAAAAATTATATTATGCAAGTATCACTTCCCCTATATGATACAGTTGTTAATCGGTTTGGCTCGTGCCATGTGTTAACCAGTATAATAATAACGAATCCTTATTTCGTCTCTTTTTCTGCATGCCTTTATCTCCTGCATTATATTGTTTTTTGTTTCGCTTTAGGTTTTGAGGACAAGAAAACAAAGAATAAAATGCTTAAACGCATGGGGTCCGATCTTTTTTTTCTGATGCACCTGATACACCTGTCGGTAAGAAGATTCGTATATGTACCTGTACCTATTGATAAAGGAGTGTGGTTAAAATAATTTTGAATTTTTCCTGAGATAGCCTTGTAGGTAGCCGCACGTATGTTCCTATGTATATAAATTTGATTTATGTAAATATGTTATTTTGACAGAAGGTCAATAAAAAGAAAAAGTTTGATTCGAAATCCAACTCCTTTTACCTATACTCTCCAACAGACCAATCGACGTCTTCATTTATATGATTTGATTTGACATGTTAACTTTATTTCGGAGACTTTGCTTACATATGATGACACATTTTAGTAGGTACGCATTTAGCTAGCATTCGAAGCAATGCTCGCTCACTGATGAATTTTGGGCAATAAAGAATTTATATAAATTAGATTTTAATAAGACCATTTTTGTGTAATAAAATAAAGTATGTATACCTACATACATACCTACTTTTATATTATAAAAGAATGAAATACAGGTGTGCTCTGACGAAAAAGATACATAATTTGTATAACTGCATTTATACGAGAAAGCAGCGCAGTATAGGACATGCACCCTTCTAGGCAACTAGCTATAGGAAAAAAGGTTATAATGCTCGCATAGGGGTATTGGGGGTATTTTGACATTAGAATAAACTGCCCGGCATAGAATAATATGTGGGCTTCAGGTGTTGAATATAGATAGAATAAGGAATAGGTATAAGTACACCTGTATTCTAAATAAAAATGTGACCAAACTCCTACCTAAACAATACGTAGACCCTAATGAAAATCTATTTACATACATAATGTAGTCATATCAAATCATCAGCATTTTAAAGAATTATGGTATTACATTTTACTTCCTCTAAAATCAATGACAATTTTGCTCAATCAATTATGTTACATACGTATACGTACATATAATATATAACTCCGTGCAGTATTCAGAGGCAGTACATTATTATGAAGCTATATATTTGCACATAGTTATAGCTATACCTATCAGGAGGAAAAATGCTTTCATTATTCACCGCCACACTGCACAAATCACACAATCAACGGCTCTATCACTGATCATCATTGATTGATACAGTCCCTGGGTCTTTGGGCGAAATCAACGATTTGGCAAAAAACAATCTGATGGAAAAAATGCACTTGAATGCAATGGTGAAATTCCGAAAATCCTTCAGCATCAAAAGCCATAGGGCGGTCTTCTCTGCAGAGGCTATATCCTCACCATTGAAATTGCCGATCGATCATACGCCGGCGCGGCGTCCGATAACATCAAATTAGCGAAAACACGCTTTTGTTTTCGGCACAATTATTATGCTACGCGACAATCGTCGATACAAATTGATCACTTTTTTGCTTCAAAAATTGTTCACAAAAAGAAAATCTTGAAATACATGTTTTTTTCACCATAACATTCGGCCTTTGGTTATACAACTTTCATCTTAAAAAATGTCCGACAAAGTAAGCGGTGATTAAAAGCAGAGCAAGATAAATTATCTATAATCAAATCAAATAATGTATGTATGAATATATATAAACTTTCCCATATAAAATAGCTAAATATGTAGGTATGTAGCAGTATTAAATGAAAGTCATATTGCACTATGTATTTTAATTTTTGGGTGGGATAAGGGACGGATCGAAATAAATTAAGAATTTGCACCTGATCATCAATATCTACTTTAATTAGGATTTAAAACTAATTAATTGAAAACAAAAAAACAGAAACAGACGCGAACCCATCAGTTATCAACCACAACTAATTCATGTAAAAGTGCTAGTACACGGTATGTATGTAACACTGACGTCATTTTGACGTCAGCGAATGGTCCCACTTTAGTGGGACATAAGTTCCTAATTGAATTGGAGACCTATGTCCCACCCCAGCGAGACATAAGTCCAGAAAAAGGAGGGACTTATGTCCCACGACCAGACATATTTTCGTAGATCTATGGTGCCGTGACATTAGGCCCAGCGACATAAGACCAAATCTCTAAATCAGGCTATATATCATGTTGTGAAGGTGACATAAAGCCAAATTCTTTAATTTGCCAGTATGACGCTTTGGTAAATTAACATTGGGCTATTTAGATTTTGTCATTTTCCTCTGCATATCCGATTTTGCTTCTTAGTTAGAAAATACGTTGACCATTTGAGAAATTTAAAATGGATGCATGAAATTTTGAAAAATGGCCCAAACGAAAATGGAGTACGGTACCTACAAAAAAATGATATGAAAACCAACAACTACAAAAAATTAAATAATTTTTTTGCTGAATTGGAAATACCTACAAATTTAATTTTTGGGGCACTTTTTATTTTTATTTTTCTAATTCTAATTTCTAATTTACTAAGAGAAATAAACTTGGACATGCAAATAATCCAGAGGCGTAGCAAAAATAGCAAAAAAACGATCCCACTAAAGTGGGACGGACACAGGTTCCGAAAAAAGAATTCGAGACTTATGTTCCTGCGCTGTTCAATACGCTTTTGCCTAGCTATAGTTAACAGCCTCTGATTGGTCGAGTTGCCTGCAAATCTAGGCAAGTTTCGTGTGTTGGGCAAGATTTTCTGCCTAAGTCCTATGATAAACTGTCACCTGAATATTTAGGTGCCTAAACACATTGAACGCGGCCAACATTTGCTACACCCGTTGAAGCTGACTGCTGCTACACGATGGTGCGTAAAATGTGAAATCAAGGAATCAATCTATGTTGGTATAATGATTGCAAAACAATGACTCATACATCTTCTCACTCAGCTTATTACAAAGTACGTTAATGAACTTCACCTGAGCGGAGCCCTATTAAATTAATTTATATATTCTATGTTTGCTACATCTATGGTTGAACGACTTGTGCTGAAAAATTCAGTTTTTCTTTTTTGCTTGTTTTAGAAAAATGTACTACTGATCCATCCAATAGGGCCCGTATCTCATGCTAATGTGCCCCCATTGTCTACGGTTTTTAGTATCCGGGGTAACGACAGATGTTCGAATTATGATTTTTTTAGTAGGTACCTAAGATGCGAGGTTTTTTTAGTCTCACACTTGCAATGATCATGCTTAAAATTCAAAGTGTACATAACACAACAACGGTTCAGCAGCGTAAAGGAATAAAAAAAAACAGAGCATATTTGGTCGTGTGCCATCCGTCATTAATTGAAAAAAAAAACTCTTTATTTCGTTGATCTGTTTTACGATCCTTCTTACCTTATGGCAGATCACTGTGTCTTAGTATCTTACTCCATGCAGGAAATTTACAAAAAAGGTCCAAACTCAAACATCGAAGGCAACATACGGTGTGATGATTAAGGATTAGCTCTTTTGTTTTCATTTACTTAGGGAAAAGAATAACAATTTAGGTATATGATAGCTTAAGGATACTTCGAGTTTACAATATACATAATGGAGTTATACATATAGGCAAATTTGAATGTTATAATTGAAACAATTCTGTGCATGAGCTTATTATTGCAGCAATGCCAAAAACTGTCATCATTTAAATATTACTATGGCATGCTGGTTAATTGGATTAGTACTCGTACTCACAGTCACAGTACATACTCATGGTACCATTTTAAACGTTAAAACAAAAGCCAGTATTACAACAACTGAAATAACCCCTTTTTTAACAGAATACATCTACTGACATTTCTTATGAAGTACATACATACATATACAAATTTGTATACAAAATCAAATTATGTAGAACCGTATGTATACAAGCAGGTAGACCTTTTTCTAAAGTATTTCTTTCTATAAAACTGTCAATCTGAAGCCCTACGACTACGCCAGTTTCTGATTAGCTAAATCCTTTAGATTAATTCCGGAACCCTGACTATGGGTTGATTCGGAAATCTAAACATTGTGACTCTCCGAGGGTGCTTTGTATTACAATTGACATACGGTGGTGGTAGTACTGGTAGGCACATGTCGCATTGGCTATTATTGGCGACAATGACTAGGTATCAACTTTTAGGCCAAATATTTATTCATGGGTAGGTAAGCGTCCTAAGAAGCATGAAACCTCGTTGTTTGCGATTGCGGTATAGTACGATTTTTGTGTTCTTTTTCAAAGTGCTGTTAATTGTGTACAGTAGGTACACAGAAATCTTGAGCTTAGCTTAACGTGAAATAATAGTAGGTATATGGTTGTACGTTTGAAACAGTATAGCTATACAACCTACCCTACTTATTATGCACATTCAATATGCATCCATTTAATAATAGCAGTAAAGCGGCTACTACCTCACATACCAATATATGCGCAGTACAGTGATTGCCTATGCGAACTGAAAGTGTAAGTATGTTGTTGACTGTGTGGTCGCGCATGCGACATGTGTTTGTTTGTGCATGCAGGCATGTTTGGTAAAAAACGCAAAAATTGCTCCACAGTACCTAGGAAAATGACAAATAGAAAGTTTTTTTTCGGAATTTCTCGATCTTCACCAATGCCTTTTAGCTTTATAGCCAATTCACAATGCCGCTTTGCAGCGCACATGCGTTGACAGATAGAGTAAAACCAATGCTTTCATTATGGTGCAGGCCAAAATGCGACTTCAGGCTTCGGATCGATTTAGGTCATAAATATCGTAAAGTTCAACGCGGCGCCCAAGTAGAGCAACTTTCTACTTTCAGGGGCGTTGGGCGGCTTTGACATTTCATTTTCGGTTTGGTTTGTTCGATTTGCTAGTGCCGTGTATGTTGTGTCGCTGCTGTCAGCCTGGTTCCTGTGACATCATTAACAGCAAAGGTAAGTGAGTCAAAATTACTTATGATTAGTAATAAGAAAATAGAAATATAGGTACCTACAGATACAGAGGTATAGGTAAATGAACCTAGTTAAAAAAGAAGATTGCGAGGACCCAGCAACGGCCCTGGCCTAGCCGCTCAAACAACAGCTCCTGAAGTCCTGAGACTTCAGCTGTCGCAGTCGACTCGTCTGATTCAACTTCCAGCATAATAGCTTTTACAGGGAGTACAGAAGCTGGAAAAAACTATAGGTACCCAAGTAAAGTATTGATATTTTATAAAAACGAAAATTCCAAAATTTATTTTGTAATTATCAAATATGATTAAAGTTTCTTTTGATGTTTTACTTTGTTTAAATAAAAAATGTAATATTGGACAAAAATGCCTTTGATTTACGCAAATTCACTTGTTTTGGGCATGGGTGAGTCGATTCGACTCATGGTTAGTAAGATGATTCCCTGTAAATTTGAACTAAAAACAAAATTTCCCTGTACTTAATTAATACCACGCAATGACCCTAATTAGAGAGTCATAAAATCCTTTCAATATGATTGTCATTACCGGACTATTGCTGATCTCCTACCAGCTTTAAATGCTTCGTAGCCAAATTATCGAGGAGTGCAAAACTTGAAAAATTGAGTAGATCGTCGGTATCCATATTTCAGAATTTATTAATAGGGTTTTTATTTTTAAATAGCCAAACCAAGTTTTTAACAAAATTGCACCTCTGCATTTTAGTGACTGAACTTCTTTCCACAGCGCAGATACATAATTGCTGGCCATTTCTCAACCAAACTAAAAATCTTCCTGACTCGCCTGAAAAGACTTTCATGGGATGGCATGTACCTACTTTCAATCTCTCATACTCTAATCTCTCAACGCGCCAACGTTCTGAGGCGGTATTTAAACAGCCGCTTGCGTGCGCTGATATAAAGTATCGCAAAGTCTCTGAAACGCATGTAAAAGCACGCAAGCGGCAAAGCGCCGTTGTGAATTGGCCTTTATGGCGTTGAGATTCAATGAATGTGCTCTATCAGATTCTGGAAACGTAATGATGAATGATACGCCCGAGCTTGATCCCGTAGACCCAAACCTCTCTGGAAATGACTTATCTACCTATCTATTTCAGAAACAATTTTTTAAACTGCTGCTATTTACATACCAACTATAAACAAAGTGAAGAAAGCGAATTCCATAATTCACTTTTGTAAATGGAAATGATTTATTGATATTCAGCAATCAAAGATAATAAAGAGGAGCTATAACTCTAAATTTCAATTAATTAATAGTGTAACATTCGATAAAGCTGTATTTAATTTAAATTTGGAGTTTGGTGAACTTCTCTTTAACACTTTAATAAGTGTCAGAAAATTATGCTAGATTTGGCATCATTGAGTTTTTCACCACGCAAAAGTCAATTGTCATAATCATTTGACAGATATGAATACGGCACGTCAACATTTGTGTAATTTTGGTCGCATTTTGTGATTTATATCGTTTTTTAAAACATTTATATTATATAGGTTCTGAATTACATGAAATGTGTTCTTAAATAAACCAGTCTCAGTGAGTTAGAAAGCAATGAATGTTCTGCAATATCTCGTTTTGTTTGCATTTGTAACCTTATCGCATTCGGTAAGCAAAAATGCAATTATGCACTCGCGCTTACCCAGAGCAGCTGTAGGCAGTAACTTTAAAGTTAAAATCTTAAATGATCCTGTATGCCAAGAGTTGCAGAATCTATGTGGACATGTTAAGTCTACTGACGACCTCTCCATTCTCGAGTGTATAGAGACATTTCCATCGAACCAATTGGAATCACTAACCAACAAGTGCCAGCATTCTATTTGGAGTCACACAAAAATATTGCTAAGCGACCAATCAGTCCATCAATTTGTAGATGAACTGTGTGTCAAGCATGAAGGAGAGTTTTCTGAGTGCTATAATTCCATTGCGGCTGCAGAAACGGTCGAAGGGGCATTCTTAACATGTCTGGTGGATAAATCCTCTACGATTGATCACTTAGATCCATGCAAAATAATGATCCAACGAATTCACAACGTCGCGTTCAATGACTATCCCTTTATTAGTGATTTTTTTATTGCCTGCGAGAAAGAGATTAACCAATTTAGCTGTGGCCGTGTAAACTCTGAACGTAAAGAGGTATCGCAAGGGGAAACAGTTGCTTGCCTACAAGAGTCTTTAGATGGATTAAGCCTCAGTTGCAAGAGTTCCGTAGCCAAGCAGGTAGACTATCATTTCTTTAAAATATGCGATGCTGATTCACGTAATTTGTGTGCCAATGAGCACACTGGTACCAGTTCCGCCTACAAATGCTTGGTTAAACACAAAAGTAATCCCGATTTGACAGGCAAATGCCGAGAGCAAATTGTCCAACGGGATAAATTGCTTGCCAAAGACTATCGCATGAGCAGAGGATTGGCAAAAGCATGCAAAGATGACATTCGTGTACACCACTGCAGAAGAGGTGTGTCTGAGGATAAAAATGTACGTTTGGCACAAATTCTTCTATGTTTGGAGTCTGTAATAAAAAATGGAACAAAAATTGTTGAAGAGTGCAGAATTGAAATAAATGATCATCGCCGGATGCTAATGCTTGATTATCAACTGTCTCCGGAGATTCTAATAGGTTGCGCTGACGATATTCCCAAGTTCTGTGGTGATATGGATTTTATTCAAGCTACTGCTGGTGGTGAAATTATTCACTGCTTAATGGATCACGCACGGCCAAAGCGCCGAAAGGAAAGGCGCGTTACCTCAACTTGTCAGAGGGCGATCGAACAACTGATTAAGGTATCAGACGTTGGCGAAGATTGGCGAGTCGATCCAGTGCTACGCCATGCATGCAAACCCGTAGTCGACATAGCCTGTACTGACACTGATGGGGGAGAAGCCAGGGTGATGACCTGCCTGATGGAGCACATTGGAACGCAGGTTATGACACTGGGGTGTGAGCAAGCTCTACTACTTATACAGTACTTTGTGTCACGAGATTTTAAACTTGATCCTCAACTATACAAAAACTGTAAGGACGACGCCGTCAAGTACTGTCGGGCAAAAAAATCGTGGGACGACGTGACTGATGTACAGATGGATCCCGAACGGGGGCCACTCATATTGCCTTGTCTTCATCGGATTGCGTACAGCGATGATAAGAAATTTATTCTACGCAATGAATGCTACAAGGAAGTAAAACGTGTAATGCGACAACGTGCTATATCAGTTGATCTGATTCCGGAAGTAGAAGACGTTTGTTTGGAAGATTTATCAACATTCTGCTCCGACAAGACGAAAAAAGGCGAAGAAATGCTTTGTCTTCAGGAAAATCTCGAAAAGCTCCAACCCAATTGCAAGGTGTGTTTATTGTGTGTGATCAGTATTGAATTATATAAATAAAATCAATGTTTTTTACAGGCTGCTGTTACAAGTTACACTGAAGAAGAGGCGGGGCATATCGAACTAAATCCCGTTATTATGTCCGTGTGCTCTGATGCTATGAATACCCACTGTGAACACATTCTGAAACGGGGAGATGAGGGTAAATTCAGTTGGAAATGATAATTGAATAAACGTGTTTAAATTTTGTAATGTATTTACGTTTCCTTAGGTGATATGATGGATTGTTTGATATCTCACAAGAACGACGCTGACCTTCGTCAGGATTTGAAATGTCGTGCCGCTATTGAACACTTTCAAATAATTTCTTTAAAAAACTATCACTTTACATACAAGTTTAAAGAAGCTTGTCGGCCATATGTTGTCCGTTTCTGTGCTGCTAGTACAACAAAAAATGATGTTGTTGCTTGCTTGAGTGAAGTTATGAGAAACGACACAATTAGGGGCCAGCGACATTCTATTCCAAAAGAATGTCGCCAGCAGGTGAAATCACAGCTTTATCAGCAGAGGGAAAGCATTATGCTGGATCCTAAATTAGGTAATGCCTGCAAAAAGGAACTTTCTGAGTTCTGCAGCGAGGCTACTGGACCTGGACAGGTGATGAAAAATGCAAGTTTTTTTTTCATTTTGTTCATTCATTTGTGTTTTGTTTTTATATTTTTCTTTTTCACCTCATTTATATTTTTTTTTCCATTTTGAAATAATTTACGACTACTTTTGTTGCCTATTCTATTTTAGGCATTGGAATGTCTTGCGGCCAACACTGCTGCTCTTGGGAACTCTTGCCATCATGCAATGTTTCTGGTTAAGAAATCTGAGCTTGGAGATAGCGCTACTGATTATACGCTGGTGAACACATGTCGCGAAATGACGTATAAGTTTTGCCCAAGCTACGATACATCACGTTTGCTTGACTGTCTTAAAATCTATAAGGATGATCCACAGTTTGATACACGGTGCCACTTGGTGGTTGTTAATCGAATGATAGAACAAAATACAGATTTTCGCTTTAATCCTTCGCTGCAACTTGCGTGTGGCAAAAATATTAATCAATTCTGTTCACACATTGTTGCTCAAGCGAAAGCAAATGAGGAGTTGAATGGCAAAGTAAGTACAATATTAAATAAGTATGTACATATATAATTGATAATTTTAACTGGTCCAGACCCAGAGCCCAAACGGCTAAATTGTAAAGCCTCTTCGGGACAAATTTTCGCAAGAGGTGGCGCAGTGGAAAGAAACCTGAAGCTGAGTCTCTTAGCTCAATTGATGACCACGCTTTAAAGGCCCATTGGGTCTACATTCCATTTAGAATCGGATGTCGTGCCCATATAGGTCCATCCCATTCGCACCAAAAGAAGTATCATAGTTGACCTTTTAGATTTCAGAATTTTGATCAGCAAAGAAGCCATGCAGAATAATAAATTGCATCTTTAGTTAGCAGATTATATTTGTCTCCTTTAAACGTGACATTGCAAAAAGGAATTTAGCGCTAAAATTCAACTTCACGTCTGATAAGCTTTTCTTTGTCAGGATCATTAACAGCCGCTTGTAGCTCTTCAAGAAAATCACTCCCAATCGAAATTGTCTCATCAATATGAAAGTATGGTCCAGTTTCGCCTAAAATACTAGTATTATTAATTTGTGTAATAATAAAATAAAAGTGACTCACTTTGTAGCGGCAGTATAAGCGGAGCTCCTTTTGTCGATGGTACCCCATCTATGGCAAACGATGTCCAAATATCCACCATTTTTCTGGCCATTTCGGAATCGATTTTATTTAAATTGTGTGTTGAAAAGACGTAAATATTGTCATTTGAATGATGTGCACCGCCGTTAAATGGATAATGATCATTTCCAAATTCATAACCAAATCGCGTCCACTGTCCTTCGTAATCAAATGTGTAAAGATATGTTGTACCCTTTCTCGCCATGTGCTTAGCGAACGTAAAAACAGGCGATTTCATACATGTATCACTAGCGAGCTGGATAACGTACTTAAAATGTTAGCATTTTAAAAATTATTAAAACGCAAATAGCTTACATCGATATAAGCAGGAATTAGTTTATGGTGGTCGGTGTCATCAAGCTCTGTGGCATTAAAAAGAAGTGCAGTTATTAAATTCTTGGCAAGGCCACTGATATCGCGTTCATTTGAAGCATCAAAAAGCTTCGAGGCAAATTCTCTTGGAGCTATAAGACTCATGTTTCCAACAAGGGGCTTAACCGCATCGTAAAACGCTAAGATAAACAATGTTACTTAAAACGAAAATAAGGTATAAAAAATGCATTTGCATTACAAGCCAAAACAAATGACCCATCGTGTTTAGTAACTCCAGTCATAATGGGATATGAGTGTGTGTATTTACTTAAGAGCTCCACTGGTGGTAGAGGCATCACTCCATGAAAATCATTTAAAGACAAATTAAAAGTGTCCTAAAGAAAAAATAATAAATGGCAAGTGGTATGTGGCCTAACTTACTTACATCAGTGGTGGCCTCTAGTATCTCAGAAATATTTAGTTTACTCATACAACTATAGATACCGTCGCTAGAATTACAATTTTTACAATCGAATTTTTTGCAAATATTCCCAGCCTGTTCTATTGGGTCGCTTTTGGATGCCCATGGTGCTAGTATTGAGCCTGATTGTATAATTGCTCTCTTAAATAGTCCCAGAGGCGTTTTGGGACTCAGAAGCAGCATTCCTGTAACTGCAGCCCCAGCAGATTGACTAAATATTGTTACTTGGTCAGGATCCCCACCAAAGGCGTAAATATGCTTTTGTACCCATTGTAGGGCCAACATCACATCCAGAACAGGACTATTTCCAGGCATTTCTTCAGTTTGAGTTGATAGCCATCCCACTGCTCCCACCCGATACTGTGTCACAACCAGTACTATGTCTTTTTCTAGTAAATACTTTGGCGGGTGATCGGCAGATGTCCCGTTGTAAAAACCACCTCCGTAAACATAAAACATTACCGGACGTTTGGCGGTGATCTTCAAATTGGATTAATTCAAACAGTATGAATGACAATGAAAATAGAACCACTTACATTTTTTGTGTAAACACATAAATTTAGGCAATCTTCCAAATCTTGATTGAGCAGTTCCGGCGACAGATCTTTAATTGTTGTTATGACTGGACACCGTAGTCCGAACTTTGTAGCATCATGGACATGCTTCCATGGCGCACGGTCTATAGGTGCCTACAAAAATGTATAAACCGAAAGTGTTCATAGCGCCACAGCACAGACGTACCTTAAATCTTAAATTTCCGCTGGGAGATTCGGCAAAGGGAACTCCAAGAAACTGGAAAATTGTCTGATTCGTCCATGCGGTAGTTGTCGTTGAACCTTGTACAAGACCTTGACCCTGCAAATCCACAGTAATTACTTCGTTATCTATTCCGGTCACGTCATCAGTAATGATAATCGTTATCAAAACTATTAAAAGCAACAGCGAAAAAATAGATACTGTCAAACTCATTACTCTATGGATCATTGACAACAACTAAACCAGTATTTACTGTTCGCTTTAATCTCATCGTATAGTTTGGTATAACATATCACCTATGTGTTATCTTAATCTAAACAGACTTTCAAGCTTTAGCGATAGACTAGCAATAATGCGCTATGAACAGCATTGGGGTCTGTGTATTTATATATTAAATAAAAAAAATGTCAGTTTGGTATAACACATCTCTTAAGTGTTATCTTAATCTAAACAGACTTTCGAGCTTTTGCGGTAGACCAACAATAATGCGATATGAGCAACAATAGTATCTGTGTACTTATATATTTAATTAAAATGTCTTGATTTCAGGTTATTGAATGTTTAAAGGTGAAATTCCGCGAAGCACGTTTGGAGGAAAAATGTGAGCTCAAAATGAATAGCATACTGCACGATCAGGCGTTGAATTATAAATTGAATCCGCTTTTGAAAAACTTTTGTAAATCTGAAATCGAGGTTCTTTGCAAACCACGAGGAGATATTGAAGAGCATGGAATTGTCGAAGAGTGCCTCAAAACTGCATTTTTAAACCAGAAAATTGTAAATCGAGAATGTAAAATTGAGGTAGCAACATTGATTGCAGAAGCAAAGGCAGACATTCATGTTGACCCAATACTTGAAGAAGCGTGTACAGTTGATTTGCTTAGATACTGTTCGAATGTCAAGAGCGGCAATGGAAGAAGTAAGTATTTTTCTATGTAAATCAGAAACAAAAAGAAAATGTTTTATATTTTGTCACAGAGTTAAAATGCCTTCAGACTATCTTACAAGACCAATCAAAGGCTATGGAGGAAGATTGCCGCAATAAGCTTCGACGCCGAATTGAAATGTTTCAAAATGCTGACACGGTACATTTCGTATATTTTGCAATAAACATGTATAAAAAAAACTGTTTCTTTGTAGGTCTTAGCCCTTCCGCCTGAAAACATGGAACAGTTGATGAGCCAGGTTATCACATCACCGGCAAAAAAATTCTTTTTAGTTATACTTTGCACATGCTTGGGAATGGTTTTTATTCTGGGGATGTTCCTTGGCCGGTTCACAAAACGTGCAATGACCTCCAAAAATAAATAGGACCAACCACCGAATAAGCCTTCTTGTTTGTTAGGTGTAACCACTTAATTTTTGTTTAAATCCAAATAATTCGTTTACTGCGTCGCGTCCCTCTGATTTAATGTGTTTATTCTAGTTATTTGTCCCAAAATGAATTCAGAGAGCTACCAAAAAATAAATAAAAAATTGTAGTATTATTTTTTATTCGTTTAGCTGATTATGTTAATGAAGGCAGCGTTACATTCGTTGGTTGAAATTGTACTGATAAATATGTTTTGTTTAAACTTACTTACGATATACTTTAAATATTTTTTAATAAAAGTGATAATTTTACATTTTGAGAATTATTTTTGTTTTTCTTTTACAAGACAGAACTTTTCCTAATTAGCGTAGAAAGTTACGTACAATACATTTGGAGTATTTCATATAGTGATTTTGATTTCGGGAGGGATTTCAGCATTTTTCTGATATCCGTTTGGGCAATATCCGCAAGTTCCCCGAATAAGTATCTACTCTCTTAGAATTAACACTAACATAGTAAGTGTTTCCTTCTCTTTCTCATCCATGCAACTGCGACGGAAATAATAAGCGGTGACTCCATCGAAGCGTCGCCACATGCTTTCCTAGTACTGACCACCGACAAGAGTTCTGATTCGAGTATGTGCTGCAGTCCTGCACCGACTTAGCCGTGGCCATGTCTGTCAAGATTACACAAACTTCATTAGCCTGTTACAGCGGTAGTGAAGAAGTAGTGAGAAGCTCGCCATTAGCTTCTAGGCATTTACACAGTACACTATGTTCAGGAGATTTATTCCTCTGTAATTCGCACAGTTATGAGTATCTCCCTCCTAGTAGAGGGGGCAGTCCATTCTGGCCGCCTTGTTGGACATAAGTATCACTATCCCCACTTTTTTTCAATTGGACGGAAATTTTTATATTGTGAACGGATCATACTGCCGTATAACGGACTGTTGGCTGTCCCTGATGTCTGCAAAAGTGTTATTTAAACCGCAAATGTTGATTAGTCTGAGTTGGTTTATGGAGGTTTTGTCATGCACGCTGTGCTTTTCGATTGTTGTCTTCATCCAACCAGAAGGCCCAAAAGCCTTTTATTGAACTCTTTGCATTAAAAGGATTGGGATTGAGAGCGCAAGGGTTCATACGCCACCATCACTTGTGCAGCATTTGACAAGTTCTGAAAAATCCGCACTGACTTCAGTTAAAAATGTGTCGACAAAGCAAAGAAATACATTAACATATCCCCAAAGAACCACTTCCATCGCAGGTTCTGAAGCAGTCCATATATGTACATATCTTTAAGTTTTTAAATATGTATGTGTATCAAACCAAAAATTCCTCGTCGAAACAAAAATCGGACACGAAACACACTTAGATCAGCTAAACACTTGGAGTTTCTAGGAACTACAGTCGATAGGTTTGTACATTTGATACTCATTCGAATAGTATGTAGTAGAAGGGCTGAGCAAAATCAAATCTCAAAGCATCTCTGTAAATAGAATAGAAGAAATCGACAACAAAAGTCCAGCCGTATTTCATATTCTTCAACCGAATATAACTCAACGAGGATTTCTTTACAATAGACTTGTTTTTTTCCAAAGCTTTCAACGACAAGGATGTCATCTGAAAAGCTATATCTATGCGTGCGCATCGCAATGCATTGGTATATTTTTTCCTTGTGAAAAACGGAATTTTTAGTCTATAACCATTCAGGACTGTCGGTTGCAAACTAATTTTACAAACTAGAAATGTTATTAGAAAATTGTAACAATATTAAGAAACAAAATAGCTTTCGGTAACAACCGAAAAGATCAGAAATTTGCATCTGATGAATAAAGTGTTCGGAACCGAATAACGTCTGGGTTTGCTCTTTATAAAACCGAAGGAGCGAATATTCATGATAAAAAAAAGTGCGGTACCTTGACTATTCAATTTATTCAATATTTCCAATTAAAGAAAATTTGTAACTAAATGTTGTGTAATTAAATCGCAAGTTAAAAGTCGAAGAAGTGCTTACACTTCAATTAAGCATACATGCATTTATGCAACTTTAACTGAGTGTACTTCGTTCTAGTTTACAATTTAATCGATTTATTACGTGAACCTACCACAATCCATTACCCAACTACGAATTTAGTACAGCAGGATATCATAGTATCTTTATGAAATTGAAATTATGAAATTAAATATATTGAAAATACATTATGAAATAATAAATAGCAAAATAATTGTACCTATATTGTAGGTAAAACGAATAACAAAACAAATTTTGATGGACTGTTGCATGAAAAAAATTGTTAAACTTAATGAGATATTTAGAGTCCTTACTCGCTTTTTGTGCAAAGGTCAGTTTCGAAATGCTTTCCTAAAATGCAGCGGTAAGAGTCCGAGTTTCTTACACTAGTAAATGTCGTAATTATGGCATGCACCTTCAACGAACGTAGTTAAGAGCCAAGATCCAAGTGAACAAACATATCATGCAATTTTACAAACGGAAGTTAAACAAAAACGTATTCAACGCGATTGGAAACTAATCTGTGTCAGTTTGCGAAAATGCCTAATAGTATTTTGGATCTAAGATATTGTTATCAGAATAAATTTCTACGGGTACGGTGTAAGCATCAAGTAAAAGAGGGAATTGCAATTTTAGATCTTCTTAGTAAGAATATTCACCCGCTGAATAAAGTTTGCTCTGGATCCGGTCGAACGAATGTAATTTATCTTTCGGTACTACTGCTTCTGTATTCGTGCGTGCTTATAAGAGCTACGACAACTATACTGCCTGAAAGTTCTACCACGTTTTCCAATGAAGTAAACAGCAGTACTGATTTGTCCCTTACAACTCCTTTACAACAAAATAGGAAAAACAGAATTACGTCATATCGAAAAGAGGAAAATCTGCAACCCGGCAGAGTCACTCGTGATGTATCCAATGTGCCTGATGATGACGATGATTCAAGTTATCGCGATGACGAAATGGATGAATACGATACACTAATTAATAATAAGTCGGGTAAGTTTTTTTTTTTTTACTTAGCTTAATAAAGCAAATATCGTATGTCCGTATATGCGAAAGGATTAAAAATGTTTTGAAATGGTGTAGACTATACCCAACCCATATCTATATGCTCAGTTGCAGATAACAAACATTTTATTAGTCAATGTATACACAAATTCTAGTGCTGTCTATGCTATGGAACTATGAACCTATGTCTTACCTTATACCTACGGACGTTTGAATCAAAACTATTTTGTTTGTGGTGCGCCCTTCACTCAATGCATTGTTTTTGCTGGCAAGATTTTAAAAGACAACAAAAGAGTTTTTGATCAATAATATCTAAGGTTTAATCCCGTAGCCACATATACCCCGCATAACCAGTGTGAATGAATTGAACAGCTTTGCTATTGGAATTGGAAGCTATCGACAGGTTGAAAGCCTTTAAACAAAAAATCTCCGGAAAAGGGGGAAATCTGTCCAAGGTCAATGCATATCTGCTTTGGCTATATCATTTGAATAAATAAATAAGAAAAAAAGCTGGTACATATTGAAATAGGTGGGTAGGTTACATACGAATTAGGTATGTCCTTTCTATATGTATTTATATAGTTAGATATTTTATATTCTTTCGATTGTCACTTTTGCAAATAAATAATATGTAGGTAGGTATGTTATGTACATACATAGTACACATTATACATATAACAATGATTGGTTTTGATTAACAAATCGGTCCAAGACGAAATTATTTATATCAAACACCTTCGCTGGGTATTACATTAGATACATTTGTATTAATAGTCTTAATCAGTTTACTCCTTGATAGGTCTATATTCAGTTGTGCGCTTTTCTTTTATGTACTATGTATAATATGTTTTAGATGCAGCATGCCTTTTGCTAAATGTGAAAAAAGCGAATACATTCTAATAATAGCGAAAGCCCCTTCCGTTTCCTTGCTTTCGTGCAGATATTAAAGCTAGATCATTTATGTTAGTTTTGCTAGAAATCCGTTCAATTTATACTTGAATGCATAATGGGGCCTTACTAATAACCATTATCGTAATATAATAATAACCTTCAACTTAAAAATGTTGTCACAATTTATAATAAATGTAATATGGAAAATGTTGGAGTCTATGGCCGAACTTAATGTCGAGCAGCTACTTCTCTGGACGGAGCGGTCCATGATTCGGTTGTTTGGTAATGTTAAACGCATGTGCTCAACCAGGAACCCATGACGTGCTATAGAATCCGTGCTATCAAGCAGGCATCCTCTGTGACGTTAGGCAATAACGCCCAAATCGATCTGGAAATAACGCTCAAAACACAACAAGATGGAAATAAAACCCAAAAATAATTTGCGCTTTAATACGTATGGGGGGCATGGTGCCCCCTGCAACCCCCCTGCTTGGGGTTTCTGTCAGATTTGGAGTATGTGTCAAATTGGATACATTGAAGGTTTTTTTGCAGTACAAATTTATTGCCTAACGCCATCCTGAGTAGGTAGACCCAGGATGAGATGGTTAGATCAAGTCCATAATCTCTCCTCTACCCTTGCGAACCTAACGAACCAAAAAATGCGTATTAATGTACTTTTGTCTTTTAAATTTTCCCAATATTTTTCGAACGTTTCCCGAGAACTACAGCTATATGTACGTATACCAACATACGCTCCCAAACGAAAAAATCTTGTGTTTTGAAGATGATTCCGTATGTCTCTGCATTACTTATGAATTTAGACACTCCCCACAGGATTTTCAACTAATAATGATGATAATGATTTGATTATTAATTTAAACTTCTCCACAAACATGCGAAAATCAGTTTTAATACCTACATTCGTTTAAAAAATGTGTAGATATTTCATACCACGATGCTTTTAGTGTTAAAAAGTGAGGAGCTATACCAACAATTTTCTAATATGTAACTACATACATATCATAATTTTTGTATCGGGCATTAGTGGTTTGAAAAATGCATTTGTTGTAAAACCTTGTACCGCCTATATGTATCCTAAATCAAAGATTAAAACCAAATAAACCAATTTTTTTTTGCAGCAAAAGGAAAATACATTGGATCACCATGCAACGATTTTAAATGTGAAACTAGCCTCTTGCATGTATCCTGTGACAAGGAGACTCTCTTATGTAGCTGCCAAAAAAACTATCCAGTCGTAATCGGACTAACAAAAGGCTGCGATAAGCGTGAGTATATTTATTTATTAAATTGCATCTTAACTGTAATTTTGAATGGTATTTAGCTAAAAAGCTTGGCGAACAATGTTTTTATCATGAAACCTGCATCTATAGCGATGAAAACTCCCTATGTGTTCAAGTACGCCACAATGCGCGTTGTCAATGTGCTAACGGTTATCATTCAGTTAGCTACACGAAGCCCACAAGAAGAGTATTTTGCACCCAAGGTTTGTATTCATTTATAACAAAATTTGCAACTAGGATGTATAAGAATGATTCATATTTATAGACATCGATGAACTCACGTCGGACCTTCCAACCCTATTGGGTGTGTCGACTGGTATCGCTGTGTTAGCTGGTTTAATTTGCATGGTATTGCATTTGTTCAGTAAAACAAAATATCCTCGCCATCGGAATTTTGGCGACGCAAATCTCCCCCCGCCAATTATGTATTCCAGTGATACAGGTAACGCGAGGGACTAGACCTCCACCTCCTCCACACCCCTCAATCATCTTCTGCGAATATGATATGTTGATCGTCTTCAGGTATCCCACTCACAGTTCAATCCGGACGGCCTTCTTCACGTTCCAGTATGCGTTCCAGCGGATCGATCGGTTCCTATGGCAATCGGCGTTCATCAAGCACCATGCAATCGGGCTCCGGTGGCGGCTCGAAGGGTATATTGGTGTCAACATCACGAACAGGTGCGGCTAGATCAGCCGCCATATTGCTTATATCGTGTCACATTTCTGCAATTAGAAAAAACAAAAACCAACCAGACAATGGTGGTAGTGGTGGTGGTGGTGGTGGTGAAGGTGGTGGCTTCGGACTCCTTCACGATAGCACAATGACCAAACATTTACAAAAACAATTGAACCATCAAAGGCAGTTACTTAATTTAGAACTATCCCCAGCTAAAAACAATAATAGAATTAGAACAATGTTGGGCATGAACGGAATTAATAATAGATCCGATGATGACGATTTGAATAGTTTAGAAAATGGAAGCGTGCAAATCGGCGCACTGCCAACCCCAGCCAGTGACACGCCTAGATTCGCGGTAAAAACCCTCCTCTTCTCAATTCATCTGATCAATTTTTGTTTCTAATTCTCCTTATAATTTATTTTTATATTAAAACAACAACATTCTCAAATTAGGTTTGTCATGTGTACCTACTTATTTTATTTGATTTGAGAATTATATTTTTTATTTTTTGGTAAAAATGATAGCAACAGAAAAACTGCAATAATGTTATGTACATGAAGAATATTTGCAATCATTTTGTCCGGAATTTTGTGTTAAATCTTGTATGTTAAAAATGTAATTTCTCGCATATAGCATAAATATACAGTGATCCTGATTTGAATATGTTGTCTTATCAGTGTTATGTGTTTCTTTTGTACTTATGTAATAATATAAGTATTTATTTCAAATGTTTTATGTTCACCCTTTACTATCCTTATTATACATTATCGATGTATACACTAACCTTAAAGTACACTATTTATACATTGAAACAGTACCTAAATATACTTTTGTTGAAAGGAAATTTTTAGTATGATTTTCAACAAAACACACAGTTGACAAGTGTTTTTCGTTATTATTTACTCATGAAACATTATTATAAATACTTCTCCGCAAATTCATTTTATACATGTGTTTTATTTAGACTTTTAACAGAAATGTTAACACAAGAGCAATATGGCGGTGAATATGTTTAAAAGGATTTTATTACCTACGTATTTCAAATATTTAGTATATCCAACAAAAAAATTGTTGAAATATCAATTTTCACATTTTTTAACATATTTTTCTTACATTATTCAACTTTGTAATTATACCTAACAACACATTTTTTTTTTGTTATTCTCTTAGAATCAATATTTTTTTTTTTTGTTGAATAAAACAAAAAACACATTTTTATACAAGACATGTGCTTCTTATACAAAAGTTTGTTTTATATTCGCTCCGATCTATATACCTACCTATGCATTTTAACGTCTAAAGTGTATGCATTTTTGGCTTTTAAATGTTAAGTTTGTATACCTACGAGATGATCATTTTGGTCTTGACAAAATTTCTCCAGCTGAATGTTTGTATTTTTATCTTTCTAACTAAGTTCTAATTTTCAGCTATATTTTGTGGAAAAATTTACGCTTTTTTTAGTTTTAAGAGCAGCAGACATTTAGTTTTTGTATTGTATATAATGTATGTATGTACCTATACAAACCATTCTCATCAATCCAACTTTCAGCTTCCTTTTCATTTTGAATCAGGGCAGTTCACTTAAATATTTTTGGCTTTCTAAATCATTTCAATGGACTAAAGCTGATTAATAATAGCCTGACCGAAAGACTTAATGTGACACTTGTGTACACTTGTATAATTATGTATAACATTTATTACGTACCAATGATATTTTCTTGAATTGCCTGCCTACTTTTGGAACTTATGCACACTGATTTCGGTTTGGCCGTGGCCTAGTTGCAATTTTCAGTGACTGGTATCTGAGATAGACCAAATAGGTGTGCATAAAGCCTTATGCTTTTTTACCTTAATAATTTAAAAGATATATTCGCATTCGCAAAGAAAAAAAACATGCTATATATTTTCAGTTTAATTATTAAAGTATTTCCGTTATTATCCTTGTTGTAATTATTATCGTCACAGGTTCTCGACGACCAAGTCTAGCATCCGTTCATAGCACAAGTTCATCAGTTCGTAGTTATAGTATGATGCGTTTCGAAAAAGAAACACAACAAAAGGAGTTGCGCCAAGAAATGAAACTGAGACTAGCACGTTTACAGCACCAGCAGCATATGAGCCAAAATAAGCCCCAAATCGTTATTGGGGATTCCTTAGTCCAACACCATGGTGCCATTGCAAGAGTTACTGTGCCAACTCCGAGCCCGTTAACGCCGAATTCAACAGATGAACTATTACCTTCCGTGGATGAAACTCAAGAAGTGAGTTCATTTTCTATATCAAATTACATAATTTCAATATTATACCTTTAATTTAAGTTCCCTTCCAAATCGGAAGATGTTACAATCTCAAACGCTTACCAGGGTCCTTGTACCTCTTCAACAGAAGCCCTCTGAGAGACATACAATGTATAACAAATATAAAAAAAAGTCGCAATAGATCAATAGATGAATTTTATACGAATTAAATGTAAGTGTGGAACAAGCAAACGCAATAAATCAAATTGGCATACGTGCATAACGTACAATGTATCATAATAAAATTAAGCAAACGAACGAACGAAAAAAGTATTAGCTATGTATTGTTTATTGAGATTGAATGATAATGCAACGTGAGTATAATTAAGATTAGAATAGAACGAATTGTATAGCAACTGGTTAAAAATAATTTTAACGAGACGCAAAATCGTTTTGTTATATATTTTTGCTTCTCTTAATAAATTGGAATTTTAAAACTAATTTAATTTTATTTTTAAGCTAGCTGCTTAAATGAGAATTACCCGATTTCTATTGAATAATAAATATGAAACCAATGAAACAATATATTGAATGTTATGAATCACTCTATCTATAATATGATGACGATCAAACTGTTTACTAACTAAATTGGCGTTATAATAATAAATAGCGCCAAAATAAATAGTCATGAAATACTATCAACCACCCGTTATGAAAGGAATTACCTACACATTTGGACTATTTTTGTAATATACATATGTACATACAAACTTCTATGATGTTTTTATTTAGGGTGGTAATTATGCACACCTATCTAAATCCAATTAAAGCTAAATCATAATAGAATTATGCTAGTGTCAAAAATGGTCGAAAATCTACTTCAGTTCTAAAATCGAAACGAAAGAAATTTGCCTTCGGTATAAGATTAATCTACTCGAATATTCTGCTTCTATTGAGTCGTAATTGAGTTTCATAAGAATAATAGTAATATGTCATAAAAAGTAGGGTGAGCATTTATACAAGCTTCCAATGTCCAGAGCCATCGCCAAAACCAAAAATGTCAGACTAACAACTACAACCAAAGCATGATACATGAGCTGAGCAATATATTCCTTGAAACTCAGAAAGGGAGTTCTTTTTTTTTAATTTTAAATTCTCTAGAATGTATTTTACATCTGCAGATACTATTTTTACATTTAAAAAAATATAACGAGTAATGAGTAGTTCCCTTCTATTTCCAAAGCTTTGTTCGGTAAAAAGGAATTGTATAGTGCATACTGCATACATAGTCCAAAAAATAGAGATTATAAAATACTAGAATGTTCTCCATCAAATACATTCAGTGAAAATGCACTTTGATATAAGTAGTTTTGTTTTTAGAAAGTGGTATAACGCTCTTTGATAGTTTTTCGAAACATATTTTGTTTCTTATTATCGGTACTCGAATGAACCTTCTAAGTCTTATGCCTTTCGTTATATGGGATACCAAGTTTGTGTGCGAACGTTTCTTATTTGAAGATTCGAATGCCTTAAATTTGTTGAAGCAGGTGTCATACCAAAAAATTCACAATACTCGTAGCAGTACCTATTCGTTATATAATAAATGTCCAATCAATACGAACTAAATTTTAAATAAAAATGGAGTCATACAGATGTAGAATATACTCTCAATTTAAATAAAATTATCATTATTATAACAAACTTACTAAAAATCGTTCGATATAGAAACACTCACTTACGTTTTCGAGAACAAAATTAGATAGCAAATTTATCGAATGTTGGTTTTGGTTTTCCTTTTGTGTTATGGTGCCTTCATAATTTAATAGATGATAATATTGTAAAGTATAATTTTTAAACAATGCAAGCGAACTCTGTACAACGTTAAACAAACAACTGAAGAAGCACTGGTAAAAACAAATAAATATAATATTCTCGTTAAGATTATCACTTAATTATCAAAGGCCTAGCAAATTGTATGTTACAAGGAATTGTTTAACCCAATATTTTTTTTTATTGTTTGTTACTATATAGTTATATACCCAACTAGTTATCTTAGGTATTCGTATAAATTGATGTTATTATTAGTATGATTTGCCACATAGTTTAAATATAATTAAGATGTTTGATCTAAATAATATAATCAAAAGTACTTCAAGAAATGCGAGCTTTGTAAGTTGAATCTGCATTGGTTTTTATACAGTTATGTGATGCGACAAATACCTACACATGATTGTAGGTACTATAATCATCTTGCAAATGCTGTTAAGTAAGAGAAACGTTATATACTATAATAATATAAATGTACAGATTAAGTGTTGAATTTTAATTCAAACAATTACATACATGTACCTATTTTAGAACAGATTTAATGTATATTACAGATTGTGCATCACTCATATTTTTTTGACATTCCATATTTTAAAATAAAATCGATATCAATAAAAAAAAAGAGTAGGTATATGTGAAATATTTTAGCATAATATTTCATTTAAATACAGACTGACATTTTGATAAAAATTTCAACTGATAATTAAGAATTGATACGAATATTTGCATTCAATTGTTTACGTTTGTGTATAATTTAATTTTTCTCAAATTCATTAAATTTGTTCCAAATTAATTTTATTTAATTATTTCAAATGAAAAGTAAAATTAAAAACATATAAATGATAATCGTCTTTCAGTGAAAACAGGCAATGTGATTCTTTAAGAGAAAAACTTACGAAAACGTTAAGCAACGCTTTTGTAGTAACTTACTATGAAAAATGACAGATGCATTCTATAAGGTCGATGTTATTACTTTGAACAAAATTAAAATGGGCCCGGTTGCTTTATCATAACAGTGTTTAAAATTATAAGGAGAGGACCATTCGTAGTTAACTTCAATGCCTTTTGAAATTATTTAAAAAATAATAACAAAGGTGGACTAAACTAGTAATATGTATTAACAATTAAATATGTAAGAGCAGATGGTAAATATTGTTTGGGAAATAATATATGGGCTGAGCCCACACAACGCATGCTTTCCCACGAAAGTCGTGTCGGGCGAGTAGAAGAGAGAAGGGATTTTCGGTGTAATCTACCCTGCTTTTCTCAACTAACCTAAAAATCTACCTATCTCGGCCAACACGACTTTCATGGAAAGGAAAGTGTGGCCCAGTCCTATGTATACATTTCTATTTTATACCATTGTAGTCATTGTTACTTTTTTTTAAGACACCACTACTGATGATGACCAAATTGTTGTTTTGTCCGACTTTATCCGCGTAACTGCGTAAAATAAATGGTCACCGTAATTTGAATTTATATTTCTACGTATTATTAGGGAAAGTAAACTGATTAGAATTAAATAGAATTAAATAGGTACTAAACAATTATTGATAAATTAACCGGGTCTTACGGTAATCTTTCACTGAATTAGTCAAAATCATAGTATAAACTCAGACGAGTATTCATCAATTGTTGGGCATCTATATTATACAATGCATTATATTAAGTTATTCCATTTTTCATTACTACTCTAGACAATAAATTAGAAAGCATCATTTTATTTTTTTATAATTCATTTTGAATCGTCAGTCTCATAAATTCTTACCTTTCATTTTAGTTTTAAAACTCTTAATAGAAAGTACCTATATCATCGAAATGTACAACATATCGAACATTTTCTCAAAAAAGCGTTAAATAACGTGACAACAAAAACGTATCGAAGAAAATAGATATATTCAACAATGTAACTACACAATTCAAAACATTATGTGCAGATGCATAGATATAGTAATATTATTTAGATTTAAACATTTGTGTTTTAAATGAAATTAATAACTGATTTATTGTGAAATTACAAAACAAGAGATGCAAACAAAAAGTATATACCTATTATATTGTTATTTGTCAGCAAAGGCCAGTAATAAATAAATTCGAATACATATTTACATATAGGTGTTTTATTGTTTTATCTATTTGGTTATTTAATTTAATCAACCTCTTCAATTGTGGGTCCACCAGAAGAAGACGTATTTCCAGATTGTTGGGGACGGGATGAGGGTGGGGCACCGCCTTGGTATAATCTTGTTATAATGGGATTGCATATGTTTTCGATTTCCTTTTGTTTATACTCGTACTCTTCTTTTTCCGCCTGCTGGTTGCCATCTAACCAAGAAATAATTTCGTTACATTTTTGAAGAATTGTTTGGCGATCAGATTTAGAAAGCTTTGTTTTCATAGTTTCTTCATCTATTGTGCTTTTCATTTGGAAACAGTATGATTCCAAAGCATTTTTACAATTAATGCGTTCCCGTTGTTTTTCGTCATCATTTCGATACGCCTCGGCTTCATTGACCATTCTTTCAATGTCTTCTTTGCTCAAGCGACCCTTATCATTTGTAATAGTGATTTTGTTTTCCTTCCCGGTTGACTTTTCAATAGCTGTTACATTTAGAATACCATTGGCATCTATATCAAAGGTAACCTCAATTTGAGGCACACCACGAGGTGCTGGGGGTATACCACTTAACTCAAACTTTCCAAGGATATTGTTATCTTTAGTCATGGCGCGTTCGCCCTCGAATACCTGAATCAGAACACCTGGTTGATTATCGGAGTATGTTGTAAATACTTGAGCTTGTTTGGTTGGGATGGTGGTATTTCTTTTTATAAGAACCGTCATTACTCCACCGGCGGTTTCTATGCCTAGAGAGAGCGGTGTCACATCCAACAGTAAAAGATCCTGCACTGCTTCTGATTTATCTCCGTGCAGAATTGCGGCTTGAACCGCAGCCCCATAAGCAACAGCTTCATCGGGATTAATTGATTTATTTAATTCCTTGCCATTAAAGAAATCTTGAAGCAATTTTTGGACTTTCGGTATTCTAGTAGATCCTCCAACTAGTACTATATCATGAATTTGACTTTTATCCATTTTAGCGTCGCGTAAAGCTTTAGCAACTGGATCCATTGTACCTCGGAATAAGTCGCCATTTAGTTCTTCAAATCGAGCTCTTGTAATTGATGTATAAAAATCGATTCCTTCGTACAGAGAATCAATCTCAATGCTAGCTTGTGTTGATGCGGATAGTGTACGTTTAGCCCTTTCACAAGCAGTCCGTAAACGACGCAACGCTCGCTTATTTGTTGTCAAATCTTTCTTATGTTTCCTTTGGAATTCCTGAACAAAATGATTAACCATGCGGTTATCGAAATCCTCTCCTCCTAAATGAGTATCGCCAGCAGTGGACTTTACTTCAAATATGCCGTCTTCAATAGTTAGGATACTAACATCGAAAGTTCCGCCACCAAGGTCAAAAATGAGAACGTTTCGTTCGGTAGCACCTTTTTTGTCCAATCCATAAGCAATGGCTGCTGCGGTTGGTTCATTAATTATTCGAAGAACATTTAAGCCGGCGATTGCTCCAGCATCTTTAGTGGCTTGACGTTGCGAATCGTTGAAATATGCTGGCACTGTTATTACAGCATCAACGACCGTTTTCCCCATGTACGCTTCTGCGGTTTCCCTCATTTTAGTAAGAACCATTGAAGATACCTCTTCGGGGAAAAATGATTTATGTTCACCTTTATATTCTACTCGAATTTTTGGTTTGCCGTCATCACTGACTACCTCAAACGGCCAATGTTTCATATCGCTTTGTACTGTCGCATCTTCAAATTTGCGCCCAATTAAACGTTTGGCATCTGAAAATGAATAAGTCTTTCAGTATAAAAGCAACTGAGAGAAGTATTGCACTGTCTTTATTTGCACAAGAAAATAAAACAGTACGATTTTGAATGCAACATTTTTAATCAGTTTTTTTTTCTAATAACATCAAAACAAACAACAAACAGTGAGAAAACATTGAAATATTGTTTTTCCTCCGTCCATTGCAATATGGATATACGAACACATAAAACGTATAGATGTAGCTGCATAATCAAATTGCACTCGAAGCAAATTCTGAAGCTGAGACGACAGAGGAAAAACACAAAAACAAATGGATAAAATTAGCATCTAGAACATAACAGAGGCTATAATATCTATTTTTATCATGTGCACTTAGTTTTCTTTTTTGCAGCCACCTACCTATAAATTACAGAATTTTCTTGATCGAAATCTTATTTGTACGGCATTTTATACATCTATGTATAATTAGCATTCATAAATACTTTACGTAGCAAGTCCACATGAAAAGCATTGTACACTTACCAAAAATTGTATTGTTGGGATTTATTGCCACTTGATTTTTTGCAGCATCTCCAATCAGACGTTCCGTATCAGTGAACGCCACGTATGAAGGGGTGACCCTATTGCCTTGATCGTTGGCAATAATTTCAACTTTGCCATGTTGAAAAACCCCGACACACGAATATGTAGTTCCAAGATCAATGCCAACAGCCGGAACCTTAGCCATACCTAGAAACTGGTTCTATTTGATTTTAATGTTGTTGATTATTGTGCACGTTATGCGAGTATATTACATAATTAACGAACCTTGATCAAAATGCAAATCTATACAGATATAGCGATATTACAATAAAAATTATTACAAATGTAACGATTCGCAAAAATTCAATGGTTTTATCTTTTTGCAGCTCCACTGCGTCCACTGGATTTTGTCCAAGAGAGTTTCAGTTAGAAAATACTTTATAGTTTCAATTTGTAGCTAGAATTACTTAAAAATATGTAGCGAAGTTTCACACTATTTCAATTTGAACTGATCTTCTGAAAAATCGCGAGTAGAATGATGTGCAACTCGATCAGAATTCACAACTATAATGAATTTTGTTATGGGAAATCAACACTCTCGTTGGCAATGAAGATGAAAATTAAATTCAAAATAGTCACACTTTACGTCACTGAAACTTAGGAAATATATGAGAGAAAACTATATAAAAAACAGCATCGTTGAAGTTTTTTTTAATTCATTTGTTCACATGTAGGTATCTCTGTTTCCTCTTCCTGTCATTTCCTGCTATTCTTAATAGGAATTTATACCAACCTATCAGCAACACTGATTGCAATGAGTTTACCATCTCTGTGTTTTAGGTTTTATTAAAGCAAGCGGTGTTGCCATTTGGAAATTCTAATATGCTTAATCCTAAAATTCGACGTTTTCCATAAAAAGCTGTGTGTCAATTGAACTAATGCCCTTTGTGTAAGGCAACTACCTGCAACTACAGTTGATTTGGCTCTTGGTTTTATGTAATTTAAAATTCCGTATTGTCCGCATTGTCATACAACCTTGAAAAAAAGATGTCTGGTCAAAACACAACAAAGATGGCAGTGGTTGTCTGTTGTGTGAAAGTTTAGTTGAATTGAAGACAATACAATAGCGGCATAAATAATGACCTCTGGCTAATTTTCTGTCGCTATCGTGGTGAAAAATGAAAAATATTTCAGCTGTCGGAAATATAGGATAATAAATTATCCTTATAAGTAGGTTAAATTTTATGCTAAATTAGCAAATCTCTGTTTTAAGATTATAGTTTAGTAAACTTCTCTTTTCAACACTTTTATAAATTTCCGAAAATTAGTCGAATTGACACATCACTGCCTTCGAATTCCAAACTTTTTGCCGCCAACGAAAATACCCTCGGGGCAGAATTGTCAAAGTTTATTCGCGTTCCACAAACTAGGGAATAAAACATAGGAAATAAAACGTAAAAAATGGCCGAGACTTGGAAAAGAAGGCTAAAATCGTGTGATCCATTGACATACTATACATGGACTGCTAGCAGCCAATTTTTCGTTGAAGCAAAATAAGCACTAGCTCTTTTGGTTCACGGCGGAGAGAAACGAAAACACTCAAATGTCATCGAGCAATTCGTGCGATGTGGTTTGTGTCGAGGTTTGTGTGTTATAGATCGTTTGAAATAATTTGATAAAGTCGTTATTTTTGCGCAGTTGCAATGTTTCTACGATGGATGGCACTGTGTTCTATGTAAAAAAAATGGCAAAGGCGCGAAAATCTTTTTCCTACTTTCGCCGCACTGAACCAAAAGGGCTAGTGCTTATGTTTGCTTCATTTTTTCTCGCAGGTTTGTATGAAACTGACATTTCACTAGCAGTCCATGTATAGTACTATGTCAATGGTGTGAGCACTGTGAGCAGTGCCAAAAGTTCCAGAGTTCGGAAGGGCGCGCCATATTTCAGATCACGAAATGGAGCAAAATATTGATCAGTTTCTTTTTTGTTATGGGATTATAACTCCGAGTCCAACTATACGCAGAAAGTCCTCGCGAATTTTTCCTTCGTATATACAATACGAAAAATAGCTCGGAAAATAGCCAAAAAATATTTGTTCGAAAAAAAAACTATTCTAGTTACATAGCAACACTGGTAATGGAATGCAAAAAAAAAATGGAAAATAATATGCAGGTGCTATGAACTGTCACTGTCAATGTATTTTTAATTCCTTCCCCAAATTTCTGGGTGGACAAATTCGGCTCCTTTTTTAATTCTCAATAAAATTATGAATGAAATCATATAAATTATTAAAAACCAACTAAACAAGTAAATCTCGGATTTATAACTTCAAAGCTAGAAAATGGTGAGCACACTGTGCTATTGACATCGGCAATTATCTTCGGCTAAGTAGTCTAGATTTGTGTTAAGTGATTCTAATTTATTTTAAACTCTGCACCCGCCCATACATACATGCTCTTACAAATTAAGATTTTCCAAAAATAGCATATTTTCATCTTACTTCTATTTCTGTAGGCAGTTTTAGGCGCTCAATTAGTTTTAACACTTGTCATGGTTAGTGTGATTCAAAAGTTTACTCCACACTTCTCATTCGCAAAATGGATACTTTGCTCTACTGGCCTTTATCGATACCTTCATCCAACTGATGCTGAACTTCGAACTAAGGCTGGAGTTCCTAAAGAGAAGCCCAGCAAATCGAAAGGCAGCCACCAGAAGCATGCTGCTCCAGATAAAACTAGTTCGACTTTTCACATACCGAGAGCAATTGAAGTTCAATTAGAAACTGCTCCAGTTACCCAAGTCGATGTTGTTCATTTAAGGTATTTTACAGAATACCAGTGGTTGCTGGACTTTAGCCTCTACGCTGGAATAGTTTATGTTATTTCGGAGGTACGCCCTTGAAGTTATTGGTACCAATGAAGTTATACGTTTTTTGTGTATGCTTTTCAGATTTATCACTTTTATTTTCCACTGAAGACAGAAGTTAATCTTAGCATGGTTTGGTGCCTTCTTGTTGTATTCTTCGCCTTGTAAGTAAATTGCGTAACGTTTGTAATTAAATGTAACCTCTTTACATTTCAGTAAGCTTCTCGTTTCGCTGACAGTTCTGTACTTTCAATCTGAGGAATCTATCGGTGAACGATCTATGTGCATTGTAGCTTGCTTAGTTTACCTATTAATTGCAATGGTTGTTCTCATTGTCGATGAAAGTATGCTGGAGACCGGTTTGGAAAACGCTTACTCCAGCTTTAATCAAAGTGCCTCTAAATTCCTCACGGAACAGGGACTTCCTTCTTCGTAAGTTGAATTCTTATTATGTTGTTGGCTTTTTTTCATTTCAAACGTATAGCGGACCAGCATCGAAAATTGTAGTTAAATTTTTTATTGCAATTGGATGTGGAGTTCTGGGGTCTCTATTCACATTTCCGGGACTAAGAATGGCCAAAATGCACTGGGACTCTCTTAAGTAAGTCCTTTGTTTATTTGTTTGTACGTGGGAAATCATTTAAGCAAATATTTTCTAGGTACTGCAAAAATAGTCGCTTTATGCAGGTGCTCTTGAATATAAGCTTTATTTTACCATTCGTATTGGTGATACTTTGGATTCGTCCCATTAGTAGGAACTATTTGACAGTTCGTGTTTTCGAGGGCATGGATAAGCCGCTGTAATTTAAATACCAGATCAAACTAAAACGCACATTAACATTTTATTTTTAGCCTGCAGTCACATGTTTTTGAAACTATTCGGCTGCTTTTAGTCATTTTGACTGTGGTCCTCAGATTTATATTGATGCCAGTTTACTTGCAGTCTTACCTAAATATCGCCCAAGATAGAATCGAAGACTTACGTACAGAAGCGGGGAGAATAACCAACCTAGATTATCAAAAAAAGGCAAATTGTTTTCGTTGCATTTTAAGTTCTTGTAACTATGTATTTTTACACAGATATCTTCGATTTTCTATTACCTCTGCGTCGTTACACTGCAATTCGCTGCACCGTTGATTATATGCTTATATTTAACGCTTATGTACAAAAGCTTGGGTGGCTTTAGTTGGATGGGACTGTTCACTGAAAGTGTCTTACAAAATGAATGCTCCGCAGAAGATCCATCAACGCTGGCAGTTGCAAACATTTTAAAAGAAATTGATGGCAGTGGTGTGGGGGGAGTTAGGGAAGAACATGAATTCAACATTCTTGAGTCGGCACAAAATATGCAAACATCGTGGATTAGTCTGAAAAGTGTAAGTAAACAGTAATTATACTTGACCGCGTTTTCATTAATTCTCAATCAATCAATCCTCTCAAATGTAGGTGTTTACAACTGAAGTGTACAAAGGCTTTCTGGGTTTCGCAACCTGGTGGAGTTATTTTACGCTATTCGCCACATCTTCACTCGGAATCGTGTATCAGTCTTATTTTACAAAAACATAAGAACGCTGTATCCCTTTTTGTAAACAAAAACCAAACTAATCAAAATAAAATAGATAAGATAGACAAAATGCACATATAAATATTTAATATATTTGCCATATTATCAATAATTATAACAGTAATACCGTACAGTAATATAATGTAAGAAAATGCCTAACTCTAGGTGATTAAATTATTTAAATGCATTGCTCTTGCTTGTAGACGGCGTGGAAAGCATTTCGAATGAGTACATAGGGGAAACATGATTCGAGTAGGTCCATTGTGAGGAAAGGTGACTGCTTCACAATCTCATCGAGGAGCAAGTAAATCGATTCACGGTTGCGTGTAGCTTCTTTGTCAGATTCCTGGCCAAGTCGCAAGAGCGAGGAACTGGCCAAGGCAAGAAACTCCTTCATGCGGTCTTCGATGTCTTTCTGTCCGCAAATGGTGAACAGGGCTCCAAAAATGTTATTTATTGCTACCGCCATGCAGTGTGTATTGTTTGAGTGTCCGTCCATTGAAGCGCGATAAAAGGAATTATCATTGCGAGCTAATTTTGGAATCGATACTGCAACAAATACCATCAAAAGACAGGCAATAAGATGTTCACCTTCATCAAATTCGGGTTTTTTAGATTTTAGTGTTGTAGCCAGTGTAGGATCTACTTTGCACTGTAGACCAGCCGCAGATGCCATTTCCGAAGCAACTTTTATTTGGTCACCACCAGGTAAATGCTCTTGGAAATCCTTCACTGAGCTTAGTAGAAAGGGTATCCTCTTCTCCAGCACATCGACCAGCGATTCATGAACCAAGTTTCTGAAGCAGAGTATGACCCCGATTATTGTCATCCGTTGTAAGACGTTGTCGACGTGTTGCAGCCTCTTGAATTGATCTTTCATCACTTCTGGCTTATCAAAACTAGTTCGAAGTGTTATAAGAACCTCCTTGTTTAGCCCAACCAGGCTTTTCAGTTCTTGGACTTGGTTCGCTATATGCCACATGAGAGTCTCATTTAAAGACTTTATTCCATAGGGTCCAACAAGCTCAGACAGCGCTCGCAGTTCATTTAAATCGGAAAATTCTTGTGGATTGAACGGAACACATCCTTCCGGTGAAATGGCTACAAATGCCTTCTGGTTCATAGAGTACACAATATTACCAGCACTCACACGACGTAACAGCACTTCGCTATACCAAGTGTTGTAAAGAGCAGCGATCGTTTTTTCTCCATGCGAATCAAGGCTCTGAGTTTGTTGCAGTAAGCAATTATTAAAAACTCTTGTTATATCGATATGCACATAATTTTCAACCGTCTGTAGAACATTCATATATGCTCGTACCGAAGCCAGCAATTCAGACGGCTTGGCAATTTCCATTGTTTCCTGATTAAACATAACCATACCAACTAAGTCGCGCGAAAAGCGGTGTTCCAAGTTCTGACAAAGGTACTCGCGCGGTGCAAATGCAAACTCCCACACGTTTACTGTAGGACAGTAGTTAATTGCAAAGCAAAGTTCTGTCAGTGCCATATGCAATTTATCCATTGTCGTCAAGTCCTCGCGGGTTTTTCTATAGCTCTCATCACCCGGCTTTCTAATATCGTCAAACTGTTTCTTAGACTTATCTTTCTTTTTGCGAGTAGATGCTACTGACAAAATCTTAGCACAATGTTTTGGCAAAAGTGCGTCAGCCATAGTACACTGTTCGTCGCAAATTGTGGTGATAATATTTTTGGCCTCTTTTGCCATTTCCTCTAGAAATATGTTAACAACGCTCAGTGAACGTTCTCTGATATGATGGCGTTCTTCTGGACACATTTCATGGGTGCAATTCTGGAAGTGACTGCAAATCAATGGAAAAGCGATGATATACCGATTTTGAGCTGGAAATTCAAGACACATGTGAAACTGGTCATCGAACATTTTATTATAGAAGCAGAAAATTGAAAGATCGGATGTCTCAACTAAAATTTCATCGAGGTTATCGACGACTCTTGTATGGAATACCATAGAGTCCAGCAGGCGCGCAATATCAGCATTTTCGGCAATGCGAAGCGCTGCCTTCCCAACGCTCATGTAAGTTTGTAAGCGAAACCAATCAAGTCGAAATGCTCTAAAATCAAACAATTCATTCTCTTCCACTTGTTTAACGGTTAAATTCGAAGCGGTGTTGAAGAGTGACGAAAAAATGATACTTTCATCTTCAGGGCACACCTGAAGGTTTTGCATTTGGATGTTGAGATCTGTTGAATCGAAGCCAGATAAATACTGTACGTAATATCGTTGCATAACTTGGCTGTATTTTCGCACTAGAGCACGCAGTTCTTCCATATGAAATAGCAGTTCGGGCAATTGGCGATCAACAAGGTCTTCATTACTCTTTCCTTTACTTTTTACCAAGGGTGGGTTGTCATTATGTCGCAGTAGCCATAATATTTCATCACGAGCTAAACACAAACCAATGAAAATAAATATAGCCTTTGGTCCGAGCAAACCCGGTTGGTCAGTCATAATGAGGGCCAACTCCTTCAGAGCTGTGCGTAAGAATTTTCGGCGCTCGCGATGAACTAATGCAGCTTTTTGAATGGCTGTGGTGTATGCGTCTTTAATTTCGTTTATACGCTTGCTATATCCTTTAATGCCATCAAATGTGTTTTGTATATACTGATGAATTTGTAAGACTTCGTCGCGAAAGAGTGCCACAACCCAACTGGATTCCAATGTGGACAACCACATTTTGTTCACTTCCGTATATTGCGCCAACATCTGATGATTTAACAAGAGGCCGAAAATTATCCACCTGTCCATGGTCTCCAAAGAAATGTATTCACACGACATGGTGTCTGTGCGAACGGCTTTAAGCAAAATAGCTGGATTTCCGACCAAACTGAGCTTTTGCATTTCTCGCCATTTGTCTGCTGTCGAATTTCGAAGTGGATAGATGACGGTCAACGAGCGAAGTGCATTAGCCAAAAGCCGTTGATGGGGAATAAATTCTTCAGATAATTTTTTTAGTGGAATTTCATAATCCAAAATCATTTGACCGAGCCTGGGAAAACCGGGGTCGCTTTGATTGTGTTGCAGCTCGTGTGCGGCATTGTATAACCCTAAAACGGCTTTACGGTCTTCGACACGTGAAAGGACAATCATTAATGAAACATACGTTACCACCAGATCCAAGTAATTTTTTGTTAATTCAAAGTTGAGTGTGATATCAAGATGAATTTGGCAAGCATCCATAGTGGTAAGCAATTCGCAGACATTGTCCTTGAAATCCAAAAGATCAACGAATGTATGGTAATAAAGCGACAGTGACTTTATTATTTCTGCTTTAATATTAACAATAGCTCCAAGGCCCTTCACATCAATATTTGGAAATCGTTTAACTATAAACTTAATAGACGACTCGAGAGATTTTTCGGAAAGAAACCCGGGCTTTGATTTGGTATCACCACATGCCTTTTTAATGTTATAGATGCGAGTAAGAATGCCAGTGCCGCGGTCGTTAAGAATAATCAATTTTTCGGCAATTTTTTGTTGATTAGGATAAATTGGGCGAGCCATTTTGATAAATAGAAGCACTATGCAGTCGTTGAATAATTATTTTGTTTGTATACATATGGGAATGACCCCACCTATTATCGGAAAAAGCTTGATTCTCTAGAAACAACTAAACTTTTTTTCTAGCTTAATACAACACTTTTTGATAAATTAATTATTGCGAATTAGTCCGATGAAATTTATTCAGAATTTAATGCTCTTATTTTTACAGAAAATTAACTAGGAAAAAACATTTTCTGACTCGGTAAAAATTAAAACTTTGCAATGGCAGGCGAATGACGGTGACGTATACTTTGACAGTGGAAATTAGTTGTGTGGTGTGATATCGATAACATAAAATCGATTTTACTATTATTTTGGTCTGTTCAGCAAAGTACATCACTGACTGGATCGATTCTCGTTCTGCGATACTGTGAAGTGAAGTGTTTTCACAATTATTGATAATTTCCGACATTAGGCGTGTTTTATTGCACGTCTATCTCAGTAAAGTAAAGTAAAATTTTCAGCACGTAATTACAACGACTATAGGCCTGTTTTATTGGAAAACTACCTCAGTGAAGTAAAGTAAAGTTAAATCTTGAGCACGCAATTACAATAACTATATAGAGTCTCGAAGTGTCGAACTGTGTGTAGTTGTTGTAGTTGCGTGTAAAAAATTCAGTTTACCTTACTTCACTGATAGATTGCCAATAAAACAGGCCTTATATAAAGTCTTAAAGTGTCAAGCAGTGTGTAGTTGTTGCAATTGAGTGTTCTGAGATTGATGTGCAATAAAACACGCTTATTATAAACTGAACGAACAAATTAAACAGAAAGCGCATAAATGGCACGTTTTATCATTTAGTACATATTTAACAGCGGTTTATAACGATGAGTTCGAGAATCGCATTGGATGTCATGTATTCGTGATGTGTTAAAATGTAAAACTGAAATTATAAATTAAACATTTATCTCTTTACAGATCCGGATCCGGAAGCGATAGACACTGAAATTCCCGTTGTTGGTCCTCGCTTCCTCACTCATGATCCGGAATTTAATCCCAAATAATAGGTGTGCAGCTTAAAATGTTTCTAATGATTTATGTGTCTTCATTTCAAAAGATGTTTTTTATTGCCAAGCTCTTAAATCTAACTGGTAATGTGCATGGACACACTATCAGACTGTGGCCATACACGCCTTCACATAAAAAGAACCTTTATGCCCATTCGAGAATCATTTCTAAAAGTGGATTTTCTATTCTTCTTTCTACTCACTCAAAACCTTTTTGTCTTCCTACAAACGACTTAAATGAACAATGATTATAAGGACACTTATTGCGTTTTGAATATTGAGAAGTGGCAGACTGGCGAGGCAAGGTTAGGTTACCATCGATTTAATTTAACCTATCATATATCATTTAAGGATACCAAATTTTTGTATTGCTAACACTGCTAGGTTTTTTACACCAAACAAAGACGTCCATTCCTTTTGAAATGTTTTGTAAGCGGAATGGCCTCTGACATGTTTTCTTAGCATTACTTATGCTCGAGTCATAAAAATCTCAAGTCTTCATTCGAAAAAAGTTACGTAATTACGTCAAAGTTTAGTAACAAAAACGACACCTTGAAAGTTGGAGCTGGAACGCTGCAATTAGGACACCAAAAATAAACCACCACACAAAAAAAAAGTCCAATTATTTTATAACACTTATTTCATTAGTATATAAATAAGTTACATAAATGTATTACACAGTTTGTTTCTTTTGATTTTTAAGGAATTAATGCATAGTAGCTAGATTCACCTTCCTAAGCTTATAAGTATAGTTAAAAATTGTGTGAGTGACCTACATCATTTGAAATACTTTTTTAACCTCGATGGTTGGAAATATAGAAAATTCAGATGTGGCTGCCCGATGCGGATGTCTTTGAAAGTATTCAGCGAGAATTTCTGTCGCCAACGTCTTAGCTTGAACTTCTATTGCTGCTCTCTGGCGATGGTGTAGTTCAACCGCTGATGCGTTATTTGACGAGCTGGTTCGCATCAAGGAAAGTGCCCAATCATGTTTCATCTTGGCTAGCTGGTTTTCCAGCTCAATAATACGTTTATCCTTAGGTTGAGGGACATAAATCGGATCAAACGACTTGAGTTTCTGTTTGATGGCATATGCCTGTAATCGCAATCGCTCGTTACGTTCTTCCAAGAGGACGCCCTTTAGAAGATTCACCTCTTGAACCAGTATCGGAGATCCTGCGGATACAATTACACTGCTGCCTACAGATACAGCTCCCGAGGGAGTCGTAACATCACTTCTCTTCGTTGAACTACCGGTGTTGAGTTTTAGTTTCTCACGCAATGTCACCTTTTCGCTCTCTAAAGCTTCTATATCACTCTGCAAGTGGTCCATAGTGTCCTCGAATTCTTTTTCCTTCTTTTTAAGCAAATCATATGTCTCCTCATACTGTCGCTTTAGTTTTTCCAATGTAATGTCATGATCATGCTGCAAAACGGATAGCTTCTTTTCGGCTATGTCTTTACGTATTTGCATTTCAGAGAGCTCGCTTTGTTTCATCTTGGCAGCCAATTTCAGTTGCTTTATGTCTGCTTCGCGGTTCTCTAAAGTAGCAGCCAGAACATTCTTTTGCTCGAGTTGCTTCTTTATAAATTGGGCGCGAAGAAGTATTGGCGATACTTGTTTCTCAGCTGCCTTAGCATTGGCTCTAGACATTATCTCATACTCGTTATCAAGAAGATACTGTGCGAGTTGAGCTAGATCCGTATTATATGGCGCCATTACGGATTTAAAGTTCTGCGACGGACCTCTATCGTCTTGCTCGTATATGCGTTCACATGCGGACGTCAATATATCCCAGAATTTTGAATGTTCTATTGTCATCTCTGCAGCGTTATCGCTTTCGATTGAAGATGTTATAGCCTGTACAGCCTGTTTTGCAGCTATGTGCAATGTAGACATAATCCTGCTGAGTGCACTCGTAATTGTACGCATAGTTTCAATTTTGTGCGGTGAAATACCGCATTTTATTACATGAAGATCTTGAGGCAGACGTCGTTTTATCAATTTTATCTGCTGCTTTATACTACCGGCGTTTTCAATAATGTACTGCATTAAAAGTATCGAGTCGCTGGTATCTGCAGTTTCCCTAATGATTGCCCGAATCATAGCTGCATCTGTAAGAATCGAATCACACGCGGATCCTAACGAGGCAACACAGTCGCGTATCATTTGAGTTTCATTGAGAAGATCTTCTCCAGCTAACAGAACTGAGTTCATAGCGTTAAAGAAAGAAACACATTTCTCAATATTTTCTGTAAAAGAATTTTCATCCAGTTGATTTAGCTTAAGTAATTCTATTATGGAATCGACTGTCTTTTCTTGCGCAATCATTTCTGGGAGAGATCCGCCAGCTCTAAGTAACGTATCAGGCTGGCATGAATTCAGCCCATACAAAATTTGATGAAGCGCACATTGAAGGTTGTGGACATAGTGTAGCAGGCGCGATTTGAAAGCAAATTGATGCACAGCGTGACCCTGAATTACAGCATCTTTGGTGCAGTTTTCTACAGCTGGGAACCTTTCTCGCGTTTGGCTCACAATTATGCCACATTTAAATACAATGCGAGCGATTAATAAAATGACTAATATAGCATCGTGGTCACCTCCGCGGTTCATAAATGAGTCTGGCATAAAGGCTGTAAGCATTTGAACTCGTTCATTGGCCTGACTTAGTTCAATCTGCCGTAGTTGAACATCAATAGCACGGGTGTATGCTTTAGATTCGGCAAACATTTGTTTATAGTCAATTGAATCGTTAGCTAATGTATCTTTCTTTCCTGATGCACTATCGACCATTGAAGTTTTTGTTGCGCTACTTTCGGTCGTTTTTTCTCGCAATTCGATTATTTGCTCATTTAGTTTTTGTACCAATTCGCGGAATTTCATAACTGTTTGATCGCGATCGTAAATCGTTTCAATGGCCGCGTCTCGCTCACGAAGTACTTCTTTCTTTGCGGCATTTGCCATATCAAGTTCTTCACGCAAGTCCATTTCTAAATCATGATTGCTTTCTACCAACTGCTCGTGAATTTCTTCGAGTGCTTCAAGCTGTGATACTTCTTCTTCAAGAAGTTTTACCCTATCTTCCAGCTCCATTTTCTTTTCGGCCAATTGTTCAACCATTTCTTCGGCACCCAAAGCTGCATCTACTTGCTCTTGTAGATCTGCCACAGTTGCCTCGAGATCGTCTATCTTTGACGATAACTTCTCTTTTGTACGTTCCAGTTCCGTCACTTCAGACTTCTTCATTTCCAGTTCTTTGGATAGCTTTTGAATATCATGTTTGTCATGTGCACTTAAATCACGTAGGCGCACTAGCGTTTCTTTCAATCGGTGATTTTGTTGCTCAAGCTGTTTAATTTCATAGGCAGATACAGCTCCATCACCTACTAAGCCACCGTGTTCGGAATCAGTCTTGTTTTGGATTTCTGCCCTTAGCAGTTCCAAGTCAAGCGTCAGTTCCTCAATTTTTTCCTTTGTGGAATCTAACTCCAACTGCAGTGTATCGGCCTTTTCTTCTGCCATTTCCTTATCAAGCGTTATTAATTCTACATTGTCTGAAAGATCTGCCATTTCTTGGGCGTGCCTCTCCTTAGCTTCAATGGCATCTTTAGCTTCTTGTTTAGCCCTTTGGAGTTCCCTTTGCAGCTGTACTTGAGCATTCATAATTTTGGAACGAAACTCTTGTAGTTGCTCAAACTGAATTTTCATTTTGTCGAATTCTCGCAAGCGCTCTTTGTCTTCGTTACGACGCTGCCTTAATGTTTCAACTTTTTCGTTTAGGTCGTCGATTTGTGTTTTAAGTTCATCAATAACCTTTTGCTGTTCTGCACTACTGACTTTATCTTCCGCAGCGGCTAAAGTTGCGGACGGAGCTGTCGTAAAAGACGGTGACCGCATCGGCTGACTAGGAGTGAATTGTGGTGTTAAAATTTCCACAAATCCTGTTTCGACAAAAGATGCCCTTTTAGATGATGGATGCGATTCAGACAAAGATGCTGTGGAAGATGTATTTGTGGTCGTTGTTGTGGGAGGTGCTATGAAACTCTTCCGTCCTGTACCTAAAGTTCTTTCCGTTAATGAAGTGGACAGTTGAGTGCGGGAGCCAACAAGACTCTGCCTACTTGACGAAAGCGAAGTACGCGAACTACTCAATCTGGATCTAGAAGTTGGTTGAGGCGTTGTTGGTGTGCCATCGGTGAGATCTTCTGTTGATTCATTTAAGAAAATCAGCTGGGTAGGACGCACGAAAGTACCGTACTTATCGATGCAAGAGAAATATGACTGACCCTTAACACTACCATTGTTTTTACCTTTCGGTTCATCTAAAATCACACCCACCCACTTTCCCCCAGCGAAACCAGTCACACCAACGTAAGCAACTTTACCACGAACATTCTTTCCGGCTATTTCTACTCTGGCATTGACCTTTAGGTTCTTATCAGACATTGTCCTAAGACCTAAACGAAAGAAAATTGTATAGAGTTCTCCAATTCAAAAATAGTAAACATTTTTAATTTACCAATTTATCTGGTATTGAAGAAGTGTTATTATTGATGCAATAGGTAGTGTCTGCAAAAATGACGTAGTCCAACTAAGAAAACACCTTCTCACGTAAACTAAAAGGTATGCAATACAGAATGAGTCATTTGCGAACTATTTTTGTTTTTTGTGCTGAAATGTTTTGTTGAAACGAGTACTTGACTTTCAGCTGATGAAATTATTATCAGGTGAAAAATATTCACTACAAATTTTCTATTTTAAAAGAATTTTCTACAAATTTCAATAAAAACGAATGTAGCGAACACTGCAAAAAATGACAAATGTCAGCCGTCAGCAATCAGCCTGTAATAGTAGTAGATTATTCACAAATTTCTACGTGAAAACTGATTCACAATAGCCTATGTTGCAATATGCGTTCAGCCCAAATAATATCAGTCTGAAAAAAAATCTATAATATAGGTATGTACATAATTATATTAGGGGTATTCACTTAAACGCGTAAAAGCCTCGTAAACTGCGTAAACTGCAGAAATTTACACCCTCGTAAATTAACTGTCAGATTTTGTATGGAGAATAGTTTCCGCAGACCTCATAATTTTCCGCGACGATTTAGGCTCGGAAACCAACCGCTAAAAGTTAGGCAAGTCACAAATGTCCAACAGCCCGTATGAATTGTTTGTTTGATCCCAGATTTACAGTCGATTTACGCGGTTTACGGAAGAACATTTCCGAGGGGTGTTCATTTAAAGCACCGCAGAAATTTATACATTTACGAGCTGCATAAATTTATCAGATTAAGTGAATACCCTTATTATTTATCTGTGAGAATCTTCGGAATCTGCCCCGGTAGCAAGAGCGAATCGCTTTTTTATTTGTTTATACAATAAAGACAACGACAACGTCTGTGGGGATTATAAAAACACATATTTATCTGATACTTATTGTATACAGCTGTACGAGACGGCCATACATTTCAGCCTCTCTAACTCACAGTCACAATATTTGTAATAGTTCACTATCGCTAAGTATGCACTTTTATGACGTACATGTTTTTACCTTAAGTCTAAAAAAGAGTTTTTTTCAGAAATAAAGTGATAAAAAAGCTGTTAAATCTCTCCAAAATCAATTTTTAGGTACCTACCTTACTTTGCTGAGATAGATGTTTTATAAAACACACCTTATATAACCTACGAGAGAATTAAAAAGTGCTGAACTCAACCCTTCGAATTGTCAAAAGAAATCATCAAAAATATGAGCTGCGATCAAATAAATACACATAATATTTTCGTAATTAAATTTTACCTCGGGCTTGTATGATATTTAAGATTATTATTTGTTACCATATTTCCAATCTTTGTCCTTTTAATCTTCGATTGTTATACATTACTTAGCAGTTTCTTCACTCATGAATAGTTTTGAAGAACCACCCCTTTGCCGTTTTGGAACTCCGCTGGATCCATTGGAAGAAGGTTCGTATTGATGTGAAACGATTAGATATTATTTTGTTGATAATGCAACTCATTTTCAGATGATGTTCCATCAAAGAAACGCATAGCAATTGAGGATCAAATTGTTACTGACGAAAATGGAAAGCGCCGATTCCATGGAGCATTTACTGGAGGGTTTAGTGCGGGATTCTGGAACACGGTTGGTTCGCTTGAGGGTTGGAAGCCGCAGAGTTTTAAAAGTTCTCGCGGAGAAAAGGCTAAAAAACGTCAATCCCAATTGCCAACTGATTTCATGGATGATGAAGACTTAGGTGAATTTGGAATAGCACCACAAAGAGTTCAAGCGAGAAAGGACTTTGCAACAAGTGATGAATCCTCGAATCGCAAACGAAAAATAGAAATAACAAACAGTGGTCCAATTCCTGGTGTTCCAGTATTGCAGCAATTACTAGAACCGTCACGAGAAAAGGTCGCCATTCGTCTTCTGAGGCGGATGGGATGGAAACCTGGACAAGGTATAGGGGCACGTCAGACAAAAAAGGAAAAGGCACGATCTAATGAGCGAAATAGCAGAGAGATTTATGTGATGAAAATATATGGTTGCGCAATGCAGCCAAATGATCAGCCGACAGAATGCTCTTCAAATGATACATCGGACCTGTCTGACGAGGAAGACTTAACATTTGCTCCCGATGATTTTGAGCCTTTTGTGTGCTGTATAAAAGACAACAGATTTGGCCTGGGCTACAGTGGCCTAAGTGGACAATTAGCAAGTGATACAAAGACTCACATCAACTTGTTCGGCCCACTTGAAATAATGGGAAAGAGTAATAAAAAACTTTCGATAAGAGGACAGGCGTTTGGTGTCGGAGCTTTAGAGGAAGAAGACGAAGATATTTACGCTAATGATGATATGTCCAAATATGATTTTAGTCTAAGTGACCGGAAAAAACGCGACAAACAAAAGTTAATAGACGCTCAAGATCTAACCGTTATTGAAGGTTTTGCAGAGGCAAGTGGAAAAAACTCAAATATACAGAAAACAGTACACAGCGTTGATCTTGTGTCAAGGTTTCAACCAAGAAATTGGTCGCAAAGAAAAACTCGATTCGAACCACTGCCCGACGATAAGATAGCAACCATTCAACAAAATGATATTGACAAAAAAAAAGGGCTTGGTCGTCATAATTTGAGCCCAAATGAGCGCCGAAACATATTTGACGGCGTCACTAAGCAAAGCGTTGAAATAAAAGACCACCAAAAAGTTGGCAACAAGAAATCATACTTGCAGCACATTACCGAAAAATATCAGGAGCGAGAAGAAAAAAATAAAAACATTTTAGAACTGTTGTCCTCTAAAGCTGATAATTTTGTTAAGGGCGGTCTAATCACAAACTCTGGTATTGAAACGTTTCAAGAAAAAGAAGTCGCAATCAGTGAAGAGGTTAAGAGTCAAAATAGTAAGCTATTATCCGAAGCCAAGAAGATTACAAAGTCGTTGGGTAAGAGTGAGTTATGTTGTTAAAAAGGAAAATCTTTATCAGGTTTGTTGCTATTATAGGTTCGTCCGGAGTGTTTAGGCCCTTTGCAACTAACGAAGGAAAACAGGAACGTTATGAAAAGTTTATTGCAGCAAATTTAAAAAAAGAAGAAGATATAAGAGGATTTTTGAATACAATTCAACCAGTTCATTTAACAGAATGGGACAGAGAAATGGAAAGAAAGGAGTTTATTCAAGCGAGGAGTATATATAAGCCTCTTGATGGATTAATGTCTGAAAGGTAACACTATATTTATAACTGAGTTCTTCGGACACAATTGTAATGTACTTATAATACCAATTACAGATTTGTATCTAAATCCTGTACAGATGCATCAAAGGAAACTTTAACAAAACAGGATGATAAAAATCGTAAAGTCACCGTAAATCGGACAAAGAACATTTGGAAACCCAGTGCTGTAATTTGCAAACGTTTTAATATTCCCGAACCATTCGGTGGAACTCTAAATGAAAACAAAGTTCCGAAAAAAAATAAGTTTTCTGTGTTTGACTACATAGAGAATTCTATTAACTCAAAGAGCGATTTCGTTACACCAGTTATCATACCGAAGCATATTGAGAAACCAAAAGAGATTAAAACTCAAAGTGCACATTCAGAAAATATGTCGGTTACGGAGGAAAACTTATTGCAGTTAAATTCAAAATCAATTCCCGCCTCCAAATCGACCTTCAACGAAAGCGTTCCCAAAACTGATTCTACCCAATCATACCAAGCTGTTACTAAAGATTCAAAAAACCATAAAACTGAGTTGGAATTGAGAATTGAAGAGAGTAGAAATATGCACCCATCGGAGAAGAAAGATCTTTTCATGTCTATATTTGATTCTTCTAGTGATGACGAGGACGATGATAAAAAAGATGCAGAAAACACTTCAGAGATTGTGATTACAGAAGAAATCGTAAAAACTCTTATTAAACCGTCCGCCGTCCCAATCAATGCATTGAGAAATAATTCACCTCCGCGTGGTATATTTGCTGCTCTTTTCTTAAACTCTGCACCGAAAGAGGCAGTCAATGAGAATGTTGACAAATCGCTTAACGTGGATAAAATAACATTTAAACCTAAACATGAGAGGCATACTGAAGAAGTAACAGAGCCAGACGATACGTATGGTCCTAAAATTCCAACGAAGTTTGCCACCCAGGGTAAGAATTTATCAAAAGATGGAGCCTCGGATGATGCCATTGATAAGAAATTAGCCGAGCTGTTATCTCCGAAAAATGCAAAAGTTGTTGAAAAATGGGTTGAAAAATCTGGAGATACTTCAAGGATGAACAAAAAGTTAAAAAAAAGTAAAGACCGTCATGATGGGGAAAAAACAAAAAAACATAAAAAACATAAAAAGCATAAAAAGAATAAAAAGTAGGTAGGTATCTACCGCCTAAAAAAGAAAATACACTACATTTTTTTTTTAATTAAAGAATAAAAAGTAGGCACCAGGCACCGAGTACATATTATAATTTTGTACTAAGGCACACCAAAGACATTCAGCCATAATAATCCCGGTTGCGATCACAAGAGGAAAAGGGCTGGGTCCTAATGGTAGTTGTAAACGAGTCAATTAAGTCGATTTTATATTATGACACAAATCATAACCCTCAATTCGTCGTGTATATGAGAACACCGCACAACTAACATTTTACGAATTGTTCAGGAGACGCAAAAACCTGTTTTCTGCGAAAGAATTTCAAGGTAAAACTAATGCGAAAAACACATCAATAATATTTTTAGGTTGGAAATAAGTTTATTAAATTCATCTTAAAAAATAGTATCTATCTGTATTTGAAAAGACAGTTGTGTAGTGATGCAATTTATATTTTTATACATTTTTTGAGATAATGTCTGAATTTATATGGTACGATTTGTTAAGGAAACACCACACAAGTACTTTAGGGGAACTGGTAAAAGCACACATCTGCAATTTAAATTTTAATTTTCATTTACGTTATTTAAGAGCTTTAAAATACAAATCAAAACAATAGAACTATCAAAAATATTGATAAATAGCTTACCAATGAATCCAAAATAGAAATCAAACACAAACTAATTCTAACAAAAATTTTAAAGCAAAATTACGTTAGCCAAATCAAAGCTCATATGCTCGGGAAATGTGCAGATGTGCTAAATTTCTTAAACAAAAAATGGTGAGGTTGCATTTGTGCGGTATTTCAAACCAATTTTTACACATATAAATGTCATCACTACAAATAATGACTTAAAATGTGTATTTTGAGTAGTAGATGACGCTGATAGCAAAAAGTGGATTTTCGAAAAAATGTCAGTGGTGCGGTGTTCTCATATACACGACGAAATTAGGCATTTTTACTACGAATTTCTCTCATTTTCCTATCTTTTAACACTATGCGGGATATGCGGGAAGGTAGTTTTAATGCGGACCCGTTTTACCCTGGGCTTAAGGGCTCTGTTATGTCAAAGATTCCTGGGATGGGAGTCTGCAATATTCGAGTAGTAGACACGACGTATTACTCCGCTATGTGCCCGTCCGTAAACAAAAAAAATGCGAAGTTGGTAGGTGCTCTCATGGGTCATAATTTCCTAAGAAATTATACAAACAAAAAATATGAGCTATAAAATTTAAATATAGGAACCTTGGCCTAGATTCGCACAACCATTCGTTTGTGAGTTCCTAGTTTTGGGATAAACAGAAAGGACCTTCAAATTTATGCCGAATGCGGACGACCGTATTGAGAAGTTTCTTGGGACATTTATAGGTTGGTAATCTCCGATGTTTATCAGGAGTTTGCATTTTGTAATTTCGCGATATTACGATAATTTCTGATCATTTATGTAGCTACCTATACAAGAGCGCTTAGGTCTATGGCTTGTGGGTCAGTATTTAATGATCAACCCAATTATTTTTTTATTAAAATTAAATAATTTTGTTTATTTTTTATAAGATCCTGATGTGTCATGTAAATGAGGTTTCCGTTACTCTTGCGGTGTATAACAACCATAAAAACATTTTTCTCCGGTTAAAAAACTACCCATTCACAGCGAAACGTGACATTATATTTAAAACCTAACAAAAGAGACACAGCTATGTAGGTATTATTGGTATTAAGTGACTCATAACTCATTCATAACCATATGTCATCATATTTTAACTTTCCAATGAAGTACATACATACAATTATTGTTCTTTTTCTATCTAGTGTCAGCTACAAGTCTGAATACCTACAAATAATACTTTTAATTTATATAGGTAGGTAGGTATATGATAAAAAGATAATATCTAAAATTAAATACACAAGCAACTGGATTAACTAAAAATGTAGTATGCTATAAATATATAGTGGATATAAAACTGATTTCTTTTAATCAAGTCTTAAGAGAATTTTAGCCTTTTACAAGTGAAAAAGCTCACTCCCGTTTCAGTGGTATGCAGATTGCAGAGCAGAAACTCAAACTAACATAACAACCAGAAGCAAAACATACCTTTTATGTTATCAGGTAGGTAAACCAATCCAATTTAAGCAGGGCTTCCGCTGAAAATATTTAGACAAATTATTTCTTTTCGACTTTTTGATATTGCTTAGTTAAACAGCGCGCAATAATAAAATGTAAATTAACGACCATTTATGTTCTCCTATATATATAAAAATGAGTTAAAAATATGTTTGTCGGTTTATAACTCGAGTTTGGCTACACCGAATTGAATGATTCTTTTTTTACTGGAAAGGTATTCTTTTGCAGCAGGTTTGTAGCAGGCGTTGCACCGCCCATGCAACAATCGTGGTATATCTCGAAAGCAACAAAACCGATTGAGCTCAAATTTGAAAAAATCTTTGTTTTCTGTACGAAGGCTATTCTGTGAAGTCTGGTTAAAATTGGACAAAGGGGCGTGGCACGCCCATACAAAAAAAACATTCAAAATAGTATATCTTGAAAACCACCAATTCGATTGAGCTCAAACTTACAAATAGTCTTATTTATTGGCCCTGGAGTGCTCCTGTGAAGATTGGTCAAAATTGGAAAAGGGGCGTGGCACCACCCATACAAAAAAAATCAAAATCGTATATCTCGAAAACCACCAAATCGATTGACCTCAAACTTACAGATAGTCACCCCTATCATGGAATCCGCCGGAGGGAATTGTTCACGGAAAAGAATATTTTGGTATCGTTGACTTCGCAAATTGAACAGTTATTATGTCATATAGGTAGGTATATACATAATATTAACACATACTATTGGTAGGGTGTGGTTTTTTTTCCAGATTTCTGTTCACTTTTCGGATTCGACGATACCAAAATATTCTTTTCCGTGAACAATTCCCTCCGGCGGATTCCATGACACTGGTGAGTATTAGTTCCTGGGCATGGAGTGCTCCTGTGAAGATTGGTCAAAATGTGACAAATTGGCGTTGCACCTCCCATACAAAAAAAAAAAAAACCCATCAAAATCGTATACCTCCTACATATGGGGTGAAATTCGATGACGTTATAACTCGGTAACCGATGCGATGGGCCGATTTTCATCATTCTTTTTATATTTTGTTCGTATTGCTTTTGCTGTATTTTGGGTATAGGCAGAAAGAAAATTCCACCAAATCGATTTATTCTCATTTCTCGCATTTTACGAAAAACCATTATTATCTAAGACCTAAGCAATGCAATTCCTGTGCACGGGCAAAGCCGGGCGGGTACAGCTAGTATTTTATATTATATACAATTTCTGTACAAGTACCTAGCGCTAGCACGCATTTTAAATGATTATTTGTCTCTGAAATAATCAATTTTTGTTCACTTGGTAGTGGACAGACAGAGAATAAAAATTAAAAGTAACGAAAAGAGGCGTTTATGGTTCGAAACGACTATTTAAAATGATATTTTTAATAAAGTGTTTCGATAGTTTATGTATATGTAGTATATGGTATGTATATCGAAGCAAAATGAAATACATATTTGTCAACGTAATAATATCGGTCGGTATCACTCAATAGTTATTGAAAGCAAAGCAAATACCGAATTAATTAAATGAGCATTTAAGTTAATTTATTATTTTTTCTAATCATCATTAGGTAATATTGCAACCAGAGATTGATAATTCATTAAAAAAAATAAAATTATTTTAAATGTAGAAAATCTTTTATTATACAAATATTATATTTTATATAGTTCCTATAGTATGCATCCCATCTAATCAATCATAGATTAGATAGATTATTATGTATAGGTATTAACGGTTTGGAGAAAAAACCGATCCATGGCTCGTACGGCACGGTACTTTGGTAACCCTGGTACCAAAATCAAAATCGTACCTACTGCTCTTGGTCTCAGTCTCAGACGCAGATACCTAAACCGCATACCTACTACCTTTCCATTACAGTTTAATATCTAATGATTTCAGATTTGCTTGCGTTCTCTGTTTAACTTCATTTCTGTAACAGTGTAAGTACTATGTATTTTATTATAATAGTAAAGTAATAGACAAAATAGAGGTGTAAACAGCTACAGGCATAGTTAAGAGAGAATAATAACTGACGGACGGACATAACTGGTTACTCTTAACTTAACTGAACTGAATTCTCGTTGAGTCGTTTCGTTGCGCCACTACTTGTCGTTGTCATGTCAGTTAATATGTATTTGTAGGAGCGGAACAAAGTATCTCGAATTGCTTGGTAACTTTTCAGTCAAAACAAAGCCCGTTTGGTATAGAGTTGTGACTTGTGAGTGTTGCGTATACCAGGTTATCTCCGTTCAGTGTTTTGTCGATATATTTTAATTGTTACCGAAAAAAGGGTGAAAAAAAAGAAATCATTACCCTTATTGTGATGCAATACATTTATTCCATTTTTTTATATTTAAAATTGCATAAAACAAATGAAGTCATATAAAAGCGTTTTGCTATTTAAGCTTTTTATAGTGCCTTACGAATATTTTTGCTTTTGAAACAAATTATTTTATTGTTGTACCTACCTTGCGCCTTTATGATCTTTCCTCGTGTTATATAGCCCATTTTGTGTTACTTGAAAATAAGTTCAACGATATAGGTACCTACCTAATTAACTAAAATGCTGTGTTAAAAAAAATAATATGACCTATACATATGCATATTATATCCCAAGTGTGTCTTTAAAAATGTGAGTAATGCTATCATAACCATCAGCAGCATTTTAACTTACAAAAAAGTGATTAACGCTGTGCAATAACTGATCAATTTTTATAGTTGATTAAATCAAACCTATGTCTTATTCAAGTATGAATAAGCAGAACCAATCAATGAATATTAGTAATCAGAGCACGAGTTCCATTAATTTAGAGGATTATATTTTGGATATGGAAGCACGATCATCATCAATTGCCCAGAAGGCCGACGGGGATATTTGGGCCCAGCTACAGCAAAAGGAAGCGGATATACTTTTAGCAGCGGAACTAGGCAAGGCTCTTTTAGAAAAAAATGAAGAGTTAGTCAAACAACAAGAAAAGTTGATCGAGGATTACTCACAGAAACTTGAGGTAAATAACTTTTTAAGAACAATGTAAAGGAATACTACATAAGTATGTATTTTTTTTTAATTAATATTATCATATTCTGATGGCGTGATACTACCAAATAATAAAAAAGACAACACGCATACATCCCACTGGCTTCATCATTCTGGCCCAAGTAATTAAAACTCACTGGGTCGTTTATTGATTTTTTTCCTTCTGGCTGAGTGTATTTTCACTAGAATCTCCTGTTGGCACGTAGTGGACTCTACACATAAACATTGTACATACGCCATCTTGCCACAAAACACGTCCTTGAGTATGTCACGAAATAAAAATTTGAATAAAACACATCTAACGTACACCTACACATACACGACACATTAGGCTATATTATTTTATGAAGATGTGTGGCATGTGGCTAGAAGAAGATGTTTATTATACAGTATTCCTATTCACTCCTTTTTTGAGCACAGCTATTTAAGAGACAGACACGGAATCGCTGATACCTATATGTTTGTTTTGACATCATCTTTATTTTGATTATGGAAATTTGCGAAAACACCCTTTTTTTAATGCGAGAATTTAGAATAAGCCATAACAAAATCAACATTTATATACATAATTGTATCTAGTCCTTATAATGTCAAAAAATGTCTTTAATATTTTTGATAGGTATTTATTTGATATTTATTGGAAATTTATACATTTTAAAATAATATTAACTCATAAATAATAAATAATAATGATCCCTAAACTTGATTTATTTGCCACATGTGCATAAATATTTATAAAACGAAGCTAAGGATTGCCAGAAATCATTTGAAGAAAGTAGGTAGTTATCGAGCCGAGTATCGAGCATGAAAATCCCGGACTTTCCCGAATAAAATAAGATCTAAAAAAAAGTACAAGACTAGGACCAAAATGCACGTATACCTACTATTTGTTACAAAAAGATTTTTTAATTGCGGTAGGTACTTCATGCTTTAAGGCCGTTTATCAATTGCGCTGAATAGTTATTTTCGGCTGATTTTCTGACACACATAAAAGTGTTAAAAAAAGAAATTTACTAAGCTTATATCTTAAAATGGAGATTCGACATATTTCTTTAGTCAGAAAGGGGGTGGTTAAGGGGAAGACAAAATACATAATACATATTTCGTATTTTACAAACAAAAAGATAATTTTGACTTCACGGAATTTCAAAATATTGGAAAAAGTTTTTCTCATTGAAAGAAACCCTGCATTAAACAACAAACAAAAAAAAATGTATATTTTTGGTGGATTTTTGACGTCTTCGAAATATTACTTTAGGGTTTAAAACATAAGCAAAAGTCGCCGGGTGAAGCGAAAGCCATCTCCTCTTTGAATGGTGTAAAAGTGCCTGGTATTCTATGTTCATTGTCGAGCAATTCAGTAAAATATTTTGTATTTTTAAAGTGATTAGGTACATCGACTTCAATAGGTAAGATCGCCTAAAATATTCAGTACTGTAGCGAACATACAAATACAGCACTAGTCATTTTTTTCATTCAGTGTTTTCGAACCTTTCTTTTGTCGATTATCAAAGTTGGTACCTATTATAATAATGTGTTGCAGAATTCAAAAGCAACAAAGTTACGATTCAAAAGGGGGAATAAAATTGGCACTTTCAAGCTCTGTTAATTTCGAATTTCCTTTTCTTTTGACGATGAAAAAAATTAAAAACCCGGACAATCTAGAAAAACTAAAAAGAATACATGTCCTGGGAAAATCCGGACAGATGACAACGCTAAGCTAGATTACATTTCAATAAATTATTACTGTAAGGTTCTATTGAATAAATCGCAAATTTATTTTACGGCTATTATGTGCTAACGATAAGTTTCGAGTACCTACAAGTTTTGTAGATTCAAATTATCAGATAGGTGTATTAGTACATAGTACCTACTCACCTACAATAATGAATAATATTATGTAGGTACCTACCTACTGCCTCTCATATTGAGGCACGAGGTGATTAATTTTTTTAGACCAAAAACTGTTAACACATTTTTTTTACCCTACCATTTACTTTTGACGTGAAAGCTTTTATAGTTACAGACAAAAAAAAATTTGTTTAAAAATCAAATTAAGATTAATTTTTCAACCCATTTTCATAAGCTAGAAATTCGACATTTGGTAGGTACGAATACTGCGGATTGCTAAAAAGTAAAAAAGGGAATTTTTGGTAACCGCAATACAGTTTAAATATTTTAAAGTTACAATGTTATATGTTTGTACCTACTTCGAATAAGCTAAAGATTTTTAAGTGGGCACAAAACCGCTTCGCATACTCGGAACGGAACTAACAATTTTTGGCATACATAAATATTTCTACAAGATAGTTGTGCTCTCGTAGCTGTTTCTTGAAAAAAATCGGTAAATAAATTTAGCACGACTGCATATAATGACCGTGCTAATTAATTATTTCTCCATTTTATACCTATTCCTTCGCACAGAAAGACAACGATTTTAAATAAATACAAACAGTAAAAACAACGTTCGTTAGTATGTAGATACATACCATTGTACCTATCAAATGGTTAATTTCAGTTAGAAATCACGTTTAGTAGGTAGCTTGCCAACTAACTAGTATAGCAGTCATATATTTTAAGTGTATCTATTTAGGTATAATATGCGCCATTTTATTATTTTTGGACCCCCTTTCGTTTCGAACTATATACTGAATACAATTATTTGTACCTACATATATAAAAATATAAATATGATATTATTCGATATGGTTAATTATTTAAACTATCTGAAATACCATCAGCCGAGATTGTTAATACAAACATTTAAGCTGAAATCATCGATTAACATAGCAGAGAGTGAAAAAAGCTGTCATTCATAATAATGTACGTGGTGACTGGTGAACCTTGGTATATATTTCGGTTGGATTTTCGCAATTGTATAAGTTTAAGGTTAAATATTTTCGAACTGCTGTCATGGTGACTCACTCCAGGAACTAAGAACCAGTTTGTATTGCGAAGAATCAAGTTAGGCATACGTATAATACACACTTGTAAAGAAGCTCAGAAAGCAACACATTGAAGGATTGAAGAATGGACTTCTTATTGTATTGTTTAACAAATCAAAATTAATTATGTCTTATACGTTGTTAATTCTCACCATGATGTGTTGGGTGTTTTTTTTTTTTCTAATTCATTATGAGCACATACTACTGACACAACTGCTTTGGTAGAAGATTATAGTGTATACCTATCTACAATAAAGAGTAAATAAAAAATGATTGAATTAAAAAATGCTACTTTTACAGAAAAAGAAGGTGTTAAACCAGTAAAGCAAATCGTTAAGCACTCAAAAACCTATATAGAGCTAACACCTAACACATTGTCCATTCAATTTATTGGTTTAATAATGGCAACAGATTTGGCAATATGATTCACACGTCACGAAGGGTTCATTCAACTTTAAATGCTTTTATCTTTTATGTGTTCATAGCATCAAATTCTTACTCGTATGTATAGGCTAACATCAATTACTGGTCACATACCTCCGTCAATTATAATAATATTGTTACAGGAAGAATTGCAATTTCACTTTTCGATACATAGGTACCTATAATTTATAAAGAGAAATTCTTGCACTATGGCTATGCGATTATATGTACGAGTTAATGTAAATGATGTCGCAATCCGCAAATATCTATCATCAACTAACTCTACTTAGTTAAGCTGAAAATCATTTTTAAAAATATAAAAATACGAGGTGGGAATATTTAATTTTAATTGGGTAGGTAGGTATGCACCGATTACAAAACATTTTTTTCGCTATTAGCTTGTTTGCCTTGTCTCTATGTTAAAAAAAAAGTTGCCACCATCATGAGTGATTCATTTTTTGTATACGAATTCGGAGTTATGGTTTTCTCTTTTTTTTTTAATAGAAACAAATTCAAGGAAAAATTTAAAGGAATAGTGAGAGATGACAGGTTCAACCATTTATAAAACCCTTTACTTAATTATTTCTCTGTTCAACAAAAGATTATTCCGCCGTAGCCACGTTTCGTACTTAAGAGAAGATTATAGTCGGCAGAAATTGGATTGGTTTTTCGTTTTCATCGTTCTTCGAATAACAAGATTTTAAAGATACAAATGTCGTAAATCGTTGGATATTTTAGCGACTACATATCTACTATAGAAAACACGACTTTTTCCAAAAGACTTTAATTCTTGATTTTGGTATTGCGAGCGTCGATCAAGATCGACCGATATTTGTCGATTAACATATTGTCGCGTCGTTTGCAATTTTGTGAATTCAAACACATACAAAAATTTAGTATAACATTTTTTGAGTTATAAAAATTGAGCAAAAATGATTTTAATCACAATCAGTGCATGTAACTATCAAAGATACGGTAGAGAGATGGCGGCAAAATCGGCATTGCGTCTGAGAAAACCATTGCAATGGAGGTGTAACGACACAGGGCATACCATTATTCTAAATGCTTATAATGTTAAAACAGAAGTTACAGACTACGTAACCACGGTCCTGGACTTCAATATGAAGTATACAAAACCAGTATCCGCAACCGACAGCAATGGGGAGAGAAGACGCGGTTGTAGACGCTAGAAGTACATATACGCAGATGGGTCTAAGACGGATGACGGAGTCGGAGCCGGGATTTTCTCAGTCGCATTCTCCCTAAACCAGTCTTTTAGACTACCAAATAACTGTAGTGTCTTTCAGGCAAAAGCTATGGCTATTCGCGAAAGCCGCTAAACTGCTCAAGGTGAAATCGATATCAAATTGAGACATCGTTATCTACTTGAATCACCAATATTAAGATCCAAATTGGTCATGCATTCTCGTAAATCTTAAAATGGGATCTCGGATATGTGCACGTATTAATTAGGTCACTGTGTACTAGGAAGACACGCCGCTAGGCTTGGAGTCACTGCTAATGATCTTTGCCGCAGTGCTTTGATGCGACAAGGAGGAAGAAACACCTTTCCACCTACATACTATGTAACTGCCCAGCGCTAGCAGATATTGCCGAAACGGTTATCAGTAAATTACGGAAATACTTCCAGAAATCAAAATGGTTCAAGGAGTAGCGGGAAAAATTGACTCTGCTAGCGGTATCACAATGGGCCTAACTTCATCTAAGTGAATTACTCCGTAAGTAACGGATAATTGCCACCTAGCCTAACCCAACCTAACAACTAAATTATTTACCTTTTTTTTTCAAATTTATACAATACCGAACCAAAAATCAACCGACACAATTGACAATATGTATTATCGAGTCGATAGCTTTTCGACATACGCAATAGGGGCCTACCTGATTTTGAAATTTGACAAAAGTCTGTAACATTTTAACCAGTTGTTAGCAATGCAAGCTGAATAAACGTATTCTGGCTTATGTATGTATCTTAATGAACTTGGTTGATATTTGTTAAATTACATTTTTCAGAGTCTGGCATAAGATATGGATTAATAAAAAAAAACGTTTAAAACCATATACTTAACAGACTGTTAAAACAATGTCTGATATTGAAAAATAAAACTGTTTACTCGTATGTGACGCACAAAAGCTGAAAAAGGTGTCTTCATAAATAAATACATAACATAAGAAAAACATTTCATTTTGTTGATTGCAGCAATATATTAAATAATTATTGAATTCGATTGTACCTCCCTAATTATGGGCCAATAACAAACCCTAAATGTTAAGCCCTACAATAACTTTCAAAGACAAAGTAAATAATCGTACAACAAGAGAAGTGCACATTTATAAATAAAAGATAAACAGATGGCGCAACAGGCGGGTAAGACAGTACACCCTAGGCCTAGCTTCTTGCAACCATTCGTTTTATGTGAATTTCTATTTTTGGAACGAATGGAAGGGACCTGCAATTTTATGCCGAGTCCGAACGGCTGAATTGAGAAGCCTTTTCAGGACAGTCATACTCTCGGATGTTTGTCAGACGTTAACGAGAGGTGGCGCAGTAGAAAAAACCTTAAGGTCTAATTTGTGTTTTTGGGGATCGAACCTGGGATCCCTCGCACAGTAGTCCAGCACACTAACCACTGCGCTACTGCGCCCACTTACTCGTATATACTTAAATACTACATGTATCTACCTATGCATACTTCTACAAAAGCTGCAAGTCAATACAATTTGTTTTTTTTTCTTATTGTGAATGCAATGCATTTACTTTCGATTACAAATAAAAAAAACATCTACCGTTCATTAACTTTAAATCTCCATTATAGATGCGAATCGGTAGTATCCATGTAGGTACTACTTTAAAGTGTATACTTTACGAGAGACCACAACGATATTTCACCTTGCCGGAGATGGGTTACGAAAATATTTACACATCTCTGTTGAGAACGATAGATAGAAGGACTAGTTAAAAGTGAGATCGGCATCAGATCTCGGGTAATGAGATTTAGGTTATGGCTACTGCGGTAGAATCGTTTTTTCTTCTTTTTTTTTAAATTGAAATCATGTTAATACGCTGCTGGTGCTATTTGAGTAGAGCTTGAGCATTTCTTTCTACATAATGTATAATGTATCACCTTTATCTATGTACGTGCAAAAAATTGTTATAGTGTGCCTAGGTCAGGAATTAGATATTTTGTTTAAGGCTTTTATGGGGTAGATGTGAATAGTATGAAGACTACGATTTAACATTTTTCACATCGTTATCCGACACCCTAACATACTTTTTGTACATATATGTACATTTAGCATCTTTTGCTAATAAAATATTAACATGACGAGTTATGTACCTAGATTTAACTCCCGTTAGCTTCCAAGATAGAACAGTAAATTAAATAATAAAGCGTAAACACCGTATTGAAGAGGGACAACTACAAGCTAACCGCATTACTTAGTCTCATATATATTTTTTTAATTGTAATGTTTTCATCTGGTCTTACTTTTGTTTACGCTTCGTTAAGGCCCTTGTGCTTGCCGTCGAAAGCATTCGTGCACCGTGACTCAGCGCGCGCTAACGTAAATACTCATACATATATGTATATATGTATTGCGATTTCACGTTCATGTTATGGCGTTCGACGCTTTTGACTCTGTCTGAATTAGGTTCAAATTTAGCGCATTCACATTTGCCGCGCGGAAAGACAACATTACCATTACACATCACATTTACCATCAACCACCAACCGAAAGCGAAGGAAAACAAAATTCGAAACTACCATCCGTTGGATGGTCTTTGTTCGCCAATGGAACCGTAAAAGATTAACGATATTACAAAACGTTTGCAATTTTAGGAACGCTATCAGCACCAATACAACCACCACAATATCTAATCTAATATAATCACCATCTTCACGATTAGCGGTTGCAACTGAATAGAAAATGCTGAAAATGTTTGATCATAGGTATACCTACAGGGTGTTGTTATGGTCAATGTTGTTTGGCCTCCATTTTGGTTTTACTGGTATTTGTCCGTTCGCAATGATGACAATTTACTATTCAGTCCATATATCTAACGCCCCAACAATTTACCGACCGACCTTTACAGTATCGTAGAAACATTTGAGCTGTATTATGAGTGCCGATCAAATAACGGTACGATAGAAATTGATTACCATAACCTAGCTAGAGCTAGAGCCCCCACAACACATTATAATATGTATGTAAAAATTCGTTGGTTGTTTTGCCAGAAATGTGTCCCAATTTTTTTCCATTATACATATCTCCAATTTATTGTAAGTTACAGTAGCTAATTTTATATGGACAATTTCGCCATTTTGAGTTCATAAAATGGAATCTATGGACGCTAAAAATGAGTAATAGAACCGCGTTACTTTTATGTCGGACAAAAAACTCTGGGAAATGTACAAGAGTGATCGGCCTAATTGTGATCTACACCCGAAATGTTCCAACATGTTTGCCAGTCGTTTGGTTGAAGTAATATTTCTTACATAATTGTTTAAATATGCAAAGTATTCAATACCTTAGGGCTTAGTAAATACATGGTCAACAATTGGCTAATGCATGCTCTATATTCTATAGAATTTATGCAAATGAAGTTGATACACTGAATCGTATAGGAAGATAAAGAGAGGCGACAAAAACTTGTGAAAATCCGGAAAGTGTACATGCTTAAAACCATAAAAAATCCAAACAACTTAAAATCAAGTTCTAAGATCACACGCTCTAAGAAAAAAGTAGGTATTTAAAGCTAAGACCTCTACTCAAGTCCACTATACATATACATACTATATGTAATTTTACTCATTGACAAGCACGTATAGCTACATAATGTACTATTATGCGCGTACACGTACATATTATATATGTATATTTTTATTTATTTATAGTTAATACACGTTTAGAACTTCGCAGTCATTGCCTTAGCCTAATCCAGTTTCATGTGCGCCTAGAGCATCTATGCCATTCATGCAATTAAGGCGACCGACTAGACTGTTTAAATTTCGTAAAGGTCCAAACTGGTTAAGCCAGCTGGGAAACATTTTTTTTGTAAGCAGTTTATGTGTTTACCTCTGACCTTCTTTTCTGACAAAATACAACGGAAAATGGATCATAGAAAACAAGTTTATTTTCGTTGCTATATTTGGATAGATTAGTAGGCAGGAAAATGATAATACCATTATAGGCGACGACCGATGCAGTCATTAAACTCATAGCTCTCATATCTATAGGTATACTGTACACTGGTCGGCATAAGTATTTTGACAAAACTAAAGTTAATTCTGCTCATAATTTGAAACTTACTTCATGTAAATTTTGGCATCAATGGAAAGGTCATTTAAATTCCGTTTGAATGATACAAAACTTTCCTTAAACCATTAGGTACCCATTTAAAAATTTTAGAATTTAGAATTTTTGTCAAGGTCTATTTTTTTGACTTTTTTTCCTCGGTCCAAAAAAAAAAAAAAAGGTTTTGATGCAAAAAGTTTCTTCAAACAATTCTAATAGTGACAGCAAAAAAATTTTTTCAAATCCAGCCGGAGACTGAATTTACGTTCATAGTACTATTCGTTTTCCGAACGTGCATTATTTCCGCGACGAACAGATGTCGTTCTTTCGGAACGGATACCAGATAGGGCGAATATATCGGGGTCTTATTTACGACTGACGGAAGGAGCAATGCTGAGTTTTTCAGGCTGGGTAAACTGGCATCTAAACAACCAGGATCCCAAGACGTGCTAACAAGCAGGCCTCCTCTAGGTAAACCCAAAATGAAAACTGTCAGATCTCTTCGCTACCCACATGGGTATTGCCCTTGATGATTTATACCAAAAATGTTTCAAGTCAAGAATAAATTCAAGAAATGAATATAGTTTGTGGAGTAAGCATTAAATATTATTAAACATTTAAGTGGCCTCAACTCCAAATGCGTTTCGCCCCGATGTGGTGGGTGGGCTCATCAGTAGACGAACCACCACATCTGTCTAGACGCACTATTTACTCGATGTTTACCGAGACTATATGGAATCACAAACACAAAGTGACTGTGAACCATAACCTAATACGAGTCTTTGGTCAAAGATTAATCGTATAGGATTATTTGCCCGTGGCCTGGCGCAGTTTAATAGCAAAAATGTTTCAAGTCAAGAATAAATTCAAGAAATGAATATAGTTTGTTTGACCAAAGACTCGTATTAGGTTATGGTTCACAGTCACTTTGTGTTTGTGATTCCATATAGTCTCGGTAAACATCGAGTAAATAGTGCGTCTAGACAGATGTGGTGGTTCGTCTACTGATGAGCCCACCCACCACATCGGGGCGAAACGCATTTGGAGTTGAGGCCACTTAAATGTTTAATGATGATTTAGAGCCGATTGCGGAATATCTAAAGTTGTGTAGGGTCCACTTGAGCCTACACCCGCGACTCACTTAGTGGATAAACGGGCCCTTGAAAATGAATGAAATAAATGAAAGCATAGGTCAAGTTCAAAAACTTTATTTTGGACCCAATTTATCTGATATATTCGAACCACCTATACGTATTTCAGACACAAATTCAAAATCAGCGATGTTTCAATTTTGGTGTTGATGGTGTATCATTTTAGCTATATTTATTAATGAATTAGTAATTGGCATTCTGTTAGGTATTAACTGTTTAATTCAACAGTTGCTTTTAAAATGCTGATCCAATTAAACCGCCCAATATTGACAAATAACAGACTAATTCAGTACAAAGACGTTTGAAAGGTTTTGGCTCAGAAGGAAGCTGAAACTTTATCCATATACAAACAAATTAAAAACAAATCTCTATATGTATATAAAAATATTAGGTAAGTTGGTTTGTGAACGCTTCAAAATGTCAAAAAGTTCTGCACCGATTGAGCTAAAGTTTTCAGACAATCGTCGCGGCGCACCTCTCATACAAGAACAAAACTTGCAAACGCTATTTCTCAACACTTATGGGAGCTAAAATTGTAAAACTTGGAACATTGACGTGCATTGTAATTCCTGAGCACGGACAAAGCCGGGCGGGTACAGCTATATAACTATAAAAGGGGAAAATAACTGACTGCTCTGTGTACCAAATCCTGACGGCTGCGTGAGCGAAGTCGCGGGCAAAAACTATACTTTATATAAATTAATATTTGCATTTGAATTCGACCATTGCACCGAGAAATTCACATAACTAAGACCATTATACTTTCTGTATATTGGCAGGCTCAAAGTCACAAACGAGGAGGTAAAATGTAACAGGTGATCTCATGCAAAGTATAATGAGTCGTTGCTTCATGTCTAAATGTTTGCTTTTAAGAAGATGACCAACTCGTTCGTATGATCTAATGGCCTGTTGTGTTTTGTGGTAGAAAGTGGGTGTATTCCAACACTTCACACACAAACAAGTTATAATATCTATATTTGAAATTTTTTTATTGTACCACATTCACATATATATACGGACATAGCGACATGCGAAATGAAAGAGGAAATAGAAAAAAAGTATTGCGTGGGTAGCACTTCATTCATAGATAACAAGAATTAACAAGTAGATATCTAGTAACCAAATGAGGAAAAAAGCATTGTTCTCCAGAACCCCGCACATATAGACTAGTTTTATACGTATCTCAATGTCAAAGACGTAGGTATATATTTCACAAATTTCCTTGAAAATATTGATAAAATCTTCCTCCATTTCAATAAAACATTTTACCTTATTTCCTACAGTATACTTATTTTGTTATAGATAGACTTAAAAAAATATTTAAACTGCCCCGCTTCTCCAGCAACTAAGAATAAATCTGTCCTGGAAAAAGCTTCTTAAAATTATTGTGGGTCCCCTTTATTCGTATTAAAAAAATATTTTATGCTCTTTCAAAACATTCTCGAAGATTTCTGATTCTAGTGTTGTCCTTAAGCATCAGGATATTGGTTGGTTTAATAATACACCTTTATTTTCAATTGTGTACATAAAAAAAAAATGGGGGCGGGTAAACTAAGGGATATCGATATCTTTATGACTTTATGGCATTATTCGGTTAGAAGCTCGGTTAACTCAATTTTCATGACATATTCACAATTGAACAATTATTTAAATATGTAAAATGTTTAACAATGTTGTTGGTTAATTAATTTTGCCATACTTGTTGAGGCGGTGGATTTTCCGTAATAAATTCTTTACTACTTTCAAATCTGACCTTAAAATGGCAGCAAAATAAAATCGAACTGAAACATACAACACTTCTTGTATAAGTATAATACAGTACCTTCTTTTAGGTCTACAGATATGATTTACCTTAAAATAGATATCCCATAGGAAAGTAGCTACTATTCAATACACCATTGACGCCTTCTGTAGTTCTGGTTTTATTTGCAAAAACTTGATTATACTTAGAGAATTCGATATAGTTTCTATTATTCGCAGTAATTTGGATTGATTTTAAAAAAAAGTTGCCAAACTATGGCAATGGAAACCAGCTTCAATTTTGTATTTGCTTTGTTAATAAATATAAATGCGCACACATTATGGCTTCTGCATTCATCATCTAAAGTTACAAATTGTTGCATTAATTAGTTTGAAAATTAATTAACCAATCTATTATACCTTCTATTATAACTCAATTTAAAAGGGCAATTATGCAAGCAAATTTAATGATTATCTAAACGGGCACTTGTGAAAGCTTTTGGTAATCTATAAGTTCAAGTAAATTTGATTGATAAATGCGTATTTTACGGATCCTATAAATCCCACAAACAATAAAATGCAAATATACTAGTCAAGATTTGTAGATCCTCTGCATGAATATATTTTTCAGTCATTACACAAAACAATTATGTTGCTGTTGTCGAGGAATCTTTCAGCCATTGTATGCGATTTTCCATGAAATGATGTTGGCGAAAGTCAGAAACAGAATCGGTTTGATAGAGTAACCTATTAAATTCGCTAAATTTAAGGTGAAAGCATTTTCACTTTTATTTGTGCTTAGAAAACAAACATTGTTCATATTCACACGATGAGTCGTGCGAAGTGGAATAAGTAATTGGTATCTTCAAAAGTTTAACAAATTGCTACCGCAAGCTGGCAAGACGATGAGTTATTATTTCGAATAGATTTACATTGCCGGTTAATACATTGCCAGTACATACATAATATAAACATAAGCTAATACATATTAGGTAGCTATTGAACAAAAATAAACTCTCGAAAGAAACAATATGCAACTTTAATAGTAAAGCATACACAAAAGACAGGCATGGATAGAACATCTGAAGTAGGTTCTATTCAAAGTTCACATTAAAGCCATGGGTAAAAGCAATTTTTTTTTATCTATTGCCACTGCAAAATCACATTTTGTGACGGCAATTATGAGCCCATGAAGGTTATTTAAAATGTAGGTATAGGTAGTGTGCATGAGAGTATAATTGTGTTTACATAGTAGAACGCCCTCAATTGTGAATTTTTTTGTCCACGAAGCATTGGTCATTTGGGTTTTAATTATAGTATGTATTGTCTATTGTGGCATTTCAGCAGTCGAAGTCGAAGTCGAAGCCTTTCCCAACAACTGACGTGTACGCATACATACTTTATAATTTTTAATCAGTCGCACACACGACCTTCGGAAGTTCGTTAGCATTTGCACCACCTATAAAGTGTATGGTTGAGAAATAAAATTTAGGAAGCAGAACTTTCCGTCGACTGTAATTTGTAATTTAGAGAAAACTTGAATATTAACGAGTTTCTTGAGTACTTATTTAACGATGATCATTGCCTACGAATACGATGGACAATGAAAGATGTGCTTCATAAAACTGATTTATGTCTACTGGCTCAATTCACTTGATTTACCTTAACCCTGAAAATAATATGATAAGGTCTAATATTTCACATTCAATTTTATTGATGCTTCAGGTTTTTTTTATTACTTTTTTATGTTAATAAGTTGCGTTATTTTTCAAACACATACAACACAGTGTTGCTAAAAAGAGATAAAATATATACACTTAAGCTTCTTTGTTATAAATGCTGTATATGTCTATCACTATCAGACATGTTATAATACAATACCGATAAATAGTGAGACTTGTATGGATATTGTTTGGTGAACAGGTTTTTTTTTTGTATTGTTTGATTCGCAACTGCAAAGTTTGGAAAGTAGAAGAGGTGACTCATTTCATAAATTCACTACACTAAGTGGGACACCAACGCTTATTTTGTTAAAACTTACAGTGAGCGTCAAAAGTGAATACACCAGTGATCTTTGAAATTTTCTTTAGAGTCTTGTAAAATTTCTTAAAAACCAGCAATCTGTATAAAATTTTGATAACGAAATAGCAATAACAAAACGTATTCCATTTCGACAGGACACACTACTTTAAAGATATTAAAGAAAATAGTTTCCAAACTTAAAAAACAAATGAAAAATTCATTCGTGTTTACTCACTTTTGAGGCTAACTGTACTGTAAGTACTTCATGACTCCGATAAAATCAACAACTTTTGGTATACTAATTGGTACTACAAACAAATATTTTGTGTGGATTCTTAAGGAATTGTATATAGGTACATATGAACTTCATTAGTTCTCCTTATTTCATTTTATTGAATGTTATTTACGAAACCCGAAATGGATCGGGTTTGTTTGTTCTTCGAAAAAAGCTGCATATACAACTGACTTTAGTAAAATCAGAATTTACTACGTCGCTTCAGCACTAAAGATCTTCAAACTGTCAATCGTGCCAATTTCGGTCCATTGCAAACAGGTCTATAACAAACATGAACATTTACATTCTCTTCATAACCCTACTTGTATAATAAAACTCCTTTGAAATAAAACCAAATCAGTTTGGGTTGGGACTACCTTTAGCGCCTACCAGTAATGTCAAACCTGCCTAGGGGAAAGGTTCGCCTGTCTCAAAATTGACCCATAGCTTAACTACTCCTTTAGAAAATCTTTGCGTTCTATTTAAAACCGAAAATGTTATCAAATAATTTATAACATTCAAGAAATGTAGGCAAAGAAATTGACAATTTCTATACACCATATTGTCTTGAAAGATCAGTAATTCTATCTAGAGCCGAATTTGATTACCCGCACAATCTGGTCTCGGGCAGACTATACAATTAAAATATGATTACGAATAGTCTTATAATCTTATGAAAACAAAATTTTTCATTGAACATTCTGACTCCTAACTGGACATTAAAATCTGATCCGGCTAAAAAATTGATTTACATATTGTTGCTGTAAGTACGTGCTGCTACACCTTGATGTTTAAAAAAGAAAAAAGTATTAAAATAGTATGTTGTAATAACTAATCAAACGCCAACTGGCCACAAGTCATTTGTTAAAATTATCTACGTACACGAGTAGGTATTTCTATTTGGCATTATTTCCAGTTACGGTCATAAATCCAAGATTGAGAAATTTACTCAATTTCGTTGTTGATATTACACAATTTATGCTATATGATTTACCTATATGTGATACTTTTAAGTTAACCTCACTTACGTGTAGTTGTATTGTATTTAGTGCGTTTACTTTCAGGCACAATCTTTTGATAAGCTAGTTAATGAAGAAAATGTCGACGATAAATAACAATAACATTTTTATTTCCATTCATTCATATACACATACAAGTATAGAAGCAGAACGTTGTTTATGAGCAGAGTGCAATTAATTTCTTATCTTTTATCACTGCTTTGTACTATAAAAGTAGGTACCATGAATCATTGCAATCATATATTATCTTATCTAACCTGCTATGTAATGCAGACATACGGAGTATTTTTTTTTTTGATAAAGAAATTTTACATTATGTGAGTCACTTTGCCAAGTTGTCGGTAGAGACCTTCATACGTTTCCATATTTCTATAGTCAATTATGTAAAAGTAAGCTACCTGTACAATCGGCATTAAATTTATTTTGGATATTGTTTGAATATTTTTAGACATGGCAATTAATAAATTGTAATTTTGATTTGGTTACAGTCGGCTAGACGTTTAGCATATCCCAGATGGAGGAATGTCCGATAGAGTTCTATCGCCAACGGAACAAAAAATATATAGTTTTGTTTGTTTCCTTTTATACTTCAAAAATATATGTGCTTCTCATAGAGAAATATGATTTAAGCCTTTAATTTATTTCATTCCGAATTTTATTGATTCAGTTTTACTGCGAATTGACAACATCACATCGTAGGTGTATTTTGAAACTAGAAAGAATAGGCGCAGAGGCTCAGTGGTTAGGCCCGAGGGCCCGAGGGGTTTCGATCCTCGGAAAACACAAATTACCTGCATCCTCTCGCGAAAGTCTGACAAACAGAGTCTGTTCTGTTGAGAAATTTTGTCGAATTTTAGTCTATGAAAAACAATAACAACAACATCTAGACATCACAGTCACTTTTGATAGGAATAATAGCAATTTCGAACTACATACCACTAGCATTCATCATCAGAGTCTTTTAAGCGATTGTTTTAGAATAGTTCTGACAGTCAATTCTCCGTATATAGTCCACATTTCAGCCGATTCAATTTGTCAACTGACCAAGTGACTACCAATTAATTTCCTCCTGCATTTTATATATTTGACAAGTTCTCAATTATACTATCACTTGCCGGTGGTTCGTGCGAGGTGAGTGGGGAAACAATTAAGAATCATTTGCTCAACTCAATAGTGACACAGAAATCACTGAGCCACTTTGCTGCTCAGGACTACTGAAATTTTACAAAAGCTGTACATGCTCTGTTGGAAAAAATAATCTTAAGTTATTTCCACTTGATGAAATTTTTTGACAAAATATACATAGCCTGAAGGCGCCACCATATACCCAAAGTAATCATCATTTAGTTATGACACCATACAAAATTAATAGCACTAATTAAAATTCATACATCACACTATTACAGTCGCAATCTTGTTTTACCCATTCGCATAAAAAAGCAAACACATTTCATAATCGCATTAAGTTAAGATAGCATTTTGAACAGGCCGGCTTAATATTCGGCCATCGTTTGCAGTTTAACAAAATACACCGTGGACCATATTTTATGCGCATTATGTGATTCGGTATTGAGAGGTGTTGCAGAATTTGTGCTGCCAGATTAATGCAGCAACTGTAATGCTATTCATGGATGTTATGCAATATAAAGATAAAGACGATTGTGTTACCAATTGTTTAAAACATGTCGCGCTATAAAGAGTTTTGCACTCACTATGTAACCGCTTAGGGTTCGGTTTATAGATATGAATACTTTTAGAAGCATTAACATTAACACGTTGTGTTTATGTTTTCTGCGGCTGCTGGCAAGGAGCGAAGAAGATTATCTCATTGTAACAGTGAAACCACCTTCATTCTATTTCGCGAGAAAGTATGACGACAACGGCGAATATGTCTGAAAATAATGGTGTATTTTCTGTTTGTATGTTTTTTTTTAATCAGCTAATTTACATTTTGTTTATATAGACATTTTCATCATTATCATTATAAGCCACTCTAAAAAAATACGCCATCTTTATTTATTTAGCAATATTGACTATATAAACACTTTGCACCTGAAAGCTGTAATGAAAACAATAAAATGAATTCAGTGCACGTATAACATTCGCGTATACGTACGTACTCAAAAACTATACCTACATAATTTAAAAATGCTTTGTATGTATTTGTATTTGCATATAAAACAAATTAATGTGGATTTAAAGAGTGATAATCACAGTCAACTTATCTTTTTTTCAGAAACTAGAACAAGAAAAACATGTCCTGCGACAAAAGTTAGCTATTGCGGAAGACGAGAGCGATCAGCGCGTGTTGGAGCTGCAATCGGATTTGAACGAACTAAAGGACAAATTGCAAGCACAGGTATTTTTTTTTATATAGCGTATAGGTTATTATGTATTACATTTTTGCAATCTATTTTCTTTTCTTGTTTTTGACAGGAAAATGCAATTCGACAGGCTGAGAAAGAAAAGACGATTCTTATTGATGAATTGTCTAACCAAAACTCTCGATTGACAGAGCAAATCCATGAGGCGCATTCGACAGAAACAAAACTGATCGCACAAATTCAACAACTTAAAGACCAGTATAATTACAGAAACACCAGTCTGCAGGTAAGAGAATATCGAGGCCAACGTGTCGACAGAATACTAATGTTGTTTTCTGTAGGAACATGTGAACAGCTTGGAGTCCATTAAGAGCGAATTAAATTTGACGACTGAGAAGCGAATGGACCTGGAGAGGCGATTACAGTATGTTCAAGAGGAGAAAGAATCACTTACATCGGCCTTGGAAGAGGCCTCCGATAGGATACATATGCTAGAAAGGCATGCTCGAGAACAGGAAACTAAACTTGAAGTGAGCCACTCTTTTCATAAATATACATACTTCTATTCATAATTTACACTTTTCCATCTAAGACAACTCTACAAACCCTGGAGAGATCACAGCGAGAAAATAACGTTCTTACTGAGCGTTTAGGCACTGATGGCATTTCGAGCAGTTCAAGTAGTTCGCATGGCAAAAAGTCGTTACAGTTTGAAATGGAATGCGATGATGACATGAATGACTCTAGTTACTCGGAAAAGCCAAATCAAACGTGGATTGAAGCACGATCTGTGTTCATACAGCTTAAATCGCTGGTCGATTCATTAAAAATAAGTGACGAAGAAGATTCAGGTGCGAATATAATTTAATGTACGCTAAATAAAAAAATTGTTTATACCCACGTAGGCCTTAATTCAGACATATCATTGGAATCGATGGACACCACTTTGTCAACATTCAAATCCGAAGGAGAGATTGATTTTCGTCAGGGTATGCTATCAGCTATTGCTGATGAATTAACTCGGCTTCTGCTTAATCTGGACGCCGGAAACTTTAAAAAAATGCTCGATCAAACAAGGAACATTGTCTTAGAGCAGGATGACGAAATTAAAAAAAGCCAAACCATAATCAAAGAATTAGAGTCAAAGGTATAATTTAATTTTAATTTCGTTCCATAATTAAAAATATGTAATATTGAAAATTCCATATTCAGCTTACTGTTGCTGATGTCGAATTGGCAAATGTGAAAGAAGAACGGGATCAAATTCGTGGAGATCTCACAGAAGGTGGCGACCGTGACGAATTATTAACAAAAGCCCAAAAAGATCGAGATGCAGCGAATGCTAAGAGAACGAAAGCGGAAATCGACCTGGCTAAGGCAAGGGTAGATCTAATGCAAGCCAATAGTCAGCTTCTAGAATCAATTCAACAAAAAGTAGAGCTTTCGCAACAACTGGAACAGTGGCAGGTTAGTAAAATTAGCATAGGTACACTATATTTGAAAAAAGATACTTATTCGTTCGGATTTCTTATTATTTATTTAGATGGACATGCAAGAATTAATAGACGAGCAAATGAAGTGCAAATTGCGCTCCAGCAGAAAGGTGAAACAGCAGCAATCTCCGGCATCCATGCCGTTGGCGAAAAGAGTTTCCTCCTACAAACTTTGGAGCCTCTTTCAGCGGTAATCCGACTAAAATTCACTTTAAGCATTTAAAAACAATTAAACCACAAATAGCTTTCTTTTGTATCTGAGATTTGTATTTTTTTCTTAATTTTACGCAAGTTCTGTATTTGTATCTCTTTTAAATAAATTTTATTTAGATAAAAATTAAAATAAGATGAAAGAACATTTTAAATGTATTATGTGTACTTATTTATGACAAAAATTGACAAAAAAAAGTGTAAACCTAGTTGTACCTTTAAGTTTTTCACAACTTGCCTTATGAAAAGATAGATGATATTATATATATATTTAATTGTGAAACAATTTAAACTGAAACTAATAAATAATAAGCAACTAATGGTGTACACAGAATTTGATGTGTTTACTTATAATAGACAATTTTAGCTTTACTTATAGTTCCATATACATATAAAACAATTTGGCGATTGATGATCAACGTCAAAACGATAAGAGCTAATTCTCTTTTGTGGATAAAGTTAAATTTTGGGGAAATTCGAACTGCAAATGGAGGATCAAAGTTTGTACGGGAAAATTCTTATTTTTCATCCAAAATCGGTTTGTGTACTTTATAAAATAGTAAAGAAATTCAGTTTCTCTGAACTGGAAATTTTACTTGGAGACCGATTTATAAGCGTTGGAAAAAGGACGATTCGGTTTATATGGGGACAATTTTTTTCCTATCGAGCACACTAGGTAGGTAGTAGGTACTTCTGTAACGGGAGCGAAGCAGTGGATAAGTGCTGGGCGATGAATAAAACTTCAGACTATTCGCACCGCACTGAAAACTGAGTTTTCGTCAAAACTCATGGAGGCGTTCGCATCGAACACCAACTAAATTTTGTTTGAGGTTTGACATTTTTGCCCAATAATTTTTTTTATGTAGTCCTTCGCACTTATTCGAAGAAAAAGTCAAACATTTCACCATCGAAATGATCTGATTTTTATTTATCTGCAAGACTGGTAGATACCTAACAAGATGATTTTTTATAATTAACACGCGCTAAAGAGGTTATGATTACTCTTATAGTGCAATGTGATTTACACATCGCGGGCATTAAGGAAAGGAGAAAGGAAAAGGAAAGATTCTTTGTCAGTAACTCCTCTTCGCAACCATGTAACCATGTAAACGAATTCGTATTTCGTTGCGAGGTTAAGTTATTTATTTTTCTCATTACAATAACTACACATTTATTTGCTCTGCTCTACATGCAAAGTTAACATTTTCATCGCGTATAAAAGGATTTCTGACACTATGCCTGAACAGACAGAATTAGATCAACTTGCATCTGCGGAATATGCACGCTTACAGAAACAAGTAAATTATGATTTGTAAAAAGTAACCACATTGATAGCTTTTGCCCCTTCTTGTAGCTAAGAGCATTGCAATTGGAATTACGAGGGCTATTAGAGAACAAGACAAAACAACTGAAAAAGCAAAATCGGATGATTTCAGTGCTTCAACAGGAACATCAGGACTTGCTGGTTCAAATAAATTGCCTAGAAAGTGGAACACACGCCAGGAAAAATACCATAGTAATTTTCATGAAGCTTTTATACACTCTATATCATATTCAGACCAACAATTATATTTTAGGTCGAAAAAAAGCTAACTAACATTCAAAGGCAGTTTGTAGATCAGAGAAAAACAATTGAAGACGAAAAAACTAACTTATGGGAATTGGAAGGTCACATTAAAAAGGTATGTATCTACTTTCAGTTCACATACCTACTATGTATTTATTACCTACAATTAATTCGGAATGTTCTTGTTGAATTCAGGTTGAGAAGGAAATTGAAGCCTTACGAAGGGTAGAAGTTCCGGATAGCTGCTATAAAGAGGCCATAGCAAAAGTTCAAAAGCGTGTTGTTAAGTTAGAAAACCGTTTAGACGTTGTCAATAAAAAATACAGTGATGTATTAACCGAAAACTGTAAGCTACGAGACTCCATAGATCATATGCTCCAGGATAGGTTAACTAGTATATGCCCAATTCGGGTGTTCGATTAACAATCAAATACTTAATCAAAAATAATTTAGATCTAGCTTCAATGAAATGTGGCAGTCAATGGTGACACAGTTTAACGAAGGTAAAAAATATATCATGGAGTTGATCGATCAATCTACTCTTGCATTTGACCAACGTGAGGAGCTAAGCACAAAGCTACAAGCTCTTAAAGATCGCAATGAAAATGACAAGCTCATGCATATTCAGGTATGCAAGAAACTCAATTTATTATTTGAATTCCATACTAAAATTGTTTAAATTTTGGGAGTAAATTTCAACCAGATTATTTTTGTTTTAATTCCAGGAAATGCGAGAAATGCAGCGTCGATTAGAACATGATGCAAAATTGCAGCAATTCTTTGATATTAAAGGACAAAGACGAGTTAATCCAGAATTGGAGCAGAGAGAATTTGACAAAAAACAGCAACAAAAAGAGGACTACGAGCGACAGCTGTCAGAGTACAGAAGCATTATACATAAGATCAAAGTAGGAACAATTTAAATTTTACTATGTACTTCCTCACTAATAATATTCTAATTAAGACACTTTACAAAGAAGATGATACTGGGAGATTGGCCTCGCAGTTTAGAAGGCAAGAAGAGGAAAACTTTGCGCTTTTCAGTTATGTCAACGAATTAAGTCATGAAGTTGAAATTTTAAACGATACTACCCAAGAGCTAAGCGATGAAATAGGTTTATACGTAACTGATATTATTTTATATCTTCATTACCGTTATATTTTTCTTTGTAGAGAGACAAAAGGCTGACCAAGCTGAAAAAGAGCTCAAGCAGAAAACTGAAGACCTTGATCATCTAAAAACAGAACATCTTGCAATTGAAACGTCTGCTGTAAATGCAAATATAAGTAGAGAACTGCTCCAAATCCAGTTAAATAAATTATTAAGTGGTATAGAAAATGTTTATCGTTTAATTCATTGCGATAATTCACCAATATTAAATGTATTAAGTGCGAAGACAGCATTAAGTGTGCATAATGTCAAACTTATACTAGGAGTAGTAGAGCGACGTATCAATTTAATCATCAGCGACATGAATATCGATGATTTATCATCGAAAATTCTTGCAAAAAAAGATCGTGTACCAAAGTTTAACATAAAGGACACTACTAAAATGAAAAATTAAATTAACCTTTGAATGTTTGTTCAATTTTAAGTAACTTTTAAATAACTTAGGTAAGTAAGCACTGCTTTTCTTTATATTGTTTTACATTTAATGCAAAATAAATGGCTTTAGTCGATACATTTTTTTTACTTTCTGTTACAACTGGAAATATAATATGTATTATAATTATGTATAAATAAACACAGGATTTTGTTACTCACCCTTGGCTTCAGCTACTTTCAATTTCGTATTGAGAAGTCCATCTTCACATTTGATAGATACAGTTATACAGCTAACTACTAACGCTTTGATGTTATGAAAAATGTTAAAACTTTTGGACATCACTTATGTCGATTTCCATTGGGCAAGAAAAAGCACTTTTTTCAGAAATCAGCTGTCTGTCAAATTCGTTTTCCATTGGGTGGAAAAAAAGCAATTGTTTTTTAAGTGCCATTTTCGGTTGGTCGTCCAGAACCGTGAAGCTTCTACTTCTAACCACGAGGCGACAAAAAATAATGATGGCCGAATTATTGGGCTAGATGGGCCTACCAATACCAATATAATGTAATCTAACAACACCCGCACCACCCGCAGTCCACACCCGCTCTGAAAGTCTGAAGATGTTGGAATACGGGAGCGGAATGTAGTGCATTGTTGAGGGAGTGAGTGAAAGGGTATTATGTTACATAGTATAGTATGTCAATGGTTATGTAATTTGCTCTCAGACAATACAAAAATGTAATAGTGTATTGTGATTAGATGGTCATTAACCCTTGAGTGCACAGCTGATTTACAGATAAGTAAGCGACAGCTTCAAGGGAAGAATAAACGCAAATTGTAACTTGTAACTGTGAATAATCACCCCAATCATGGAATCCGCCGGATTGAATTGTTCGCGGAAAAGAATATTTTGGTATCGTCGAATCTGCAAATTGAACGGTTATTATGTCATATAGGTAGGTATATACATAATATTAACACATACTATTGTTAGGGTGTGGTTTTTTTTCCAGATTTCTGTTCACTTTTCGGATTCGACGATACCAAATTATTCTTTTCCGCGAACAATTCCCTCCGGCGGATTCCATGATTGGGGTGAATGTTTATTTAGTATAAATACCATTTTATACAATGTTTATTATACACAATTTGTGATACGCATATTATAGAATTCAATTAAATTTCTAAAAATGATATGAGTACGAAATTAAAATAAAATGATAAGGTCATCAGTGCGTAAAAGGAGATACATACCTATTTATTAATTATGTTATGATAAATCACAGCTGCAGTTGTATCTGTATGGTGGAATGGGAGTTCCCGCTGAGTGATTGGCGTCGAATGTAAATGTCTCTTAGCATCGCAAGTAAAATTAATACGATTATATATACTCAATATGTACTGTACATAGGTATTAATATTGTTTTATTACGAATTTCATTAATCATTGTTTAGTTTAAATAAATTACATTGTTTAATTACTACCCCTTAGGATATTTCATTTTGTTAATTAAAAATAAATAATTTACAATAGGTGCGTTTTTTGGCTATTTAATATAGGCTAGAAAAATAATTTTATACACATTTAATTCTAGATATGTACCTCTAGATTAAATTTGTAGGTATGAAATAATTCTAAGCCTATATAGAATAGCCAACAAAATTCATCTAATATTGGCAAATAGTTGCGGAAATAGTCTCATTTCGAAAAATTAGATCACTCGCAATTACACAAACTCCTATTGTGTCTTTTCAATTTCATACCCTCGAATGAATGGTAAGCCCGTAGGCACTTTCTGCTGGTAATCATAATACTGCATACCAAAAAAGTTTAATAATGTTATTTCTTCAATGAAAATTCTATCCTTAAAAAATTTCCAACTAATGACAGTATACAAGAGAATGCATACTGGATTCATGAGAATTATCTGAAAGAAAAAGAATGCATTTATACAGAGACAATGAATACTATTTATAATTTCAATTTACTTGTGTGCCTATAGACCACCAAAACCAGCCAACATACGAAGGATGTCTCGCATATGCGTATACTCCATGTGTTACAAGCTGATGATCTTTTGCTTTCACATACTGTACCTGGCAAAGCATTAAAAAAAAAGGTTAAATTTGTTTATCTAATAATGTAACTTTGTGTCAAGTACTTACGAGATGATTGAAATTTGACATCGCGGTTATCATAGCAGTTTTGCGCATCACCTCTCCAAATACACATAGCCCTATGCCAATCATCCAAATTAGATACCTTGACTTGAAGTCAGGCAGAAATAAAGTTTCAAACACAAACTCCGTCCAACTGAGAACCGCAGCGACTGCATAGTGGATTGAATGATTTAGTATAAACGAATCTATCGAAAGACTTAAGGGATTTGACCAAGCAATAGCGAGGAACTCTGAATAATGAAAAAATGATAAGAAAACACCATAAACTCCTAACTGTTTCCAAGAAGCAGGAGCGAATATAATTAGGAGTGCACTAGCTGATGACACAAAGCCCAACAAAGAAGCCCTTATGGCAATCTGAAATTATCCACATATGTATTTATCCATAATCAAGTTCGATATTATATCAAATGCAACACTTACCTGATAGTCATTGTCTTTTAGAACAAAACGTATAATCATATTTATAAGAGCGTAGTATAGAAAAGGACCCCATAAGACGGCACCCCAAACATTAGGGACAATGTCAAAAACCATTTGCGGCACACATAATGAAAATACGATTCCAGCAGTCCCAAGATAGCAGTGAAGACTTAATTTCCCTTCAGAGCAAAGCATTTTGCAATCTCTTATTACAAAAGTTTATAATTTTATATACATTTATTATTTCTGCAACCACATATTAGATGGAATAAATAAATAGAAGGACCCAGACCAGACCCAAATAAATACACTATACCAAATAATTTTTGACAGCTGCTTTCTTATTTCTTTTGACGATAAAGTTTTGATTGAAGAAGAAGAAAGAGAAGGCATTAATGAACATCACGTTCATCACGTTCGCACCTTATGTCAAATATACTATTTATGTCATTGACATAATATGTAAGTATGTCAATGATTTATGTGGATTCAATCCGATGTAAACACTGAAAATTAAAATCATTACCTAATGTAATCACAATGCAAATTGAAAGAACGATTTTATCATGAGAGAGTGTGTGTTCTTTTATTTAGTTTTATCTTCATTTTTGCTTGTGATTTTTTTCGGCTAATGGACTTACGTTCGAAATAATTTAAATAACAAAACCAAAAGTGAGTATAACAATTTTGCATGTAAAACGAAAAGTGAGTATAACAAAACCAAAAGTGACTATAAAAGTTTTTCATGTAAAAGTAAAAGTGAGCTAGCTATAGATTCTCAAAAAAAAAAAAATATGCCTAATAATGTCGAAATAAAACTTATAAGGTCCTGTGGAAACGGTTTTCGTGGTTTATAAACCACTTTGGCTTTATCACATCATGGGAACATTGTATAACAATTACTGAACGGTCCCATCCGAATAGGTACCCACATAATATAAAATTGATGCCATCTAGGCGTGAAACTTTAAAAATAAATGAATTTTTCTGGCTTACTGTCAAAAGTCAAACTGATTTCATTGATTGTTGAAATTCATTTTATTATCAATTTCTACTTTGGTTAAATCGTACGCACGTGCTGGGACTTATTTTTCCCGGACAAATAGCATTTAATTAATTAATATAAATTAAAAATAAGAAAGACTCTACCTCATTCCGAATTCTTGATAATATCTCGACATGGTAAGTCAAAAACTAAAAAAAAAAATAAATATCAAGTTCGCTGAATGTTTCATAATAAGCAATAGAGGCTTCTGGAACATTTTTTGACAGTTGTGTAATTGTAATCTTTTTTATCACCGGCAGAGTTCAATTAAAAAACTTATCCCTATGCTTGACCGCATCCTTGTCAAACGTGCTGAAGCTCTAGCAACAACAAAAGGAGGAATTTTGATTCCAGAAAAATCGCAGACCAAAGTCCTTGAAGGAGTAGTGGTCGCAGTTGGACCTGGTGCCAGAAATACTGTGAGTTTATTAAACTTTGTCACGCATTAAAAGTAAAATGTATTATATATATTTATTTTAGAACGGAGAACACATTCCTGTTGGTATTAAAGAGGGCGATAAAGTATTATTGCCAGAGTTCGGAGGTACTAAGATCGAATTGGAGGGCAAAAAAGAATTTATTCTGTTCAGAGAATCTGATATTTTAGCAAAAATTGAATAAATCCAGCAATTGCTTTACACAAACTTCGTCTTCGGAGCCAACGAAGGGGAAATGTTACTTTATTTATCCATGGCCTTAGTTGTTCCAATTGTTATGTTTTAGTTAACAAAAAAAGAAACAATAAAAATGGATTATGTTTTACTACTTTATTTTAATGTTGTTCATCATGTTGGAAATTCCGTATACTTGATTCATTACAGATCTTTCCTTAAGGTCTGGATAGCCCTCAATTGCTGCTCTTTCTCTGGAGATTTTTACCAGCGATTCGAAAGATTTGGGTTCCCAGACGGCAAGTTCGGCTAATACTTTCTTATTCAACAAAATGTCGCTTCTTAAAAGTCCTTCCTTGAATGATTCAAAGGGTATACCATATTGGTTACAGCCAGCCTCTATCCGGGTTTTCCACAGCTGCAAAAACAAAATTAATATACATAACACATTGAATATGCACAGGGTCTTAGTAACTACCTCTGCCATGTCCAGTTTCTTTAATTTTCGGCCCTTTGTCGCATAGACAAGTGCTCTGTGAACACTTCTTATGGCTATGGAATAGCAATTCCTTGCCCGGCTTCTGTAATGCTAAATAAAACGAAACTTGACTATGATTTGAGCAATCGCATAGTGCATAGTTCCACTTACTGCTGCCATTTTAAAGATTTTCCTTTTTCTCCAGAATTCATCTGGACCCCGGGCACGAACGAGAAGCGTTAAAGTTGGCGAAACCATTATCGAATATCGTATAGAAAAATTACTGGATAATATTTTTGTTCTTAAGACACAAGTTTTTTCAACTTTACATAACCTGGAACTTCACAAACTTTATTTGTGTTACAAAATAAATTTTTTGGATGAACTCTGGGTGTGTTCACAAGACATGCTGCCAGAATTAACAACAAGAGGTGCTGCTGTCATTACATTAACCAACAGTCAAGGCGTTATTTGTCTGCCTTGACTATCTTAGGTAGGTACGCGAATCAAAATCATTTGTAAACATAGAAAATGCAGGGAAAAAAAGAAATTGGATAATTTAGAGCGATATTTTTGGCAAAATACTTTGATTTATTTATTTTAAAATTAATTCTTTGATGTCAGATGTCATATATGACAGAATCGATAAAATTTTTGGATAATATTTAAAGCAATAGTTTGTTTGCACAGTTTTTATCGGGACTAAGGAAAGCCTCGATAATTATCCGGGCTAACGAATCCTCTATAGAATGATGAATTTGTATGAAAGACGCGTTTTTTTGCAATCCTATATGGGCTTAGCAAATTTTCAATACAAATAGTCATCGGGGCTTATGCCTAAGCCCAGATAAAAACTGTGCTACCAAACTACGATTACTTTAAATGTTATCGAAAGTGCTTTGTGTCATAAATGATACTAATTTGACAACCAAAATGAATAGGGGAGACTGGGACACCTTTTAAAAGAACATACATATTAACCAAAACTTAAACTTGATAATACTGTCTTCTTTCTCTCGCAGACACCTTGGCGAAAAGACGTCACTCTGACATCGGTGCGTGAGCTTAAGCCAACTCAACGGAACCTGTCGACAAGATCAACACTATCAGCTACCGACGTACATAGGTATGCCGGTCCTGCGCTACTCGTGGGATCTGAACCTGAAACAAAACCAGAACCTCAAGACAAGTCACGGGTCTACCAAAAGAACGGGCAATTGAAAGTGTAACGAAAAAAACAGATAACAAAAGTGGGAGCCAAACCGAAACCCCCAAGACAACTGGTAAGGTATCCATGGAGGAAAGGAGGACAACTGATCTGAGCACAGCTCAACCACCGAAAACCTCTAGACCCCTTGGTGTCCAAACCAAGAACAAGAATATAAATCCGCCCATACCCTCACCGGGGCAACCGGATGGTAGAGATGACCCACTACGAAAAAGGTTAAGCGGCGCCGAAATGCGTTGGTACCTCCGCTACCTCAATAAAGGCTTCGGTCCTGAGGAAGCAAGAAGGATCACATTCTAGAATCCTGTGGGGCACTGACCCACCGGAGGATCAAACACTACTCATTCTCAGATTCATAAAAGAAACTGGACTGGATGAAGTGCTCTAAAGTTGATATTCTTGCTAAGGCTAAAGACAGGTATACGCAGGGGGCACAATAGACCACAAGGTCGCAGTGCACTCTTAAACCCTCCTCATTATTATTATTATTATTATTATTACTGTCTTCTTTAGTCGTCAACGACATTCGGATATCCTTTACGTCGTGCGTCGCCTGGAAGCAGCCACATTAGGCGGCTTTTATGTCTAAACTGCATTAATTTTTCTATTTGTAAACGATCACTCACATGGGAGCGAACGAACGGTTTGATGAAATGCGAACAAACCAATTTTTATGAACATTTATAAACAGAAAACTGCACATTTTATTATTCCAAGAGGAGGATAATATTAATTATTCCATCAAAATGTATTAAGAAACTAAATTTATAAACAGTTTCGATAAAGAAATTTCGAAATCCAAACTTTTTGCCGCGAACGAAAAGACCCTTGGCGCGAATTGTCAAAGTTTATTCGCAACCCACAGTCTTCATGCTATAGTGCACGTAAGGAGTTGTGCACTGCCACTGGTTCGCCACTGGAACTTGAATGATCCTGAATCATCCGATAAAAGTGCAAGCACATCCATTATGTCCTGCAAATCGCTCTTCGGGCTGGAACTTGCTGCACAGTCATCTGAAACTTAATGTGTATCTTTTTATTTGCGAACTATTTTAATATATTTTAATATGCCTATACCTAACTTGTTCTCGCCTGCAAATTTTTTTTTTTTTGTGAAGACAGAAATAAAACATCTGAAAAGTCAAATGTCAACAAGCTAGTGCTGCCAAGTCACAGTAAGGCGTTTTTTTTTTTTTTGATATATCTAAGCCTATATAGGATCGCAAAAAAAAAAAACACGCCTGAAATTATTTTGCTAAGCCTGGTAGAATAGCAAAAAATATACAAATATAAACGGGGAATTCGGCTAAAAACAGCCTGTTAAACACAGCATTATTTATAAATAGTGCCCCGCGTAAATCAAAGGACTGCTTTCAAGCACACTTATAATTATTAAAACATTTTGTGTACAAACTTTACGGCGTACAAGTTAGTATAGCATGAATCAAAGAAATACAAAATTACGACATAATCCAAAATTTGACAGCTTCCCCCGATACCGAAATGTACAACGTGTAGGTTATTATTATTATTGGGTGTAGGTCATTGACTACTATTCATGGACTGCTAGCACCCAATGCTATGCACTGTGTTCTATGCAAAAAAAATAGCAATGGCGAGCAGAGATTAAAACCTCTTTCCCACTTTCGCCGCACTGAACCAAAAGGGCTAGTGCTTATGTTTGCTTCACTTTTCCTCGCAGGTTAGTATGAAACTGACATTTCATTAGCAGTCCATGTATAATTATGTCAATGATGTAGGTACTTACATTATCTACTACACATGACAGCTCCATCAGCTGTGCATCTATACACTGTGCCGACAACTGCCAACCACGCCTCGTGCAAACGCTAAAACGCTTCTTCAGTGGTATCATATAAGACGTTTCTTGAGCGTAGTAGGTATTCATAAGTGAGATTAATAACAATCGATAGTATATTTTTATTTATTTTGTTTGTACATAAGCACTAGTTTTGCAATACAACAACAATTAAATAACATAGAATATATTGTTATATAAATACATACTTTTAATGCAAAATGTATAGATACTCTCTTAGATGAGATTTCTTATGTTTTAATATACATTTTAAAATACATACGCAAAACAACACATACAACATATATGTACATAAGTACAAAGTACGAGTATATGTTACATAAAATACATTTTCTTTTTAATTCTTAAATTTCTGTGTAAATTCTAATAATGGTTAAGAACAAAATGAAACTTATGTACAAAGAATTTCTCTATAAAATATACTTGTTTCAGTAAGCGATTATACTCCAGTGAATTATGTAACTAGTATAATATAATTAAAATTTGAGCTGCAGAAAAAGATAAACAATAATTGTAAAAAAAAATCAAATAAAAAAAAGTTGTTTGGACCGTGATACATAATATTTATTTGTTTATTAAATTTTTTTCTTAGCATTTAATAATAAACATTCAAATAAAAACATAAAAAAAACTTACATGCGAATATTATATTTAATGTGATTTAATATAAGATCAAAATTAAACAAACATATTTTATTTATACTAAGTTTATATGGTAAAAGACAAGATGTATGCCACTTATATTTAAATAAAATGTATGTAATAATTTATTTGACAATACGAAAATATGAGGATAATGCATTTTTTTCTACCTAGGTATATATGTATATATTGATGTGGTTCGTCGCATTCGCGTCTACCTCCATTGAATATGCTATCTACTTTTGGAAATTTGTTTAACAGTTTCGCGACTTTTGTCGTATTTTCCGTAAGGTGGCTTAGTATAACGTAAATGCATATTTCATATTTTGGATTCTTATTGTTTCTAAATGCTTTCTTGAATATGTTTTTTGTATAATTTTTCCATTCCCTAATTTTATTGGGGGAGAAAATAACAATAATTCTGACTCTCAGTCTTCAAAGTTTAAAGCTCGCATATATACATATATTTACATATATATTTTGCCAGCTGAATGTGTGAGTGCATGTATCCATAAAGTAGAAACACACCTACATATACTAATAATTTGTCTTTTTTCAAATAAAATATATATGTATATAAAAAAAAAACAATAACAATTGAGGAGAAAGTCATGGGACTTACAAATTACATTAAATGTTTGTTTGAATATTTATATGTACATAAAAACTAAAAAAAAATGGCGACTGAGCAGTTAGTGCACTGTAATTTATGTATGTCCCTCAAACGATTTCTGAATTTCGTTCAAAGATTTACCTTTTGTCTCAGGAACCACGAAGAATACGAACAAAACTCCAACAAATGTTATTCCAGAGAATATCCAGAAAGTTTCACCTGGGCCCAACGATTCGTTTAGATTTACAAATGATTTCGTAACGATGAATGCCAACACCCAGTTAGTAGTTCCTGCGATTGAACCGGCAACGCCCTTTATATCAGAAGCAAATAGTTCACCCATCATAAGCCATGGTACTGGACCGAATCCGACAGAGAACATGACAATGAAGAGGCATAAGCAAACAACAGGCAACCAACCCAGGTTATCTACCGAGTGTTCGTCTTTCTTTTGCATAAAGAAGTAGACCCCCATGAGAAGGGTAGAAACAGCCATAACAATAGAGGATGCTAATAGCAAAATACGACGTCCCAACTTATCGACAACCATAACAGAAACGAATGTAGCAATGACTTGCATAACACCTACCACTATTGTGGATAAGTTTTCATCAATTCCGGTCTGGGCATCCTGTAGACAAATAAAAAGTATTATAGTACTGTAGTTTAATAATATTGTATTTAATGCTTACCCTGAAAATATCAGCTGTATAGAAAATAACAGCATTGATTCCGCTCAATTGTTGAAAAAACATGAGACCTAAGCTAATCATCAACGCTTTAAGCGTGGCTTTACGGGTCAAGGCTGCAATAATTGAAACAGATTGTTGTTTTATCTTAGCATCGACTTCCTTAAGCTCTTCTAGCTCTGCAGTATAGTTGTATTCAGAACCACGTAGCCATTGAATTGATTTTATGGCACTGTCGTCTCTTCCCTTGCTTACCTACAACATAATATCGACAGCATATTTGTTCTTATCACTTATTCGCCGTTCTTGAATTCTTGATTACAACTTACCAAATAGGTCGGAGACTCTGGCATAAACACAAAGATAGCTCCAAAAATCAGAGGGATCAATCCAGATATAACACTCAGCCAAAACACATTAAGTCCTGCGCCAAGCGCATATACGAAAAGGATACCGATCGTGATCATAAGCTGGAAAAAACTTCCCAATGTTCCGCGAATATCTTTTTGGGCTATCTCTCCGGTATACATTGGCGCTGTCACACAAAATGCGCCTCCTGCTATTCCGAGAATAAATCTTGCAGCGTACATCATTTCAACATTCGAAGCCCAAATTAGCAAACCCCAGCCAAGTGAGAATGGGAGAACCAAACCCAACATGGTTAGTTTTCGGCCGATTATCGTGATTAAGAAGCCTATTGGAATGCATACGCAAGCCGCGCCCAATGTCATTGCCGAACCAATCCATGAGAATTGCTCCTTGGATACAGGAAACTTATAGTTAGGGTTTTCAACTAGTTCGTTTTGAGCAGGTGATGTCCATCCCAGAAGAACACCAGCCGCCAGTGCTCCTCCAGCAGCTGCCAAGGCCGCAACATATTGCGGTAACGTTTTCGATCGATTTTCACCACTCACCATGGCTATTAGATTATCCTGTTCCTGTTAAAAGTAATCACACAATGTCTTAATTATTGTTCGAACTGATTTATAGATTCATAGTTATAATTTACAATTCAATTGAAAACTTTACCTCGCAATTTTAAATAGTTAATCTCTTGGGTTTTATGAACCATTTATCAATAATAATTAGAAGTGGTAATAAACTTCTTGAACTTTTTAAAAGAAATCTTATTAATAATAGTTTTCTTCTTATCTTCAGATAAATTTCTGCTCCGAGTAGGTATTTGGTAAGTTTGGTTAAGTTATCTATCTATTAGCCGTGTTCTAATCCTAAGGTCGAACAGACTTATGGACGGACCTTTTACGTGTCATATGATATATCATAATGTCGATATCGTTACCTTTTTCTTCCATATTATTTCAGTTTTCCTGTCAACTATCGCAAAACAGCATTGAAACGACAATTCCTTAGTTCTTACCTGTGCATAACTTTGTTTATAAACTACATAAAAAATGGCGGGTGTAATTTTGAATAACATATTAGTTATTACAATAAGAAAATGCATCTAAAAATTATGTAGGTATATTAATCGTAATTATTAACGAATAATGCTTCAATACTGGTGTTGATATGAACATTTTTCGGCAAATAAATCGTATACCTAACCTACATATATGCATAGGCAACCCCCATTATCAGCTTTCTTTTGTCCTACCTATGTACTGGTTCTTGTACATAACATTAATAGGTCGTTACACTTGAATCCATAATACTAGATTCTACCGACGAAGGTACTCAACTCATTCCGGTTTCTGGAAAAAAAACTGCATCACGTACAAATGCAGCCCGGGTTTCCGTATATGACGACTTTGTGTTGTTGTTAATTTACCTATGGTATAGGGCAACAAATGGAATTCATTTCATTAACAGGTTTTTGCAACCGCATTTTGGGAAAAATCTGCAGCAAATATGTAAAAAAAAATACAACCGAATGGCTGATAGGTATATATGTACCTACATATAATAAGATAAACTTTTCGCTATATGTATGTAATATAGACAGGTTATGTATAGATACGTGTTACCCCTGATAACAAAGCTACTTGCATAATGTGTCTACACACAAACTAAAAAACTACTCAAATTATCCAATTTGCCCTAATAAGCGGTATGTTAATCTCATCTAATTGTAAAATTGTTTCGAAAAATGCCTCTGATGTCACTTGACTTAATCGTAAATATACATATACCTATACATAAATTGGCCTTCGCTTCAACTAACAGGTCCACCACATAAAGGAAGGTAGATACCAAAAAAATTATTGGAATTTATTTATGACGCAAAATGTTTTATCCTGCGTCAGAAGCCAATGTTGGCATTTTCTATAACGGATTTTGGTTATTTCACTTGATAAGCTGAACTATAATTTGGGCGGTATATACAATAGAAAATAATAACTGTAATAATACTTTACCGGTTTTTGAGATCCATAAGTCTCAGGATTTACCGATGTTTCCAGGAGTCGTGAGTTTTCTTCTGTACTAACAATCATTTTCTTTTCCGACATTTTTGATGATTTATTTTAAAAATTAAATTACTTTCACGGAACTTATCACAAAAACAAATAAACGCAAAGTATAGTTAAACTTTCTGAAGTTAAGAAATGTTGACTTTTTCTAAGCAATAAAAGCAAACAATGAGAAAAAAACAACCAGACTCATTAGGGTCTGTTTTTGTAATATTTGCTGTTGCTGCAGCTGGCAAGATGCCGTATGCCCTTCGAACGTTATTGTAATATGGAAAGGAAAAGCGACAAGGAGGAAATCCTTACAAAAATTGTGGGCATGCTCAGAAGCGTTTGACTTTGAATCTGTACTCAAATGTCATACAATACAAACAACACAGCACCTACAATAAAATGAAATTATATTTTTAACACAATTCACTTTCTCCTGAGGTATGCAGCAGTAATTTCGAAAAATGCACTTTATTAGCGAGAGGGGGACATTTAGTACACGCACTGACAACGGACGCACTGACTCTACAACCGGTGACGGTGAGTATATTTTTTTAAACCCATGGAAGTGTCCACATATTTTTGGCTCAGTAACGGAGTCGCAGAGAGTAGATACGATGGGAAATTTATAACCGAAATTAAGTAGCCAGTCGTTGTCGTTGGACAGCGAAGAGCCAGTAAATCAATAATTTTGGGCTGTAAAAATTTATTATATAGACTTCACAAATCCAGCAAATTATTTCGAGTGATGGCCGTGAAATTCTTTATCTGACGTACACAGCTCTATTGTGTAACTGGCACTAGACTGAACACGGAAAAGTTGTAATGTGACGACATCGATACCCGCCCCCCATCAAAGCCAATCGTTAAACAGCTACCAGTTCCCCAGGCAGAGAAAAAATGAGCATCAAGAGAGGAAAACTCAGGCTAGCGAGCGAAGAAAAACTATTTCAATAAGGTATATGTACCATGGAAAAGGCGGAGGTAACAGGGATGTATTTATGATAGAAGACGTATAATAAATGCACTTCTTGTTTGTGCTTTGCTTAGGTCAGTTATGGACATAATTATTTTTAACACAAAGTATCGTTGATTTCAAGAAAGGCCGATTGTTGGGTAAAAATATTTCAAACCATTTATCTTCCCTTGCTGTTAATTCATTCTTAACAGGAGAAGATATTCGTAACATTCGTTGTCGAATATACCGGAAATATGTAGGTAGGGGGTAGCCAACTATATGAAGTAAACAGTCCGTTAATTCAAACATATCCATTATCCACGTCATAGTTTTTACGGATATAGAAATCAATGTCGCAGATTAGTTTACAATTGGCTAAAACATTTTCCTCTGAAAACAAATAGTAATCGTCTGAAAAATATAAAAATCGTCTGAAAACATTTATTTTAAAGAATTAAAGACCGCAACGCCGATTTTCAAATTTCATCTAGCTATGTTTTTTTTTTTTTTTTATGAACTTTGGACTCTATGTTGGTAGAAGGAACGCCTTTTCCAGACGATTACTATGTATGGATTTGTTTTCAGACGTTTTAAAAATTGTTTCAGACGTTTCCAATATCTGATTTTCTGATGGTTTCTATTTATTTTCAGACGATTTCTATTAAATTTCAAACGTTTCCAATTTTTTCTGACAAATACCTACTATTTATTTGTAGACGAACAAATAACAGTAAGTTGCCATTGATTTCAGTTTCTAGTTTGTCGAAGATGAGCGAACAACAGACCAACCTTTTGCTGGTGGGGGAGGTTGAAAAACATGACGCCACTGAACGAACTAGAGATTTTGATTGGTGATGCTGATGAGTTTCCTCGTGTGTGGAGTCAAGTCACCGCTGAATCCGTAACTGGTCTGTAAACCGAGTTGCCAACCGTGTGCATATTAACATGAGAGCGATCAACTACCTACATACAGTCCGTTCACATTAACACGTTTCTTGATCGTGGCAGTTCGTTAAATTCAGTCAACAGTATCTACAAGCAATTTCTCATTTGAGGTTAAGTTCGAACTAATTTTGTATTCGCTAGTTTGTGGAACGCGAATTAAATGATGTAAATTGCGAATAAACTTTGATAATCCCTTTTCGTTCGCGGCAAAAACACGCGGAATTCGAAATTTCGTTATTTAAACTGTTTATAAACTTGTTTTCTTAATACATTTTTATGTGATAATTAATTATTCTCCTCTTAGAATAATCAAATGTGCAATTTTCTTTTTATAAATGCTTCGCTCTCATCCGAACGGTCCTTTAGGCATAGGTATTTTTTTTATCAATGAGGTCAAACATTAAATGGTTCCAGGTTCATTACCCAGAAAAATACAAATTTTAACGGTTTTTCATACAGCGTCATATCTTAAAAACGTCTGAAGGTATTTCAAGACCAACGAAACATTTGTTTCGTTTACTAATTTTTATAAATCCTTTACCAGTCCTTAGTATAAATGCTGACAATCTGGCTACAGAATCATTGTATACATAGTTCGACTTCGACTAACTTGCAAACATTTTGCTTTTGAAAATGTTAACAAAAGTAACGTATTATTCAAATCTTTCGCTAATGGACAGAGGGTAAGTTTTAAATTTAAAGAAGTCTGTGTAGTGTAGTATTATGCAAGGTTGATTGAATGCCCATGACTCTTCAGCCAGCTATAACATAATAGATAATGTACTTTAAAGTTATCTAACAGCTACTTCATATTTAGAGAATTTCTCTTGTTTTCTTTCTGGTCATATACCTAGCCCCGGTTGATTGAAGATCTATATTTGATCCATGCCGGTCGGTGATTTGATGGCTTATCCTACCCAAAAGTGGAACCAATTTCTCCATCACTCCAGTGAAACGAAGATTGTTGCCCTTCTACTCTTTCATAAGCCGTACTAAACGAATGTGGAATGCCTTGCTCAGCACTGTCTTTCCCCCTCAGTACGGAATCTCCTATACTTAAGTCATAACCTATTCAGCTCATGTATATGTATTATGTAACATTAAATTACCTATTAAGGCTTACAATAAATACAAAATTTCAAGTGAAATCATTCGCAATGTCGGAATACCTCTATACTGGCTAAATCTCTGATTTTTTCAATTCTTCTTTAGATCTCTAACATAATAATTTGAATGTAGTATCTATCTATTACAAAAACTCACACTGAGTTTTAATAGAATCGAAAATTCTCCGAAATCAATGAATTCACTTAAATAAACTGCATAATTCTCACTTTGTATGAAAAGAGCTTGTTTGTATTTACTGAGAAACTGAGATTGAAATTTAACGCAAAACTTCATTTAGTGGAGAGATTACAAGCATGAATTCAAGAAAACCGAATAATAAATAATATCGTTCTTAGGAAAGTCGTGCGACTGTAATCTGAGAACCTGTGGGATAGAAATATTCTATGGACCCCAATTCCATAATTTTGTATGTACCTACATCTACATGTCCTTGAAATATTTCCTCTTTCGCAATTCAGTAAGCAGTACACACAATTAATCCTTGAGTCCATTCCCGATGATAGGCCAATAACCTCAGCTGCCCCACCGAATGCTGATAAAAAAAACTGGTCCGCATTGTTCTGGTTTTTGTTTGTACAATAACAATGCATATTTTTAAAGCGAACATATAATAAATAATAATAATAAAAAAGTGCTTGCAATTGAAATTATGCAGAGACGTTTCCTGGAATTCAGGCCGAGCCGGCCGGCGCGGCGAGTGCAAGTTAATGCTTTAGTATTGTAAACAGGCATTTATTTTTTAAGTATGTATTCTTGGAACGCAGATGTGCGTTTATTTATAATTTCAATTTTAAACTTTTTTTTTCTTGGGACTATCAGTTGTTATTGTGGGATGAATTAGGATCAAGGCGAATAAGTTATCTTAAAATATATTTACAGTAATGATAATGATTAGACAAAACGTTGATACCATCACCAAAACGAATTAAAGTTTCAGTTTCAGTTTAATTAATGTATGTAATGCATGCTGTCAATCATTTTTGAATGCTTCAAGTGATAAATCATTATCTTATCTATTGTAAGTATGCCTATTCAAATAGAGCTGTTTTCGGCCGATTTAAATAGTGCGAGGACATTACACATTTTTTAAGAACAACATAGCTTAGACATGTCAGTTTCGATCAGTGATCAGGAATTTTAATACCTATCATAATATCACAATGTCGGTTAATACTTTTAATCCTTATCATTATTATACTTTATTTCAATAAATACATTTGATAGTAATGACGATGAGGGTAATGTTTACCTCTACTATTATCGGATCACGATATTGTACCCTGATCGAAATATAACATAATAAACTTAAATAAATTAGCAAGCACATACGCATTCCAGTTTAAATACATATTGATATCTCATAAATAGCGGTCGAATCATGATCTTCGTTATACTAACATGTACTTATTATCAATTTCCTACGTCATAAACTTTCATACAGACCATTAAATGCAGTTATTTAACCCGAATCACTAAACATATATTGGTGTATATTCGATTTTCGAGATGTAGCATTTTGCAATATTGTTGATAAAGAACTCTTGAAATCGTGGAATTTTTTAATAATAAATAATTATCACAAGATCTCGATTTAAACTTTTAATCTTGATGAGGTGTTTTTATGCATGTCATACACTTTTATCGCTCTAGCACATTTATGCACAATATATGGTATCCGATCACGGTCATGTATCCTGATTAAATAAAAATAACAGAAATAATGAAGATTACACGCACAAATTGCACCTTATCTGAAGTTTTTGGATTTTATTCTTAGTATTTGTTGCGCTCATACTACAGTACTAAGTACATGATGATAGTAACTTTTGAACAAAATTGATTTGATGATTGTCTGCACTTAAGCAACAATCACGATAATCTAATACGTAATCATGAATAATTCTCTAAATTGTCCATAAGAGCATACTCTTCGGCAGAGAGGTTCATCTTATAACATATACAACTCAAGAAATTGTAGGTATCTTTCGAAGAAAAGATTCTTTATTGCATTTAATAGTCATTAATTCTGTACTACATATCAGATTATATACATTATGTACACATTTGCCGTAATTGTTTAGCTTCCTGCTTGAAGATTATGTAGAGGCAGATTTCCGATCCAGTGCCATAATATTTTAAATTCTGATTATTTGTTGTATCCGCTTCACATTCACAAATTTTCATACACATAATTTTTGAATGGGCTAATTTTCATATTATACCTACCTAATCATTCGACAGAGAATATTATGTTTTGTTTTAGTATCAACTATTTTTGTATACTATTGTGGGTGGAGATGATCTATTTTGATCTTGAAATTTTAAGAATCTTTATACCTATAGGTATCGTTTGAGTATGAACGTTTTCCATATGAAACAACTTTAGTTTGAGCTTATAAACATTAAGAAGGCCGAGGCAAGGAATTTCTAATTTTAAACATATTCAACCATGTCCTTATCAGTTTTTATATTATTAACTAAAACTTTAAGAATGCTCTTTTAGCAATTTCTGATGTGAATTGTCAATTCGTGCCTTGGTTGGTTTGGTGGAGGTTGTGTAAGAGAAAACGTTGTTTCCTGGTTGCCAGAGGGATCTTTAGTAAGCATATATCCTTCTTGAACAGTATTGGTCGTATATCTTTATAGTCTTATGCAATCTATGTTAGCTGTAAAATATGCTAGTGTTTAGATTTTTACTCCGACTGATTTATTATTATTATATGTATAATCTCATATAGTGCGCTCTAATCATTCTCCGAACTAACAACAAGAAACCTAAGATCAGAGTTCGGATATAAGTATCTCGGCAACACAAACTTTTTTTCTTAATAGCTCAAACTCTGTTCTTAACCAAAAAAGAAAACCGCATCCGATTGGTCACTCGAAGACATATGCGGATTTAATGAACGATTTTAGCATCATATTTAAGCTCCCGCAATAAAATCAAAATAAACGTGGACATTGAGCAGTGATTTGCTTATTATCGCACTTCCAAAGCTAATCTAATCATTTATTATTGTTTTGGAAATTAATGAACTTTAGCGAATGTGATATATATACAACCGACATGTACCTTCTGCATATCACGTTATTTATTATTGTTTTTTGGTATTATTAAACTATAAATTAGCAGATATTAGCAACTATACCTAGTGTCTAAATATCACCTTATGCTACAACCATACAAATTTAAGAATACCGAAATTTTGTTTAGTCAATGCCCGCGTTCGTTAGATAACATGTCAAATTAATATCAATATCGGTCGATTGATGAAATCCCTGCCTTTTCATCGCTCGAATTTTGTATGGTTGGCTTATTTCAGTCACTAGAATTTCTATAAAACTGTCAACTTCTGATGGGTTAAAGAAAAAATTCAAATAAATAGAAGACGTTGTTCATCAAATGTAGTTCTCCATTTCAAATTCTCAAATCACATTAGTTATTTGATTATGTATACAAACACAACATAACATATTTTTGATTCCCAAAAATACAAACTACCACAAACGAATATGATTGTGAGAAGCTAGGCCTATAGAGTCCTATATTTGACTAAACTTTATTTGTAGTCACTTCACTGCTTCAACTTTTTTGTATACTAATTAAGCGATTACTGATCATGATCATGATCACTAAAACTAGAGCCTAAAGCCTTTTTAAAATCGTTTTAGTATAACATGTATGATGCTATAAGTACCTATACAAAATTTAGTAGCTTCAGGGCTACAACCTATTATGTATTTTTATGAAGAAATGCAATAATTGTGTGGTTAGGCATTATGTTTGTAACAATAATCGCAAACAAAATTAAAAAAAAAAATTTACTTAGGTATGTACTACCTTTATTCAAGGCTTATTTGACGTATTTGTGTATGTTTCATAAAACGTGTTCTGCATTTTCCGCTTAGCGTAATGCACGTTTGAACTTATTAAAAGTTAATCGTATTATGTACCTATATTATGTATGTAGATAAGTATATAATATATTCGTATACATATATGTTTTCGTTTTGTTATAGGATTTTGAAGCAAAACATAACATACAAATATCTTCACAATGAAAATGCTTGCGTTAGTATTAATGATTTTTAAATCATGAATTACTATCTTGGGGAATGGGGACTTTACACTATAGCGTATAAATAACTTGTTATTCTTAGAAATTCATCAGCGTAAATTTCCATCCCACATTAAAAATAAAATCAGACGATAGCGCAAATCGATCTACAATTTCATTGGCTCCAAACAGAAGGCACGTCATCATCCCCTTTAATTGCCCTGTATTCAAAGCTTTTCCGAATGCGCATCTTCCAAATACATTATTGTCTACGCAAGTTCGCTATCAATTATTACATACTGTAGTAGATTAGAATAATTCTATTGCGATCGATCGTTGCTAGATTTCGTCACATTCACGTTTCAGGTTCAAAATGTTATCGATGTGAATGCAAATAGAGGTAAATCAGCGACTGAACGTTTTTCAATTGAAATCAATTCAGAATTGACGAGGAGCACGTGCGCCTCGAAATAAGTTTGCACCCAGAAATGCATATCGGAAAATCGATTTCCTATATGCACTTTATAGATTTGCTAGAATTTTGTTGAGTTAAGATCCATGACTGCAATTAAATTCGTCAGCCAGGTATCTATAATCAACGTATGTACACAATCTACTGCACAACAAACTATGAAAATTCCATTGTATATAAAAACAACTAAACTGATCCGCTGTTCTGATTTTAGGTTGTACAAAAGCTGAGTTAGGGGATTTTTTATGCGATCACTTTAGCTGACTGCATTATAATGTCGCTGACTACAGTTATAACAAACGTCACCACCTGGCACCAAAAGTAAAGCCATTAAATCTATCTGGTTTTACTTCCGCAATGGAAATGTTATTTTCAGTATTGTTTGTTTATTTATTTTGAATACAGGTAGTAAGTACCTGCCTACGTACTCGTAAGAAATGCTAGCTTCCGAACTAAGTGCAAATAATAATAAGCTATGTGACTAAAACTTTAATTACCTACACATATACGTATACTATACCTATGAGAATTTAAAATGGTCAATATTGTGCAACAAAAAGTGTTATATAAATATGTACCTACATGTAAAAGTATTTTTGGAATTTGGAAATCAAAGCATCTTTCTATAGTTGACCTTGAATACGCTCAATATTTGAATACTAAGCTCTTTTCTGTTAGTCCGTTAGTTTAGTTAACATTGATTAGATTTCATACTAATCCAGCTTATACTACCAGTTTTATGAGTTGATAGTAACGCGTGAGAGTTCGAGCATTTCACTAATGTATCGTAAAAAATACATCTAATCTCGTTTGTAATCTATATAATTCTTAAACTATAAAATTACTGACTTTTTTGCACAATTTAAAGCGGAAAGCAAAACCATGCACCAATATACAGGTCGCGTAAGCAATTCAAATGATTCGATGTAAGCATTGTTCATATTATATTATCTTTATAATTAATGAACACCTTAATTGAATATGTACTTGCATAATGAAAGCAAGCCATTTCGTTCTCGTAAATCATAATCGTTCATGTTAATATGCCAGAGGAAATTCTAAACCATAGACATTCAATTGACATGTTTCAATAAAATTCGAAACCGTAGACACAGTTGTGCTTGCGATGACATTAAAGAGCGTAGTATTTCGCTTGATTGACCTCTCCCAAATGATTTGGGTTGGAATTTAAATTCTTTATGTAAGTACTAACTGAAGTTACTATATGTTTAAAGCAAAAGTGCAATGACTCTGGTAGTAGGTATTCCCGTATTCAAGCTTGTTTCTTTTTAATTTGCTTATCGGTTGCTAAATACTTATAATTAATGATTTGCATATTAATATTAAGAAGACTGCATTACAGTTACATTTCTACTAAACTAACACACTGTGCGTCATCAGGTTAGCACACCTATTCGCGTAAGTGATTCCAGCCAAACTAAATAGCTACCATTTTCAAATTATGGTTGACTATGACCCATACAATTTTCAGTTAAATAAAATAAAATGTATTGTTTTCCATTTTTTACTATTATTTTATAGGTCATCAGGTTAGCACATATAATTTATTTTTTTTTTTCATTTTGTTAAGCTTTTAAGCCATGTACTTATTTCTAAACTTATCCATTATATTGAATTAAACATTTTTCAATAAATTCAATAATGTGTCGATCCTCCCTTTTTGAGAATGACCTCATAGGTACATTCGATTGGGAAGCGACTCGTACAATTTTCCAATATAGTCGAGGGAAATGGCTGACCAAGCCTTCAATTAGTTCCGTTCTGTCCTGTTCTTTGCGCCCGAGTTACTATTACTCTATTATTACCGCCTTTATTATTCTTACCATATCCCGACTTATTGCGCAGGAATGCAGATATGACTTTACGACTTCTACCGATTTTTTTTTTTCGAAATTTCACTTATTACAGGCTTGCATCTTTGTAAGGTTCAATTTTGTATAGCGATTTTCTTTTACCCATATTAATTATAATCGATTACTTGAGCAGCAAAAAAAATTGGTTGACATATACGCGTTTAATTTTAGAAGATAAACGAAAAAGAATTTGCACGTGTGCTAACCTGATGACGCGAAAATAAAGCACTATTTTCTATCGAAAATAAAAGAAAATAGTGAAAACCATATAACGGGACCTTTCCGTGTCATGATCTTCTTTGCCAGTGAAAAAGTATGCAAAGATAAGAAAAATATAATACAAAAAAGTAGCAGCATTTTAACACCAATAACAAGAAGAGCATTTATATTAAGCTTATGGGTGGTGTGCTAACCTGATGACGCGCAGGGTATATACATATTACTGAATGTTAGATATAGCTGTTATAGCTGTTCGTAATTTAATCGTGTGATGTATTCCTCTGCGCGCTTAATCTATACTCAGAATGAGATAAACTACGCTTTATCCATTATGGAATTATATTGCTTTGTAAGTAAACATTTCATTTAATTACGTAGTAAACTGCTTCTGCTTTTTTTTTTTTGTTTAATGGATACCATAGGTATTTAACAATGTAATGTCTGGCAACTTTTTTTAAGCTGATACACAGCTAAATAAACACCTTTCAGTTCAAGATTTAAAAAGGGGAAGTAAGAGAACAGGACAATACCGGTTGATCTTGGTATCTTTAATTCCACGGAGAGCAAATTTACTTAAACGAAGAGTAATTTGGTACGACAAACCATAAACAACATTAACATATTATATTCGTTATTGAAATTTATAAATAACATCAAGTTATTTAAAAATTTTCCTTTTTTAGATTGTTCACGTACTGCAAAACGAATAAATCCTCAATTGCCAATATTGTATAGGTAAGGTATAGATAGGTAGGTACCTACTATAGATAATACAAAAGTAATGCAGACAAAACAAAAATTAATTTAAAGGTTGGCTCTCTATAACCTTTCATAATTATTTACTCGTTTTATGAGTGCAGGTACTAATAAATATTAAACGAACAAAAGCATTTGATTCCAATATATTTTATGCATATCTTATAAAATACCTTAGTTTAAACATTGTTAACTTTATATTACCATTATGTAAATACATACGTATTGATTGTACTGAAATTCATTGGTAATCTAATCGTTTTTATTGGGTTGGGGTTTTCCCTTTTTGTATTCAATTCCCTTTTCAGACCGAATATACACAAACAAACTGAAAATTGTATATTTAAGGTTTTGAAGTCATGTCAAAAACAAAAAAAAGTGATATCTTCACGAAACGATTTACTTCCGGTCTGTAACGATATGCCTTCAGCTGATTAAGATTTAAATATTTTGTATAGGTTTCCTTATGATATATACAATTATAGGCGTTGCAGCGACAGTAATTATTGTTAACTATACTTGTGTTTACGAAATTTCATTCTCTGGCATTAAGCGGTACGTGATTTTGTTGCAAATATGTATACACAAAAAAAAAAATACGTACAACTGCCGGGCCGCTATTACTAACAGCTGCTGCCATATAGTGTCTTTAGGAAGTAAATTTTCAATAAAATCTGATATAGCTTTTTAGCACCTTGGAATGTTATTTTATATGCAAATAACGAGTGCAAACAAGTGATTCCCTATTAATCATAATAAGTAAATTCGTAAGAGAATGTGTTGTATATCCGACTTCTAGACCACATACCTACCTAACCTATCTAACTGCAAAATTAAATTCATAAATTATACAAATAATGTAATTCCCCTTCAGGTATAACTGCGCAATTTACGTTCAAATTTTCCGAGTATTTTTACAATCAAACCATATATTTTAGCTCAAATATTAAAGTACACGATTTGTACTCTATTTTAAAGTTTCATGCGTTTTCTAACATTCTTAAATCAAATTCAATCACTTAAATCTCTACAAAGCCCTGAAGAGCATAAAATTCGTTAAGAAATTTGAAATTTTTAACATGGAAAAGCGATATGGCGACAAATCTCTTATCATTACTATTGGTTTGCGGGCGAAGTACGTATCTAACGTTTGTTCTGCAGCACACGTTTATTCATAAATAATATTTAAATAAACACAATCTAGCAATCTACTATGGAATTATGTCATATTGCAAAATACATTTCACTTGTTAAAATATTTGACATACCTCCTTTTACTCTCTTGGGTTCCTGGTAAAAATGTTACAATCGAATATAACGCATCAGAGAGTTTATTCACTTAAATTTTTTATCACACTCAACTCGGCGGAAATGTGTATTTGTCACTTTTTAGTTTTTAGCGATATCCTTGGGAATTTTTCGTGTTGCTTACTTGGGAATTACTGTGCGTAATATTCCAATAGCATGTAGAGTTAAGCAATTTCTTATTATTTTCCTGTCCAGCACAACGGCAGAGACACAACTGCGTTGATATCAAATTTGTCGTTACGTTTTCACTTCGCAAATACTTGATACGGAGTGTCGTTGGGAATGGGAAGACACAATCGTACAATCGGTGGAATTTGCTCAGAACCGAGTTCTGGGGGTGTTGGTGGTGTGTTTGTGTGTTTCGCGCAGCAGCAGCAGCAGAAAGCTAATGACATGAGATTTGGATAGGTATTTCTGTTCTCTACGTGATGTGTGTTATCAACATCAATTAACATGGCTTGCAATTGAGTTTGTTCGCACTGTTTCCTGATAGTCTAGGTACAGATGAGTTCGCAAAGGAAAGCAATACATTTAAGCTTATACGAGTCCCTAATCTTGAATATGTGTGCCGGTCGGTACCGAGACTCATTGCCGCGAAATTTTCTAAGTTACATTATTTGGCGAATGACTTATTGCAACATTTGTACGACCTATGACTATGTCTCATCGACCTTCAAACGCTTTTTGACGGTGTCAGATGAAATAGAAATTGTAAGCAGAAATATATACAGCTGTGCAGTACGATTCATATATGCATACACATAATCGTATAAAATGCTTTTACAAAGGCGATATGAATGAGCAGAGCACATACCCCTCACACACTGGTACTTACATAGGTAGGCAAGCATACTACGTGGGTTTGTGTTGCATGGTAGAAAGGGGCTCGCCCAGCTAGCAAGTGACGTCATGACTCAGTGCAAAAATAGAAAATCATTATTTGCTCTCAGGGTGGAGAAGGAGTCCACAACTACAGACGTAAATATCTATTTCAGATTTACGTGCAAAATTGCATGCTGTAGACTGGATGTCTTGGGATTTTACTTTAGGTAATTTGCAAACTTTTTTGGAAATACCCTAATATATTCCTAGTATGTAAATGACTTTCGGTCATTGGGGTTTTTGATGTTCTTATACGTGGATATAGGTACCTATGTATCATCAACATACCTGGCTTTTTTAATTTTGTTCTGATGCAATAGAATCAGTTGATGTTATAATCATAATGTATTTATTTTTAGAATAAGGACTTAATGAATTTAGGTAGGTATTCCTTTGAGAAATTAAATGAAAATATTTTTTAGGGAGTGACTTAAGTATTATGTACAACATATTCCTATAAAAATATAAATTAGTCACATCGTACCTAACCTAAGCACTTTTAAAATCTTACATTTGTGCCTTGAAAAAATTGCGTAACGAATAGGTATCATAAAGTGTCGTAGCCTATAGTTTTGTCGGACAGTATTTTAATACTTAATAGGTAGGAACATGCCTATTATTTTGTTAAACATCACTACCTCGATAATTAAGCTAATAAATTAATTAGCTATAATACCATAAAATTAACATATTGAGGATATGTACCTACCTAGTTACCTATGTGTAAAGATACATTATGGTGCACCTCATAAATAAATAGAATATTTGTGTTTACATTCAGCTTACTGAGAAAAAATAAAAAATAATCTGCGTCAAAATGTAATCGAAAAATTAGATATTTATTGGTGTTAAAGATCGATTTTATTTTTATCATCGTGCGTTGCTCGATCTGTGTAAGGCCACTTGCCATCTGATCTGTCAGAAAGGATTCTTTGGAATCTGCTTTCAACCTTACCTTATGTGATTTTTCATTGGGCTCATCAGATTTTTCGTGGCACTATGGAACATGAAAGCAGATTGATCTGCTTTTGTAAATGAATTAGTGCGTTTGTCGATGGAAACATACGAACTTAATTTACTGTTGCCAACTTAGCGGATAACGCGTCAGATCTGGAGGAATTTCGGGTCTAACAGCGCGAAAAAATATATTTAGCGCATAATAAAGTATACCAGACATTTCGTAGGTAGTTTGTTATGGCTATTATTATGATTTTTCAAAATAAATTTTTAATAAAATTGGTTGCAAGGATATAATCTTTAATGTATGGCTTAATCTGACGAGGCGCCCGTGGTACAACCAACAGCGTTAACTTCTACAGCTCAAAAAATTCAATCAAGATGTTTATGTAATATTTAAGTGTCTATACATATTTTTTCTTCTTAAATAAAATATGTACATACATACATTACCATAACATATGTAACTATGTGAAGAAATATTTACATACTCTTCATACTTTTGTACTCAAGAAACATTATGAAGGGTAATCTGATAAATTTATGCAGCTCGTAAATGTATAACCTTCTGCGGTGCTTTAAGTGAACACCCCTCGGAAATGTCATTGCGTAAATCAACTGTACATCTGAAATCAAACAAACAATTCATACGACTGTCTGTCAAAATTTAATTTTTAACATCAAAAAGCTATATGTATATAAATCGAATGTTTTTGTATGGGAGGTAGTAGTAGTTTACCGGGTATTTGGCCAATAGAACATGAAAAGTGATCTAGATAAAGAAAGATTTATTTTTTGCCCAAGTCTTAATATCGCTTTAGAAAGCTATTCATCCAAGCTTGTTGGACGTTTTTGAATAATTTAGTCGAATTTTTTTAGGGGTTTAAGCCCTAAATTCTCTCAACATCAGGCCAAAAGTTCTTAATTAAGGTTGCTGCAAACAAGCTCTAAATTCCACATTCTATATAGGTAGGCACCTAACCTTATTATGCTAAATTTGGTGCAGGGAAATATCCCCTGAGGAACTCAGTTCCCACCTATAGTGGGAAATAAAACCACTTAGCCTTAGGTCCCACCATACATGGGAACTGAGTCCACTTAACGAAAGTGGTTTTATTTCCCATTAGGTGGGAACTAAGCCCTTCTGTGAACTTAATTCCCTGGGACAAATTTCCCTCCACCGCTAGTACCCTTAAAATAAAAACGGGAAATATAGGTACGAAATTCAAACCAATTCAAACGATGTTTGCATTTTTGAACATACCCACATGCAAACTCTACACCACCGACTCTCTACAGTCTACACACGTTCTGCAGGTTCTGTCATTTGTTAATTGTTTTGTCAGTGTCATTTATGCGTGTTTCTTGCTTTTATCGGCTGGTGTCAAATATTTAATCTGCTAATTTTATTGAATTAAAGTTAATTTTCAATTGGGCTAAATTAATTAATGAACATGGTGGATTACACAGTTTCAGAGAGGGCCTATGCAAAAATGATTTTTCATGCCGCGAAATATCCTCATTCTGCTATAAATGGCGTATTGCTTGCTGAAAAGAACACCACTGGCCGAAATGAAATTGTTCACATTTTGGATGCAATTCCTCTTTTTCATCAGTGTCTTTATGTAACACCAATGGCTGAAATAGCTCTTGCTCAGGTAAACACATTCATATATATATTTAGTTGCAAAATAAAATTTCTTTACTTTTGTTAAAAGATAGAAGCAATGGCTGAAGCCGATGGCCTGATTATAGCTGGCTACTATGGCGCATCGGAAAGCTTTTACGACGCATCAGTTGAGAAGGCCCCTTCTGGCAAAATCGCAGATAAAATTCAAGAAAATTTTAGAAACGCTTGTTTTATTATAATAGACAATAAGTTTGTATGTCATGCATCAGAGAAACCTGCAATTAAGGTATTTTCTTGTGGAGAAGGACGTTGGAATAAGGCTTCATTCTCCTTATTGCATTCCCAAAGTACCTTGGAAGCTGTTTCGGCGCTTTTAAAACGTGGTGCTATGAAAGATATAGTAGACTTTGATAATCATTTAGATAATCCAGAGAATGATTGGACAAATCAATACTTGAATAGAGATCTTAAACAAATTATGGCAATGTACTAGATGTAGTATGTACTTTTTTTCAAAAAATGTTAGGGGTTCGTATTAAAAGTTGAAATAAAATATGCTTCTTTATATTATCTGGGTTTAGATACAAATTATGTTTACCTAGTAGTTTGTCCTATTAAATGAATGAAACAGTTTCAGTATGTAGTGTGTTGAGAGAAAAATGCGCAATTTATTGATTCACAATTCAATATAAATAAACTTTTATTTTAATTAAATTTAAGTTTTCACTTAGACCCAGACACGGCATTGCTGGTCCCAGCTGGTTGATGCTAAGGCCATTCCATTTGGTGTCATAGCTATAGATGTAATTCGATTTTCGTGACCGGTTAACATTCCTTAATTAAAAAAAAAGCAGGTACTATTATTAAGAGCGCAAAAGAGTTGCTGCAGACTTACCATTGTGGACTACCTTCATAGTATCCCACGCATGAATGTTACCGTCTACTGCGCCACATATTATGTACCTTCCACTGTAGGACAACGCTGCGAACAAAAAGGTTAGGATATTCGTAATCTACATCTCTGAAAATCTTTACCACAAGACGTAAATCCCGTATTTTTATTTGGTGGTTCGTAGTGGCCGATTTGTTGATCAGATCGTATATCATACAAACGCGCTGTTTGGTCTTCTGACCCAGTAGCAAAAGCATAACCGCTATTGTGATACTAAAAAACAACATAGCGTATCCATCGTGTGTTCAAAATTTAAACTTATTAGAACTTACGCAAACAGAATTAACATCCATTTCATGTCCAAAGAACATTTGCTTATGTTTATCTTCTCGAACATCCCAGAGCTTTGCAGTCTTGTCTACGGAACCCGTTAGGTATGTATTCATGTCGGGAGACAGTGAAATTGATGCAATATCACCAGCATGCCCATTAAAGTCCATTGTTTTCACACCCTTTTCAAGATCCCAATGACATCTAAACAATTAGACATTAAGACTAATTCAATGATTTTTAAAGTTCGTCAGTACATTTTCATATCTCCTGAACCCGTGATAAGCTTGTTGTCATCAAGAAATCGACATGAGCTCAAAAATCCTTCATATCCTAAGAGCTCCCTTGTCATCTTAGCAACACCAGATGCATCACGATTGTTAACGTCATACACTGTGCATTGATTGTCCATTCCTCCGCAAGCAACAAAGTTTCCGGATGGCGAAAATGCAACTGTCATGACCCATGCTGACCGAAGTGGTATGACCTAAAGACGTTTGTTAGTACATATTTGTATCCTATGTATACGAACTAATACTGACTTGCACTTTATTACCGGTCCATGTGTCCCATATTATTAGCTTACCGTCCAGAGATCCAGTTACGCAGTGCCTCGAATCTCCAGCAAAATGCACCGAATTCACTTTATTGATATGTCCCTTTAAGACCTTTTTCGACTGAAGTCTAATTTTAGGAATATCTCCCATATCGGAACACTTTTCCGCAAGTGTACAGTCAGCTTGAGCCTTTTGCGCATCCTACAACAAAGGATTTTACATAAATGAATATTTAATTCACAAGTAATTCATGTAATTCAAACCTTAAATTTTGCTATCATATCATTGAGCTCCTGCTTGAGCGCGGCTGTTTCGGGATCATCCTTTGGCATTTTATGATTGTTTATTTCCAATTACCACTTACACTATTTAATTTGTTCACCAGGCGACAGGTTAACTCAACTGCTCCAACGGAAGAAAATGGACTAAATTATACTTATTTGCAATTCACCATGGCGGGCAAACCACGTAAATTACGAACTTTCCTATAATGCAATTAGCTAACTGGATTAAGCAATTACCTGCAACCATCCCCTGCAGTGTCTTTGGAGCGTCGACTTTCCAGAAGAGTTTGCATTTGCATTGGCACATAATAAAAAAAAAATTATCATAATATAACATTGTTCCAGTATCCACAAATGAACGCCCTTAGTTGAAAGCCCTGATATCGATTTAGTAAATGCTTCTTATTTGTTTTCTAATCATTGAAGGAAAGTTGCGAACTAATAATGTCTATTCATCTATTAAAATCAATGAATGGAGCACGTATTGTATCAATAAATCGATAACGTCGTTGGAGCAGAAAATTAAAATTTTCTCTCGCGTTCGCTTTTGCTTCCTCTTCAATTCATAGATATAAGCTTTGACCACGATTTATAATGTTAAATGTCACATTTCTGTAAATTGAGACGGATTAATTTAAAAAATGTTTCTTATTGTTTTCATAATGGTAGTGTCCATTACGGGTGTTCATCCATCGCGAGATGGGTTTTGTTCTTTAGAGTTGAAACTGGGTATGTTCTCAAATTTTATATACGTACATTGTACATACTTTTATGGGCAGAAGCAATTAATTTGTTTATAAAGTTCGTAGCTTATTTAAATAAAAACCATAAACCATTATCGATTTCCTAAATTCTTGTTTTCTAGTTTACCAACATTTGGTTTAGCTGCCATCTATCGTAAAATAGATAACATATGAATAGGTTTTGTTCACACTCAATTCTGAGTGTATTTGTAAGAGTCAGCATTACCATACAAGATCATTTTTATTTCTCGATTTTGTAAATATGCAATAAAATTTAGGACGGTTTGTTAGAATCCATTTTACATGCTTGCTTCATACGAATAAAGTAAAATGTTCAATTGAAGTGCATGCAATATGTTACCAAACTATCATCAAAAATAAATAAATTAAAATAAAAACACTTCAAATTTTACCTTCGAGAGGATTTGACTTGACAAATGAATGATAAATAAAATTGAATTTCAACTGTTTTTATGGAGGGCGCTTGCTCTGTCCAAATGTCCCGAACGGAACCACAGTTTGACTTGTTCAACGCACTTCACTGTTTGAAAAGGTACGTATTTGTGCTTAAACAAACGATCAACGTGTGTTATTTGTTTTAATACAGATGATTATAATTTTATTTATACATAATTATACATTTTTGCATTATACATAATTTGTTTGCGTATACACCTTATAATATGCTAATTAAAAAAATGTAAAATTGTTCTAACTGAAATCATACCTGGTAATACTTGCTCATATTAAACAAACGTATCGTAAACCCCCTCCCATGACCACATCACAACAACAATCTTGAGAAGATTCTTTGAAAATCGAGTGCTTTTTTGACAAATGCAGTAAATTGACAGACAATTCGTTTCTTTCATATTCTTCATTTCTTTACATTTTAATCGAATTTCAGATCAGAACAGAATCCTCTGCGTTCGCTTCGTTGTTGGATGTTGTGTGGTTTGGTGAATTTTTAATTAATTGGAAGATGCTGTATTAATTAAAGAACGTTTTTTTTGTTATAAAATTTTAATTATTATAACAACAAGTACAAAACTAGCTTATAATCACAATGGAAAAAATCAGTGTATTCCAAATAATCCTTCTGTGCATTTTTGTAATTGCAACAAGTAGTGAAGCTTCGCAATCTAAGGAAATAAAACATGGTAAGTAAGATAAAACAACATAAATTTCAATTTGTTTAGAGAAGGCAGTCTATTTTGGGATGCCGTCGATCATGTTGTAAACAATATATCAAAGGCTTGTGTATAGGTACATACCTACATTTTAAAGTACGTAGGTATACGAAAAAGTCTCTTGTTTATAATATATACCGATTATTTTGTTGTTTTTATTCGTTAAATTAACATTATGATATCATATTCTTCCTTGCGTTGCATGAGATTATTATGATAATTGACTTCAATTTAAAATACACTAGAAGCGTATTAAATAGCAGCGTATGCAATTGGAATCTCATTTATTAAATTTGTTTGTTCCCTATAGATAACATAAAAGTATTCACTGTTGCCACTGAAGAGAACGATGGGTATCGCCGCTTTATCCGGTCAGCAAAGTTTTACGGAATTGAAGTAAGTTTTTGTTTGTTCTTCTATTCAAATTTTCATATTAAAGTTCGATAAAGATAGAAATATGTTCCTTATTCTCAACCAGTTCGTAGAGTTAATGAGGACTTTGGCCTAATCTCCTTAATATGCATATATGCATACCTACTAGAACTCGGTATACCTACATACAATTTATTATAAGAATTTTGAATTTGTCCACCTCATTCGCTCTCATGCTTTTACATTCTAATACCTAATTCTGTATTGATAGGCAGACTGAAATTATGTACATACAGCCTTTTTTATAAAAAAGAAATGATGTTCTGTTCAACCAGATGTGGTAAAACATCTGGAAAATAAATGAATAAACTCATTCATATCCGGTCCACATATGAGATTGTTTTTTCTTCACTTAAAGAAAACGCCGACCGGCAACGACAATGATGCTTACGTGACCAGAGAAGTTGTTTTTGCGTGGATTCATGTAAAAACAAAAGATTCTCTAATTATCTGAAGTTTTTTAGAATTGATAATGCGTTCAAGCATAGTTTGACCTACGCGGATAGGGTAGATTAAATAAAAACCTTATCTGCATGAATAATTAAAGTTTCTTATTCCTAAAATGTTTCGGTTTTTAAATTGTGGCACAGATATAATGTGAACCAAATAGATAAGGCTTTTTTCTACACAATACAGATGTGAACATTTGACTAAAATCAAATTTTATAGGTGACAACCTTAGGCTTAGGCTTAGAATGGAAAGGTGGAAATATGGATGGACCAGGGGGTGGTTTTAAAGTCAACCTGCTACGTGAAGCAGTAGCTCCACTGAAGGATGACAATAAAACGATCATTATGTTTACAGACAGGTAAGATATTTAGTTATTTATCATGAATGCTATCTAAAAGTTAATATGGCAAAAATGCAATAGATTCTCTTTGTTGAAAATATCTAATATGTATTAACAAAATAGTCTCGCTCGTGGTTTTGATTTACGGTAGGATTTCAACGGCTTTTTTCATTGACTTTCAATGAGTTTTCAAAACAATATACATATATTATTATTATTTATTACAAGGAAGTGTGTATGTATATGTATGAATTGAATATACATAACAGCGCAAGCGATGCTTTAAAATGAAAAGAAAAGCGATACGGAAATAACATTTAAAAATAAGCAACCACGCGATGTTCTTAATAAATAATTTGGTTGCTCACCAAATGACAGCCTTATCTACTGGCGACTAAAGCGGACGATTAAGAGATGGTTGTATTCCAACTTTATAGTGGGTATTGTTACTAAAAGAACAACTCATAATTTATTTCTGTATAAATTTTATATTCAAATCGTAACTTAACTTAAAACAAATGCGTATACAAAGCATTTGCAATGCTTTTTTTTTTGTACGGGAAGCACCACGCCCTTTGTCCTATTTTAACCAATCTTCAAAGGAAAACTCTCGGGACAATGCCTAAGATTGCTAAGTGGAACTTCCGTAAGTCGAACTCTCAAAATGAAAGAAAATAATTCGAGTTATAGAAACTTCGAGTTATGGAGGCCAAAACTTAAAAAGTTGAAAACGCAGAGTTCTCAAAAAATACTTCGAGTAATAGAAAAATTCGACTTAAAGAAGTTCGAGTTATGGAAGTTTGACTGTATAAGATTTGAATGCTTTTTTTTTTTTTTAATTCGTCATTTAGGTTGATTTTATTATTTCAATTATACTTTTTTTTGTTACACAGCTATGATGTAGTCTTCACATCAGGTTTGAATGATATTCTAAAAAAGTTCAAAGATGCAGATGCAAAGATTGTGTTTTCCGCTGAAAAATTCTGCTGGCCCGATGAAACTCTTTCAAAAGAGTATCCAGCTGTTTCGTTACAAGCATCTCGTTTCTTGAACTCTGGCATGTTTATCGGTAAGTATTTATGGAAAACAAAAACAAGTTCTATGGTGTATTGTTCTTTTGCTATGCTTAGGTAACGCCCGCGATATTTACGAATTGATTAAGCGGCCAATTGAAGATACGGACGACGATCAGCTATTCTACACCAAACAGTTTTTAGATCCAGAGCTAAGGGAGTATCTTGGAATAAAACTTGACGTTGAATCAAGAATTTTTCAAAATCTGAATGGCGCTAAGGACGTTGTGAAGTTAGATGTCAATGTCAATACAGGCGCTGGTGTTTTACAGAACATTGACTTTTTAACAACTCCCAGTGTGATTCATGGCAATGGACCAAGCAAAGTTGACCTGAATGCATTTGGCAATTATTTAGCCGGAACATTTAATGAAAAGTGTCTGATTTGTGAAGAACAGAGAGTGGCGTTAGATGTAAGACTAAGAAAATAGCACCATTGATTTGTTGATTACATTTTGAATAATTTTGTTTAATTAGGAAGAACAACTACCAATCATTTCACTGGCTATAATCGCATCCAAGGCGGTGCCCTTTTATGAAGAATTTTTGGAAAAAATTGCCAATTTATACTATCCAAAGGAGAAAATTAATTTATTCGTTTATAGTGGAGTAAGTAGTATGTATAAACTTTTGCTTGAAAAATTCCTTTACAAGTTTGTACATTTAGGTTGAGTTTCACGACGAGTTATCGAAATCGTTCTTTGTAAGCCATGAGAATGCATATCTAACATCGAAGCTAGTAGTATCGACTGATGAACTCGACGAGCGTATGGCCAGGAAACTCGCTGTGTAACTGATTTGAAGAAAAATTATGAATTTTTTTTACAAAATTTATCTTTTAGCAAACAAGCAATTCAAAAAGAAAGCGACTATTTGTTCTCCGTAGACGCAGAGGCGCACATTGACGATCCAGGTTTACTAAGGAATCTATTGACATATGACAGGTAACTAGTATAAAAATTTACAATACACATAATTGGCAAATTTAATATAAATAAGTTTTCATTTAGGTCGTTCATCGCTCCAGTTATAACGCGTGATAATGAATTGTGGAGCAATTTCTGGGGTGCAATATCGGATGATGGTTATTACGCGAGGTCACATGATTATGTGGATATAGTAAAAGGAAACATAGTGTATGTATCTGTATATTTTATTTTATATTATGACTATTTGATAGAATCTAATATTACAGACCAATAAGTATGAGCAACGCTTCTTTAGTAACCTGCAATTTTGTTCGGCTGCTCTAGAACGTATGCATACTGCTTAAAATGTACAGATCTACTTGCTGAACTTTTGAATTGCTGCTCACAAATCCTATTAACCTTCCCAATTGTACAATTAGTTATCAGTTTTGTTAAAAAAGGCAGTCCATTTAGACGTCAGTCCGTTATTCAGTTGAGATTTCATTTTAGCAGCCGAAGGTTAAAAGAACTGACAACTGAACTGAAAACGTATGGGAATTCCATCAGTTTGTGTTACACGTTTCAGTTTTCGCATTTACACATGACTTTAACTGATAGCTCAGCTGAAATAATCGTTTAAAAGGGACATTTAGTGTAATCGGTTTTTTACAACTAAACGCAGCCAAATTTCACAACTACGTGACTATTTCACACATTCGCCAAAGGAAATTAAAAAAAAAATACACGCAATCTTGTTACAAACTCAGTTTAATGCCCAACATCATTAATCGAAAGCAATTGAAAAATCAGTTTTAAAACTGCGTCGGTCTATTGAATACATATTATCTGCTGTACATTCATAGACGCCTGCGTCCATTTGTGTGGCTGGATCAATTTCAATTTTTGATTTTACTTTGTCTTCTCCGATTCGCCATTCGTGTACCTGAAACGAATTTGAGCTCAGTTGTTTTCTTTAACGTTCTTTTCAAAAAAAAAAAAAAATGCTACTTACGTGCATGTATAAATGTTGAAATATTTCGGTTCCGTCCTTGTACCAAGTTATGTGTGGTCGGGGATTGCCCTTTGCTACGCACAGAAATGCGATTTTATGCCCCAGAACATATTCATAATCAAAGTGAGATGCTTGCAGGATTTTTGCTCCCTTGAAATGATTTTGTTTAGATTAGTTATTCACTGAACTGCTATATACAAACACGTTTATATGCCAAGAGCACAAATGGAATGAAATCGGATCATGTAATCGTGCTTTTGGCTTCCATGCAATAAAATATAATGCTCTTTACATTGTTGTTGTTATAATATTGATCCGATTCAGGATCTCGGTATTTTCCAGTGATTGGTAAACCAATTTGCACCTAAAAGTAAACGCACATGTAATTATTAGATAGTACGCCCTTCTTAAGGCATTAAAACATACCCTGGACTTAGTGCGGCCCCTTGTTCTTCCTCTCCTCGCTTCACATAAATTGTTAGAGAATACTAGCACTCCAATAATAATTGCAACTAATCTCAGATTCATTCTTTCAACACTTGGATTTACCTCTGACCGCTATAATTTTAATTCAAATAGTAGAAACTATGTTATCAATATTTCGAATGTGGGCTATGGTCTTAACACCGAACTATAGTCGAGAGAGAAACTGCGCGACTTTCTATTCGTACCAAACTCCGACAAATTCAAAATGAAAATGTTTTAATCCAAAACGCAGCAGATATCTCTGGATATGCCTGTTACGATTAAATAGCAGCCATCACCCCTTCCGGCTCAGTTTAATATTTTATTTGACTACCACCGCAATATGCTACGCTACGTTACATATTGTTGTTTTGTCAAAGCACTCTTCGCAAATAATATTGTCTGAATTAAATAATTGAGCCAATTGTAAGCGGTGGTGCTACAGTTAGATCAGCAGCAACAGCACAACCCCATGAACATACAAAGATATAAATAAATCGGGTGGCAATTTCATGAACCAATTTTATATTTATTACTACAATACAAAAAGCATATAGTGTAATAATTCTGGCTCTTAAGATCTAGATGCAATGTTTTGAGCAAATAACTAAAAATTAATCATCACGTAATCAGTTCGAAATCCTCTTCGGTCAATAGCGTAGATGTTATCTGCTTGGCATTCGTAGTATCCTAAAGCAAATAGTTATAGCGATAATGTGAATTATATACTTCCATTTCTCACCTGCGTCCATTTGTGTTGTTGGATCTATTTCCATTTTTGACTTAATTATGTTATTCCCGACCATAGATTCGTGAACCTGCGGAAAAAGACACACACAAAAAAAATTTACGGAAATAATTGATAACTGTCGCTCATTTAAATACCTGGAAAAATCGATGCTGATAAAGTTCAGCACCATCCTTAAACCATGTAATAGTTGGTCTTGGTTGACCTATAGAAGCAACTTATTTACACACGGCTGAGTGGTTAATTTGACTTACTTACCCTCTGCCATACAAAAGAATGTAATTTTTCTCCCAAGTGTGTAGTCTAATTCGAAATGTGAAGATTTGATGATTTTTGCACCCTTAAAGAAAAAAAAATCATATGAGCTGTAATTACCTCTGGTTTGAAAATTCTTACATTCTCATGATCATAATAGTTGACCGCATCTTGCGTGCGATGTTGAATTAAGACTGGCTTTTTCCCCGTATAGTTTCGCCGTAAAATTCCCCTCCCGCCATGCGTTCCTGTAGAACGTCACAATCACATAATAAAAAAATAAATATCACACCGTGAATACAAACAATAAAACCAATAGTTGACCTACTCTGTGCAATTGTATCATTTGCAAAAATTGCAAAAACAACCAAAAATATTAAACTGAACTTCATTGTGAAAACACTTTTTATCTGTTTGCTAGGTAACAGTTTTTAAACGCTTGAAATCTATCTATCCACCTACAATAGGCAGCTCAGATCGATCAGCTCACATCTACTAAAAAGCTGTTACTAATTTCACCCACACTCGAGATTGCGGTTTTCGATGTTCGTTGTCCGTCGTTTCAAGAGTTACTTTGTGTGTCGACTGTTGATCACAGTATTTTTTGTTATTATTTATTTACCCTGTGCTAGGCCCAGTGGTCGACTAGTGGTCTCGCATTTTGATTTGATTTGCACACCACAAATAAATTCAATTATGCATTATTATTGAAGAGGCAGTAGGGGTTTGATTTGATTTAATGGCGGCGATTAAAAAAAAAGCAAAGATGCCCCGCCAATTTAGGTATATTACGAATGAAATGTAAGTAAGTGAAATAAAGTGCGGAAACCTCTAGTAAAGTCGACTCAAATTGTCGAAAATTCTAGGGGTAACCTACCCCTGTTTGTGTTTTACTAACAAATTTTCAATTCAAAGATTTTGAAGATTATTACTAATAATAATTTTTTTTTATTAGATATGCAGTAATAATAATTTTTAGTTTTCACCTTTAATATTTCGAGGGTCACAATAGATAATTTTGTCAGTTTGTAAAATTTACAATAAAACTGTTTGTTAGTACCGCGGATTAATCATCTTATGAAGAAAAATAATTTGGTTGAATAAACCATTCCATCCAGATTTAAAATTACACAGATTTAGACTTAAGAGCAGTTTAATAATCATTGTTAAATATCACCCTAATAATGAATCTCGAAATTCGCTTCCTGTTTTCGTTACACACTTATTTTTGTTATAAAATCAGTTATTAAAATTATATATAAATATATTTCAGTGGTATGTGGAATGTGCCATATGTATCGAGTTGTTTTTTGATTGAAAAGTCAATTTTCAAAAAGCTAAACTTTGACCATAAATTCCTTGACGCAGATATGGCCATGTGTGAGAATTTGCGCAATTTGGTAAATAAAAAATATATCTACATTGTTTACACGCAAACTGATTATTTCGGTATTAACTAGGGAGTATTTATGTACGTAATTAACGACCGAGACTATGCACATTTAGTCAATTGTGATAATTTCGACACAACTGTTGCCCGGCCAGACTTCTATACACTATTTACAAATCAAAAGGATTGGGAGCAGCGTTACATTCATCCAGAATACAAAAATCAACTGAAGCCAAACGTGACTCATCTTCAACCATGCCCTGATGTTTATTGGTTCCGCATAGGTACAGAACGCTTTTGTCAAGATATGGTTGCGATTGTGGAGAATTATGGAAAATGGTCTGATGGTTCTAATAAGGTTAGTAGTATAGAGATACAAATTGTAGGTGAATGTTATAATTATTATGTGTTTTTGTAGGACGTTCGCTTGGAAGGAGGGTACGAGGCCGTTCCAACTCGTGACATTCATATGAAACAAGTCGGCCTAGACCCTCTGTGGCTGAAATTTCTCCAATTATATGTGCGTCCATTGCAAGAAGCTGTCTTTACTGGATATTTCCATAATGTAAGCTCGCTTACTTAACATTTCTACAAGTTTATAATTTTATGATATCGCTTACTTCCAGCCGCCGCGTTCGTTCATGAACTTTGTTGTTCGATATCGACCAGACGAACAGCCGTCTTTAAGACCACACCATGATTCATCAACTTATACCATAAACATTGCTTTAAATCGTGCTGGCATCGATTATGAGGGCGGTGGTTGTAAATTTCTACGATATAATTGTTCCGTCACTGCAACTAAAATGGGTTGGATGCTTTTACACCCGGGACGCCTGACACATTTCCACGAGGGTCTGAGAACCACCAGCGGAACAAGATACATTATGGTTTCATTCGTTGATCCTTAAGCACAAGCTTTCTCATGACATTATGCTATATGCAAAGATACTCTCTATAGTTTTTTACTAAAAAAATAAATAAAATGTGTGTATGTGCGTTACTTATATATATTTTGTAATAAGACTTTTATACTTCTGTAGTGTTAAGAATAAAGCGAAGACCGAATTTGTATAAATATTGCTTCTCATTTTTGTATAGTTAATTGATAAAAGAACCGTTAGTGAGAGATAATTTCTGAACATTGGTTTTTTTTTTAAATTTTACACAATTTTAACAAACGTTACAGAAGCACAAGCAGATTTGCCGCGCACAAAACATTATATATCTCCAACTCCAACTCCAACGCTTGTTGAAAAAATTCAACGACCCAGCTACAGTCGAAGTTTATGTAACTACTTTTTACCACATGTTTCTTTAATCCAACACAATAAAAAGTACAGCACTAAATATGGGCACAGCACAACTCTATGTTCTCTATTAAAATTTAAAAAAAATTGAAAGCAAATACCTTGTAGCGGTTGCTTGTCAGGGATGTTTGATGTTGGAAAGGGTCCCACAGGGTCAAAACGGAACCTTCTCGTTTTCGATACGAAGTCTGACTGTCTGTCTGACCCCCCTAAGCTAAGCCAAGGCGAGACAAATATGTTTCTACACATATAAAATTATTAGCAGTGATAGCGACATAGCACTTCGCAGCAACACACCCAAAGGTTAGAAGCTTTGTTCCGGCTTAAGACGATTCCATAAGAAACGAGTGAATGATAGATTGTAGTAGGGGAAGTGGACTTAATACAATCTCTTCGATTGTCCTGAGTTACACTTAACCGTCCATATCCATTGGTTCCATGGAGCCTATCACAAACAGTGCTTAATTTCTACGTTAAGTTAAACTAAGTGAATTACCATCCTTTAAGTGCGACAAAATAATCACCCCAATCATGGAATCCGCCGGAGGGAATTGTTCGCGGAAAAGAATATTTTGGTATGGTCGAATCCGCAAATTGAACGGTTATTATGTCATATAGGTAGGTATATACATAATATTAACACATACTATTGGTAGACTGTGGTTTTTTTTCCAGATTTCTGTTCACTTTTCGGATTCGACGATACCAAAATATTCTTTTCCGCGAACAATTCCCTCCGGCGGATTCCATGATTGGGGTGAATATTTTAGGATATTGGAAATCGAATTCACCAAAATGAAATTTTTTTGGAAAATTTTCGAAATTTTTCAGAATTTTTATTTTTGAGATACTATGAGGAGATTCAACGTTGAACGGCTTGGTTTGGACATTTTTTGCTTTCGAAATTATTTTTTTCGATGAACTTTCTTCGATGCAAAGTTGCGTTCCCCTAGACGCGCATCATATGATTAATTTAATCTCACTATGAAGCAGATGCGCAGCGCATAAATAAATATCATATTATATCAATACGGAAGGCACTACAGTGTAGTCTCTCCTTACGGACACCTCTTATAACCGGACAGATTTCAAAGAACGGAAATAAATACATAATTTTTCATATTAATAATTCTCTCATAAGCGGACACCCAATTTCAGAACCGCAAAAAGGTTTAGTTCTCTCTTAAACGGACAAACCAAACACAACTGGAGCACTTTTTGAAGTTTTACTTACTCTGTACACAGTGTGCCACTGTACGGTGTGTGTTAAAGTTGTAGGCCACACTTGCCTTCCTGTGAAAGTCTTTCGAGCGAGACAGGTCGATTTTAAGAATAGAAAAGAGAAGGGAATTCGACGTATTCTACACTCCTTTTCTTAACTCACCTAAAAATCTACCCGTCTCGCCCGAAGACATGTGTGGCCGAGCACAAAGTCATGAACAGAATACGCTGTGGCAGCCGTCGTCTATTCGTCTACAAAATGTGCACAATAAATTATGTGCATACATACCTACATTTAAATAACGTAAAAATAGATTTGCAAGCCTTTGTTCTTGGTTGTGTTTACTTTTTCTTAAATAATTTGTATCATATAAAAATACAATACCAAATACATAAGCTTGGCCTGATCGAGTGATTGGACAATAGTGATCCAGTCACGACGGTCTTCGAATTCTGGTCCGCAGGTTCGAGATGAAATGAAAGGCAACACCTCTTTTTCAAAGGCAAATTCAACGCAAATGCCAGATCGCTTGGTCTGGGAGAACTATAGAAACAGCTTGCTCTGGACCGCAGAGGATGTGAGGCTGAAATGTAAGTGGAGCCCGATAAGTAAGATATGAACGAAGGTTTTAAAATCGTAGGTACTGCATATTTCATTTACAAATTATTTTCAAACGAAACCATTCAAATCTTTCGATCCAAAAATCACTTTTATTACAATAACTTTATTGCGAGCGGATCTTCATTTTACAGAACATTTTTTTGTGAGCCCACACCCTCACAAGCCCAAGCGTATTTAACTGAAGGGATGTCTTTTGCTGGTACCTACACCTTATACTTATCGATGACACACACGAGTGAGTAGGTAATTGGTGCTGTACTCTATTCCAAACTCTATCTGCATACATATAACACATCCACAAGAATCTAGTAAAATTGAAGCATTGAAAAAAAGTTTGCTATATTTTTGCATACAAACGACGCACGTTTTTATTACGACGCCCACAGTCCACATATCAATTGTTTGCACTCATTTACTCATTTACCACTTAAAGTAATCACAAATGTGAGTACTGTGCAGCGTATAGATCTACCGACTTATCACTTAAAGTGCACAAATGTGAGTCCTGTTCAGCGTATGGATAGATCTACCGACTAAAGGCTAAAACTGAATGACAATAGCTATTGTATTCCCATGTAAAATCGGAGAAATCTGAATAACTTTGAATACAGATAAATGCATCAGAGGAAGGAAGTCGCGCAATTTTGATCATGGAACATTAAAAAAAAAATGTACTGCCGTTGCCGCCTATCAATAATTGGATTTATTTGTATTGTATCGCCCAACAGTCAGCAGCACAGCACAAGTAGCTAGCGATAACAAACCGTTGCTAGTCGAACATTCTTTCCAACATCAAACATCCCTGACAAGCAACCACTACAAGGTACTTGCTTGCCTGGCTTCTAATTCAACAATTTTAATAGAGAACATAGAGTTGTTGTGCGGTGCCCATAATTTAGTGCTGTACTTTTTATTGTGTTGGATTAAAGAAACATGTGCTACACCCAGCTGTTTTCTCTGCCACTCTCATATTAGTGGTGCGGTTGAAATTAAATAGTAGTAAAGTAATTATGAGACCGAATTTTATATGTAGAGCTACATACTTTAGGGGTACAGGGTACTTACATACAGCATGAATAACGCACCTTTTTCCACCCCAAAGCCGAGCACAGTTGATCTCGACTCGACTCGTGTACTCTCTTCGCCGGAACATCTAACGCACACATGCAGACCAAATCAGAGTTGTCAATTTTGTAGACTCTACTGCGCCTGGGCTGTTCCGTTATATCTGGTAGAACAACGGCGATTATTGCACACTGTGGCAATGGAAAACATAGCTCAGCTTAGTATCGAGATACCAACCGATGAAAACGCTATCGCATACGCAATTTAACCGACGGGTTTATATTATTTTATCAGAATTTTTTTTTTTAAGGGGCAGTCCTTAAACATAGCTACATATTTTAAAATCAGAACCCTTACAATCTTTTAAATATTTATCTTTAAAGTATTTAACTAGGTACCTACATTATGTGTATCTTATCGTGAACATTTTGTTTGAAAAAGTAATTAATTTCTTGTGTTTACTTCGGCGAAAGGATTTTATATTGAATCGCTTATTGGAATACACGCAAAAAACAAACAACAAAATAAATTGGCAAACTATTTTAAATTATAGAAACGCAAAAGATATAACCTTGAAAACTTTGGATCCAGATAGACTACTCATTGCGGATATTCTACATCGCCCACAACATTTTTTTTTCCTCCAATATATCTACTCATTGGCACAGATACTATGTCGCCGACATTGTGGAGTCCTTCTGTCTCATCGAATGACGGCTTGTTGTTGTTTTACCACTGAAATCTATAAACAGGAAGGAAGAGTAATGATTTTTGTTCGCGTTGTTTAAGATAAATATTGTTGCAGTTCAAATGTAACAAAGACAACTAATATCAATACGATAATATCGAATACAACGTTAATGGATGTAGGTATAGAAACTCCTATTAGAAAAAAAATTTTAGAAATTGGTGAGAGTGTAAATTGTTAACCCCAATAGTGAAATTGTATCTTTTTTTTTTGTTTTGATTATGAGATCTACATATCCATATAGATTATGCACTTCTTACAAAACAAACGTGAATGTACCTACATGTAAATATATATTATTTATACCAGTAGGTAGTACCTACCTACCTACCGATATTATAGTATAATTTTGCTTTTTGCGGTTGCTCTTGGGTTATCTTATATATACAATCATAATGTGCAAAGTGTGATTTGAAACCTTCCAATATAGTGTTTGCCATATGAAAAAAGTTATACTTAGTTATTAATCTATGCTAATTGAAAAGACCAAACAAAATCTGTGTGCAAATGCAAAAAATGCAAGGCGATAAACAAACAAACAATAGCTGAACCACTGTTATCATATGGTAGCAATAAATGTAGCTATTACGGACAAAAGGTACATTATATCGAATATTTTCATATTTATGTTGCTTAGTTATAAGACACAATATTATTGTTGAAATTTATCCATTTACAATCGGCAACTATTAGTCTATAAGAGATATTCGTTTAATAGCTACTCAAAACATATAAGAAATCACTCAACGGATTAGGTACGAACCAATTGGTAATGAAATTTACGTATTACGTATACCTAATTGATTTTTCCTAAGGAACTCTACTTTCATTTGTATTAAAACGTTTTTTTTTTTTTTAATTCATATATGCGGCATTAATAGCTACCTATAAGCGTGCGTAAATAACCGTCAATTACATATCGTATTGGTCCCTGTGCAGGATGATTTAAGTAGAATTCTTGAAAAGGATTTGGCCTGAGTCTCAATACCTACGAACCCCGTTTGACATTTTGTTTAGAATGCATTTTGTTTGTCTGCATACGCATTTTGCACTAGCGCTAGCCGATACATTTTTTGATTTGCCTTATTACCAACAATATCGCACTCAATGCTTAAAGACTTATTTTGCCGAGTGTTTTAAATAATTGAAGTGAATAATGAAAGTGGAGGGAAAGGGCTGAGGTTAAGTTTCCATTATGCGTCGGTAGATACCTACCTGCTAAGCACTTTTTTTTTAAATGACTTATTTAATGAATATATCTACATCAAATGGCCTAGCCTTTTTTTGGGGGTGAAGGGAAACAGAGAACAAATTATAAACTTTACTTGATCCCAACCTTGCATCTACTCTAACTCCTACAGGAATCCCGCCTCATATGCTTATGGCTTGTTTTCAACAGACAGGCGGACATTGCTAAATCGATTTTGAATATAAAAGATTACTTTATGGGGTCTCCGGTGACTCCTTCTTGGCGTTACCAATGCAATGACAAAGTGAATACACCTTCCTGTGAAGGGTATACACGAATTAAAATGTTGGATTAATGCGCATACCTAATGGAAACTCGCCCGCGCCTTACGTGCGAAACAATTGCATGCATTACCTATGTACCTGCATTTCCGCGTTTCGAAATTTTCGAAGATAAGACTAAAGCCACCCTTTCTCTTAAGGGCTAAGGCGCTAAGGGTACTTGGAACCAAATATGTACCATGCAAATGTGCTGCAAGTCATCAGCAGTACCGCCTACCTAAAATACAGCTGAAATTACGTTACAAGATAATAGATAATTTTATTCAAGTGCTACTATACATACAAGTACTCTTCCAATGCAAATAAATTAAACTAATTAACTGGTCCTTTTTTTAAACATTAACAAAATAAAAAAAGTAAAAACGTCAAACTGTTTGTCTTTGTAAGTGTTTGGGGGTGTGACTGGTCATTGTTCGTGCGTAATAATGTGATGCGGATCAAACTATTGCAGCCAAAGGAGAAAGTTGAAATGACACTTATAACATCCGCGCCACCCATATCACTGTGTCAATCGTATCATGTCACGCTGTCACGCTGTGTAATCGCATTTCATTCACCGGTCAATCACCTCCGTCAATCAGCTCCGTCACAGAGCGAGAAGACGATCATGCTTATGATTGACAATGACACCCGCATGACCGCACGCATGACACTCTGTAATATATTGGCGTTGATACGCTCACGAATATGAGTCACATGACGATCTAATGAATCAAATTTTGTGACGTCTATCTCAAAAATTGAAAAATTTCGTGGCATGTGCAATAATAACTTAAGCGTCATTCACATTTTTAAAATATTCAGTTCTAAAGGACTCTAGTTTTTAAATCAGAAAATAATTCTTATGTTCTCACAGCTTCAAGACAAACTAATGGAATGTGCTGTACAGTTCATACATTCGTATTAAGTGCCTACATGTGATTAACAAGTGTAATTTCGGCCTTACCGATAATGCCGTTTCACGAAAAAAAACTCTCTATCGGTCGATTTTAAGTTTGCTTTATTTTTAACACAAATTTTTATTTAGCTAAGTGAAAGTCCTTAAACGTTACAACGCCGTGTAGAACAGAAAATAGTAACAATATGAAGTAGGTAATCAGATACACAGTGTAAAAAAAATTACCACAAGTTGTTCTTATCACACAGGAAGTACTACTGCACAGACAACATTTTTTATTCTTGTTTTTTGTTTGATACTCATACTAGTCTGATGAATAAGAGTCATACCTACTTAAATGCGGCGTTCAAAAAAGTATGGCGATTTGTGTCCTACTTGATAGAATTTTCAATTGAAATGGAACATAGGTAGGTATATCAAATACATTTATGCGAAAGCTAAATCGATATCATTCGATCGTATTTATTTTACGTGATTTGGCCATTGAGTTTTCGACAAAAAGCTTACGAAAACTAGGCGATGCATTCACAACGAACACCAACTAGGTTTTTTTTTTGCGTTTCAGCTGTGAAACTATCTATAAAATGTTTGTGTTGTTTAGATTTTTATTTTAGTAGCTAAATTTCGCTTATATAATATACATACATACAAAATTAATTATGTTCTTATATGTACCTATTTCACAAAAGAAACGATCAAAATCAAAACATCGGAAAATAACCATTTAGTTGTGATGAGCATTGCTGCCGTTCTCAAATTCAAGAAAAACTGAATATTTTCTGTTTACGGTGCAAAGATAACAAGATATTGTACATTTCTTAACGAAAATACTGGTATAGAAACGACAGCACTGAGTGAGAGCTATCCTGTCAGCAATTTTGCTGAACTCGCTGAATGTTGCAAAAGGTTATGACTGCATCAATAACCCAACGATTGAAAGTCGTTTTCGTGGTGTTTTCACTGAAAATGACTGGTTTTGAAAACTGCAATTATATACAGGAAAACTAATGTTTTCGATGAAGTTTCGGCCTTAATTTAACCCATTCAAGTTTTCCTCCGAAAATCCAAGGATATAAAGATGTACTAACTCTCGCTAAACTTCTAGATGCGAGCTAACTAACTTTTACGAAAATTTAGCTTTGGACATAAAAAAATATATGTGTTATGATATGTCTACAGACTATGCCTTTTATCGTTGAAGTATATACTATACTCGTACTCGAAGATAGTCGTAGTTATATTAACGCACAACAACTACATTTGGAGCATGTTCTAATTATAAACACACAAACATGATATTACACATTTTCACATTGCATGGGGTCACATACCTATATGACTTACTTATACGAAATACGATGGTTAGTATATTATACATATTTATGCTGTGTGTTGGACTTTAGCTCTAATGGCAGCACACAAAGGACAAAATTATTTCTCTTTTCTTGTTTATCTAAATAGGTGATTGTGCTTACTTATAGAAACAAAATAGTTTCGCTTTTAGGTTTAGTTTGAATGAGACTATATTAAGTGTCATTAAGAACTTCACGTCCTTATTACTATTGCTGGAAGTAGGTTTATTTGTGTGAGTATATATTACGTCGAATATGATAAAATGAATAATATAGTCGGCCCTTTGGCGAGATAAATCGATAATATTATGATCTGTTTTAATGGCAGGTGTGCTGTTTACGTTATTTATTATTACAGAAAATTTATTATTACAGAAAATAATGTATTATTACTTATAGAAGGCCATCAGATTGATTTTAAAATCGATTAAATAGATAGGGTGTAATCTAATCAATTTCCACTTGTTGAATGGGATTGTAGGTATAGATAATACATATTTCAATTGTTTACGTTTTGCGTCAGATACAAAGCTGCTATATTGCCCTTTAAGGTCGGTATTTCACAAATAATTCTAAACGTTGAACCATAGTAATATTCTTGTGATCTGCATCTGATCCTTTTAAGGGATCGAATCGCATTACATAAAGGTACATACTTGAAATGAGCCTATATTAAACGAGGATAACAAAATGCGATTGACGATTTATTAACCTATGAGCTATCTATGCGGATAAGTCATGAACTCTCTCAAACTTTAGGAATTAAAGTGTTTTCCAATATAGACGGGTCGATGTTGAATTGGAATGAAACAAGCTGTGTGAGGTGTACGAAATTCTTTTTTATTTGAAAGGCCTATGTATATCTAAGGCGTGGACTCTGCCGCATAGATCCGGCTAAATGTGCGCGATGCCATCGGTTGATTTCGGCTTATTGGCGTGGACCTGCAACTTCAGGGAACCCCACAAGAAAAAGTCTAGAGAGGTCAAATCGCAGAATCTTGGTGGCGAATTAACGTCGCCTCTGCGAAAAATAACCATACCCTCAAATGGTTCATGCAGAATGACCATATGGTTCAATTTGGGCCAAAATAAATCGGTTTGTAACGTTGTTTTCAACCAAAAAAAAAGAACCAACGCAAAATTTGCACCAAGCAGTAACATTTTGTGGATACATTGCCACCTGGTGAGCTTCGTGTGGGTTGGCGACGTCCCATATACAGCAAAAATTTTGCTTGTTAAGTAAGGTTAATTTAGGTTGTACTTTGTATGAGTTCATCACAGAAAGACTAGGCACCGCATTCCCTATAGTACCTAAAAAAGGTTCCAATTTTGTTTGAGAGGTCAACATCTCCCAAATTGTCGAAGAAGTACCTTTCAAAGTGTTTCCTTCTTTCCGAGCGATAACTTGACATTCCCAGAGAGATAAGTAATATCCCCTGCAACATGTAGGTCCTCGTAATATCTAGACGTATCCGTATTTGGCTTTTAGTCTCTGTGACCTTGTGACCATCTTAGGTCCTATTTTAATTTTCAAACGCTCCGAAGCCCCAGTCAGTCCCAAGTCCCGACGCAAATTCCGCCAAGTCTACAAAAGGCCAACTTCTTATGCACATTTTGCACTGGCGAACACTCATTTTGACGTTATGATCAATTGTGTAACTTTCCATGATGGTGCTTTGGCATCAGGGAATAATAAACACAATATGACCGTCATAGGCTGTCAATATCGACCGACGACGTGTGTGTGCAGTTTTATTTTGATATAGTTTACTACCTTAATAAAATACTATGTACATAAAATACTTTTTTTAAATGAGAATAATTTTGTTGATAGATCGCCACCATCACGAGCCAAAACTTTGTCGGATTTTTGAAATGAACAAAATTAAAACGATAATAAGTAAACTATTACTATACCAGCTACTGGAGTATTATTTATCTTTATTATTTATTTCTAGGGCAAAAATATGAAATGGGATAGTATTAGTGTTATTAGTACAATGATATATATATATATACGTAATTGAATTAATCGGACATATTCGAAACCACTATAGTACTAAAGTGTCGATATCTATACTATTTTTAAATGTCAAAATGTAATCAATAAATGATCCACCTAAACATTATCTACCTTTTATTATTTATTGATGGCTGATGGATCAGTGCAATCACATGTCAACAGTTTGTGGAATTTGAGTTTTGAAATAAAAGTGGGCACCTTTACTAAAATGAAGAAGAAATAAATGTTTGATCATGTTCAACGCTCTCACTAGCTGACTTCAATTTTCGTTCTTTTCGCACTTTGATTTTTTAGGACCTAGGATTTAGTATAAATTGAGCAAACTTCTTGTTTGCTATGTTTGGCTCATTGTCTTTCGTATAAAAGAGCTACCTATCTACCAATGCTAAAAGTGACAGCGGATATAATAAATAATATATAATTTAATAAGATATAATACATTGACACACTGTATACCATAGTAATCTAACAAAAATGCTGAATGGAAACTTTTATTTGGCATTATCTACGCTTGTATATATGTATGTAAACTGTTTTTTGCGGTGTTATACCGTTTTTTAGACTCAAAAACTGCAGGTATTTGAGAACCTGCATCTGCATGTCGCAGACAGAGGATACTACATATCCTCTCCGTGAATGTCAATCAATTGCTCGGTACTGAAGGAAGCACCTCGGAATTGACGAAGAAGCGTCAATTTAGATGAGGTTAGTTCCTTAAACAAACTCAACCCATTTTTAGATTATGTAAGTAAATTATGTGTTGGGCGAATTGATTTAGGTTCTGACCGTAAGTGTGACCTATAGATAGGACAACGATTGGCTTGCTGTGGTGTCTACACTTCTCTGATAAACTCATAACTCTATACAATCTAACTTTGGCTTTTGATAATTATTTTGACATTATCCATTTTTATTCAGAGCACGTCACTTTAATTTTACTTTTGTTTGTTAAAGAATAAAAATTGGTCAAAACTATATTTAAAAACAGATTCAACATGAAACTTTGGTTAAAAGTATTCGTTTCTCGAAAAAGTAAAAGTGATACTTTGTGCAGAAAATGTGGTATATGTACTTTTATATTGGGACTGGTAGAAACGCATTTGATCACCTTTACTGTTTTTCCAAATCGGTTTACTGTTTATTTTTTTTTTAGGTACTGTTTTTGGTCTGAAAAAAGATACGGGCGTTAGCCGCATTACCTATCAATGTGCTCATTTAATCACTCCTCGATGGTATCTTTCTAAAATTAATTAAAAAGCCAATCAATCTAGGATTGGACTAATCAGACAACATGTATAGACGCATGTTAATACAACATTTTGTTGGGAATACCTAATGTGAATTTATTTTTGCTTGTCTTCTAATACTCTGCTACTTTAGATATTGATACTTTAAATATGTTCTTATTCAAGGCTAACGAAAGAGTATGTTCCTGAACTCTAACCTCTTCAGAACATATACGTAGGTACATACTATATGTTGGAAAAAATTTCAATCAAAAACTCAATCAACATCGGCACAAAGACAAACAAAAAATGGCGGTAGCGAAGTCCTTCAAAATGTACCTGACTATTTTCATAGCTACAACATGCTTTTACATGGTACTGTATCAGTATCATTTGTCCAAAGGCAGTAATGTGATGCAATCAGAAGAATTAAAGGTAAGCCTTATATTAACTACTTACATTGCTATCACTTAAAACACGTTCTGCGTATAACATAAAATAGATTACTCAAGACATATTCGGTTAGTTGCAAGACCATTTAAGTGTTTACTTTGATAATATTATTTGATTTGTGCACCATTCACTACGTTATTATATAATCTGAATGTGAGTTAGGAATTCAAGTGAAGGGCCGACACGGCGATTTTAATTTAAACACTTTGTGACCAAATACCATGTGTAGTACCTACCAATATTTTTATTATACATTTTTACAGGCTTCTAAGACACGACCCAAAAACAGATCACTCCAAAAATACAGTGTCAAAGATGAATCAACTCTATCGGTTAAAAGTACACAAACTTCGTTAGAATCTCTTGTGTTCAACAACAATAACTTGATTATAAATAGTAGCACGCATAGTGCTGCAATAACAACAGCAACAACAACAGTTACAACTACCACCTCCCCCATCATTACAATCATATCCACCAATGTCCATTCAATCAAAAACAAAACTGCAGAAAAATTGCCCGTAAATAAACAAAATCCTCTTAGAAACATTTTTCCTTTTTTTTTTGTTTGTGTAAAACGCATGATATGCCTATAATTCGCACTTTAATATTATGCATAATTATTATCTAATTATAGTTTACGAAAATATTTTGACTAACATGTTTAACAAGCTGCTTCTCCACTCAATTATGGAACATACAGTGTTCTATCTGCATGTATAAAATAGATACTTTATTTAAACTTGCATGTATTCTTCACTGCAACTAACTTCTCACTTGAGGCTTAAAATATTTCGTATATGCCTACCTAATTCTAATGCAAATTTGAACTCGTACTAGTACTAACTTCGCTTTCTACTTTCAGCCTCCACTGTATATTATTACCCCAACTTATAGGCGACCTGAACAACTAGCCGAATTAACTAGATTAGGATACACACTAAAACATGTCGCCAACTTGTTGTGGCTGGTCATCGAAGATGCCAACAAAACATCAGACTTAGTAAGCAAAACTTTAAACCACATCGGTATTCCATACGAGTATTTGATCGGTAAGTGAATCATTTAAAAAATTTGACCCGTAACAAAAAGTGATGAATGTTGGACTTTGTTTTTATTTCCACTTGAAGCACCAATGCCAGAAGAGTATAAAAAGAAAAATAAAGCGAAACCTCGTGGAGTTTCGAACAGGAATCGTGGCTTAGAGTGGCTGCGACAAAATGCAACAGAGGGAGTTTTTTATTTTGCTGACGACGATAACACTTACGACATCTCAATTTTCGAACAGGTGAGAATAAACGAACAATTCATTTATATGAGTGATACATTGCATGTCTTTACAAGGGAGCGGGTTATATCAATGGATTTTCATTCACTTGAAGTTAGTTTATTGTATAAATTCAGTATAGTACCTATACCGTATACGTATAGGAGAAGTATGAAAATAGAAAATGTGGACTAAATAGCAATTTTAAGTGCTGAGGCTAAATGCTGTGATGAGAGTTATTGATACAATATTATTATTATCTCAATTAAAATCTAAAACTGCTCATCATTTTGAAGCCATTATTAATAAATAGCGTATGTAAGTAGGTAGGTATTACCTACGTCACAAAGTGGCACGATGTTGTATTAAGATGTAATTTGTGTTTTTCCGGAGATCAAACCTGAAACAGTTGTCCAGCGCACTAACCACAGACCACAAAGACACTGGGTCCAAACTATGGGTCTTACTAATAATAATTTTTAATCTTCATTGTAGGTCACAATAGATAATTTTATATGGAAATAATCGCTACTGTAAGATCGTAACTCTACGTCCTATTTGGAAGCCATCGTGATGCGACAGAGCAACGAGCGATAGTTGCTGTATCGGAGAATCAAAATAGTATCAAACTGCAATAATCCTATTGTGTCCTTATTAAAAGACCCTACCCTACGTCTATTCGCTTAACATGTCCTAGCCATCTTAGTGGATTGATACGTACTTATCTGACCAGGTCGACGTCGTTTTACAAAGTTTACTGTTAAATCTCCTCATCAAAAGCCCGCCAAGGCAAACGGGACCGAAAATCACTCGAAGAATTCCACGTTAGAAACAACCAAGGAGATCTTCATCCGCCTTTACTAACGTCCATGCTTATGCGCCATAGAGCAGGACTGGGATGAAGAGGGGCTTATACTCCTTAGTATTTTTTGACAAGGCCTTTCTAGTCAGTTGCCTTCTTAGACCAAAGAAACAGTGGTTGACAAGTGCAACTCTTCGGTTGATTTTTGCTGTGGTGTTATAACACTAGACAAAAAAATTTTACTTTAAAATGGTATTGTTTATGCTAAGTAACTTTTCTTATAGATTTTGAAGCGCTGAATACGAAAAAAAAATAGTTTCAATTTTTGGTAAACAATTCTTTCTTTCTAATGGTAGCGTTCTCCTTATATATAACGGATCGTGAAAACCTGAACAGAAATAACTTTTATACCTGAATCTGCATTCTGCATGGTCAGACAAGTAAAAATTGACTGAAAATATTTCAATTGTTAAATTGTTAATTCTTATTTTGTTGTACAAATATTTACACCCATTTCTATTAAAATATTTACTATTCAACATAGTTTGCAATAAGGCTACATTACAAGTGCAATCGATAAGTTCGTTTTATTGAACACCTATAACCTAACCTATAACCTTAGCATTGTCAGCAAAGTAAAGTGGACAATAAAACAATACAGGGTGACATATGTATTATATGAAATGTGGTAGTTCAATTTATGTCTCGAATTTTGATTAGAAATGACGTTGTCCTACTCGTCATGAATGCCCAGAAAGGAGAACTATAGCACTCAAGTTCTAGCTGCTGTCAAGTCACTTCTAATTGGGATAAATACCTAGTGTGATCTCTGAAGTGTATAATTAGGTCAATTTTATTACTATTCTTGTGAAAAAAGTAAAAATACTACTTAGATTTTCGTTTCAATTAATTTGCACAAGTACCTATAAACTTTTCGTTGGTACCGAGTATTAGGACTAGTAGTTAAACTGTGTACTAAGACAGCTTAACACTCATGTGAAGAAATTGGCCGTTTGAAAAATGTTCATTATAACAAGCCTATTAGTGGTGATTATTGTACTAGACTACTAAGGCCCTAGTCGCAACCCTCGGAAAAAAAATTAAATTACAGCTTTTACTTCAGCGAAGGTATGATAAACATCCGAGAGTATGTCCTTATAGAAAACTTTTCAATTCAGCTGTTAAAATTCGTTATAAAATGGTAGGTCCCTTCCATTCGTCTCGAAAATTAAAACAAACAAAAGGAGTATTTGTGAAAAGCTTCGGTTCTAAACGGACTTGGACCTATTGTGCCTACAAAAATGTTTTTTTTATACTCCTGAATTAAGAATCTTTCCGGTGTTTGTCGTACCTAGCCGAGAGATAAGGCAGTGGAAATACATTATTTAATTCGTAATTTTCCGGATATTGCAACTAGACCATGTAGAGACCCAATATTCTATAACCGATTGATCTATAGTTTTCTATTAATTGACTCTTATTTTCCGTATTTTCATTTTATACCTATAGAACGACTTTATTTTCATTGTTTTACATTTTGTATAGTCAAGTGTTGGCATCGCACAGTGCCGATACTACAGACCACTGGGCTCATAATCGCAAAGAGGCGAATACACAACACTTTAAATGCGACACTTCCCTTCTCCATAATTACAATTTTACCAATAAGAAATGATAAAAAATATTTAAAAAATCATCCAAATTGTTATTATTGCAAAAATGTACTATACCTAATTAAATGTTTATATATAGATGCGATATACGAAAAAAGTGTCAATGTGGCCAGTTGGTTTAGTTACTAAATTGGGTGTCAGCAGTCCTATTGTTCGTAATGGGAAAATAGAAGGTTTCTATGACGGATGGATTGGAGGAAGAAAATATCCTGTTGACATGGCAGGATTTGCTGTGAATGTGAAATTTCTACTTGATAGACCTGCAGCAAAAATGCCTTTTAAACCTGGCTACGAAGAGGATGGATTCCTTAAAAGCTTGTCGCCTCTAAACAACACTGAAATAGAGCTTTTGGCATCCGCCTGCACAGAGGTAATTCACATACTCGTATATATACTTTTTCAATCGTTGAGCTTTAACAATGCATTTTGCTTTTAAGATATTAACGTGGCACACGCAAACCAAGAAAAACTCGCAGGCGCAGAGCTTAAACCTAACAAGATATCACAATACGAATTTAGTTAGGTTAGATACGAGTTTAATTCGCACATAAGACCTGCAAAACGCACCGTGATAAGGATAGAGAGTGCTTCTCAAAATAAAACATGCGCACTTCTTTCTGTGAATAAATTATACGCTTTCATGGATAACCATGGATAACTGTTTGTCTACGCCAATCTATGTAAGTTTTAAAACTATTGTTAAGATAATTTGCATATCCTGTGCTACGAAGTACATTCAAATAAATTTATTAATTCAATTACCTTTATTTAAATAGATAGAAACATCTTTCTGTTTGGCTTTTTAGTTATACATATTGCTTTTTTATTGACAGATTAATACAATCTGTTATTCTTGTTACCTTTTTTTTTAATGGAAAATTAATTATGCTAAATATTACCGAATAAAGGAGATTCCTGTCGTAATGTTGTCGAATTAATGAAATAATTAAATCACACTAAAAATCGGCATAAATCAAAAAGCCAAACAGAAAGTATCTAACACATTTTAATACTATTAATAAAAATAATAATACATATAAAATTGTAATTTTATAGTTAACTAAATTATTTTGATATTATTATGTATCAGTATTATAGAAATAGTTAGTCACCGCATTGTTTTTGCTAAAAGATATCACATAAATCCACAAAACTAGTGAGTGCCATAATGTGGTTTGTACATAATATTTGAGAAGCACTACTCTTCATATTTTTTTATTGAATTTCTATAAACCAAAACAATGTTTCTTTAAAAGAAATCAAAACAAATTCCAATTTACGAAACCTAAGAAATTACAATATTTTTAATTACCATTGGTACTTAAGAAATTGCTCTGTGTATTATTAATTAACACTACAGTTTTTAATAAATAATGTATATTAGATAGGAATTTTAAATTTTAAAAACATTAATTGAATGAAAATCAACTAAAATAGAATAAAAAAAAATTATTTTATAATATTTTGCTAACTAAAACAAAATAAATACAAGAAATAACTATCTTTATATGCGTTTTTTTTGTAAAATGTTCTAACTAAATATATTATACTTGTAAGTATACTGCTTTAATCCGGGTGTCAATGTTTTTGTGGAGGTTGAGACGGTTGGTCTTTGGCATTGTTTCCGATGGTGGTTTTTGTATGACGAAATTAGATATTTTGGCCTGATCCAGTATACTTTTTGAAGCGTATGCTCTAAATAAATCGATTTCCTTTTTTTATACTGACACATTATCATTTTCCATGGGATCGTCCGTCGCATTTCTAAGATGCTTCTAATTGCGGCATCGACTTCTGTGATTAAAACAAAGTCATTGGGAGACAAATGGTTGAAGTTGTTTTCGAAGTATTCAGCTAACGCTTTTACCGTTTCAACTATAGTGGCAACGGTCCCTTAATTGGTGTTTATTAGGGCCGTGTGCCAATTGGGCTAAATAATTATCGACACTATCGTGGTGGAAAACGAATATTATCCTGCTCCGGGAGCAGTATAATGTGATTTTTCATTGGGCACATCAGATTTTTATTTCAGATCTCAGATTGATCTGCTTTTGTAACTGTTTTAGTGCGTTATTTGACAGTACATCGGTTGTGCAAATTGTTTTCGTTTGTCGGTGGAAACGTGCGAACTTCCTATGGATAATCATATCGACGAAGAATCGAAATCCACTATGACGAATTTTCAAAATGTAATCTCGAAAAATATCGAGATATGCAAAAAGATCGATTATTTTGCCCAATGGAACATGAAAAGTGTCCTGAATGTAGACCTTAAATTAGCTGTATCTATTCTAGAAGCCTTCAACGCCTGCATCTTCCTTATCATTGGAAAAATTTTTTGTCGCTTTGGGTAGAGCCATTCTGTTGTCGATTTCCCTATTGGTTGTGAAAATGGGTTGTTTAAGCTGGATAATTAGTTGTACCACTTCATGGTCAGAGTGGCTGGTGAGAGTCTTGCACTTGTAAATCTGCATCCATGGGAGGATGTTTACCAGATTCGAGGCCAATGTAAAAATTCAGCAATGACGGGATCCTGTGATAGATCGCCCTCGGTTGGTATTCCATTCAATTGTAATAACTAATAACTGTATCGCCCCACAATGCTGGGTAGATTGGCTCCACAAATTGTATTTTTCGCTGAGGTACCTATACATTTTGAGTTTTGGGTTAGTTCTTGCGAACTGGGTGCTGTTGCTCGGTCACGGTGTCCACAGGTGGTCGTTGCCTCGATGGTGTATTGTTTTAAACGCGTCCTGGCCATTGCAGAAAACCTGGGGTGGTATCGGCTAAGGTGATTTGTGATAGATAGCAATTGGTCTGCGTAAGCTGATTGTCGCATGTGAAAATCACATTTTTGTGATTTTTTCTTGCGACAACTAAACTGCTGTCTCAGTTCTGAACGAAAGAGAACTATTTTGAGTACATGTTAAGCCCTTCGATATTCTCGTATGGAATAAATGAATAATGATTTGATTTGCAAATTGCAAGGAAACAAAAAAATGCAGCTAAAAAAATGCGCCTAACATTTGCGAAGTGGTATTTATTATCTTAAATACGTAATACTGAAACACCATTAACATTTCTAGTACCATAAGCTAAGTATAAATAAACTGAATACTCTGTGCAAGTGCGAGAGTTATAATACATTTGGAGTCATTTACTATTAGCTATGTTCACACCTACTTTTTGTTTGAACTCAGTTTGCAGTGCTAAACAAGTAGCGTAATACAGAAGGCTGGACATGGAAATGTATATTTGCCTCCTGCCATTTTGTGTGAATTAAACGCTGCAGTGGAGTATTAACTGATTCTTCCTTCAAATCAGACGCAGATAAAGGTGCTCCCGTGCCACCCTCTGACGCCTGTCTTTCTAAAGACACTGGAATAGATTCCTTTACTCCTCTATTATCAATCGTCATTGAAATTTGATGACCAGAACAGCAATAGTAAACTAAATCAAAACGACTTTCTGCATGGTAGTTTCTCAACAGATCTTGATTACTATTGAAAAGAACACCAAAATGGTCAGCGCAACTGGTAATCCATATGGGAAGATGCGGTGTTTTTAAACGTGAACCGGGCGAACGAAGCGCTGTCTGAAGAGGTTGTGATTTTTAATGCAACTGACGTATAAATTATTATACACTTACTTACCTGATTTTTATCATTTTCCCAAATAAGTAGCCCAATTGTGCAGCGCTTCAATGTTCCATACTTCGGCATGGCCTTAAAGATTAATATTTGTCAAATGTACCTACTTGAATCTGATTAAATAGAAAATAATCCAATTACATAGTTATCTTCGTCACCAACATGGATTAAGCCATTGTGAACGTAAGGCGTTGCTCTACCAGTCAATAGAAGTGTGACGATGTTTAATGAGCCCTCTTCTGTATTATTTCCAGCCAACGATGCAGCAGCGGAACCTCTGTTGTCAAGATCTTGTCGAATTCTATAAAATAATAGTTAGTTCTTTGCAGGACATATATAGTATCAAAGTATATAGTCGCTAAATGCTTACTTTTCAAAAGAACGTGTAAGAACAGCACTGTAAAGGAAAAGCAAAGCACCTGGAGAACCTTCGGCTGTAAACTAAAAAAACATGTATAGTTCGTTTAACGTGAATGCTATGATTAATCATATAGTTGAGCCCTATGGGCTATATACACATTTCTTTTCTACGAAAAACGGATTATAAATCCTGGCGTTCTCAGACTCTATTAGCGGTCCAATGTACTATCAATTTGTTTCCTGTATTTATCCAAGGAATCGTCCTCTGAACTGAAACTATGAACCTATTGTACATATTATCTTGTACATATCAACTTACATAACTTATGTTTCGCCTTAAAAATGCTTCTAATGGCCCATTTGCTTCCATTTGGAACAAATATAACTGTAAGAAGAAAAAAAAACGAAAACATTTGTTTAGTTCATTATGCATTTTGAAATATAAAATTCTATACCCTTTCCGTAATAGAGTCTTGGAAGTATGTCATGCTGTGTGGTATAAAAGACTCCTCTCCTGGTAGCACCAGTGTTATTTTTTCCGTATCAGATATTTGAGTTAAAACCTCCGCCATTGACATAATTAATGCGTTAGTTTGCTGTTCTTCATTTGGTCGTAGGGAACTTAAAAAGGTGTCCAATAAAATTTTAGATCATTCCATTTCTGAATTAATCTACTTACTCAGCTACGGAAGTCCCTCCCGTACTTCGAAAAAGGGGTCTTTTGAAAAGCAAATTTTTCAAAATAAATCCTTGAAGAACTGACAATAATCCTCGAGTACCATTACGAGGTGACATTAAACCATATGCGTGATCTTCCCTAGCCGGAACAAAATTAAAAGGTGTCTTGGCCCATTCACATCTAATTGGTACACCCGCTGATCCAAAAACCAATTGACGCAGCTCCTAGAAAGTATAATCGGAATACACGGGCACTATCTTGTTGATGCAATTTTTTAACACTACTAACAATAGCCAACTGAGGTGTTATGGGTTTTCCATCCTGTGCAGCAAAAACTTCACTCATATTCACAAGAACGAATTATTCTACAGAAGAGCTGTCGACAGTATACAACGTTCACTTTCAACAACCAACTTTATTCTGAGGCAGTCGAATATTCAATTCTAACATAATGTAGCTGTGTCGCATTATATGAAAATCCCTTTCGGCACGGATTTTCGTGAATTTATTTTCACGCGTTCAATAAAGGACGCATTACGTGTTACCTTACCACCTATGTATCTACGAGTATAATATAGTATTCGATATGTGCAAATGGGTTCCATATATGAATTTCAATAAGTCCCTAACGTCTAGCTAACTAACAGACTTTTTTGTGTAGTTTGGTAATTTACGGCTAAACTAGTTGAAAAGCAGTTAACAGCATCGAATGAATTTCGTGCAAGGCAATCATTTTGGTGGAGAGGACGGTTGATTGAACGAAGCGAAGTTGAGGTATGTAGTTTATAAAAAGATAAAAGCGTCACCCAATCAAGTATGGGTAAAATATGTTATTTTGAAGACATTTGGAGGGGAGCAACTCAAGCATATTGATTGATTGAACAGAATAGTCACGTGAATATAGTCTACTAGGTGTGCAAATAGGATCATAAAAAAAATTTGAATCATTTGAATTATCTAAATGCAAACAGCGCCCAATGTAACGATGCAATCCAATGCTAGTTTGGCAATACATACTTACATATTTCTATTTGTCTTCTATAGTCCAGCTAGTGGGCTCAGTGTATAGTGTGACTAGTGAGCGAAGGGTCTTGGTTCAACCCGCGGAAAAACGCAAATTAGGTACTCAGCCAATATGGATTTGTTAATTTATTTGCCTATATTTTATCCAAAGTAGGTGTAATCCTTACTTTGGTTTGCAAGAGGGCGTTATGGAATATACACAACTTTGAATGTCTTTTGTATAAGCACACGTAGTAAAAATAGTCTAAATATAACATTCTATTTCATGTGGTAGTTGGTGTGAAGGTTAATATAATATGTATAATCGAATGTCTTTCATACACGTAACTTATAAATTTCCTCATACATCCTTATCCCAACTACTTACGACACGCACACTCTATGTTCAGGATCTAGAAGTAGTTGCAACTTCTGGGCACTTCTGGGTTCTTCTCTAAGCTGAAACTAAGGAAAGTTCTGCAATTTGCAGTTGTCCGTTTACAGTAAATAAATAATTCAATTCATTTTCTACATTTTTATTTTTATTATATATTACATTTAGTTTACCAAATTATTCTTTGTGGTTCAGTGTAGTTTGTCCAAAATATTTCCTTTCTCAAGAAAATCATTAATGTTATGCCATTTACTGTTATATTGAACAAGAGTTCCCACAAGATATGTCGCCTTTTCAATGCCCTTAAATTTAACCTTATAATCATGAATGGTATTAAAAAATATCGAACCTCCAATAGCTTTTGACCACATAAAGCAGTAAAACATGCAATCCAAAACATTATTTGAAAACCACTTGTCAAATGCGCTATAGATGTTTGGATCATTTTCAAGCCAAATACATACAACGGAACCATTGCATATTTAAAAAATTCGTATTTTCTATAAAAACGGTTCCAAATGTAGAATGTGTAATGACGATTGTCTGCCAAAATATATGGATGGACCAAGGTATTCACACTTGCAATGATAGCAAAAGCCAGCGAAACGACGACATACGATTTCCAAGACTTTATTATGGTGGTAAAGTTTTCTTTTGCACCTTTCAATAGTAAGGGTATTCCAAACACTAGTGTAAAAATCCCAAAATAAAAAATCTGAAATCGAAAAGAAATGTACCTAGTAATAAATGACCGACATTAATAATTTGCCACTATACCTGGGGAATATGTAAAGTAGCTTCGTGCGCGCTCTTATCACCAACGACTATGGAGCCATTAGCAATAACAAATGATACGAAAACAATTACAACGATGATGTATCCATAGAAGTGTCTCAGAGTGTTCACAATGCTTTGCAGAATAACGCCCCATGAACAAGCAATGTCGTACAACGTCTAAAAAAATATCGTTAATATTAACGTTTACAAAATACAAACGCTCACACCTTGCCTTTATATTAAAGAGAGATATTGTTGATTTCTTTCTAATCGCTTTCCGGTAGGCATACATATCAAGGAGTTCATCAAAAAAACAAATTCCTAGTAGTAACACCACCCATACTACATTCGTCTGCCTCACTAGTACACTTAAGCCGGCTGAAAAATAGCAAAAAAACAATTACATATTTTGTGAAACAGTATAAGTTATTCACATTACCAAATACAGCAGATATATTGTGCGACTTTGTATCCCAGAAATAGTACATACATAGGAAGAACGTCATGGACAAAACATCTGTGTAATATAAGTGACTAAAGAAGTACATCGGAGGTAGGATGGCAATTGATATGGACTCAATGGCTAGTGAGAGGTAGTTCATTTGGGTTTTCTTTCGCTCTCTGATTTTAAAAATAATGTAAACATTAATAGCTGACGCAATTAATGAAATTAAACGTAAACCATAGACGTTGCACAAATTAAATGGTATTACGATGCATGACATGATGTATAAGCCAGGGAATGTAGTAATTTTCGGGTCCCACTGCAATTGAACACTTTATATTATGTATATAGAAAAACATTTGAATTGATTGATTTACACACTTCCGAAAATTGCTTGTTGCAATAGTGTAATCCTTGACGCAAATGAAACTCTTCATCGATAACCGACTTGGTCGTGTCATAAATTTTATTAAAAATTGGAAACGATGCTCCAATATATATAAATGCTAATACAATTTTTGAAAACTCAGATGCCATCGTAATTTTTAACATTAATAATAAAAAATAATATGCCGGCCAGATTGTTATTTTCGTAGAAGGAAACGTCACTTTTTGTTATGACTTTTGGCTAAACGCAGATATGGCATCGAGTACTTATGGAATTCCAAACTGCATAGAAAGTGGAACTTGTGGTAGGTATGTAGGTTCCTACCTATGAATGAAATGTGAATGAATTGTGATAGGGATAGTGAATACTGGATTTTATTCTTGATAGTAAATTTCTCCTTGTGTTTGATTTTACTTTTAGTACGTTTGCATAGAGCTAGTTTTGATGTAGATTCTAGCTAACGAGTCAGATTTTTTTAAAAAATGATGAAAATGAAAACAAGTCTGCGGAAAATATCGATTGAATAAGGTGTACATGTACAATATTTATTTAAAACGAATTACTTTACAAAATGATTAAATAAAATTAAAAAAAAAAATAAAGTATCTGCAGCAGCTGTCGTCTTGTTCCTACTCGTATCTATCTGTGACGAAAGTCCGATTCGATTTACGGTTTTTCCTTAAAGGTGCTAGTACACGATACATATATATGTGGCTCTGACGTCACCAGATAGTGTACATATATGGTACACATTTCGTTTTTCGTATGTAGCGCATACGTTTGTTTACGTTTATGTTTATGATTATGCTATCCGCAGTTTTATTGCCCTGTGTGCAGTCTTGCACTAGAACTGTAGGTACTAATTATTTTATTGCTTTGGGCGTATTTAAGTTATAGCGTCACGTTCGCTACTTTTATGACGCACAAATAACTAAATACCATGCTGCTCGTACAAAACACACTGAGCCAAACTGAAATGCTGAAATTACATTCAAAAATACATACGAACCATATAGGTAACCACTCGACATTATGTAGCGTATGTGTCAGGCCGTGCCTCATACGTTATGAGAACCTTATGTGCGTGGCACAAAGAGGGCTAGTACACGGTATGTAGCCATTGGCTGACGTCAAAATTACGTCAGAGCCACATATATATGTGGCGTGCTACATATCGTGTACTAGCACCTTATATGGAAATGTCGAAAGGCGATGCGATGTTTATTAAGATGAAGTTTACCAGGGATATCGTTACGTAGATTTGTCCGAAAAGTTGAACATGTACAATAAAAAAAAGTCATTCTCTTTTACAATATACTATAAAAAAAATCTTATTTTTGCGCTGGGGTTTTCTTACATTTATTTTTCATTGGGCAAAAAGGATGCGTTCCTTGTGAAATGTCTTCCATCGCACAAAAAGTACTCTTTAAGATATTCGGTGAGTAGGTATAATTTCTATAGTTTCTAGAAACACATACATACACACATAACCATATATAATTTTATACAAGCCAACCAAGAACCAAAACAGGAGTGCGATTGATCAGATTGCGTTCGAATTGATCTCAGATTGAGTGAACCCATTATTGCTTTAATAGCAAGATAATTTTAAGATCAAGTTTTAACATATAAAAAACTGCAATACTTGTTCTACCTACAAAAAAAAAACACAATACTTGGTAAAGTCTAGAGAACATTTTAGGCAACAATTCTACAAAAAAATACATCAATACAATTTGGAGTTTTAAATAATTCCTTTATTGTAACAAATCCATGATTATTCTGCTTACTATCATCATTTTTTATTGATCATTGGTGCCGATCGATCATTCGTCTTAGTATGCCGAAGTTTAACCGTCGCAAATTGTGAAGCTCTGTAAATTAGAAATTAAATGAGAAAACAAGTACTTATGTTTTAGTTTCCGGCTGTTGATTAACTATAAGTCAATTATTTGGCTAGTTTAAAAAGTCTAACTTAAACAACAATAATTTTGTGTGGCAAACCTTATTGACAAAGATTGGAGTAGGGAGCTTATATCTATTTGTAGGGAAGATACATTACAGTTTATGTTGTATGTTCTTAGTGTAATGGACAGAGGATCAATCGAGCTCTAAGACTGGTTCAGAAATTTATATAAATGTTGCTAAACCGTCCTCCCTTTCTAGAAAATAAAAGATCATAAGAAAATATACGATTTTTATAATTTTTTATTTATTTCGTCCTCAAACCAATGGAGGTAGGTATATTTTTATTCCACATAGCGCATGTTTATAAGCAAAAAAAATATACAATATGGAAAAAAATCTAACAGTTATATAAATGTTTCACATCTACACAGGGTGTTCCGGCTTGGGATACATATTATATTTTGCGATCGGATTTATTGGTTCTTGATACAAAGCAAATGGTTTCGTAAGGGGCGAGGGGTGTTTATCTACAACACCCACTGGAGCTACAAGGTATTTATTTAGAAAAGTTCATTCAGATAACTAGGTTTTGATTAATGTTTTACACAGTTAACCACGCGTGCTTTCATATTAGTCCTTAATGTTTAAATTTGCTTTAATCCATTATTGCTGAAATCGCATTTATCTCGGGAAGGTGTGCTAGCTTTTTTTTTATTATTATTAATTTATTATCAATCAGTTCCCAAAATAACTGTATCCCAAACCGGACCAGATGTATTTTATATTTTGTATATAAAGTAACAAAAACAAAAAAAATAAAAAAAAACAATTTAAGTTGTAATAAAAAAAAGCAAGCATCTAATGGTAACATCAATATACATACATACAATTCACAATACTATTATGGGCAAAATGAAAACAAAGAAATTATTTCATCATTTTTGAGTTCTGAACGGATTGGTCTTCTGATTGCTGATCTTGCTGATCCCAAAAGTCATACCATGGGCCATATGTTTTAGCAAAGCTCTTACCATGCTCAGCATTAAGATTCGCGTTGTTATCCTTGTTTTTCTTTAAATTCTTTTCCAAAGTCAGGTTGCTGGATTTCATAAGCCTGGTGCGGGGCAAAATTGTTGCCGTGTGACCCATTGCTTTTGAGTCTAAAACACGTGGTTCATCGGCTCCTTGATGATCGTCATTACTATTGTTGCTGTTGTTATTATTGAGTGTACTTGCCTTGTTGTTGATATTACCAGTTGGCTTCTTTGGCACCGATCGGAATGTTTGGAACTCCATTTGCTCATGATAGGAATTCACTTGTCCTCGATTTTTTTCATCTTTACGAACAAGGTGATCATTTATAACAATGCAATCGTATGGATCAGAGCTTGTTGACTTAATTTCAACATCGGATTCTTCGTCCTCACTGGTGTAATATTGCTTAAGGATATCTTGTCGCTTTAAGGTTTTCATGACCACGCCACATTCTTGGGCTGAAATGTCATCGAAAAAATTATTAACATCACTCATCTTTAATGTGTCATTATCATCATCTTCATCGTTATCATCGGCTTCACTATCTGAAGACGATTGCTCGTGCTTGTTAATTATCTTCTGTGACTTTGATATTTTTTGCGACGATATTTGCTGTTTGCTATTAGTGGTCTTGTTGTTTACTTTCTTCGTCACTTTTGCATTACTTGTATTTTTGGCTGTTTGAAGTCTCTGTTGCTGATGGTGATTGCTTCTGCTTGCAGTGTATTGCGAATTTTCTCTGTATTCTTTGCTTTGGCCATTCTTCAAACTATTCATCCTTTCGGCATCTGAACGATTTTCAATATCTATTTCAATAGTCTTCATAATCTTCATCCTTGATTTTGGGGCATGTTTTTCCTGATAAATCTGATGTGATTGCGATTGCTGTTGTTGGGGCTCGTTTTGTTGATGATGATATTTTCTTTGAACAGTTTTCTCGTGGAGCGGTGCAATACCATATATATTTTCGTCCTCGACATTTTCCACAGTGGATGAACTTTCCTTCCGTTGTCTTGATTCATTTGAAGACGTGGAATGATGTGAACTACTTTTTTCTACTACAACTGATGTTTTCAACTTAGTGTCAGCGGTCTTTGTTATGTGTCTGTCTAATATTTTATTATCATCAACTTGTGGCTCAGGGAGCTGAACAAGATCTCGGTGCCGCCAAAGTGACATTCCGGCAAGTATTTCATCTGATTTTCCAAATCTCCAAAAGGACTTGGTGCGCTTTATCCCTCCCCCATGGAGGATCTCATCATCACTAGCGATAATATTTTCAAAACTAGCTGATTGCTTCATGGGTTTTCGTAAAATAGTCGAGTGATTTTGGCTGCTACTGGGACTACTTTTGAAGTTTCTACTTAAAGTCCAGGAGTTCGCTTCTCGCGACGACTGATAACTAGCATCAGTTCTGCGTCTGAGTTGGTCAAGTGGCAGGCAAGTGGTGGATGTGCGGACATATTCGGAAGGATACAAAATGAAGAATGTGGAATGCATATGCGACGAATACATAAAATAAACAAAAATAACGAACAAAACGAAATAGTATTAAGAAGGAAATAAACATAAAAAAATGAAGTGATAGACGGACGGAAACAAAATGGAATTGTGTTGTAAGCCTAAAAAATGGTTAAGTATACCACAGAAAGATGATTGATTATGATATGTGAATAGGACGAGGTGGCTGGTACCGGCGAAAAGCATTGCTTTAAAAAATAGGTACTGGGTGAGTTTTTTCTTCTCTTCTTAGTCTACAGTGATAAATGATAATATTATTGTATTTACAATTCATTGAATTTTATAGTAAAGGTATTATAGTCTTATTTGCTAAGCTATGAAGTAACAGATAACTAATAAAAACAAAATATCTCAACATAATAATCGACGTTGAATTTTCGACTTACAGTACCTAATGCAAATAAAATCAAGGTTAAAGCTACAGCAATGTGAAAAAACGATTTCAATAAAAGTAAGAACCAAGAGGTAAATGTTTTGTTTAGGAGAACTTTGCTTAAAAACAATAATATGTCAGTTGCTGCCTTATGTATAGGGGCATAATCTTTAACGCATGTATAGGTATCTATGCATAATGTCAATAGCAATGCCTTATGTTAAAAATAAAAATCAATTCGTCACTCTACTTATACAATACAATTCCAATTACATTCCGACTATAGAAGCCTCAAAGTGTCAGTTAAAATAGCGTAATTATAAAAAAAAATAAAGTGCAACGTATTTATGTACTCACCTTATAGGTACTCGACTTGAATGCTCTTCATCGGAATAATCAACTTCAGGCTGCGGCGGCGGTTCATTAGCAAAGCCACTATCATTACTACTATGCAATGACGTCTTGGCAGTTCCCTCTCGTAGATGTTTCTGGTTATTATGCATCATGGGCTATGTAGTAAATATTTTAAAATGTCTTTGCCTCTTAATAGAACAGTGACCAGTTAGTTACCTGCGTGGGCGGAGGACCATTCTGATTTTTATGCTTCCTTCTTTCTATAATAGGCGGCCCATTGGGCAAACAAAAGCTTTGCGATACATTCAATATGCGACTGGAATTGCTAGCCGATGGCACCGGTGCTGGCAATGTGGGTGGTGGCCCAGGTCTCGGATTCCCTCCTGACACCCCGCGTGACTATTAAGATCAAATAGAAAAATTAGCTCACACTTTTACAATTTAAACCTTTTCTACATGCATGGTACCTTTTTCTGGTTTCGAAACATGATGGTGTCCCCAAACATTCTAGTTGGTGACGACTCTTCTGCACTGGTATTTCTTCTCCTATATGTTGAATCACTCTCCACAGCTATTTCAGCTTGATTGGATAGATATTCTTGATAACTACGCAAACCATTTCGATCAAACTGTACGTTCTCGTAATTACTCTCACGATCCCTGTCTGCTTTCTTTTCATTGCTCTCAGCATTTGTGTAGGCAATTGGAAACCAGCCAAACATTTGCGTACGTACATTTTCCCCAAACTGCCAGCCTTTAGCCTTATTTCCCACCAGAGCTATCCGATCTCCCTCTGCGAATGGCAATTGATTCTCTCCGGATGGCATATATGCGTATAACGCTTTAACAACAGGTCGCTGATCCCAATTTTCATTGCCTAATTTAAATACAAATCATTGATACACTCATATTATAATGCGTTTATGTGCCAAGTGGCTATACGAACTCTTACTGGATGCTGATGTCGTAAGATTGAAATCGGACTTGGCACGCGGTAGGGAATTCTGCGAGTAATTGTTTTCGTTTAGTGTTCTCATATCCCCATAAGGAGCATCTACACTTCTGGCTTTTTTTAGCATGGAAGATCCACCATGATTGTCATCCTCCTTAATCTTTTCCTAAAAATTAAAAATATGCACTGAAAAGGAAGCGAGCAACATTTATATACTCGAGTAAATTACCATTCGCTTCAAAAAGTTATTTTCATATACTGTTGGAATAACTTCTCTAGAGGCAGCAACTTCTTGCCAATTTTCCAAACTGTTTTCGATTGCACCTTTTCCATGTGCATAATAAGCCATCCAATGTTTGGCAATTGAACATTGTCTTTCCAAAACGAATCCATATCGGCGGCGTTCCTGCGTCATTGCCTGCCATAATAATTAAAGTTTTTGTAACTTATTGGATAAAGGGAAAAAATGTACGTAAAAACGTAAAAGAACGAATGGAATTATTTTTTAATTGTATGCCTAGTTTACGAAGGGCTGAATTGAGGACGGCTTTCTTAGGACAATTATGTTAGGTTAGTTTCGGTTACATAACATAGGGGGGTATGAGGTACATGTAAAATAATATATATATAAAATGGGGCGCTATATAAACACTGTGCCAACATAAGTTCGGTTTGCACCAAACTGGACCAAACCCACCTCAAACTGATTTTTCACTTACGTTTTTATAACTCTGCTCACAAAAATTATCTAGCTTTTTCCTTTGATCGTCCAAAAGTTGTAAACTCTATGAATTAATATTAATTAATATTTAGTATTTAGCTTTTACAACTTATACCTTAATTTCCTTTTCCGTATTCTCCGGACTGTTCTTTTTCTTACGTTGCTTCTTCATTGTAGATACCGCCTTGTGATAGCTCTCGATTCTGATCTTGTGTTGTTGCAAAAATTTCTTTTGCTCATGTTGAACGACTTTTGTATCTTTTTCTAAATTAGTTTCCAATGGCACGAGAAGGTCAACATAAAACGCTTTCAACTATTTCATCAAAAAATAATAATAATAAAATAACTAGAAGGCATTTTCAACTTATAAGCATATGACTTACAATGTTCATTTGTTGGTCTTGGATTTCTTTATACACACTAACAACATTCATCAGTGCAGAACCTTGCATATTGCACAAAAGTTATCAATTGATACAAATAAGAAACAGAGAAATAAATATAGTTACCAATATCTCCGGTACCACTTTGTTGAGCATTCATAGCTATCTTAGCCAACGCCTCATTGAACAGACGTGAGGCAGAAGCAGCGCCTAAAGGCATAAAATATACACAATTATTATTTTCTTTGTATTTAATATGCTTGTAGGTGGATAGAGATTGTATTGAGCTCACGTATCAAATGACCAAACCGTGGTTATATTGAAATGGATCTAAGTGCATAACGTACCATGTAAAGCCTTCAAGTACGCCTTGCCTGCCGTTATCAGTTGTCTAGCACCAGGGTTGAATTTCTCGAGAATGTTCTAGAGAAAAAAATAGGTATATCATAATATGCTTAAATAAATGAATAGTGTATAGTATGTTTGTAGTTAAATCCTCCTAAACAGTGAAATATGTATGTGTACGAGCATGATGGTATGGATCAACGAGGAAGTAATAAAACTCTTTCTAAAGACTCATTTACCTGAACGCATCTATTTTCAATGTAGGTTGCTACGTATTCATTAAAGTGGCGATAATGTAATACTATTAAAAATAAAGGAAAATGTGTCAGGTAGACACATCATAAACTCTACTTTAATTCTTCATGAACACATATATAGAAAAAGTTCTAGGTAGCGCGTGGTGCATTTTTTGCCGCTGTATTAAGAGTGTTACTACTATCTAGTATGAATACGAGCGTTAAGTAGAACTGACCACCCTCAATGCATAAAGAAACCATTGAAAACCTAACTACCTAACTACATATATACATTTATGTATGCAAAGAACCAAGAAAATTTTAAATCGGAGCTTGGAGGGTTTCCTTTCATTCTTTTAATTTGTTTTGTTTACGTATCTGTGCTTGAGCTATAGAATATAGATGGCAAAAAGAACAAGAAGCCGTAGATATTGTCGACTGCATATGGGTGTTTTAAATTTAACCACAGACCGGCGCTTGATACATAAAATCGGCAATTAAATAACCTGCAAGTCATTGCCATCTCAGTCTACATCGATCTAATATATCCACAACTTGAGCAAACAATATTATGTTATATCGGGCCTTAGTGGCTTATCAAGCTAATACGGAAATAGGTAATGAAAGAAAAGAACCAAGCCTTCGAGAAAGCTATTTAAAACAGCGGTATAGCTTTTTATTTCAACTTTCATCAGGTGCCATTCAAAACTTGTCTAACAAATATGCCCATAAGTACCTATACTCACATTCTCGTGGTGGGATTGGGATCAATAAAAACAAAAAGTTGACAGCAAAAGCGTTTAGAGCGAGTTTTGAAAAAAAAAATAAAAATTCCAAAACAAAAATGTGTAGCAAATTTCTCATACAAAAACGAGTATTATTTCTATGAGTAAAACATAAATATATGCACCTTGTAGACTCCGTCAACTAGTTTTGTTATTTCCTCGGCTTCCATTCTGGATGTTGTTTTCAATCGAAGACAGCTTTTGGTCTATACCTTGTCTATATTACGCGCATACGGATCAGGCCAGTTATGAATGAGTATCGTTGACCCTTCCACTGAAAGAATTCGGTGTATTTGACTGTAGTTTTTGTTGGCTGTTATCATTTGAACATGTTTGCATCTGTTGATAGCATAAGGTGATACCTGAAAAGAGGGAAAAAAGAAATCTAATCTAAAGATATGCATTTTGTATTTTTTTTTTTTTTATAAATTATAAGGCAACGCTGTTGAAGCAAACATACGTTTGCCATTAGTGACGAGGTTAATGCAGCAATATGATTTTACTTAGATACGTTGGTAAATGTTAATAGTAGATGCGATGATATGATTGGTCGAAATAAACACTTGTAGGTACATATACATATGGGCTCTGTACTCTAGGAATGTCTGAAAAACCAGTTTATGGGAATCTATAATAGTATCTATTAGCACAAGTTCTCATATTCATCTATAATTATTGTTTACCTCAGTATATTGTCTCCATTTTGTATATACCCAAACCCAATCAATTTTAAATTCCAGTCAAGAGTAAACGTGTGTCTCTAAAGTCCCGGCTTCGCACAACATTCTACGGAGAGTATTCAACCATACATACCCGCCACATTTGCAATAGCGAATTGGTCATTCGAATAGTTTCAATAATAGCTCTTTTCTTCTCCCTCTCGTTCTCCACTCCAATTAATGCAATGCAAATATATTCGTAATATGATTGCAAACAGATACCGCAAACAACATAACATTGTTAAATTATTACGTCGATGTGGCTCCAATGTATTCGTGCTGATGGATCTACGCAGTCAGTTCAGCAGTGCTAGGCTAGCCAAGTATTCTGACAAACGATAAACAACGACGACAACATGCAGTAGCATTATGGGGAATAGAGTGTAAATTAATGTAGTGAGTAAGCCAAGCCAAGTTAAAGTGAACACAGCAATACGGTATACGGAGCGTTTTGAAACTATTTTTCTGGATACCATTGTGTATGTAACTCAGATTCATTGCAAATTTGTAAGCTTGAGGTTGAGCAAGCTTTAGACTTTTTTTTCAAGAGATTTAGGTACGTTTAACTACCTACCTGCTTTTACGAGGTATATTTTATTGTACCTGTACGCAATTTAAGAAAGGTTTTCCAATAGCCCTATATAGTAAAATGATTTAAAAATTACCTACAAAAAAATGTGATACCCGAGCATGACATTATGGAGTTAGTTTCTGTCTTCATAACGAGCTCTGCTCTAAATGGAGGGATTTACAATTTGTATTATCCAAATTACATTTTAGAGCTTTTTTTACCGCGTCACCTTACGCGATCGTCTGACCGGGTCGCCGTCTTTTTAGGTAAATGCATCAAATTCACCAGGAATCTACATTTACAAGCAACCCATTAAACCAAAGGGGGACGATACGTTTGACCGTAAAACTTTAGCCCGTATTCACAGAAGCCAATAAATACAAACACAGCATTTTGAAGTTGACCGTAATATAAAAGCCTGTAACTGTAATACGCCTGTAAATTAACATTTTCAAAAAGCCCGTATTTTTTACTCAACCTCACACTCATTCCAAATCACACGGTGACCACAGGCAGGGGGCAGCATGACATGACCCCCATACAATTACGGTCTTTTGTTATGCGGGCTTTTTTTCGGGCATTTGATTTACGGGCTTTTGGATTGCTGGCAAACGTACCCTACCCAGCCATCGAATCCTTATCCACCTTTGTGGAGTCACAAAGGTCAGCGTCTTCAAAATTGAGTAAAAAGTAAACCCTGGAACATTGTACATATTTTCAGAAGACTACCTACAATTGACAAGAATTTAAGCCGAAAATTCTGTTCTGTTCTCTAAACCCAAACGAGTGAGGGCTTAAATGTTTGGTATTCGTTACAGCATTGGCACAGAAGTAAGTGCATAATGTAGTTAGTGCGCTAGACTACTGAGCAATGTATCGCTAGTTTAAACTCCATTAAACACTCAAATTACATTTAAAAATGTTTTTCCCATACCTACATAGGTACAAATAAATTAATTTATAACCAACACACAAAATGTAGAATCCAATACAACACCTAGCATCTAACCACTCAGTACATATTTCTCTCTATAACTCTTCTAAAAAAATGTTTAATATTTTTTATTTATTTGTCATCAACTTACTCCGCTTTCAAGGTTAACATGGTAAACCTTGTGCTGTACTCAGAAACTACATTATAATAAACCAGCAGCTTCATACATAGTTTTCATACCCACCGACCCGATCTTCTATGTAGTTTGTGATTGTAACGTAAGTTACCGTCGAAACTCACCTGAATCTGAATGAGGTCGCGCGCAAGTGTGATTATGTATTTTATGAGAATGCGTTGCTTAAATGAAGTATTCTTATGCGTATAGAGCTAATTATTATTTGAGCCGTTGGCGTTAGTGGTTTTCTAATGTATCTTCGATTCAATACGTATTGAGTATCATGATTACAAGCAGCAAAAATTACAAATATTGGACAACTTATAGTTTGTTCACTTAAACTGGTGATGATGCTGCAAAAACTGCGCATTATCTCAAAGTTTTATATGTACCTCTACCTATGTACATTTCGCACGACATAGCACTTTAGGTATCACTAAAATCATTATGAGAGATTTTCTGCAATTAGCGAATTGTGTTGACGTAATGATGTTATTCTTAGGCCGTGTGTCAATTGGGCTAAATAATTATCCTTGGATCATTTTCTGACACTTATGTAAGTGTTGAAAGAGAAGTTCACCAAACTCCAAACAAAAACAAAGTTTTATCGAATTTTACAAGTTCAATTTAATCCGCAACTATACGATTTTTTTACTTTCACATTTTCTTGGCATTTACAAAATCTTATACTCTTCACTTATTTCCTGAAAAGTTAATTTCAAATTATTTCCGTTTTTGCCCCACTCACTGTCTATAAGTTGATGAAATTGCAACATATATATACGTTCAATTTAGATATGTGTTGTGTTAACTGAAAAGCAGTTAAACTAGTATCCAATCCAACAGAGACCAACGAGATCTAGAGGACGATGATAACCAATTTAACATCAACTGCAATATGTAATTTGAACATTGGGTATTCGTATTCGTATTATATAATAATGTAGTCTATATTTCTAAAGTGAGTACATTTATGTAGTACGCGTAGATACCTAGATAGTTTAGATAGTTTTGCAACCAGTAATATTTATACAATAATTATAAATTCTTCAGAGCCAATGGCAGCGTTACGTTCCTTAACACTCTTGTTAAATCGTGCAGCATGTGAGTGTAATGTAGCACACAGAAATAATGGCATTTCAAAACGTTGAAGTCATCGTTATTCCCATGAACAACCGGACTGCGGCATACAACGCAAATAGCGCTTTAAGAAACTAAAGACAGAGGTTTGACAGATTTTAAAGAATTTGACCCTGAATGAGACCCGAGTTTCGCTCAAAAATTGCTGTCATTGTTGATAGTGTACCTGTTTGTGGCGTAATTGCGGTTCAATATAATTAATTAATAATATTGTTGATTCGAATGCATTTTTGTATGCGAAGTTTCTGCCTATCTACCAAAGAAAGTGGATTAATCTAATTATATTATCTTTTCTTATAATTGCTGTTTATATTTGATGCCACACCTACCTATTGTTCCTATAAGTTTTGGTGTCGGTAAACTCTAATAATTCAGCCATCGGCTCAGCACGTATACACATTATAAAATGTAAGCATGCAGAATTGTATCTGGAATTAAATTCACTTTCTACCACGATCTTATTATCTACACAGGTACATTATACCTGATGAAAAATTATTCACAAATGGAAATAATAGCGTACGTACACCACATGGATAGGATATACCTAGATATGTATTCATTATGCTAAGCTAGAGGCTAGTTCATAGAATAAAACTGGTATTGTGACTTTATCTCGTTAAGGTTCGTATTAGGCCGCTTGCATTTGTTTGGGTTACTGCGCGGTCTACGGAATAGCACGAGAAAGTCAAACTTTGAATTGTTTTGTTTTTGGTTTGCCGAGAAATGGTGACAAACTGATGACGAAAAGGAAAAGGCTAAATACGTAGGTACATATATTTTTATCTACATTAATCTAAGAAACGCGCAGCAACAGACAATTTAGGTTAAATTATATATAAAGAATAATTGAATGAGTAGCTTTATTGAAATATTTTTTTAGGAATTTAAGATTCAGATCAGATTAGCTAAAACAATTACAAATGTACACGTGCGTCGCGTCATGGATTTCTATTTCTACATTAGTTGTATTCGTATATCAACTATGTAGGAACATATGTAGTTTGTCTCATTTTTACGTAAAATATTTAAAAAAATTATTGAGCATATATCTTAAAATAAAAGTAAAGAAAAGTAAAATCTTCAGCATTTGGAAATTTTGCTTTATTCATTGTGTGCCGAATTTGTGTTTCTGTTTATCGTTAGAACTCGCGTAGTCATAGTCATCAAAATTAACGTTTTTTATTTTTATGTTTGCAATGTTTGTATTTAAATATTATTTATTTTTAAATATGTTATAAAAATAAAATTAATTTAAATAATGCTAATTTTTATTCGGTCGAATTTTAACTTGGTTTGTTGCTTTATGTAAGAAAAGAAGAAAATCGATTTCTCCGATTTTGAAAATTTTTCTTGTGGGTCGAGTTATTGGCGATGTCCGCTTTTAAGAGGTGGCTTTTTTCATGACCTTACTTTATTCAACCAGCCATAATAGTCATATATCTAAATCAATACAAAAAAAAAAACTCGAAATCATTTTTAGGCAATACTTCCAGTCCAGATGCCATCGCTTCACTTACAAATTGATCATACAATTTTTGACCAGCTTTTTCCAATAGGGTGTTAAACATATTTTTAACTGATTCTAACTGCTCCTTAGGTATTTTGTTTGTTGAATCTATAATGTGATTTTCCATTGGGACATCATACTTTTTATTTCAGATCTCAGATTTTTTGTGGCACATGGAACATGAAAGCAGATCGATCTGCTTTTGTAAATGTAGGTAATATTGCGTTATAGCTGTGAAAATTGTTTTTCTTTGTCGACGAAAACGTACGAACTTATAAGTAGGGATATTCGGCAAAATCTTTTACTCTGTTATGAATCATAAAAGATTTCGACCATAAAAGATCTTTTATAAATCGTATTCGGGGTTTCGAACTTTTATGAAACTCTGTTATGGAACTTTAAAAATTGAAAATCTCATAGTCGGTAGGCACCTGGTCAAATTTGTGCAAAAAACATATTAAAATGCAGGCTTAAATGAGTAAGTTCTGAATTATTACAAGCTAAATAATTGTGTATAAACACTGGAACATCTTTTTAGGAAAAAGACAACAAAAAACTACGCCCGCGCAGAAGGAAATATATTGCTCTTACATGGAGCTAAATCCAATTAGAAAACACTATTTAAGTCAGTAACCAACTGAATCAATCTCGATGTAATGGGCTGCGATAAACCGATTGCTTCCTATGTAGGTATAGGTATAGGTAGAAGTGGCGGTTCATGCCTTTGAACCCAATTAGCACTAGGATGTGCCGTGATGATTGTTAAGGATGTGATCCGGTCGGTAAATATAACCAGCCTGTAGAAGTGAGAAAGCGAATAAGATCCGGTATCCCTTTGCCCGAGATGTCGCTAAGGTCGTCAAAGTGCGCGCAGTCTGGCTCTAGCTAGAGCTGAACATTTGAATTTCTTTCGCATTTGTATTTCCGCAACTGCGGCAATGAGGGTTGTATTCCCATACCTAGTTTGGCTGCATGATCTCCAATAGGCCAATGCCCCGTGGTTACTGCCTGATATGAACCGTATCCGTAAAAATGTAGTGTCGCTTTTGAAACTTGAAATAAGTATATCCAACTTTACATCGTTATTACATTATTAGAAATACAATTAATTGACTTGAATTTGAAATGAAATATTTGTATTCGTGTCTTGCGTAAATTGTTCCAATTTGTTCATTAGAATTTCAGCATTCACCTTAAGAGCTGAATAAAACGCACATCAGAAAGATCATGTATATTTGAACGAGATAAAACTCAGATGACGCTATATATAAACTGAAAGGCAATTAAATTGGACACACAATGTTACAGAAGTTAAACGAATAACAAAATAAGAATAACAGAAATCTAGAGAGAACTGAATATTAGATATGTATTCAATCAAAGATTAATCAACATTTAGACATCGCGAAACGAATGCTTGCCCTTCGTAAAAACAACTTTAGATACTTTCACTTTGCGTGTTGGAAATTTTATTGGTGATTACTGATGATTACCTTACCTATTTTTAAAGGCAGTAGGTATAATAATTGTAACTTGAAATATTCTGTTTGTGGAACAGCGCACTTTGTATTTATTGAAATCATCGTATGATAAGTGTGTAGGTTACCTACTTTATGATGATGGTTATGCACAATAACATTTAATTATGCATTTCAAATATAATTAGTTACATATCACATTGTTTGACTGCGCACGATGGTATTAATACGACGACCGGGTTGGGATTGAAAGTAGACCTTATTAAGATGCCTAGTTGATTTAAAGTTGCAAACTTTCGGCATTAATAACAGATAATTAACATTTCAAAATGGTTTAAGATGACCACTTACACTGAGCTTAAGACCTCTAATTGGAAGTCAATTATGTAGGTATATAAATCCATATCATTAAAAGATGACCTAGAATGTATAAAGATATGTAAATATCTACATAATGCATATAATTCCATCATCAGTACAATATGCCATAAACTTTACTTTCACATTCAATATCCATTCGTGATGTACTCCAGTGATGCAGTGCAGATGCGGTTTAAATCGTATGTATGGGAGATTTTAGCTAATCTTCGCGAAACAAGCATGATGTCTTCAGGTTTTCAGTAGGTAGGTACTCTGCTGCCCATTCTTCCGGCAACTTTCTATTTTCTGCAAAACTTTTTTGCCCGCCAGACAGTTCATTTTGTCAGTACATACTCGTATGCACACATATTGTGACCTCTTGCCATGGTGCATTTTGCTTTTTCGTAATCGGTACCGATGTTTGTAGCTATCGGACGAATAGAGATGAAAATACAAAACACAAACTACCTATGATGAGATGACATGCAAAGGCAAACCCATAGGTATACTATGGGGACTGTTGGGGTACTTGACCACATTTAAATTTGAATTTCAAATGTTTGAAAATAAGTATGTATAATTTATATTAACTTAAATTTGTACCGCTAGCCGAAGATATTGAATAATGTATGTATCATCTCATTTGGGCTTAAGAATGTCACAAAAACTTAACTGTTTGTTGTATTATGCAAACATGTTGACAAGAACTTTTCACAAATTACGCAAATATAGGTATTAATATAATACATTATGTAAAATAGTATAATAATGTTTTAATATTACATATTTTACCTGAATATAATGTTGGTAGCCACAACGGTTATGTATCCAAATTAAATCCAGTTATGCTACGTGTATCACTTGGTTATAATAAATCTTATAATATTTTCGACAGTAACCACAATTTAAGAATATTATATGCAATATACAGCATTTACACGAACACAGTGGAAATAATATAAAGGTATATGTACCTATGTAGGTACTTGAAATCAATTTTATATCTTCAACTTAAGCTTAAAATTCAAACTCTATTTAGCAATAGAAATTGTAATTTACGAACACACGGAGCGGAGGGAATTTCCAACAAAACATAAAACTAACAAACGCAAAACCAGGTGAGAGATTACTTTAGCACACACATTCCGCGACTCAAAAACCTGTCTCGTAGCTATTATTTCAATGGGAATATGTACTTAAAAATCTTAATAATTTTTTTTTTGTTAAGTCAATTTCGGTTGTATCTTGAACGATGCAGAAATTTATAAAGTGTATTCACGTGCTACTCCTCCGTAAGCTATCTTATAACTGAGACTTGGCAGAGAGCCCCAGACCCAGTATCTTGCTACCAACAACGGCAGCATACAAAAAGAAAAGAAGGTAACACACCCAGTACTACCACCACTGTCTGGGTAAGTGTGTCCAACCTGTATTCAGCAATGTAAAGAAACCGTCATCATAAGCATCTAGTGCTAGCTTTTAGATACTTTCGCCTTCAGAGAGCTTTTTCTATGAAATAAGTACATGTGTATGTAATTCTTGTAACGTTAAATTTAGAATCAGCAGCAATACTGCAAAGTAGCTATTGCAGATTTCTACTCTGCACTCTGCAAGAGAGATCCATCATCAGTTATGTTTAGATAGTAATAAATAGTATACATAATTGTTATTACCTGCTACTAATCTTATTAACTGGATGGACTTGTATATCTTAAACTTTTATTAATTATTCTTAGCTCAGATTGAAGCACAATTTTAAAGAAATTTAAGCGCAATATCTCAGAGACTCAGCTTTTATGTGACGACATTAAAAGATTGTAGATGTAGCTGTGATGGAGTGGTGACTGATGAAGCCGTAGAGCAAGAGCAGGTGAATGAAGAGGGTTTTGCAAATTTGAAAATGCATCGCGATTCTTTTACAGAAAAAAGAAAAACAATCTGATTTCATGACACAACATTTTTATCTATTAAAAATAATATCGATGGAAGGAGAGACGACTAAATACTGCGACTTTATCTTAAGTGCTTCGAGAATAATAATTGTTATTGATATGAATCGCAGTTGATTTATTTTTATATTTTAATGAATTCTTGCTCAAATGGTTGACACTGGAACCTAAAATGTATTATATACCTACCATTTTCCCTTGCTGCGGTGAATCCGGTAAATCCTTTAGCTAGCAGAGTTTTTAAACCAATCTGCCCGTCGGCGTAATTTTCGCTGTAGGTAATTATGTTGTAGGTATACATTTCAGTAATCATTTTCTTAATTAAAAATGTAATACAAAATAAATATCATTTGCACAAACAATGCTCCCAGAATATTAAATCTTAAATTGTAAAATAGGTATTGTAACATTTTTATTGGATATATACGTCGCTTGACGAAAATGGGGAATATAATATACGTCTCCTTAACCAGTGTAGAACCAGAGTTTGTGATGTGCACTTTACTTTACTGAGCCGCGAGCGTGGGGTTTCGCGGAATAACTACTAGTACCTAGGTACCTATCTTTATTACCTTTTTAATCTGTGAATTATTTTAGCCGTGCGTGGAAGAGTTTTGAACTGGGTTTAAGATTATGGATAGTGAAGGAGATCGATTTTAAGACAGGAAGTGCCACGGTTAAAGTCGAAAACAGCAAGGTTTGGGTTAACCTTTCGCAGCATGGAAAGGTAGACAGAAGAAACGTAAGCAACCCAGAATCGGGGTTAGTTACTGACTGTTAAAGAAGATAGGTATAGGATAGGATAGATAATCGAAACTAAGCCAAGTAGGCTTTAAGAATTATCTTACAAAACTGCGGAGACCAATCACCCTTCCGAAAAATATAGGTTGACTGTGGAGAGGGTAAATTAGGGGAGGAAACTTGTTAGACTTACGCGAGAAAGTAAATAGACTGGCAACTGTAAGCAGTTTTGGAGGCGCCATGTGGAAAAACTCTTAAGGTAGTACAGCCACATATGTACGTACGTAGAACCGACGTCATGTTTACGTCAGTATAAGGTTCCAATTGCTACATGACGTGCCAAGGGACAGTTTGAAGCAGCTGCAATGACCAACATCTGGGATTACGGGAAAAGTCAATTGTACTAATACTCGCACTAAGTGGTTTAGTTGCAGAATTGTTACAAACAATTAACGCTGCTTAAAAATAATGTACCTATTAATAAAAACAGTTTAATATTTTCAATGTTTGTCTTTATTTTTATCATAATAATAGTAGTTAATTACAATGTTCGTGAAAAGAAACAATGTGGTGGTAGTTAATTATTGAAAACAATTGTACTCACAAGCTCTTTGAAAAGACTCAGCTACATATGTATGTATGTATACAATTGTTCTCTGGCATCTTAAAAACACGCCACTATTACAATTACATAGTAGTAAATATTTTACTTGTTTTTTTGATTTTATTTATTGTATAAATATATAATTATTTTTTTGTAAATTTAACATGGTAAGAACAACGGTAAAAAATCTGTATACGGAACATATTTTTATCTCACCAAGGTGTAGAGAGATTCAATTACGAAAAGAAATTGTATTATTTTTTCAACAACTAACTACAAATGTTGCTTTACATTGCTATCACTGAGAAAGGATGTGACAATTTATTAGTGTTGATTTTCTTTTTGTCTACTGGAATGATTTTAACTCGTAATTGACAAGTGCCAAAAAAAATTTAATAATTTGTAATGCCCAACGTGCATAAACACGAAATATAAATAAAAACGAATACATATTTTAAACTGCCAATTATATTGCACTCTATTTTCAATAATGTTGTTTACAATAATTCTACGACACCTTGATTTTTTTTTTTTATTTAAATTTGTAACAAATTATTTCCAAAATAAAAAATAAAATATTGAAAATAAAAAGAAAAAAAGTATATATTTTTGTCGAAGATGGAAACAAAGACAAATATAAACTGTTATCAAAAAGGAACGCAAAAAAGTTTTGCAACTGAAAACTGCATCAGATTTTATATTAAGCTAACAATGACGGACATTTAATTATTACTTTTTTAATTTTATTTCAGTTTTGGAGACATTGATGCAAGCTTAACTATTCAAAACGATTTTACATAGACAGAACATAATTGCTGCACTGAGAACGGCGGTAATGGGAACCGTTACAATCCAAGCATACGCAATGTTGCGGAACAGATGCCAATCGACACTTCCCTGATCGTTTGGTGCAGAAAGGGTTACTCCACCAACCTCTAGACTGGTCTCAGGGTCACTGCCAGTTTTGCTCTTGCTTTTGTTGCCTTTGGAATTAACCGATCCCACGAAAACCACAGATCCCACTTTGCAATGTGTAGTCGAAATTGGTAAGCCAACTTTACTAGCCAGTAGTACGGTTATTGCGGCACCAATTTCAATAGTAAATCCGCTGTAAAGTAACTCATTTATCATATCGCATTTTCTAAATAACTATGCAGATCAAAAATCCGCCTACCGGAGCCATAGGCATTTTTAATCACGCTTTACAAAATATTACTTACGTTGAAGAAGTGATTTTCGTTAGATCGTTTCCAATTGTTTCAATCACACGACGACCCCACAGCCACAGTCCAATAGAAATGCCGATTCCTCCATAAATCAAAATATAAATAGGACTTTCCGCTTTCTGCATCACAGAACCCTCCCGATAGATCATATACAAAGCGATAAGGGGTCCAATAGCATTGCTAACAGAAACAAGTACATTACCCAAATGGAATGTTTGAGTTTTAAATATATTGTACATACCTCACATCGTTTCCTCCATGAGCAAAGCTCCCAAACGTAGCAGTTAATATTTGTAAGAAGGAGAACAGCATAGATACCTCTTCTGTTTCCTCGCCTTCATTGGAAGGAGTTTTATATTCCTGTAGATCCTTGCTTTCTATTAGAGGCACTTTACTAGAATTTGGTGACAGTGTCGATGAAATCATTAACTCTAAACTCGACCCACTTTCAGTAACCTTCAAATCGTCGTTACTCTTGGAAGCACTCTGTACATTTACTATCGTACTATCAACGGGTATTTCTTTCACATCTGTACTGGCAGTGTTGTTTTGATTTGTTCCTGCAAGAACAGGTGATTTTTGCTGATTCTCTTTACTAACAAAGTATTCCTGCAGTGGTTTGCCATTTGATAATATTGCATTACCATTTGTATGCTGCTCGTCAATGAAATTCAAACTAGTGATTGTTAGATCAGTGTTGTCAAGGCTCGCCTTGCCCAGTAAATCCTCAGCTTTTTTCACGATGTCTGGATTAATCTTGTAATTATTCTCGTTAGTATAACTTTTTGGAATCGAAATCTTGAACGTTTTTGGCGAATTGTCTGTCAGTGATACAAGTTCCGTTATCTCAGCTATAGCTGGTAACTGCTTGCCATCGCTTACTAAAGAAAGAGGACGTCTATTTTTACGCGGACTACCAGAGGGCGAAGATTCTATAAGAATTGTTGTTTTTTTTTAGACTTTAAACTAAAAACTAAAGAAATATTATTACCCAACGAGTCCTCAAAGTTGAATTTAACTGGGTCTTTTGATCGCATCTTGTTTGTAATTTTACGCCTTTGATGAGGCACGATGAATAGTTGAGTAACTATAGCTACAACAAGACCCAACAGTACGCTCGAAAGTAATGCCATCCAAGTTGGTATATTGTCCATATAAAGAACTAACAAAAAACAGAATTACTCTAACCTCCGTTTGAAAATGTAAATAGGTACAATGTACTTACGCTTTGGACCGTCTAGTACAATGCTGATAAAGTTGATAAAAAATGTAACACCATAAAATACTGGCAGTGACACAAGCCCAGCTTTGAGTGGGTCACTTGCTCTCAATATGAACTTCCTTATAAGGAGAAATAGCGTAATACTCACGAAACCACTCATTACCGGCGATATGAACCAAGATCCAACAATTGTTCCCAACGTTGACCATTTAAGCCCTTGCGTTCCCCTAGCTACCAAACTGAAGCCAATCGTTGAACCAACTATGCTGTGGGTTCCAGAAATTGGTAGCTTTAGAAAGGTAGCAACCAATAACCAACATGCGCTACTAGCCAAAGCAGACATACAACCCAACATTAATTCAGTTTCTGAGCCTTCATAAAGACCAACTTCGAGAATTCCTTTTCGCATCGTATCCGAAACCTTATAGCCTGAAAATATATAAAATAAACATTTGCTTAAGAATAAAATCTTATATAATCTACAAGGTATATATTTAAATTTAATTTACCAATAAGAACCGCTCCTGAAATCTCGCAAACGGTTGCCAATAGGCACGCCTGTCGAAGACTCAAAACTCCAGAGCCAACACTTGTTCCAAATGAGTTCGCTACATCGTTCGCGCCAATGCCAAAAGCCAAAACGAATGAAATTAAAAAGCCGATGATAACCATCCACAGAAGATCCGGTGAGTAGGGATCCATGGTTGCTTCTTTGTTATTTTGTTGGAGTATTGGTTATATATTTATTTAATTTACTCAGATTAAGTGTCCAACAGAAATTTTCAGCAATAAATATCGATATATCTGACTGTATATTCGGTGGTGTAAATAATCAAGTGAATTATTTGCCAAAAAAGTGCAGTGATGGGGATAACAGAAAGTTTAAAAACCGAATGAATATGGGAATTGAATTGTAGGTAAAGGTGTCCAAATAGCAAACCTGATTGACAACAGTTAATATATGATATAACTAAAAAAATTAAAATTTTGAAAATTCTTCGAAACGTTTTCAAACATTTAAACAGCCATATTTGCGTTTGAACTTCATCTTTGAGATTTTCATACTTTTTACAAAAATGTGTTAAAACAAAAAGTTTTTTAAGTTGCTTTTATGTTTTTACTATTAACAAAAACTACCAAAATTAAGTGGTAATGTGAGGCCTTATTGAAAGGAAATACAAATTCGGAATTAAATTTGATACTGTTTTGTAATTTTGAAAAAATAAAAAAATAAATCGATGCGATAAGTATGAAAGTTAAATTTGCCAAAAAGAAAAATTTACACAATAAGTACAAACACAGGTGAAATATTTTAAATATAAATTATGTAGCTTCTATTTGCTGTTGGTACTTTTTTTTTTAATAAGTTATAGATTTGATTATTGTTATATAAGATTTATTTATATATGAATGCTTTGTATTACGTTGAGTACGCTGACTGTGTTATCTATAATTATATGAAATTTTGTTTTGTTAAATTTCGATATAAAATGCACTCAGCAGATCTGTCAAAGCCGATTGATGGTGTGCCGCACCTGGCGTTCAGGACAGCATGAATTGATAGCACTTTTACGAAGTTTCATGTCTGAAAATGTAATAAAATACAAATTAAAATACTAAATCATGGCGTTCTACAAATAAAGTAGTCATAAAATTTACTATATTCAACAGCCTACATCGTAAGGTTAAAAAATTTTAAATTCCGGAACTTATTTTGTATATAATACAAAAGATTTATGTTTTGGGATGCCGAAAGCCAAGCTGCTAGTGCTGGTTACAAATTAATTGTAAATTGATTTACTTTTCATAAATAATAATAATAATATGTTTTGGGGTTATGGAAGAAGATGTTGTTTCCATAGCCCCATCTACGGTCCTATGCGAACCCAAACCACAAAGTTATCTACACTAACTATACACTTCCCTAAGTGCTCAAAATTGAATTGCTCCTCACATTAAGTGGGGAATAGGTATTGCGAATCCCTAGGATGCCTACGCCTAGCTTATAGCCTACGCCTGTTGCGCCATTCTTTTTTTTTTGTCGAACGCTGTAGCTTTCTAGCCATTTGTTAATTTAGAATTTATTAAATTATCTAATAATTGTTTGCCAAACGATAGTAAATACATACCTACCTAGAGATTTAGAAATGACTTAATGATTTCAATCTATCTGTAGACTTTCTATAAATTGAACAACTTGAATGACTCATAAAAAAATCACGATAGTAAATAATTCTTACTAACATCACCCATTCATTCATTGATGATTATTCTAATAAATGGAATCATCTACTAACTCGAAGTGCATGAGTGAATTCTACACGAATTGCTTCTATAATTAAACATTACTTAACGTGTTAGGTACCTATCTCGCAGTTGTACTTTTTTAATTAATCCAATTGGCAATTGACACAGTGATGTAAATTCACTATATACAAAAATTAACATTGTGCCAATACCGTGATCTTCTCTATGCTATACATTGAGGTAAAATTAATTGAGCAATGGTTTCGAAACACCATCATCAATCAGAGACGAATAGGGGATTGTTGTCTCATTCATTGATCCAATGATCAACTCAAAATTAGGTAGGCAATTAAGAATGCATAAAATATAAAACAAAATAAAGACAAGATAAGATACCCCTATCGATTTATATGCGAAAAGATGAAAGATCATCGCGCTTTACACAACTCTCTGCTGCCTGCTCCATTCCAGTGGGGAGAACGAATTAAAACGTACATAACGCAATCCAATCAAGACTGTCGCTATCGAAATAGATCCGTCCGCCGAGCCCGCACATGTGTGAAGCACGAGACAAAGTTCTTATGTTGAATGTATGATGATAAACAACAAAATGCGATAATAAAGGGAACCCCTATTACTAGTTGGTGACTAAGTCAGTATAGGTGGTCATGATTTTTTTTTTTCAATCGATTTTATGTGGGAAGTGCGTATATGAGGTAGGTACACATTTATGTAAATGTAAACAAAATAGCTTTGAGCTTATTGGTACCTTACCTACGTAAGTCAGCAAGGCAATATGTACCTAGATTGTCTTAGCTAGGTACCCAAGAACGTTTAACACTGGATTTTTCACTTGTCAATTTGAGGCAAGTACAGTCTGATTGATGTACGTACAACTAACTATGTATGTACCTAACCTATGTACTGTACATTGTACATTATATAAAGAACATGCAAAAAAAACCGTGTTCACGTGATGCCTTTGGTTATTTTGCTAGCTCTGACGCTGTTGATTGATTAGGTAGGCAAAATTCTAAAAAGTATTATGAAATAACCTCTGCTAACTTACTACACAATGTACAACGAAAAGAAAGCGAATCGTAGCAGTGTTCTACATAGGTACGTATTTCTATATGTACATAAATAAATAGGTAAGTACGATAAGAATATTATATAGCTCGATCCCAGCCACACTGCCCAATGTAATTAAATAGCAACAATAGGTATAATGCTCCGTACAAAACAACCCTTAGAATAAAAATTCTGTATAGGTAGAGGAAGTAAAAAGAAAAAAAGAAAAACAAAACTATTTTTTATACAAACTGCAGCTGATGTGTTGGGTGTTGCAAAACACTGACAGACACAGCCATGGCAATTAATTTACATGTCGGCGTTTTTGTTTGCAATTTTGCGACGTTAACAAACGAATATATCATATAGCTACTCCAGCTACACTATTTGTATATTTTTCCGAAATATAATAATTAGAGTGGCAACGTATGAATCAGCAAGGATCCATTGCATAATTCCTGAAGACAGTACACTGTACACTATAGACTTATACACTGGGTTAAGAACTGATGGAGAGGGATTTTCTACGTCGCGTCGTACGGGAAGTCTATCGATTTTTTACAAAAACTACAAAATTTACCTCATATTTTATTAATATGCCACTTTGAACACAAGACCAATAATAATTTACGCAGATCAAGTAAATCCAAATGGAAATATTGAAAATTTAAAAAAAAAAAAAAATTTTAATTCCAAACACGAGGCTTTCCTATGTCCATGCGGAGAAGTGGAATGAACTTATGAGTTATATAACAAAATAGGATAATAGAATCCTTTATCAATACATAATGACAAAACTTATAAAACAGTTATTTTTTACCAAAGAAAAAATATATACATACTTAGAAATATGAGATTGAAAAAAATATTTCGCTGCGTCTGAGTTGTGAGTACGTTTCGAACTATTTTCAATAGAACAGATTGGTGCTGTTCTACACTTTCCTTTTATTCCAATTTTGCCAACGACATTTATAAGCTCGTGGCTGATGTAGTGCTTGTTTTCCTTCCCGTAGCCCTCGACTACATCTACACCTTATTTTGGCGGATTTGATTTTATTATTATTCGTTGGCGCTCACATACCCAAAATCTAGTACAAATTCCGCCTTTTTGTCACTTGCTGAAAACAATTAAACGAATATGCTGGCAAATGTATAATAAATTAAACTGATCTTAATTTACACACATATTTTTCTTAGCTAATAATTAAACAATTTTTAATAGATTTATACATTAGTTTTCAAGCATTTTAATGAGGATTGAAAAAAATTATATTTCAAAAGAAAGCGAATAGCTAGAAGCTACTACTTGCGGTATCTACTAGCTCCTGTCAGTTGCCTGTCAGTTTCAATGTTTATACCTATTGTGAATGAAATCTGTTTATCATTACAAAAATTGCGATCTAATAAAACGTCAAAGCTTCGTCATGGTGAGTAGTTCTTTTGTTTTAAAGGAAATGTAAATAATTTCGTATTATTCCATTATTTAGTTTCAATTTGGAGGATTTAATATATTTCCGGATTCCGGAAGGAATTTTCAATCATCATACAAATGCTTTTCAGTGTCGATGCTCCCAGGAAATGAACGACATGACGTCGAAAAGGGTGGAAAAAGTAATTATTTTTTTTCAATAGATAACATTATGCCCATTTTTGTTTTTATTATATTTTTAGTTATTATGCCCCCATCGGCGCTGGATGCATTGACTCGTTTAAATGTGGAGTATCCTATGCTTTTTAAGCTAATCAACAGCAAAAAGAATAGGAACTCCCATGCTGGCGTTTTGGAATTTGTTGCTGATGAGGGGAAGGTGTATCTTCCGTATTGGGTGAGAAGACCATTGGATTAGTTAAACATGCATATCATTCATTGAACTCCCTTATAGATGATGGATAATTTGCTTCTTGAAGAAGGTGACATCATTACAATCGAAAGTGTCTCATTGCCGGTCGCAACTTTTTCTAAATTTCAGCCCCATAACACAGATTTTTTGGATATTACCAATCCTAAAGCGGTTCTTGAAAATGCTTTGAGAAATTTCGCTTGCCTAACAACTGGCGACGTTATCGCAATCAAGTACAATAAAAAAATCTATGAGCTTTGTGTGCTTGAAACTAAGCCAGGAAATGCTGTGAGCATAATTGAATGTGATATGAATGTAAGTGCTATGTTCTTTACTTGTGTATTATAAATTATTGTATAGTGGGCGCAGAGGGTCAGTGGTTAGTGTTCTGGACTAATACCGGTCTCAGAGGTTCGATCCACAGAAAAGCACAAATTAAATCTTGAGATTTGTTTCTTTCTACTACCTCTCCGATACCTCTCGAGCGTCTGGCAAACGTCCGAGAGTATAAATGTCTTGAGAAAGCTTCCATTTGTCCCAAAAATAAGAATTCGCAGGAACGAAGGAGCTTGGCCAAGGATTCTATATAGGCCTGTTGGGCCAACCACATATTTTTTTTATTTTATTCATTATTTATAAATATACGTTCGACTTGTTTTAGGTTGAGTTTGAAGCGCCGGTTGGCTATAAAGAACCTTGCTCATCTAAAAAAGAAGAAAAGGTCGAAGAAGAAGATGCAGGAAACTTGCAGGAGGACGTCAACACATTCAGCGGTTCCGGAAATCGTTTGGATGGTAAAAAGAAGAAAGATGCTCAAATATCACAGCCTGTGATGAAAAAGGTTCAAAGCTTTTTGTTTTTAAATTCTAATATGTAATAAGATTGTACTTATTTTAGATATTAACTCGAGGTGTTCCCGACTACGATTATCAGTTTGGTATGCTTAAGTTCGATCGTAATGTGAAGGCAATCAGTGACCGCGTTCAAAAGGTGGAAACTGAATCAAATGAGCCTGAAGACTTTCAGGGACAGGGATTTTCAATGAAGAAATCAAGAAAATAAGATAACTTTTAGTTTATTCATATGTTTTAACATCTTAATTAAATAAAGACATACAACTTTACAAGTTTAGAGTTAACCTGATAGTTTCTTCAGGTGCTGCTGGTGGGGGCTTAATCAATGACATAGGAGGAAGCCTTCTGATTTTTCGGCCGTGCCTGCCCTCTTTGCGCTTCCACAATCCAGAACGAGGGCGGTTTCCCATTTCTCTCATTTTTTGTGCACTGCCCACGTGCTCCTTATTATGTTCAATATTAGATACGCGGCCTATAAGGAAGTAAATGGGTATCAACAGACCAAACAATAACAACATCTACATACCAACAGTTGCCATGCACGTTTTATCAAACGCATATTCTCTCTTTGACGGCAATTGTACGACGACTTTATCATCAAATTTTCTTAAAATTGTGCCGAATGTACCCGCAGCATGTATCAAATGGCACGGGAATCCTGGATTTTTCTCAAGACAGTGGATTTTGGTACCAGACGGCAAAGCGCCAAGTGGAAATGCATCTCCTTCATTAGGTCGAACTAAAAATAACGATTCCACACACAAAATTTCAAATTATATAAGAGTACATGCGAACAAGCACCTACCTGGGATTCTAGGAATAAATCTTGATGTTTTGATTATATCACCTGCTTTCATATTCTCCGTTGCTAAAATATATTTAAGATCGTCGCCATATGCAACTAATGCTACTTTTGATGTTCGGCATCCATCGTTTATGACATCGACAACTCGTTCTATTTGGGGAGGACCTTCTAACGGTCCATCACGTACCCATTTTACCCAGTGATAGCTTTGCTTTATTCCTCCGCCAATGCCCTTTGCAACCAAACGACCACTCTTTGGATCTCGCCCGGCTAGATGGCTTATTTTCAGTGGTTCAACGGTGTATTCATCAGTGAAATGGACTATTCTTCGAAATGATTTACCACCACCCGGTTTAGGTTTCTCTACAAATTTGCATTTTTCGCGAAATTGAATACAGGAAACGAGATTATTTTTACTTGAAATACGAATATTTTGCGCAAATAACCTCGTCAGATTATTCATTTTTTTTATTTTGATTAATTTTTTTTCGTACCAACGAAGAACGAGGTGCTGTAGCAGTTTTTTTTTAAGGGAAATGTCAAAAAACAGCTGTAGAAACTGCCCATGATGCCAAGCCCCAAGTATATATGACGTCATGTTCTATTGGCAGAAAACTGTTCTTTTTGCCCCCACTTTTCGTGTTCGATTACATAAAAAAAATTGTATTTTCTGGAATCCAGGGGATCAATTCTCAAAATCTCAAATTTCATGCGATAGACGGAAATTTGCAATTCTCAAAATCCGCATACGAGAATTTCTTTTCGAATGTTAACTCGTCTGCCTTTTCTAGGCGAATTTGCTTCTCGCATACGGAATTGTGAGTTTGACACTTCGAATAAGGATTTGTTTTTTTTTTTTTGCATTTCTGTGGGAAAGTCGTGCAGCATTTAACTCTTGTAGATTTCTATGAAAATAAACATGTTCGTCGAAAAATCTACTAAATTTTCATAAATTTTGTGTCGGAAAGTTCAAAGCAGTCTTGGGGTTCTCGGATATCTCTGTACTCTGTCTATTTGAAGTTGCTCTAACTGCTCCATTGCCAACTAAACAAATGCTAATCCCATCCCATTGTAAAAACACAATTAATTACTAACTGGAATTAGAACAAATCACATACAATCACAAAATGCTTTTTTGTTTTGGGGAAATTGTATATAGCATTATCTAAATTAAATAGTAACAATTAATTGTACCATCGAAACATTTTTCATCTTTTTGACCTGATAGGATGCATTAAATTATGTGAAAATGTTTACCCAAATCAAAAATGGGTTTTGTATATTTCATTATGCGGCCAGAAATCTCTGCTCAATTTATTTCCTGATACCTACCAAGAAATTGTTTGAAATAATTCCTATTTCAGCAAAAAAAAAGGTGAAAAGCTGATTTGGCTCGAATAAATCTGACAATTTTGCCAAATTCGTACAAGATTTGACATCAATTGTACTAGAATTTCTACTAAGGCCGTGTTTAGTAAATTCTTCGATTAATAACTGGTTATTGGTAGGGCAAAATTAAAAGTCGAAATTAATTAGTAAAACTCGAGTTTAGTGATTGTTTATTGGTAAGGCCCATTGAAAATAGAGAGGGAAATACAAATTCTGTAGCAAACTGCTTTGATTAATTTTTTTAAATAAATTTTGTGTGACATTTATGGCTAAGAAATAAATCCCAATAATTATTTGGGCGACAAATCTATATAAATAATTGAGATATTTAATACGAAATTTGTGGTAAACTTACGACAACGTAATTGTGACATTTCAATTTATTTTGCTAATTGCTTTGCATGCATTTAAAATACATTTTATGCATATACAAAGAGAAAATTGCACATTTTACTATTCCAGGTGTAGGATAATTAATTGATCCAAATTGTATTAAGTACCTAATAAGCTTTAATAACGAAATTTTCAATTCCAAACTTTTTGTCGCGAACGAAAACAGCTGGTTGGTTTATTAGCAGTTATTTAGGGCGTTCATGAAAAGTGTGCCGTAAACATAACATAACATTACATAAATATGTAAAATAATTCATCAAAATAGTAACTGGGTACGTATGTACCTACATATATTTTAATTTATGCTCAAGGCTGCATTGCCATGTAGGTACCTACATTTTTGTTTCCAAATATTCAGCATTTACTTATTGAACATTACGGTTGACCCTTTAGAATAATAAGTGCTGCCAATTCAATTTGATTTCTAAGTAGTTCACAATTGTCACAAAAGTTCATTCTACAATTTTTTTTAAATTGCTTTGGTCATCCTCCACCTCCGGCAGCGGCAGACAGTCAATTTTTTTAGATTTGTTGCGGTTGCGGCGTAATCGAGTTCGAAGTTCTTTCTATATATACTTTTGATCAAGAAAAATAATCTAAAATGCCTGTAAAAGCTGTTTGTGTAATTAATGGCGATGCAAAAGGAACCGTTTTCTTTGAGCAGGAAGTAAGTACACGGCATTCATTTTTATATTCTTATTAGGACCACTAAAAACTTTGCAAGTTCCGACATCACAGGTAGGTAGGTATATACAATGAATGTTTTTTAATCACGTTTTATCAGTTGGTTTTTAGTATTTCATATATAATATATGTATATATATGTATATGGTTAAAGAAAACGGGCAATACATAGATATGTTTATTATATAAGTTTATTTATACATATATTCTACTTGTACTCTCATTGGATTGTATTGATGTTCATGGATAGGTACCTTAATGTAGAAGTTGTGCAAGTCATGATTCTACTTACCAACACTGTTTATATACGAAACTTATCATTATCATCATCATATCGTTGTTTATATGTATATACCTACATGTATTTTTCGCATGTGGTTTAACGTTTTAACTCTAGATAATTTTATTTATATTTTTTGAAGAATGAAAACGCTCCAGTTAAAGTAACTGGAGAGGTTTCTGGACTTTCGAAAGGGGAACATGGTTTTCATGTACATGAGTTCGGCGACAATACTAATGGCTGTACCTCTGCTGGACCTCATTTTAATCCATTCGGTAAAGAGCATGGAGCTCCTGTAGATGAAAACAGGCATCTTGGCGATTTGGGCAACATCATCGCCTCAGGAAGTGGTCCAACGAAGGCAAGTTTTTTTATATATGTATTGTGAAACCGCTCTGCACTTGTTTTAATACATATTTTTGCAGGTTGAAATCACAGACAAGCTCATTACCTTGTACGGCCAAAACAGTGTTATCGGCCGCACAGTTGTTGTTCATGCTGATCCCGATGATTTAGGAAAGGGTGGTCACGAATTGAGCAAGTCCACTGGAAACGCTGGGGCTCGTATTGGTTGCGGTGTTATCGGAATCAGCAAGATTTAAGGGATATAAAGTTACAAGCGCATTTTAGTTTTACCAACACTGAATTAAAAAGAAATAATTTGTTAAATGAAATGTTTCCACTCCAAATAAACATTCACACGTATGGGATATAAAGGTATAATATTGTTCTTTTTTTTTTCTTGAAGAGGGTTGTTAGCTTACAAGGAGACATCTCGTAAATTAATTTATACAAATTATGTCCGAGGGCATTTTATAAGTAATTTTATATCAAGCTTATAACTACTTTAACTATTCGCTTCAATCTCCTTGTATACTTCTTGTTTATATTCATCCAGACCTCCCTCAATAGCTTGCACAGTCCGATTTCCACATACCCACAGCTCTTTACAAACCACTTTTATCAAGCGCTCGTCATGAGAAACTAAAATCACTCCACCCTACAGGAAAATGTATGTATAGAATTGCAGTAAATAGAAACAACAAAATACTATACCCCAAAGGCATTGATTGCTTTTCCGAGTGCGTCTATTGTCTCAATATCCAAATGATTCGTAGGTTCATCCAGAACTAGGAAGTTTGGTTCAGCTATAAAGGCAAAGATTATGTTATTGTCGTCTAGGTTATATTATACATGGACTGCTAGCAGACAATTTTTCGTTGAAGGAAACATAAGCGCTAGCTGTTTTGGTTCACGGCGGAGAGAAACGAAAATACTCAAATGTCATCGAGCAATTCGTACGATTTTGTTTGAGTGCTGAGTGTGCCATCTGTTATAGAACGTTCGAAATAAGCCCAGTTGCAATGTTTCTACCATGCATGGTACTGTGTTCTATGTACAAAATAGCAATTGCGCGCAGAGGTTTCATACTTTCGCCGCACTGAACCAAAAGGGCTAGCGCTTATGTTTGCTTCATTTTTTCTCGCAGGTTTGTATGAAACTGACATTTCACTAGCAGTCCATGTATAGTATGTCAATGATGTTATAACTTACCCATGCACATCTTTGCCAAAGCTACTCTTGACTTTTGTCCTCCAGACAAACTTGCTATACTCTGTAAAGCTAAAGTACCAGAGATTCCAAAGCTACCAAGCTGCCGGCGGTATTCCTCATCAGGTTTGCCCTTAAATAATTCTTCTAATACACCCACGCACGTTACATTCATATTTAAGTGGTCCACGTGGTGCTGGGCGAAGTAACCTATTCGCAAGCCTCGATGCATTACTATATTTCCATGGATTGTGCTCAATTGTCCCACGATGATTTTCAGGAGTGTTGATTTACCAGCACCGTTTTCTCCCACCTGCATTACACCACATTGTTATTCAGTTCCATACTTCAATCAATTAAACTTACAATACATATACGGGAATCTGAATTTGCAGACAGATTTACGTTAGAAAAGACCGGCAGGGCATCCGTATCCTTATAACGAAATTCAATATCCGATAATGCGAGAACGGGAGGATTCAGCGGATCAACCTCTGGAAATTTCAGCTTCACTTCTATTTCCTTCTCAACAGGTTTCAACTCTGGTCTAAGGTGATAAAAGCAGGTTAAAAATTGTTTCAGAAATGTGTATATAAGGAAAATATTACAGTTTTTCAAGCATTTTGATTTTGGACTGCACCGAAGAAGCGCGGTTAGCATTGTATCGAAAGCGATCTATAAATTCCTGAACGTGTGATCTATGTGCCATTTGGGCCTCATACTCTCTCCTCTGTGCCTTTAGCTTCTCATTTTTAGTTTTCTCAAATTGCTCATAGTTGCCCCTATAATAAATTTAAAATAATTGATACTGGTCCACAAAACTTTTAAGAGTTCTTACTTATAAACATCCAAGATTTGGGAATGCAAATGTATTATATCGGTAGGCACTGTATCTAAGAAGTTACGGTCGTGCGATACAACAAGGAGCGTAGTCGGCCAAGTTTGCAAATAATTTTCAAGCCAAATGATCGCTTTAATATCCAACATGTTTGTGGGCTCATCGAGTAGTAGAAGATCGGGTCGGGAAAACAATGCTCGCGCAAGAGCCAGACGCATACGCCAACCTCCCGAAAATGACTTCGTTGGATTGGCTTGCATTTCGGTGGTGAAGCCCAAGCCCTTAAGAATAACCGATGCCTTTGAGACTGCTTTATCGGCTTCAATATTTTGTAGCTGGATGTAGACATCACTCAACTCTGCACTTAGTTCCGCATCTTGTATACCACTATTGAGCGCCGCAAGTATCTCTTTCTCCCTTGTCAACAGTCTTGTTCGCTCATAGTCACACTCGAGAACGCTGTCGACCGCTGGAGTATTATCGCCAACTACCTCTTGTTCAACGTGCAGAACGGAAATATGACTTGGTATGGCTAGTTGACGCTCCGATATCATTCGCAAAAGAGTAGTTTTGCCAAGCCCATTGCGACCAACTAAACCATACCTTCTTCCAAATGAGAGAAGCAGGTCGGCATTTTGTAAAAGTACCCTGTGTACAAAATAAAATAAAATTATTAGAGGATAAAATAATGACAAAAGTGCTTATTGAATTACTTATCGCCAAAAGCCAAATCAAAGTTTTCTATCTTAATATCCATTGACCGATTGGTTCCTTTCTGCTCCATTTTGTTGCTCTTTTTGCTGATAACCTGTGATGCAGTGGCTGTTTGAAGCTTGACTTGAGATGGTTGCAAAAATTTGTTTGTGTCCAGCTGTCTCTTTTCCAATTTTTGCTGCAGTTTTGCTTCCGCCTTCTCGAGTTTTTTGGAGTCTACTTTCTAAAATCGCGGATTTTTATTTCACAAATTTTTAATGGTGAATTTTAAACATACATTTCCGGCATCCTTATTAACGACCCATATACTTGAAACATCTTTATCAGTTGCTTCCATAGTAGCAGCCATTTCTGCTATGTTAACTGGCGCATTAAGGACCTTCTTAGTTTCGATTGAGGAATTTAATTTGATGATGTTGTAAAATTGATGACAAAGATCTCTGTAAAAATCAGCATTTAGTTAATTTCGAAGTCTGTCTTCATAAAAACTTTATGAAAGACAGCTTCTAGCAAAATGACCACGCAGCATTTTTATGCCCACGTTGTTTTATGCAGTTTCTTGCTACATTAGTGCGAAATTGCCAAATGTGTTGTTTTTAATAAGAGGATTGGTGGTTTTTATTTATAAAAAAGCTTACAACCAAGACTAAGACCATGCTTACCGTATATTGTCTTCAGTTTTCTCTGAATTAATACTTTGTAAAATATCGCCGACGGCTTCGAAAATATCATCGCAACTTTCAAAGTCATCCAGGCTTCCGCAAAGCACACCTTTAATATTTTTATTCAATTTTAATGATTAATTACATTCTGTAAAAATTAAAATACCTTCCACATAGCCTTTTAATTCATCGTCCATTGCGGGAAATTCTTTTCGCAGTATATCAGTAAAAGCACTCATTTCGTTTGTCGCAAATGTGTGGAATTTAACAAGAATGTATTGCTTGCAATTTATTTACAATTTTCAATAAACAAATTACGACGGGAATTAAATCACGAAATGAAATTTCAATTTCCACCTGTAAGTTAATAGTCGTATGTCGGATCTACCGGATAACTTTTGTGTTTCGTGACTTTTCTTGGCGATGTGGTTCGACATATTTTGACATCTGTCAGAACTCAAATGTATGAAATTGAAATGTGCTACAGGGTGGGTATGGGTACATCGACAAAATGTTTAGATAATGGCGTATATTTTTGGGAAGTGAGTATAACAAAACCAAAAGTGAGTATAACAACAACCAGAATGACGATAAACTACCATTTTCCCAAGGCATGTTTTATTGGCAATCTATCTCAGTGAATTAGTAGAGTAGAATATTTAACACGCAATTACAATAACTATTATCGAGTCTCGAAAGTGTCAAACAGTGTATAGTTGTTGTGATTGCATGTTAAAAATCCTACTTTACTTTACTTCACTGAGAGAAGTTGTTGTAATTGCGTGTTAAATATTCTACTCTACTTATTCACTGAGATAGATTGCCAATAAAACATGCCTTGGGAAAAAGGTAGTTTATCGTCATTCTGGTTGACGATCTTAAATTCATATAAAGGGTATTCACTTTAAACGGATAAAAGCCTTAAAAACTGCGTAAACTGCAGAAATTTACCACCTCGTAAATGAACTGTCAGATTTTGTATGGAGAGTAGTTTACGCAGACCTCATAATTTTCCGCGACGATTTAGGCTCGGAAATCAACCGCGGAAAGTTACGCAAATCACAAATGTCAAACAGGCAGACAGTCGTATGAATTGTTTGTGTGATTCCAGATTTACAGTCGATTTACGCGATTTACGCAATGACTTTTCCGGGGGGTGTTCACTTAAAGCATCGCAGAAATTTATGCATTTACGAGCTGCTTAAATTTATCAGATTAAGTAAATATCCTTAGGCGTATTTTTTTGGGAAGTGAGTATAACAAAACAAAAGTGAGTATAACAATTTTGCATGTAAAACCAAAAGCGAGTATAACAAAACCAAAAGTGAGTATAAAAGTTTTGCATGTAAAAGTGAACTAGCTATAGATTCTCAAAAAAATACGCCTCTTATTGAAATTTTTTAATTAAGACTTCATCACAGTTTGCTTAAAAATAGTAGGTATACATTTTTAAGTGGATAACTACTCCATACTTTACTTCACTGAGATAGATTGCCAATAAAACAGTTCTCATAGGTATAATTTGTTTGTGTTTTCGATTTTACTATTCCTGTATCTGTCAAATTTTATTTCACCTAGCGACACACGACCTCATGAGAACGAAGGTCATGCCGATGACAACTTCACTTTCCCTGAACCTGGAAACCTTCAAGATCCGATGCTGCCAAACCCATTTAATTTTAATTATTGCATTCTTTTGCTAACAAACTGATAAAAGTATGCACTAATGCGATGTACCAAAATAACCATGCTGATGGAAAAGTATGCCCAATACCAATTCAAATATCGTATCCGTTCCGAAAGGTTAATTCTCGAATCGAAGAATTTTGCTCCGAAACATTTCTCCGACAAAACGTAACGCACATCCAACGCAAACCGACATTCATTGCAATGCGTTGCGTTAAGTTTAGGCTGTTTCAACTGCGCCACCCGAGGCGGCAACTTTCGCGAGCGTCAGCCAAACATCCGAGGGGCTAACTCGCCGCGAATCGCATAATTTGCGATTCGACTTTGCAAGAAAATTACATCTCGCTGCCAATTATAAATGCACCGCTGACAAATTAATTCGCCATCAAAACATCTATCGCATTTTACGTCGATAAAATGGCTTTCGCATTTGCATAGTTGCGCAAATGTAGGTCATGCGAAGTGCGGTAGTTTTCGCCACCTAACTGAATAGGACCAAAATGCGAAATCGAGACAAAATGCGCTTTACGGCGCAGTACATAGTTAGCCCCCAAAAGTACACATGTCCTGAAAAAGGACATGTTCCGACTCGGGATAAAATTGCAGGTCCCTTCCATTCGTCCCAAAAATAAAAATTCACACAAACGAATGTTTGTGACTTGTGAGAAAGTTACTCAGCAAAAATGAAGAATCAATTCAGTAAAAATGAAGAACATACATTCATTTATGTGAACCAAATCTGGTTTCAGATTAAAACGAATATTGGATTTTCATTTACAGAAAAGAACAAAAATGATAATGAGCAAGCTATCTCCAAAAAAAATATCTTGCACTGAATCATTTCTAAATCATCATAAAGATTCATAAATGATATCAATAAATGCCTTCATTTATGAATCTTTTAAATGATTCATATTCACCCCTATCGCGAATAATATTTCCCCCGGAATGTTTCCCATTCAGCAATTTGATTTACATTGCTGACAAGGGAAAAAATTCCATCGGAATTTATTCGCGATACCCCTAATTGATTCATTGAAGAAACATTCACTAAAATCATTCATTCATTTTCAATGGTCCGCTTGTCCATTAAGTGGGTCGCGGGAGTAGGTTGCTCAAGTGGACCCTCCACAGCTCTCGATCCTCCGCCATCGACTCTAAATCATCAAGGGCAATCCCCATACGGGTATAGGAGAGATTATGGACTTGATCTAACCATCTCATCCTTGGTCTACCTAGAGGACGCCTACCCGATGGTACGGATTCCATAGCACGTCGTGGAATCCTGGTCGGGGACATGCGTTTAACATGACCAAACCACCGAAGCATGGATCGCTCCGTCCGGAGAAGTAGCTGCTCGACATTGAGTTCCTCACGTATAAAATGAATATATTAAATTAAATCATTTAAAAGATTCCTAAATGAAGGCCAATTTCTCAGGAAATTGGTTTCAAAATGAATTATATATGAATTCATTACTGAATGTTTGCTGGGTAGGCTGAATCTGTTAACCAACTATTTATTTTTTATCTTGTAAAATTCCCCTTAAACGCTGTCTCAGAATGCCATGAAAAAGCTAATTCGCCAGCTTAAACCTCAACTCAGACTTACCCAAGGTTACTTACCACTAGACAAAAATGAGCAGTCTTTTCATTCATTCATTCATTCATTTTCAATGGTCCGCTTGTCCATTAAGTGGGTCGCGGGTGTAGGTTGCTCAAGTGGACCCTCCATAGCTCTCGATCCTCCGCCATCGACTCTAAATCATCAAGGGCAATCCCCATACGGTTATAGGAGAGATTATGGACTTGATCTAACCATCTCATCCTTGGTCTACCTAGAGGACGCCTACCCGATGGTACGGATTCCATAGCACGTCGTGGAATCCTGGTCGGGGACATGCGTTTAACATGACCAAACCACCGAAGCATGGATCGCTCCGTCCGGAGAAGTAGCTGCTCGACATTGAGTTCCTCACGTATTCTGGTATTTCTGATGCGATCTCGACGGGTCACACCAGCAATACTACGGAGAAATCTCATTTCGGCAGCTTGTATCCGCGATCTTGTTCTTTCGGTCATTACCCAAACCTCATGACCATAGGTGAGAGTTGGAACAAACACCGAATTAAAGACTGACAACTTAGCTTTGACACCAAGTTCAGTCCTCCTAATAACAGAATGACCAAGCTGTCTCAAAATTGACCCAGCCTGACCAATCCTACAGGAAAACTCGGCATTGCTCCTTCCATCACTCGTGAATAAGACCCCGAGATACTTAGGGGTATCGCGAATAAATTCCGATGGAATTTTTTCCCTTGTCAGCAATGTAAATCAAATTGCTGAATGGGAAACATTCCCGGGGAAATATTATTCGCGATAGGGGTGACTTAAACTTCTCCACCTGTTTCAATGGGACTCCACTAACATGCAGAGTGCATTGAACAGGCGTTCTGGAGACGACCATCACTTCAGATTTGTTCACGTTTACCTTCATCTCAGCTTCAACACAAACGGCTACAAACCGATCGAGTGCGCGCTGAAGTTCAGTCTGAGAGGACCCAAGGATGACCAAGTCATCAGCGAAGAGCAAATGCAGTTGAGCAGTCTTCAACTGTTTAAATTAGGTACACAAATAACCCAATGCGCTTAAAAAAATAAGATTTAATTTTTTAAAGAGGTGTATGCGTAAACAAATAAATTAGTTGTGTATGAATAATATGTATAACAAAGAACATGCCCTATAAGAATAAGTTATAAAAGAAAAAAAAAAAAAAAAACGGCCTCCGCTATTCAATTTTAAAACAATAAGCTGCAATTAGTTAAATAAAACATTATCTACATGCATACTGTTGCTTCGGTTAAATAAATTAACAACATTTTGAAAACGTAAACAATAAAAATAATTACATTTTAGATATTATAAACATATTCCGAGTCGCATCGGATTGAGAATATAAATAATAAGCATCTCATACAAAAAAATAGTTGATTCATTTTTCATATCATAGTGTATATGGCTGTCGTCCCACGGCGAATAAAATTGTTTATGAGAAGCACATTTGCAGAGAACGCTTCCACGTTTTGCCACATGTAAAAATGAATCGAACATGAGATTCTCTTATATATTCCTTCACTACGTGGAGACATTTGTGACAATCGATTTACGCTGCCTGGCCCCACGACCGGAGAGCAAATATGATACATCTAGAACGCATGCATTTATCTGAGTATTCTTCGATTTTAGTTTCTTTATAGCTGCCAGTACTATTTCGAGATGATTTCTTTTCTGCTTCCTTGTCTGCAGAATTAATAAGTTTAGATAATAATTCAATTAAATACAACAGTGCACTTACTCGAAGGGGCAGGATCATTTTACTTCTGTGCATCACAACGGCGGTCTTCTTTGTGGATGACACAGGAGTTGCTGATTTTTGAGCCGCATTTGGTGTGCTTTCTCCAGCTTCCGATTTTTGTTTTCTTGGCTTTAGTAAGGAAGGATCCACATCATGCGGCTGCAAGTGTCAATTAAAAAAAATTGGTCGTAAACGATTTGAGAACAAATAAAAAAGAACTATATTTACCGCATAGGTCTTGGAGACTTTTAATTTTTCGTCAAACCTCTTGAAGGCATAATTTTTCGTACAAGTAGGCCAGTTTACTTTAGCCTTGGAGAAGAACCGCGCAGATTTGTCAACTCTAAGCTCACATATAAACACATGCTCTTCAGCGGTACAATCAGCAGGACGACCTTTGCAAAATGTGGTGCGGTCCAACACCCAACACCGGCCGATTACTAACTCAATAGGCACAACCTCGTACAGTGGAACCCGCACAACTTCATTTGGGTAAAAACGCCTAGTAGGTTCATGAAACGTTTCGTGAGGTCGAAGGAAATGATGGCCGAATATAACACGCTTTCCACTTTTATCCTTCCATAGCCTCTCCACACGAAATATATCACATTCAGAGTAGTCTATTTCACCTATTGTCTCGTATGTGTGTTTTTTAGTAGGGCATACATTGCCCTTCTCATCTTTGACAGGGATATCACGTAGGACATACACAGTATCGCCCTGCCGAATTTGCAAATCACCGCGCATAAGAGATAAGTAATATCTGTACCCATCGTCAGTGAAGTCATCTAGAGGTATTTCGCGATCAACAATGCGTTGTTCACACCTTTCACAAAGATATCTATCAGCATTTACGTCGGCTTTTGTACATTCCGTATGTTGCCAAACCATACAGCGGGCGCACTGTATCATAAGGCCTTCATCCTTGAACAAGCCACATATGCAACCAATAATATCTTCTGTTGATGATTTCGACTGTTTGCCCTTAGCTGAGAAGTTCTTACTGACAACACCTGTGGGAGGTGCCTTTATCTCAGTACTGGCTTTGAAATTTTTGAGGCTGTTTTTGTCGGCAGCTAATTCCAAGAGTTGATCATACACCTCGTTTTTTTTTTTAGTGTACAGGTCCGAGAGTTTCTTGATTATTTCGATCTTCTCTTCCTTATTTTTGTTAAGCTCCCGCGTTTCTGCTAAAAAATGTTCGACGTCAGCGTCGAATTCATTTGGGTCTTTGTAGAAGCCTTTCTCGACATTGACTTGGATGGCTGTAAACTCGACGTGTTTACGCTTTGGTGTATCTCCGTGTTGTTTAGCCGGTTTTCCTTTCCTTCTGACTGCATTAGGATACAGCCCTAGAACTTGGGGTTTGTCTGTATCGTCTAAAAAATATCATTAGCAACTAATTAACAAAAGGCAAATTAATTTTACCTCTTATAGTCTCCAATGTGGAACATATCTCCCTGAAGACGACAGCCATTTTGGCCATCTTTTCAACTTCTGGATCTTGAACAGCTTGTGTTAGGCCTCGTGTTTGAATATTTCTCGGCGATCGTAATGCAGATATTTGCACAGCTAGGGAAGATGGTGTTGACGGTCTTCTCTGCATTGTTGCCGCCGTTTGTGACGCTTGCTCAAGTTTACCCGCATCCGAGGACACACACTTGGACCTTATACGACGAACCTGGGAGTTTTTGGAAATGAAGAAGTTAGCAATCTTTTATATGGAATTCTCAAAACATGTATGTTACCTTTTCAAAGTTCTTAATCAAGAATATTCTCTGCGACTTAATCAACCGTTTGTCCTTTTCGGACAACTGTTGTATTAACTGAGTCATTACAATATCTTTGGACTGAAGACGAGCAACGTCTTTACGTGCCGATCCCTGCCTTTTTCGCTGCCGCCCGTTCCGTCTTCCACTATTTACTCCCGCAGTAACATCAACCTGTTTAGGAGGTTCAATTAAAGGTTTAATGCGCTGAGATTTGCCGCCAATAACACCACGACATTGTGGGGTATTACAACGACATTCTTGTCCCTCAGATGGATTAAAAAGCGAAAAGTTATAATCGTAGCTTATTTCCTCGCCAGCCTCAATATTACGCGCAGCAAATAACGCCATCCGCGACAAACCATTCACTGACCACTTTTGCATTTCGCAATTGGGCGAACAAGAATGATTAACAAAACGTCCGTCGCTACCCATTCGATGACCATCTATAACCAGCCCGCCATCCAAATGCAGGCAGTAGTGATGCGTATCGTTTGCGTACAGTGTGGCCATGCGTTCTTTGAACTCCCTTTCTGTTACAACCTCGCCGACATACTCGAGGATATATGTTCCCTTTTTGATTGGTAACTTGGTTCGGACTCCCCATCCCTTGTTCTCGGTCATAAAACGTTCAACGCCAGGGGCGACCTCATGCCGTTGTATCTTTTGATTTTGGCATTTTTCCCTTGTGGGACAGCTAGATGGATAACACTCTGTATAAACCATGCGATTGAGACAGTCATCACCACAGCCCACGTCTGATTTGCAGTTGCAAGTGGGCCGATCAATGTTGGTCGTATTGGGCCTCACATCGGCACATCGGTAAACGTTTGTTCGGATTTTTCTATAATTCCAGCTTGGTACTGTTACCCTGGTTGGCAACTTATCGTTTGTGTATGCCCACCATATATCGTAAGGCAATTGAAAATCAGATTCTGTGCGTCGAAAGAACTTCTCACAGTATGGAGGGGGTGGCAAAAGAGGTCCAGTTGTGCATAAAACAGACTCACTGTTTTCCTTACTTTGATTGGGGATCATTTTCTTCGGCCTTGCATTGCCGTTATTAACTTTGTAATATTCAGACAGGAGACCCGCAACAAGGAAGTTCTTCTTCCACTTCTGCTTTCGATTGGTAGATTTACTGTCCTCACTTAGAACAGATGCAGACGATGATGACTCAGAATCAATTGCAATATCGAAAAATGCAGGTGGTAATGGTTCCTGCTCCAGGTAATCGGTAGTTTCTGATCCTGATTTCTTTGCATATTCAATAGCTCGTACTGCCTTGGTAGTATCAGAAACGGTAGCGTCTTTATTTATTGTTCCAACAAGTTTAGTGGTGTTTAATAATGTTGCCTCCAAGCGGCGCTTAAGTCGGATTTTGCACGTAGGGAAGGTGATATGTAGAAGCGGATTCACCGCAACCCTTAACGGTTCCCTTGTAGTACTTGCTTGGTGGTCTTTCTTTTTAGACAGAGGTCTAGCCAGCTGCTTGGTCGAACTTATTTTCGGTACATCAGAAACGACTGTTTCCGTTTTAGTCTTATTTGCTGGTGTTAGTTTTGTGGAACGGGTTCTACTTGGCGTGAGATCCTCACGTGATAATTGTTTTTTGTTAGTGCCCTGCAAACGTTCCAGGCTTACAACTGATAGTCTCGGGGTGCGATTGCGTTCCAAAAAAGTCGCACTTGTTTCGCCTGCATGCGGCACGCGGTCACATATTGTCTCAGTTTTCGAATCAGCTTCTGATTTTTTGTCCGATTCTGTGGCAATGGACAGTTCACTAACTTTCCTTTTCTTCCGCTTTACATTTGGAAAACCGGTTCTATTGATCTTCTTCCGTTTACGCTTTAATATGAGATTGCCGCCAGTTTTATTGAGTAAAGATTCAACTACTCGTTCCACTTTGGTACTAGAAGAACTTTCTGGGAAAGTTTTATTGTGCATATCTAGCAGATCCAAGGGTGATTCAACTTCGGATTTGGTTATAATAGATGTTTCGCCTAATTTTGTAATAGGAATTTGGATTTCCAACTCCACCGATGGTTCGAAAATACCTGGTGGTGGATAGGAGGATTCTTGACACCGCTGCAAAGACACAGATTGGTCCTTGACACTAGCTCCAGCCGATGATACTGCCAATTCGCTTGAGGAATTGCTACTAGCGTTTGCAATTTTCGATACAAGGCCTTCCAATCTATTACGTTTCTTGTTGTTTACAATCTCCGGTAGAACGCTTTCAGGCGCTGTACTTTTAATTCCAACCATTTTGGTATCATTGAAGTAATTTGGTGAGTTATTTCCGCATTCAGTGGCACTATTCTGAAGGAGATGGCGTTTTTTCGGTGTAATAGCAGCTCTTGTCGAAACTGTCCTTACATTGGGCTTTTGCGCGTGGAGACTTGTCTTTGGTTCTACGATTTCCTTTTGAGATTTCATCGTTTCAGTAACATACGCTACGGCGTTGGATTTTTCTGTTTTTTCTCCTGGCGTCAGCAGATAGTGCCTCTTCTTTAGGGGCAACTTGTGGTCGTCAGGACTAGAACTACACATCTTCTTGTGACGTCGCTTACTTGTTGTGCTTGCGGTTATATTTATGCCATTAGACAGGGCAAAATCGACGTTCTCACTTAGCTTCCGCTTTTTTAGATTTCTCTTATTTTGGTACATTGACTTTTGCACAGCAGCGCGTTCATTAGCAATTTTGTCTTTTAGATAGCTGCCACCAACTGGCTTATCACAATGAATACGGCACATATTAGGAAACGAATTTGTTATAATTTCGATTTCAGTCAGTAACTTAGAGTCAACAACCACCATCTTGCTGCAACCGAATTTTATGCTTTTTCTTCGGCGGCGCCTCTTTGACTTTGATACTCCCGAGTAAAAACTACTGCTACAAAAGCTGGCCACTGATGAACGCCGCGATTTGAGTTTACGTGTCGTACCCAGGTGTATGGGTAATTCTGCATTGTTGACCGATCCTTTTCTGGAACGGGCATATAACTTACTACCCATCGCACCTAAGAAAGTATACGGATCCTGTGGCTCTTGATCGGCATGGTGGTTGTCCAAATTCTTCATAGCAGCAAAGTTGGTTGCCCTATTCCTTCCAAAGTATTCGCCAGTAGTTATGTAGCGATTGATTTCGCCGTATTTCTTATAAACGTTTGACGCTTCGGCCTCTTCTGCTAGGATCTTTGGTTTGCATACCGCAGACCCGCTGCTCTCTTCACTACTTTGACCGAGACTGAGTCCAGCCAATTGCAGAATGTCCTGTTCGTTCAAGTTCCCAACTGATTTTGAATGATTTATAGTGGGTCTGCGTTTTCGACGATATTTTGTTCGATGCTTTCCATCGCAGCTTTTCGCCCTGCTAACGCGACTGTAGCAACTTCTCATACTGCAACGGCTCTTGCCACTAGCGTCGCTTTTGTATCCCGAGTAATGGTTAGTTCTCAACCCGTAATCACTGGCGTATCCGCTTTTCGCTGTTAATATTTTGCTGCAAATTGTAGTAGATCCCCCAGCGCCGTCACTTTTGTACCCGCTGACACTGGGCCTTCGAAATTTCGAGTTAACATCAATCTTCCGCCAAACTGGATCGAGAACATCCTCCTTTTTAGTTATACTCGGCGATGCTCTGCTGCTGGCACTTGTAGAAGCAACATGTGCTTGTTTTGAAGTCGTTGACTGCTTTCGTAGTTTGCTCCTCGGTGGAGGATATAAAACACGCTCGTTCATAGCATACATTCTTTTATCCAGATTAACAAAGTCAATTTTTGGGGGTGATGTGTCTCGTTCTTTTTCCGCTTTTCCTTGCGAACGCGATTGTTCAAGGTGAATCTTTGGAGAGGGTGAAGTGCTTTGAGCTGTTGAAACCACTCCAGAATCACCCGATTCATTAACAATTACTGCAGGATTTTGAAGCTTTTTAGGTCGGCCGCGTTTCTTTTTTGTAGAAAATTCTAAGCCATTTAAAAGAATTGTGCTAGTGGAAGTGGTGGCTTTTTCACTGACTTGCTTTACTTTGTCCGCACCGGCCGACAGCATTTGTGTCTTTTCCATAAAATCTTGCAATAAGGATGAAGTATATTGTATTTTTGGTTGAGTAGATGTTGAATGTGAGTCTGAATCGCTTTCAACGCATTTTATAGCCGCATTGACTAACGCCGGCAATTCATTGTCGCTAGATGAAAGCCCAATGTTGTCATCTGGAAGAGCTGGTGGCTGGTTTAAGCTCGTTAACAAACGCTCTTTACTTTCATTTATATTTTTTTTCTTCTCTTCAGCAAAAAATAAGTGCGGCTTACTCGATGTCTCTGTTGATTTAGTTGCCTTTACGTTAAGAAGATGAGATATCTATAAATTGATTTGAATAAACGTTATGCATGTGTATGTTTACTTACTTTTTTTCGTTTAAGTTTAATCTTCTTAATTTTGCCATTATTACTAGCTTCTGATCGGGAATCACTTTCATCTATGAACATTGAACTAGACGATTTATTAGCTGATGTTGTTTTAAGCGGCGCTGACATCGGTGAATTTCCTATTAAGTTTATCTTTATTGTTTCTAAATTGTTGTTTTCCAAACATTTTCTTGTGTCGCCTTGCTTAGAGTCTGTGGTTTTTCGTCGAATCGCCGATATTTTCATTCGCAGACCATCAGTATCAGACCTAAATTGAAATATTTTGTATGTTTTATGTTTCTTAGTGTAAAAATGTAGTTCCTACCTTAAAACGCTAAACTGTGTAGCACTCTTCCGACTTTTCTTGCGTAAACTTTCCGACACTGAGCTAGTTTCCGTAGCCGTGCAATCCGACCCCTAAAGCAGAAAGTTTTAAGTTAAGTCGAAAATAAAAACACAGAATTACAAATAGTTCATACTTCATTCTCACTCGACTGCGAGGCTTTCTGATCCATAACCCTCGATTCATATTGACTTTTATGTTTCATATTTTTGGGCCCCTAAAACAATAATTTTAAATTTAACAAAATCTGACAATAAGTGGGCACATAATTATCAATACCATTTTACATGCACAATGGTCTGCAAAAAATTATTATTATTATTATTATTATTAAGACATATGTATATTAAAAATAAATAGCTTAATGCTAATGCCTCCGCTCTGATGAATCTTATTTAGAAGAATATAATGTTTTAGTTGTACAAAGTGAAACCAATAATTTAAGAACTACATATTTAATAACCAATACCAATTGTTGCTGTTAACTATGCATATAGCAGTATATACTACAACACTGAATGCGTCCCCGTCGTCAATTCAATTTGAGAAGCATTGGCAGACTCAATTTATTTGGTAGAGTTGTAGGTAGCTACTTAGAAAGTAAATTTACGCATCGCCAGGAATACGTAGAAACTCTATGATCAATAAATTGCTTGTCCGTCATACAAAATAAATAATTTAATATGATCTCCCTTGGCCATACCTTTTCGATTTTTTTTCTTAATCAAAATATTTTTTCAAGTTTATACTGCACGAGAATGACTTCTTATGTAGGTCAAGTTTCAGTTGAAGAACTTTCAATTAACATCTTCAGCACTATATTTAACTGATTATTTTTAAATTAACAAAACTAGATTCAAATTATTTATATAAACAATTAAGAAAGGTTTGTTTACAAAACTTACAAATGCAAAAATGTTTTTATCTAATTTTTATTATTCACATTCTAAAATGGCGCCGTTTTATGAGCGTCAAGAAATAGATTTCTAGTAACACTGTAGAGGACACTTTCTTTCACAACACATTTCACTAACTTGTAGTAGGTTATTTAGATGCATAATTATTTAACGGCTTCTTACTTTTTTAGATCTTAATAGGGTGAACAAATGGCAAAACTTTATTAGAACCCCTTTTTAAAAATAAAATAAAATAAAAAACAAATTACACTCAACTACCCACCCCATCAGTCATTAGATGATGAACATGGAACGCTGACTGGCGCTGAAATTGGTTCTATTCCATGCGTTCCGATATGGCATGGAGCCAAAAGTAAAACGCTGTTGTGTCAAATTTGAAGTAATTAATTTATGTCCTGTTCTTTTGGTAAGTAAAGCTGCTTTCGCCCGTTTTACACGCACCGATTCGTGTCTTACGGCACTTCTTAATTCTCTTTTGGGCACTTATGGTGCATTTATACGTCAGTTGTTTTCACTTTTATTGATTGTCTGTATTTGCTTCCTTTTTTTCTCATTCGTCGTTCGCAGTGGTAGCTGCATTTTCGAAGCGCAGACAATTCGCAAATAGAGCAAATGCAGATCGAGTACGGTTTAAGAATAAGCAGCGCTGAAAATTTCGAAAGAGAGCGAAAAGAGAACACACGAATCGGATGGAACATGGCTCATCCGTGTTCGGCTATCCTCTGCACTTTTCATCCCCTTTACCCACACATTCGCTCGCTTTCGAATCGAGATTCGCCGCAAAGTTCTCTGAATCTGAAAAAGTGTTTTTTTCTGCCTAATGAAAAACGAATTTGACATGCAGCTGATTTCTATAGCAAAAAAACTGATCTAAATCTGAAAAAAAATGCTATTTCTTTCCCAATGAAAATCGATATGAAAAAGCAATAATTTTTTTTAGATTCGACACTTTTGCGAGTTGCTACAAATATGTAATTTTTTTGTTCGATTGGACAGACGAACAAAAACATTATACTGATCTCTTCTTTGTTGGTGTTTGCGGTGTAGCTGCCAAAATTTGTTTACTTGTTGTGATGTGAGTCAGTGGTTGCAACTTGCAAGACTTATGTCGTTTTCGGTTGGTCGTCCAGAACCGTCCGGAAGCAATCCGAACGCTTCTAAAAGCGTTCGATTGGCACTCAACTGACAGTTCTTCTACTGAAAAGAAGAGAAATTTGCTTCTGGATTTTTCAGAATCGCGGAGAGCTCTTCCGGACGGATCTGGACGACCAACCGAAAACGACATTATGTACATACATTTTCAAATAAATATAAAGAAATCCCATATTCCACAAATATTCCGAATACATGTTCACCACGTCTTCCACAAAATTGCAAACGCAAAGCACTTTCTTTGAGAAAAAATCTATATTGGCAAAAGTGTTTCGAATCCGAAAAAGATTGGGGCAAGAAAAACTGTTGTTTTTTATGTCGATTTATGGGCCGGCGAAAAACCGATTATATACCATACTTCGAGCGTTTTGCTTTAGATCTCAGATTTTTCCTGCCCCAATGAAACATGAAATGAGATTACTTTTTTTGCATTTATGGTGATGTGTTACTTGACGGTCAGCTATTTTTTTATTTCAATTTGTGTTTACAAATGCCTCTTGTTTTGGTATTGTTGAAAGTATGTGTGAATCTTGCTCGCGAATCGAGTCGAGATTCGCAAATGTGATCTGAATCTTTAAATAAGTGCTATTTTCCCGCCCAATGCAACACTAGTTTGACAGTCTGCTGATTTCTAGAGCAGAAAAACTAGTCTGAATCTGAAAAAAGTGGTTTTTCTTGTCCAATAGAAATCGACGTAGTCAAACGTACACGGCATGAGCATCCCAAAAGAACACGCCACAAACCTGACATCTATTTTATTTTGTTTTTGTTGATTGTAAAATAGGTATTATTTTAATTAAATTATAATAAAATACACAATTTAAATTAAAAAGAACAATGAGTGGGTCCAACATGTTATACGGTACAACTTTATCAGCCGAATCCATTAAAGTTATTGCAGAAAGCATAGGGGTAGGATTTCTCCCAGACGATGCAGCTAAAGAACTCGCTGATGATGTTTCCCTTAAAATAAAGAAAATTGTTCAAGATGCAGCTAAATTTATGCATCACTCAAAACGTGAAAAGCTTAGCCTTAGTGACGTTGATAATGCAATCAAAGTGCGAAATATTGAACCTCAGTACGGATTTACATCAAATGACTTTATACCATTTCGTTTTGCATCCGGCGGGGGTAGGGAGCTCCACTTTGTCGAAGACAAGGAAATGGATCTAAACGAAATCGTTCAGGCTGGCGCACCGAAAATTCCGCTGGATATTACGCTACGTTCGCATTGGTTATGCGTTGATGGAATACAGCCTACTATTCCTGAGAACCCGCCGCCACTTTCAAAAGACTCGCAAGCACTTGATTCTGTTAATCCGGTTGTGAAATTAGATCAGGGTGTGACAAAGGATACAGCAGGCAAGCCCGCTACGGGAAAGATACACAAGTTGAAAAATGTCGAAACAGTTCACGTAAAGCAATTAGCTACTCATGAGTTGTCTGTGGAACAACAGTTGTACTACAAGGAGATAACCGAAGCGTGTGTGGGTGCAGATGAGCCAAGGCGAGGTGAAGCTTTACAGAGTTTGGCTTCTGATCCGGGTTTACATGAAATGCTTCCCCGTATGTGCACTTTTATCGCCGAAGGTGTTAAAGTTAATGTAGTACAAAATAATTTGGCTCTACTTATATATTTGATGAGAATGGTTAAGGCTCTGCTGGACAATCCATCATTGTATTTGGAAAAATATGTAAGACTTAACTTTACTCTTGACGGTGTAGTAATGGTTTGCTATTCTGTTACAGCTCCACGAGTTGATTCCATCTGTTTCAACTTGCATCGTTTCAAAGCAACTATGTATGCGACCTGAGCTGGACAATCACTGGGCACTACGCGATTTCGCTGCTCGCCTTATGTCTCAAATCTGTAAAAATTTTAACACTTCTACAAACAATCTTCAAACAAGAGTAACAAGGTCCGTCTTTCATCTTAGTTGTTCAGGTTTTTTTGAATTAATATAAAATATTTGCAGAATATTTAGCAAAGCTCTTCAAAACGATAAGACTCATCTGTCCTCATTATATGGGGCCATCGCCGGTCTTTCAGAGCTCGGTGGTGAAGTTATAAAAGTATTCATTGTTCCACGGTTGAAATTCATTTCGGAACGCATTGAAGTACATTTGCAAGGTACTGCCTTGAGTAATACGGACAAAATAGCAGCCGGCCATATTAGAGCAATGCTACAAAAATGCTGTGCGCCTGTACTAAAGGCAATGCGAAATCCACCAGATGTACTTGAAGAATACAAGTATGTAAGATTATTTTTTTTATTACGTACTTATGATACATTAAATGTGTTGTATATGTCCAAATAGAACGGAGTTCGGTTTCTTGGGACCAACTCTACATCAAGCTGTTATTAAAGCTCGTAATGCACCATTATCGACAAGTGTTCCATGCAACATAAGCAACTCCATATCGAGCGCGCCAATAACTTCAGCTGCTCAAACAGCATCGACAATGGGACGACCACAAGTTACAACTACACAGCGTTCTAACATGTATGCTTTTGAAAATTTTACTTCCATATCTGATATGTAACTTGCTTTTAGGCCTAATGTGAATATGCCTCAGATCAGAACAGTGTCTCAAGTACAGGCAGTGCCACAGAAATACGTTATCGTCGCTCAGCAACGACCATCTACTCCTCAATCCGGTAATTCCTATTAATTTCTTTTAATATCGAAAACATATTCAATATAATATTGTTTACTCCAGGTATCTTACAGGTTCAACAGAACGGAAATACTACTCCTGGGGGGCAAAGGGTAAATATTTATAAATATAAATACATATATATTGTTTTTATTGTTATCTTGTTACATTAGATGGCTGTTGATCCAAACTCGGTATTAATTGACAGTGAAGTTAGACAGATCCCCGATTTAGATGACCTGTCTCATTTGGAATAGCGAGGAAACCACCGTTTAATATTTGAATATGTATCTATCTATTAGTAATAAATAAAAATATAACGCAACTTAAGAATTTATATGTATCTATGCATTTCTACATTATGCTTGATTCAACTCAAATGTTGATGCGTCCAAATGTCAATATGTATGCATATGTTTCAAAATGTTAAAAAAAAAAATTGTATAAGGACTTGGTAAGTGTGCGCATGTCTGAATTTATTGATTTTGACGTCCTTCCCCAAAAGTTTCTTATCAGTAGTTTAGGAGTAGTGAATGTCCAAACATACGAAACAAGAAGTTCACATATTTCCACACTAAATTCGCTAAAATTTTTCCAATTGATTACTAACAGTATAACGTAGAGAATCTTAAAACATGAAAGCTCATTTTGCACTGGATGAGGAAGAAAATGGATGTTTTGAGGCTCGAATTAACGAATTCAAAAATGACTCTGCCAAAATGGAGGTGCTATCAGAATTTATTGAAGATATCATCAAAACTGCTGAGCTTGAAGCCCAGCAGAAGACTTCTCAAGATTTGCAACAGGTAAAATATGCTAATTCTATGCTAAGGCATAATTTAATTTGTTTTACATTTAGACAAACACGAAGGAAAAATCTCCAAACCAAAGTAAGTACCTATTGTGTTGCTTAAATACCACAAACTTTATTACCAGTCTGCTTTAGAAAGCCTACACATTTATTACGATATGTATTAGGGAAATTTAAAACTACTCGGATCAAAATCGTGAACGCATTTTATTGTGTAGAACACCTTTTCACAAGAATCGCTGTAGCCTTTCTCTGAAAAATAGAACTTATTATTTGTTGATTTTAATTAGTCATACCAGGCGATTACTTACGATCTTCTATGCAGGCTTCTAATGCTTTTCTGGCAGTTTCTTGAATTTCTGCTGGCAATATAATAGGTATTTGTCCTATAGCTTTTTGAAAGCTGAATTCGCCTTTCTTTGTCAGCTAGTGAAATAAGAGTAGGTACATGAATATCTTGACCCTATGTAAGTATGTGGCTACTTGCAGTATGTATGAATGCTTTCATTAAGTGATTTTAACTTGGACCGAACGAGACATGCTAAATACAAAATACCCATCTGTTCGTTAAAATAAAAGCGCACCACTACACACTGCGACTTTGATATACTTACTGTTCCAGCTAACTGTGCGATGCATTTCGAATAGCACTATAGAATTAACAGATTATGATGAATATAAAGATAAAGATAACTTTTAAATATGATGAGTATACCTTCAATTCCATGTTGTTTTCCACAAATGTCCCCATTCGCATATTGTCCAGTTGTTCTGTAGTTACTTTAAATTTTGGTGCACATCCCGATCGCATCATATCTAGAGAAGCCTCAAATTGTTTCAAAGTAACCGGAAAACTAAAATCAACTAGTAGTGCCAAAAGGATTAAACCAATTAGTTGAACGACACACTCCTTATGCATATTTTATGCTCGAAAATGATTCCCACTTTTACATTCAGGAAGTTGACGCGTAAAATGCATCATTCGAAAAACGAAAAGCACATTAATCCCAACGGTTTTATAGACATACGATGTCTAGAGGCGGTAATACTCTTTAATTAAAGATTTCTGTTAATTACACGACTGCCATGTTAAGAAATGACAAACGTCTTTGTCACGAAAGCTTTGCATCGTTGCTAATTACCTGCTATTAAGTGACAACTCTAACACTCTTTGGTATGGAATTGTTAAGATGTAACTATAACTATTAATTTATTAATTTATCAATTCGATTACTACTTTTATACTGATTTTTTTCTTCGAATAGATTTTGCGATAGGCGACTTGAAAAACGGAAAAGTCGTCAACCGAGCCAGGGGTCTGATGGTTCGACTTTTCGATGCCATTTGTAACTGTGCAAATACGGCAGCAGCACCAGCTCAAAGAATGCGTCGGAAGCGGTCAACTGAACCCAAGTAATAAGATATGCACAAGGCACTGCAATTGATTCATGGTGATTTCTATCAGAAGCAATTTTAAAAGTAATAAGAACAATCAAAAACAACAATTCGAAATAAAAATCAACTGCGAGTGTATTTTTGGATGTCAGCAGACTCTTGTAGGTACTGTAGTTTTCTATTAGCTGTTTTTGGAAACTTGCACCACCAATATTTATAATCTTTAAGCTGTAATGATATACTTTTTATATGAGACATTTAATATACCGTATATGTTTTCTATAATGCACTTATTGCGACAAAGAACCACTAAAATCTTCCCACCATTATTATAAAGATTGTGTTTCCTACTAAATTTGTTTGGCTGCCATCCCAAAAAGGCAATACAAATCAAATAATAGCGATTAGTTTTTTGTACTGTGATCTTTAGGGCTTTTTGTTTTAAGTTGTTGTTACTTTGTGTATTAATGTGGATATAAGATAGAATATACGTTTCGAAATTAAACTTTACATCTTTTATTGAATTCGTATTTTTGTGCATTTAGAAGAAGAAAGGACATGGTCTTTTTGATATCTATCGAATGCTAGTCATTATTTCTGGCTTAGCCAAGAATGAATTTAAAAAATTTTTCTTTATTAGGTATATTTACAAATTATAATTATACATTTTGTAGGGCAAATCTTTCCTGAAACAAAAAAAGTTCTCATAGATTAGCACATAAATAATAAAAATAACTGCTAATATGAGTGGACATAAATAAATAAATAGCTACTCTATAGAGACATTACACTGTAACAAGACAAACTTTGCAAACTGTGTATGCAGATTGTATTATGTATGAGAAGTTAAGTTCCACTAAGCCACAGAATAAAATCAAAATGTGTTGTATCGTATGCATATAAATTATTATTCAATGCATGCACCGAAACAACAACCTAAAATAATTTCAATAAGCTTTCAAGATGTACTCCTAGGCCATGGGAGCTCGCTACTTGTATCAGCGGCACGGGCGTGTATGGTGACAAGTGCGACTTTTATGTATATATGTACAATACATACCTAGTTTGTCGAATGCGAGAAATGACAATGGAAATCACTTGGACCCATAATTGAAAGGCAAGCATTGTGCTGTAGTTGTATTTTTTTAGGTATACAACCACAGCATTAGCGGAAACATTAACGCGATAACAGATTTTTCGGTATCAATCCCGCTTAAGTTGATACGAATTCAGTTCAGCTTTACTATTAAAGTGTTTTCAATTAGACGAGCACAATGAAGAGAAACCGTTTAAACTATGTATATTTGGTAATTGCTATCCTATTATTTGTAAGCAATACCAACGGACTCAAAAAGAAATATATAGGTGAGTCATTTTGTACGCTTATGGAACTATAGTTCTATTGTTACATGTTTACAGATTTGTTAGAAACACCCGACAACGATAATTTTCTACTAAATCAGGACAAAACTGAAGATGCAACGGCTAGGTTTAAACGGCAAGTGGTTCTTCAAAATGTAGTGTAGTTTTTCCATATTTTAAGGCGATGTAATAAATAAATATTTTGTCTAGTCAAATAAACAATACTCAGCATGTATTACTCCCAGTGGACAATCGGGACACTGCAGACACACCATGTACTGCAGGATGCCGGAACTTAAAAATGACGTCTGGAAAATAATAGATCACTTGTGTATAATCGAAAAATCGTTAGTATTTAATAATGAACATAACATCCCGACGGATGTGCTTATAATAACTTATATTACAGTTCTTTCGGTATTTGCTGTCCCGATAACTATCGGTCAAGCTTAAATTCACGATTCGTACCAGAAATCATAACAAACATCAACGAAAATAGCATAAACGGTGAAACTAAAATCCTTAACCGACCCGAAGAGAGAGGTTGCGGTATTACAACAAAACAGTTTCCGAGAATAACAGGGGGTCGCCCTGCTGAGCCGGACGAATGGCCTTGGATGGCGGCCATTTTGCGGCACAGATTTCCACATGTGCATTGCGGAGGTGTTCTTGTAACAGATAGGCATGTTCTTACAGCAGCGCATTGTGTGCAAAGCCTAACAAAGGACGATATTTTTGTTCGTTTGGGCGAATACGATTTTCAGCAATACAACGAAACACGGTCTAGAGACTTTCGTGTTGGTAACATGGCTTATCACATTGATTTCGACCCACAAACGTACGAGAATGACATCGCACTTTTAAGAGTGGAAAGACCAACTCTTTTTAACACATACATCTGGCCAATTTGCATTCCACCGATTGGAGAGAACTGGGAAGGATGGAACGCTATTGTTACAGGCTGGGGTACCCAGTTCTTTGGTGGTCCTCATTCAAAGGTCTTAATGGAAGTCACCGTGCCCGTCTTGAAGCAAAGTGAATGCAAAAAACTGTTTGTGGAGCGTGTGGAAGATACAGTGCTGTGTGCTGGGGCCATAGAGGGTGGGCGTGATTCGTGTCAAGGCGACAGTGGAGGACCTCTGTTGGTTCAATTACCCAATCACCGATGGATTGTTATTGGTGTTGTATCGTGGGGTGTTCGATGTGGAGAAATAAATCGTCCCGGATTATACACGAGGGTAGATAAGTACCTGCCGTGGATCATAGAAAATTCCGATATATAAACATTAATCCGCTATCCATATGCTCAAGTGGCAAGAAAATAAACAAACAGAACATATATAAAATTGAACGTTGTAAATTTGTCATTTAACATTCACCGGTCAACTTGGAATGACCATTAGCTTTTTTATGTTTTACAAACGTTATATTTCAACAATAATAATATAAGATCAACTAATAGTAGCTATGCTAGTAAACTAAAAAAAATGCATCTTTACTCTAAATTGATTCAAAAGCGATCTTGTAGACATCATCATAGTTTGCAGCGAAATGAACCTCTAAGCCATCAGTAATATAGCTGGGTAGTTCTGCAAAGTCTTTCTTGTTCTCTTCTGGTAGAATGATACAAGTAACTCCACTTCGCTTTGCCTAAAAAAGAGGTTTTTTTAAATGTTTATGGACAAAAACAGAAAGGAAAACTTACAGCTATAGTTTTTTCCTTAATTCCTCCCACAGGCAGAACTTTCCCTTTCAACGACACCTCGCCAGTCATGGCGATGTTTTGTCGAACTGGTCGTTTGTTTGCCAGTGACATCAAGGCAGTAACAATTGTAATACCTGCACTTGGTCCATCCTTTGGGGTGGCGCCCTCAGGTACGTGGAGATGTATGTGGCTGTAAAGCGTTGCTCAATCTAGATATACATAGATATTTGGATCACAAAGAAATTACCTCTTTTCCAAGAAACTATTGTCCTTATTAACCTCACGAATATAGTTCCGCGCAACTGTTAGCGCAATTTGTGCAGACTCTTTCATAACATCACCCAGATGACCCGTAAGATGAAGCGATCCAGCCCCTGCATCCTTGCCGACACTCTCTGCCTTACGTTGTGCAGTCTCAATGTATAACGAGGAGCCCCCCATAGCAGTCCATGCAAGTCCCATCACTACGCCTTCGGGCGTTTTGTCATACATTCTTTCTTGGGAGAATATCGGCTTGCCGAGGAAAGTTGATAGATTGTCATTTTTCACTTCAAAGCTGTGGCCCTCGTTTTTGACAATTTTAAAAGCCACTTTACGTACAACCTGCAAACTAACTTTAGATAGCCCGTCCAATTTCGTTGATTCGTACGCACCTTTTCAATGTGTTTTTGTAAATTCCTAACACCCGACTCTCGACAGTAGCTTCTAATAAGTGTATTTAAAGCCTCTTCTGAGATTTGAATTTGTGTTTCGTTGAGGCCGCAATCTTTCATTGCTTGCGGTATGAGATATTGCCTTGATATCGCAACTTTTTCTTCAGCAACATAACCTAGAATGAATTTTGATCATTGCAAGGATGATTTGTTTCAGTGGCCTCGGTCACTTTAACTAACCTGACATTTCAATCATTTCCATTCGATCACGAAGTGGCTCTGGGATGGTGTCGATTACATTGGCAGTGCAAATAAATAATACTCGAGAAAGATCGACTGGCACATCCAAATAGTGGTCTAAGAAATTAGCGTTTTGCTCAGGATCAAGGAGTTCCAGCAAAGCTGAGCTTGGGTCGCCTTGGTAGCCTCTAAACACGTGCATGTTTCAAAAAAAAAAAAAAAAAAACAACTTAAGTCTACTTACTTTCCAATTTTATCGACTTCATCGATAAGAACCAGAGGATTTTCGGTTTTTGTCTTCTTTAGGCACTGAATCAGTTTTCCGGGCATTGCGCCAACGTAAGTACGCCTATGGCCTTTTATTTCAGCAACATCAGTCATTCCGCCAACACTGAATCGGAAATATTCGCGATTTAGCGCCTTTGCAATCGACTTTGCTAAAATTGTATTTTTGGTGAGAGGAACGAACATAATACTTAAAATAAAATGGTCTACCAACCTATACTAGTCTTGCCAACACCAGGTGGGCCGTGGAAGCAAAGGATCTTTCCCTGAGTACTTCCCCTTAGTTGGCTAACGGCAATAAACTCCAAGATGCGTTTTTTTATATCTTCCATTCCGTAGTGGTCTTCCTCTAAAATGGTAGCGGCTTGGTCGAGACTCAAGTTTTCTTGACTCATTACTCCCCATGGCAATGATGTTAGCCAGTCTAAGTAATTGCGCGTAACACTACAATTACACAGTTTATAAAACAAAACGATTGGTATTACGGATATTTGTTCACTTACTTGAACTCTGAACTGTGGCTCTCAAGGAAGTTCAATTTATTCAGCTCTTCATCAATAACAGTCATTACGTTCTCTGGAACAGATTTATCTTTGAGTTTTTCCCTGTATTTTTCTCCAATTGCGTCTTTGTCATCTTTTTCAATGCCGAGTTCTTTTTTTATTACTTTCAGTTGTTCCTGTAGGATGTATTTCCTGTGCTGTTGCTTTACTTTTTCCTCTACTTCCCTACCAATTTTCTGTTGCAGCTTAGATAGCTCCAATTCTTTTTTGAGAAGCCCCAAGGCTAGCAAGAGTCTTTTTGGAATCTGCAAATGGGCAAAATATAATAAGAAATGTATAGTAATCTATTTTTGCAAAATCTAACATCCATTTCCTCCATAATTTTTTGAAGTTCCTCGGGATCTGCTGCTGACAAAGAAGCCCCTAGATCACAGAGATACACAGGATTGTCAACCACGCGCTGATTTTGATGCAACATTTGCTGTAAGCTCTCCCTTTAAAATAACTATGCTCAATGAAAAGTTTCGGATGATCAAATGTGTTACAAACCTATACAGTGGATTCATAGTTATAATATCTCGAATTGTTTTGATTACTTCTTGTGTAAGTGCTTTCACCTCCTCAGTTTGTGTGTAAGGTTCATGTTTTACATTTTCCACTTCTACCATTAAAACAGGCTGTGGCGATGCGGGAGCTTCTTTATTTAGTTCCTTTGCTGCATTTGCTGTTTTGTCTGATGGTGGCAATGCAGATACCGGTTGTGTTGCAGATGTATCCTGGCGATTTGATTTGTTATTTCGTGCAGGCCTAGTCTTTCGTTTCCGGCGATCGTTATCTGTTTCATCAACTGAGACGTTCAATTTAACATTAAACACCGGGTAATGGATAGTCATTTCTAAATTTCAGATTAACACATAACACTTATGTAGAAAATAGGATTATGCGTTCTACTAGCCCCACTTAACATTAAATATTTGAACAACAAACCTCTTGGCTCTTGAGTTAAATCCTCCAGCATTTGTCCAGTAATCTTGATTCTTCTATGTGCAACAACCACTATTCGTAATTTGTCGCCCAAGTCTTGCAACTCCTGTATCTGTGCAAATGTACCGAAACTATACACATCGTCTAGCTTTTCAACTAGTTCTGACTCATTTTCACTGTCTTTCTTCATGAAAACTCCGACATAGGGCTGATTTAGTCTTACTTTTCTTCTAATAAGATCAATTACCATTGGATTCGTTACCTGGAAAAAGGAAATTACAAACAAAAACAACGTAATCGATTTCTAGAAGATTAAGGAGGGCTTATACTTACTTCAAGTATTTTCATAAATCTTGGAAAAACAGGATTTCTTCTTGTGGCTAGGAGTGGGACATGAGGCCATACTTCAGGAACAGCAACAGTAGCAGGAAGTTGTGGATCCTTATTGACGACATATCCATTGCCATCAGCTATTTCATCATCATTTTTTTTTGCACTGGAGAAGTTTCTTGAACAGATTACGCCGATGTATCGTGAATTGTTAACAAGTCGTGATTGCTGATAGAGTTGTCTTTTAGCAATTATGGAACGATTTTGAGTAAATAACGCAAAGCTCCGTGAAATTGTGCGATATTTTACAATTCGCGAAAACATTTCGTATTTTTATAAAAAGGAAACAGTATTGTCGTAAGAGAGCTGTCTTTTAACATTTGTGGTTAGGTTATGTGCACAAAGTTGAGAGGAATGTCAAAAATTAATGTTTACGTAGATCCTAGATGGGTACAAGTTAATGCCGTGTGTCAATTGAGCTAAATATTTATCCACGGATAATTTTCTGACACTTTTCTGAAAGTGTTGAAAGAGAAGTTATGCTGGATTTACATTACCACGCCACGCAAGGGTAATGATCTGTAAGAGTGAGACCACAAATCTCCATAAAAAAGTTATGGCAGCATAAATTCAACTGTTAGGCTCATGGTCTCACTCTTACACATCATTAGCCTTGACTGTGGAAACACGGATCTCTCTCTCTGAAGTCAAATCCACCATTAACCAAACTCCAATCTTAAAATAGAGGCTTATCGAATTTTACTCCATGAATTGAAATTCAGTGTTTTATAATCCTCTTCAACATTAGCAAAACTCAACCGAAAGAAAAGGACAAAAAGTAGCCTCTAGGATAATTTATTATCTTGATACACTGCCATCCGATATACTGCCTTGTTCTACATATTGTGGGTAGGAGAATTCAGTGTCCGAATTCAACTGTTTAAAAAAAATCACTTAAGGGAATCTGATAATGAATGGTTGACGTCATTGTCATACTATAAATGGACTGCTAGTGAAATGTCAGTTTCATACAAAGGTGCGAGGAAACAAATAATTGGATTCAAATATGTCGAAGCAGCTATGTTGTTAAAACTAATAATTCGACTTGACTGGAAATGTTAGGATCGTAGGCGTATTTTTTTGGGAAGTGAGTATAACAAAACCAAAAGTGAGTATAACAATTTTACATGTAAAACCAAAAGTGAGTATACAAGTTTTGCATGTAAAAGTAGAAGTGAGCTAGCTATAGATTCTCAAAAAAATACGCCTCGTATTATTCACTCGGTTTACCAGTTTAAACTTTTGGTTTATTTTGGATTATTTTAAGTACCTACTAAAAACTATTTTAAACCCCGCGTTTGACAGTTCGGGCATAGTATGCATATAGTATGTTAGTAACAAAACCAAAAGTGAGCATAAAAGTTTTGCATGTAAAAGTAAAAGTGAGCTATAGCTATAGATTCTCAAAAAAATACGCCTAATAATAGACCGCCAACTGAGAGCAAAAAAGAGTCAGTGGGTTTGTGTGAGCTCAGCTCTGAACTAAAAAGGAAAATCGACTATACCCACCGTCATTTTGCAATATGCGTATTTTTTTGAGAATCTATAGCTAGCTCACTTTTACTTTTACATGCAAAACTTGTATACTCACTTTTGGTTTTGTTATACTCACTTCCCAAAAAAATACGCCAAATGTAGGCACTAATGTCGATTTCCATTAGGCAAGATAAAGCAAATAAGCCTGTCAATAGGCGTATTTTTTTGAGAATCTATAGCTAGCTCACTTTTACTTTACTTCGAGTCCAATGGAAATCGACATAATTTTTGAGTTCACTGTCAATAGAAGGCGTATTTTTTTGAGAATCTATAGCTAGCTCACTTTTACTTTTACATGCGAAACTTTTATACTCACTTTTGGTTTTGTTATACTCACTTTTGATTTTACATGCAAAATTGGTTTTGTTATACTCACTTCCCAAAAAAATGCGCTCAGAGCTAAACATTTTGCCGATCAACAGAACAGGCTGATGTTTTTAGCGAACAAATCTTTTATTTCTTCCCGAAGCAAACGGAACTTCTTATTTTGACAGTTTTTTCAACAAAAGCAACAAAAAAAAAACAAAGTTTGTTGTTTGTCAAGGCAAAATTATTGTTTTCTTTAATTTGACTAATTAACAAATAAGCTCCTTCAATTTCGATATGTATTTAGCTGGGTATATACGGAAAAGCAATTGTAACTTAAGAAATAATTAAGTTTGCGAACGAATAAAAACGGATATGTGATTTATTTTTACCTTTCCAGATATGATGACAGACGAAGAGTTGCATCAGTGGCAACGTGATGCTGTTGTTTGGTGTCAATTCGACAATTTTCTCAATAGCATAATTGATAGTGCTTTGCAGGATGATGTACCGGACATTTTAGAGGAATCAGCTATTAACATGGCAATCGAATCGCATGGCATACAACGCAGCCATCAGAGAGTAATCTTTCCCAATGTTCAGGCTATAGAAGCTGCGAGTGCTGATGATAGTTTGAATTACTTCGATCAACACGCAATTAGTGCTGCTATAGAATTCCAGGGTCTAGGAATCCCACCACCGCCGTAGGCAGTCTTTCGAAATCGAACTACTAAATCTTAAGTTGGTGTATTATAAGTCGCTTATCAATGCAAGTAAATAAATATCTTTCAGTTTAAATAACAATTTTATTTCTCTATGAAATTAAAAAAAAAGGAAACAAGGGCAGCTGTTTCAAATACATTTAGTAAGGATATTTGTTTCATGAACGTGGAAAGACGGAATGGTTTCATCTTAAAATCGCTTCAGAAATTCCTCGGAGCAGATACGTGCTCGGGCGTTGACCGCCAACTTCATTTCGCTTATCTCCTTATCAATTTCTTCCATGAAATTAATGACGAAATCTACCAACTTATGCTTGTACATTTGTTCAGTGTGGAAATTGGTAATTAGGAAGCTTATATCGTATCCCTCGATCGGCTTCCTACGCAGGATAACGAAACTTTCGGCTCGCCTCATCATGAACCTGGTAAACTTGTGGCACAAGATTTTCTCTATCTCATCCGCTTGTTTGACCGCAATGCTAACACGAACCGAGTTTACACTTGTTTCTATTAATACGCGTTCCCTTTCGTTACGAGAGATGACAACTGGAGTTAAAACGAGTTCCTTGCTGCTACGGACTTCCACTTCTGGTTTATTGTGCCGCTCAACGACTTGTGATGAAAAGTTGGTTAAACACATAGCTGCAGTTAATGTATGCCGTACAGCTGTTAAATATGGTTTCAATGTTGCAGCCATTGAATAAAAATGTATTTATTTTCAATAAAAAAGACGTCAAAACTTTATTAATGAATCACGCAACCAACACCTAATAACTATCCATTCAGCACCAAACCGAATAAAATTTTGACATTTTATCTATTCTCAAAAAATGTAGTAGATTCACTATTCGCTTTTTATAAAAAAATATGAGTGCATACAGATCGGCAAATACATTTTTATGCAAGATTATGTGCATGGACAGACTATACACAAAAAAACCGGCGAGTGCGAGTGGCATGGTGGCCAAGTATACGTATACGAAACTTTCGGTGCGCGAGTGATCACTCACTTCGGTGCATCACTTGGCCACCATGCCCTCATACGTTGATAAAGGCTAGTACGCTGCTGTTGTGAAATGCAAATTTCCGATGGCCTCCAATATTGTACAGCCAAACGTCTGCGAAAAGACAACGGAAAATAATTTGACAACAGCAAGAATTTGTATTTTGTAATCGAAAAAAATTATAAATAAAAATATTCTTATTCCTTAGCCCCGGTAAAAACTGTGCAACCAAATTATCATTGCTTTAAATGTTACTGAAAAAAGCTATCGATTCTGTCATAAATGACATCTAACATCACAAAACTCGTTTAAAAAAAATAATTCTAAGCGTTTTGCAAAAAATATGCCTATAAACTACCGAACTTTTATTCACAAAATTCATTTTTAAAAAAATAATTCAAATCATTTTGTTAAAAATATGCCTATAAGCTACCGAATTTTTATTTTCCCCTGCATTTCCATGTTTATAAATCATTTTAATTCGCGTTTATAGTGCTTGCGAATTTGTTTTTCTTTGTGACTTTTCAGAATTTTTTCGTTTTTTTTTATGTTTTGTTTTTGTGAGTGGCATTTTACGACTTTCTGTGATAGAAGTGCTGCCAAGCTTTTATAAGCTTTTTTGGCTATAGGTTAGCAGCGTACCTACTAGGCTTTATGCCTTGTGGTGTAATTGGTTGTCATTCTCAGATTTCTAATTCTGATTTCCTTTGTATAATTGAACAAAGCGCATTATAGCAGCCACAAAAAAGATGATAACCATTGGGTTTCTGATGTGATTGCTGTTCTTTTAATTCAACTTTGATTAATAGTGAGGGGAATTGACTACTCAGTTAATTTGAGACGAAATTATACAAACAAAGTTAATACAGTTCGCTGTTATAAAGAATAAGCTGTCAAATCAGACGTAAGTGTGTTAGTAAATCGGGAGCCACTCTGTAAAATAAAAAAATTTTCGTTTTTTCTGCCAATCGAATACCAAAAGTGTCTAGAGCAAAAAATAAGAACAGTTTTGTGCCAATCGAACACGCCAGTAATTTAAATGGAATTGGAATTTAAAAATTTATACCAATTCAGGGAACATCGTGGTCGTGGTTCGTGGATGTCATGGATGGTGCCACTGTCCACTGACATTTATGTAAAAAATAGAATTGAAATGATACGTTATATCGCACCACATAAATAATCGGTCTGGAGGAAAAAAATATTTTCTTTTTACATTTTATAATCATGGAAAGTCTTGTAAACTATAGCAGTGAAGATGAGCGCGAGGACTCCCCCAAAAGGAATGCGGTAAATATTTAATCACGTATACAATATTTTACCAGATAGGATTTTTACAAAAAGAAAATTTAGGAAAATATGGTAAAATGGCGTCTTCCCTAAAATTCGGAAAAAATCAATAAAATTGCTTTCATGTTGAATTATTTTTTAAATTTTGCTATCTTTATAACATTGGTTGTGGGTGTATGCATTTTTATATCAATTTTATTCGAGCATGAAAAACAGTAAGGCTATTGTCTATTCTATCACTTGAGATTCATGATAATGTATCTCCCCCATTTTATCAAATAAATCATCATCAATATAAAATAAACTTTACAATTAGTATTAAAGTAAATAACACAGTTTGCTGTTTCTGAATAGTTGCCAATTCTTTAGGCTGAACGCTGTCCGGCGCTTGAAATCGATGCAAATAAGCGGAGTAAAGGAGACTCTAGCCGTCGCCCCAGAGAAGAGGTAACCGCTTTTAATTTAATTAATATTATTTTGTATTAGTAAAAAAAAAATAAATAATAATTACGAGTATTAAAATAGAACAACAACCTGACTATAATACTAGATATTTATTGTAACTTCAGGACAATAATGTATTGTATATATAAATTGTATAAAGGAGAGGTGTATCTTGTTTTTTTATTTATTTTAAAACAAACTACACCGCACTGTTTAAAATATGCAATTAAGAATAGAAAATAAGATTACAAACCATCTAAAAATGATTATATTAACAAAAATCCACTGTGTTATTATGTGTAATTCTCAAATCAACTACTACCCCACCTCTGTCACATCACACAAGATGATTAATAGAAGTTTGTTTGTACGCAAATGCAATTGCAAAAGATTTAGACTTACTGTTGCCAGAACATTATACTCGTTTGTGTACTGAACCTGTATCAAAAACAAATTGTTCTCAGAACGTGAGTATAAAGTAAATTCATATTAACTGTTTTATTCCAGGATAAAAAGATGCTATAATATGTAAAAGAAGTGAAAGGGATGTATGTACCTGTATTTAAGCTTGTTATACGTATACCCAGAAGTGACCTATACTTGATTATACTATACATAATACCTATTATATATTTTCAAGCACAGTTATTAATGTATAGTTTTAAGCAATCGGAAAAGTAATAATGTTCTATTTTCTTTTACTTTCTTTTCTCGCTTTTAGAACACACGCAGTGGTCAATGTTCGTCGCAGAGGGACAAGGATGTTGCGCATGGTTTTCGAAAGGTTGTATAAAGTCAAATTCTATCACATAATCTGTAAGAAATCCCTTGAAAATCAATACGCATTAAGTATAGCAGCATAAACGAAGTGTTCACGATAAGATAAACATTTTTTAAAATCCGTTGTTTTGATACATACATAAAGTATTTTTAACGAAATTGTTGGTTGCTATTTTAGTTTTCTGAATTTTCAACTCTATATTATGCTTATCGCTAAACTTAGGGTTACTTACAAATATTACGTATGTTTGCTAAAAAAGATACGTTTTACGAAATGTTACTTAATCCTGGTGTTAAGGTTATTTAAAAATGAAAAATCTCACCAAGAAATTTCCGTTGGGGCGCTGTAATAATTTTTCAACATTTGTTTACATGTTCCCGCCCTAAAAACAGAAAATTTTTAACGTTATATTAAAATTTTTTAAAATTTCCAACAATCGTTAATAATTTCCCCTCCATACATTTTCTCTTGTTACTTACAATTGAATCTATTCTCTGGGGATAAAACTAATTTAATAATTTATGATTAATACAGACCAGTCACAAAGAAGAGAGCAGCCGTAATACTGCTGGTCGGTTTACTAGCAACAGAGACCATTATCATCGCAGTGACCGGCGTTCTGACAGAGCTTACGATAAAAGGAGAGACCCCAAGGATGATCGAAAACGAAGAGTTGGCCATAGAGATCGAGATCGTGATTACGAATGTCGGGATGCGGACAGAGATCGTCGCGATCGTTCTGACACACACCGGCGAGAGAGACATGACAAAGATAACGCTCATCGTGACAAAGATCGTCGTCAAAGATCAGAGACTCCACCATCGCAAAGCAAGGATCGCAACACTTCTACTAATTATCGCAGTCGTAATCGGTCACGGTCGCGTTCTTCATCTAAGGAACACCAGTTACCATATAATAAAACAAATGCATCAACACCCAATTCGGAGCACACATTTAGAGTAGGAAAACAACAGACATTGGACCAGAAGGAGGAATTATCTACACCGTCAATATCTCAGTCCAAGATTTCAACCAGTTTACATGCGGCTCTTAGCCTTCCCCTAAATGATGTACCTCTTGCGATGCCAAATCCCATTAATAAACCTGAGGGAGCCCCAATCACTCTTCCAACTTATTATAACCCTAACATCATCAACCCAACAAAATATGCCGAACAAGTGCAGAAAAGGAAACTAATATGGGGAGCTAAAAAGACCGAGGATACTGCTGCCAAATGGGGCCATGCTACATTCTCAGAGGATTCCGATGGCAAAGTTGCATCCAAATTTATGCGGCTAATGGGCATTAAATCAACACCTAAGCCCGGAGAGAGTGGACCGAGTACCAGTCCTGTAGAAAAAACTGGTCCAGATGTAAAGTCCAGACAAGCTATGTTTTCCAACATGGAACAGCAATACGAGGTCGCCAGACAGGTCACACATACCATGCGGGGTGTCGGACTGGGCTTTGGCTCCCAATCCCGACAGTATTAGATCTATAAGTAATTGCAAGGTAAGGAAATTGTATTGCAAACAGTGTTAATAAAGAAGTTGTGTGTATGAAGTATTTTTAATTTTTTTTATTCTTAGGGATTTAATTTATTTTACTGATGTGTGTGGAATTAATTGGAATCTCTTAGGTTTATTCACTCTTCTGATCACAATTCGCTATGTTTGGTTGGATGTGAGATGACCTCATCCTCACTGACATTTGAGTGACCATCGTGTTCGCTGTTTTCGTGGTCTTCAATTTTAGACATTAGTTTCTTTATTTCGAGATCATAATCTTTCCATTCAGGCACAATACGTTGGGCAGCATTTAACTTGGCTTCTTTAGTTTGTGGGTTGTTGCACAAATCAATGACTTTCGCCTTTTTAAAGGAATTATCGCTGCACCATGTTTGACACCAGAGCCATTCATCTGGCAAAGATTTAATAGCCACTTGGTGTATCATGTTGTTGGGCAGGTCCTGGTCGAGGTTTGACAAACTGTTTGGATCCTGGCTAAGAGCTTGATATTGCCCCCTTAGGCGATCACCAGCCGCTATTTTTCGGAATCGCTTCAAGTCAACCACATACAGGGCAGAAATATGGTAGCGCCTGCCCATTAGATGACTACGCCAGTATCCCTGTTTCCAAAATCGAAAACCTTCCATTTCGGTTCGAGAATCACAGAAAGGAGTATACGCATAGGGAGCACCATTTAAATCCAACTCGTTGAGTTCTTTTAGGTCCCCACGAACAATCTACAAAATATAAAACCGACAATGTAAACTAGTTTGTTAATAAATTCGATGGGTATCTTACAGCATCAGCGTCGACGAATATAATTTTTCGAATATTCAAGGGGAATAGAACGTCGAGGAAAAGAATTTTATACCCCCAGATGGTCCTTTGCTTCTCCGTCTGCTGATGCAGCCACCGGGGCCATTTGTATTGGACTAGCTCGTATTGAAATCCGTATTCCTTAGCCATGTGAGGTAAGAAGTCTGTAAACTGCGGCGACAAGTAGTTCTTCAAGAACCAAAACTTCACGGGAGACTGTAAATAACGGTAAACTTACTCAACAAATTCATTATCAGTTACTGTTCACATTACCTTGGTGTGTTTCATCAAGGAAACCATCATTATGCGGAGAAGCCGTTCATATAAATGTCCCGAGGCGACAGAAAAAATGTTAATTGTTTCCGTATCCGTATCGGCCGAGCCTGAACTGAATGAACTTGTTATTGAGTTCCATATCCCTTTTGAATTTTCTTCATCATCGCCTAGCAAGTCTGCATTGGCTAAACCGGGTTTCTTTGTAACTCGCAATTTAATCACATGGGAGCGCAAAGAACTTATCATTACTCGCGTCGAGTTGTGTGCGTGTATGGTGTTGGTACCCTCAGCGCTTTATGGAAAAGTTTCCTTTTTTTAGCTATGTGAAAATTAAAAAAAAAGCTATACGTCTCTTACTTGGTGATATCGTAAATCTCTGAACTTTTTCCATTTCGTAGACGCAACTCCCAAATGCCTGGATTTGCTTTCAATTGGAAGTAGCCCAAATTAGCCATGACAATTGTATCAACCAAAGTGGGGTTATCTTTGGTACCCAGGGTGACCTGTAGCCCTCTTGGTGGCGCCCCGGTCATTGAGTCAAAGCAGTGACCTTCCAAAAGCAGATATTCCAACTCAAACTCGCTGTGAACGGGACCTCCAATTTCAATCAATTTAATGTTGTCGAGATCATAAACTGAGCGCACCACTTCCACAAGCCAATTCTCCGGAACCTACATAGCAGTTAATTGTCCAATTTTATATGTACTGATTTTGTGTCAAAGATTTTACCTGTAAATTCTGAGTCAATAATGGATTTGCAGGTAGTCCGTTAAATTTGGCAATTGGTCCTTCCGACTGCTTACCATTTGGTAGGAACTGGACTTCTGGCTCTACAACATATCGATAGAAACTGAAAGAGAAACGAGCTTATTAATTGTGGGATAGGAAAAGTGAAATATTGTACTCACTTTTTAACAGGCATGTCACTATGCTGCGAAACTGGAAGCATAAATACACGCATCTGACAGTTGATGGTATTACGTAAGAGAATCAATATCGGTGCTAGTTTTTGTGCACTTCTAGACGCAGGATCGACCACGGCAACAATATCAAAATGCAATTGATTCGATTCTTTTGGAGGTAATTTCACAACTGAGTGATCGTCTCTGATATCAGATGGCATATTAAACCTGGTTTTAGTTTCTCTTGGTAGAAGAGTTGACAGAATCTTCAACAAAGTGTCGCTGGACAATTCAAAATCTAATACAGAGGCAACTGATTGTTAGAGAATATAAAAAGTTATTCACCCTACTGACCTTCATCGCTATGACCGAGTAATGCCTTCCGTATTTTGTCTACGTACTGATGAGTGTTGCAACGATCTACTAATCCAAAGTCCTCGATATTAAATTGCTCCTCCTTGGATAATGGTCCGAACACTTTCCCATTGGCAACAACGAATCTGTCCGATTTTTTGGCACCCAGAGCTCTTTGGGTGTAAACTCGTAGCATTTTCATATGTAGTTCTGTTGAAGGCATAATTTCTTTTGTTGACTCCTAAAAACGGAGATTTAAAAGTTTGTTTTCATACGAACTGCTTTTTGATACCTTACCGGCAAATCATTAAAAGGTCCCTCAGGCGTCTTCAGCCATTTCAAAGCAAATTCCAGGCCACGGTGTCCTGGAACCGTTTGAGACAAAGCCCAAACAAGTCGATTTAAGTTGTCCTTGTTCGAAATGAGTCCGCTCTCGACATTCGGGATGAATGCAACTCTTGCGCTCGTTGTCGATTTCTACGAGGGACAAAGTATTAGATGACTGTCGCCAAACAAATTGCAAGACTATCAAACTACCGTATATTTCAAGGCACTAGCCAAGAGTTCCCTTCCTTTTGGATCATCTAAGTCGGCAAAAACCCACAAAGTCAAAAAGTGAATATCATTTTCGCCAATTTTTTCGGAAGAGTGTTTTCCCGTAAAGTATTTTAAATTGTCCATTAAAGTAGCAGTCATATCACGAACGGATAACTGCCCCAACGCTTTTACATTATTCAGATCCATATGTGCATTTCCTGTGAGGTCTATAAATTTGACATCATCACTGGAAAGAATCCGCTGATTGAGACGTGGCATAACGTGGGGCTGGTTCATCAAGTAATCCATCATGTTTTCAGAGTCAGTTAGATCACCACGGTATACACTTTTCTGAACCGTCGTTGTCTGTTGAATGATTTCAGTTAGTATTGCCTCTTCGAAATCATCGGAGTTTAGGAGAGTTTTCTGCATTGGAACACCGTTTAAGAGAGCTTGAGGAGTATCTTTGAAGCCAAGACGTTCGACGAATTCTTCAGACAGTTTACGCCCATAATCGTAGTCAGAGTCCTCGCTAAGGATTTCGTCGAGCTCCGAGGCAGACAATTTGTCAAATGTCTTTCTCAATTGCGCGCGGATATCTTTCTGTGTTACCTGTTGGGTCGACTTAACTGAAACGAATACCTAAGAAACGGTTGATATCATTCACCATAAATAAGTCAATCTTCACTTACTTACATCTGTCAAGAGGCTTAAAGCAGCACGAGGATCTTTCTTTTGTGAAACGTAGTTATAAGCGCAAAAGATAGCCAAGTAGTCTTCAGCGGAAGTTTTAGACTTTTGTCTGGCATCGAATACCAAGCCCAGGCGAATGGGTGCCAGATGGATTACGAAACTTTCGGCCAACTTGATTAGCGTTCGGCTATCCGGAGACAGGGGATCAATCACCAGAACCTAAAGTGCGACAAATTGAAGAATTCTATTTTAAACTAAACGCAGTTCTATTTTACCAAATTAAACACGTTCTTTCGAATATTTCTTAGCATTCCTGGAAATGTTGGTCGTAGTAAATCCATTACACTGGCTGGCCAACGACGATATTGTGCATCGTTTTCTATGTCATTCACCCAAATAATGGCTGTATCTCGAATATCAATGGCAAAGTCTTTCGTTGAGGAACTGGAGAGATCCAAAGTCAAAAGGGACGACGCTATTTTACCCTCAACATCTAAAATTGTTGCAAATTGTTGAGAAGAAATTTAAAATTTCATTCCACTAATACTCACTATTGTTATACAGATTCTCTAAGACTCTGACTTCGGCTCTAAATGTTTCAACAAGAGAGCTAAGATCCAAGGTATCAGCATCGAAAAACAGTCCGTTTATAAATAAAGCTCCGTCTGGTGGAGCAATGTTTAAAGTTCTGCCGAATGCCTCTGTGTTGTGTTTAACCTCTGTTCGCAAGCCTTCACTTACTTTTTGTGGCAAGAGAGATTTAGCCTGTAAGTTAATAATTTTAAAACGATACCCACTATAAAATCACAGTGTTTCTCACTTGTGTTGGAAAATTTTGTGCTGTGAATTGAAGGATTTGTAAGGCCTCCTCTCCTTGTATTTCAGCTACTCGCTGCGCTGCTTGCAAACCAAGATCTTGGAACTCCCATGCTTTTAACGGAGCGATTTCCTCACTTTTCTCAAGCAAGTTGTTTCTAAGACGATCCAAAGCATGTGCCATGTGTGGAAATTTGTCCCTAAATACCAACAAACGTTACAACGTTACAAGATTTATTAAGATATTGACATCTGCACTTACTTTAATGCGTTAAAATCGAACCCATCTACTTCCATTTCCACCGATTCATTGGACTTAGCTTCCTCGTCTGCTACCTTCTGTGAGTCATCTTGACTTTTGTACTCTGTTGATTTCAGATGTAACTCTACACCGTATCCAGAGAGACGAACTTTTTTCCCCGACGACTGGCGTAAGTAATGCCGGCAGATGTACTTAATATGGCCACTCATAGCCGATGTCTCTAAAAGTTTGTGAAAATCCCGAAATTCTTTTGAACCGATGTCGCTATAGAGAACAACAACTTTTCCAGTTGAATTTTCTGATCCCGGATAGATGTGATCGAAGCCATAGCTTAGATTTTCTTCGGTCCGAGATGAAGTCATTTTTAGTTTGCTTCGCATCTCCTCAAGGGTGCATGCAATTTCGTTATCTACCGTTACAAAATTGCTAGTTCCACAATCTCCGTTGGAGAGTACTTCTTTGGCTATTTGAAAATGCGCCTGGATTCTAGGCGTTAGGCTGTGCATTGACACTGCCAGCTTAAGTAAGGGAAGCTGGGAAACTCCAAGCAGGTTTTTTACCACATTCATAGATGTAATATACTGCTTGGATTCGGTGTCTAAGAGGTAATATGAAATATGTGTAGTTAGGGACCATTGGTCAGATTTCTTTAGTATTATTTACCAATATCAGAAAGTGGACTTTCCAGTCGAGTAACATCTTTAAGAAAATCCCAATAAAGTGTTGGATTCTCATCAGCAAGGTATTCGGCTATTTCGAGATACAAAGGCGTCTGTTCCCACTTTGCATTGATAAGAGTAGTAATAGGGTAGGTTTTAGATGTGGAATCTATTAAGGTTATCGACGAAACACACAGAACAACCCACAAAATGCAGGTAACAAGTTTTCTAAAGAAAGAAAAGCTCTAGTATGGTATTTGTCCTTGATTGTAATATGATTATAATTACCTTAAAGGATTCATTTTAATTTTATACAAGTAATGCTTACTAAAGACTATTAGTTAAAACATCGTTTTTACAAATAAATCACGAGCTACCGGTGCTTGGTGCCAATATTTAACCACGTATACCTTTACAAATTACCAATTTGCCAAAGTGACAAACTGACAAGCGTCGAAGTCAAAGATGAATGAGCGAACAAGGGCTGGGAACAAAACAAGTATAAACGCAGTAGTTTCTTTATAAAAACGTCAAATTATTTTTTTTCCGATGGAAATGGAGCGTACGACTGTTGAAATGATTGGCGAAAATCTCCTCATAACACTTAAACGTCTAGATTTAAGTATTATCAGTGAATAATCCAAAGATTTCCACAATTAAAAGAGATTTTCTTACCCGTCCTTAGTTACGTACAAAATATATAAGTTTGAATAGAAATAATCTCCATAAACGTTTGTGTAAAATCAAAATATACGAAGTTTGGTATAATACAGATCGCCGTGGAACTGGAATGCAATTTATACCCTTAAAATTATACCTAATTCAGGCAAATCAGCTGATACACGTGGTTGTCAAAGTTTGGTCTTACGAAATACGAATACGAAACTTTTGTAATTTTTATTTATTTGGCGTATTTTCTATTGGAAAATGGTTTGATTTTCTATTTAAAATAAAGTATAGCATTTGATCAATAAATCTCAATAAATTGCAGGCTAGTTCGGTCATTTTAGCTGGTCTGGGAGTGGCTGCCGTAGGGTTTGCTGGGAAGCACTTGATGCGCAAAATGCCTGCAATGAGCGTAAAGATTAACGAAGCCATGAAGAATCTTCCTAAATTCGATCCCGAGTCAATAGCAAATTCTAAATATTACAAGGGCGGCTTTGATCCCAAGATGAACAAAAGAGAAGCATCTCTTATTCTCGGCGTTAGTCCCACAGCTTCAAAGGGAAAGGTAAAGTCGGTAATCAGTCTATTGCGCATAAATTTCTAAAGTTTACATTTCAGGTAAAAGACGCACATAAGAAAATTATGCTGTTGAATCATCCCGACCGTGGAGGTTCTCCTTACCTCGCTGCAAAAATAAATGAAGCTAAGGACTTGTTAGATAATAGTAAATGAGACTAGGAGGTCCCGTTCTAGTGCGTGAATTAGTTTTAGTATCTATGTAAATTTAGAAGACGATTTCAATAAAATTTATGTGTTAGAAAAATATCCCATTTACTGTGCTTACATCTAAATCTACGACTACAAGTTGGTTCACTTGTCCAGTTCCACGGCATTCCCGTTTAGCTTTGGCATTCGAAGATTATTTTTATATTATTTTGATTACACGTCAACACATTATCTTCTCTTCAACTTCAATAGCACATTGGTATGCTAGCAAACAAAATTATTTGTATGTTAAGAATCTAGGTAAGAAATTAAATTTTGTTTTAACAATAGATTTCTATAGTATTTCATTTCAAGATAAAGAAAATGTTTTAAATGGTTGATAAGTACATAATTATTTTCATATAATTTGCAGATAACAATGCGGCAATTAAAAGGAAAAGTTAAGGAAACTCGCAAACAAAAGAAGGAGCGTAAATTAGAGAACGCCGAAATTCAGAAGAAAATTACCACATTTGTGCTGCCCATTCTAGGTGGCATCGTGGCTTTAATTGGCCTGTATGTGTACTTTAAAACCCGTCCAGTAGTGGAGTCCTAGTGAATGTTAAACAACGTACTACATAGTATTCAGTTAATTTTTACCTTTCCTATGTGCAAATAAATTGCAACGTTCTTTACTGTTTCCTGTGCTGTGCAAAAATTAGGGTTAATTGCAATAAAACTACAATGATTATCTGTAAAATGTTTTTTATTTCGATTTATTGGTTATATAGCTGTTCCAGCAGCTTTATTCGCATTCGTCAAATCGTCAGTTGTTCTCATCTCAGAAGAATTTGGCCACGTATAAGTTACTACGCATCAAGGCTAAATTCGCCAACATTAGCCTAATACGCGCTCATGGCCCACGGAGGAGAAAGACGACGACACCAAAGAGAGGTTCTGCGAGCTCTTAGACAAGACATACGAGCAGTGCCTGTCAACTGCGCCAACTACAGAGATATTATTATTTTAACATCGCCTACAAGATCTTATCTGCCATGCTGTGCGAACGCCTGAAGCCTTTCAACAACCTGATTGGTCCCTCTCATTGTGGCTTCAGGCCAGGAAAGTCTACCATCGACCAAATATACACACTGCGGCAGATCTTGGGGAAAACCCAGGAAGTCCAAATCGATACCCACCACCACCACCACCACCAGAGCAATATCTAGTTTTGGCATTCCTGCCAAACTCGTCCGTTTGTGCAGGATGACAATGGAAAATGCACGCTGCTCCATCAAGGTCGGTAAAGAGCTCCCCGAGACCTTCGATGTCAAAAAAGGATTTAGACAAGGCGATATGCGCTATCATGTGACTTCTTCAACAGCGTTTTTGAAAGAATGGTACAAAACTGAAACGTTAACACCAGAGGCACTATCTTTCGAAAGTCCGACCATCTACTCCCCTACGCCGACGACATCGACATAATCGGGAAAACGCAGCGTGATGTCACTGAGCATTGAGACGGAGGCGGCGAAAATGGGTTTGGCGGTCAATGAGGGCAGGATAAAGTATATGCTGTCATCAAGAAAGGACATAGACAGATATAACTTTGAAGTGGTAAAGGACTTTGTCTACCTGCCTACCGCTATGAACTCAGACAATGACACTAGTGCTGAGATTAAACGAAGAATAACTCTTGCCAATCGCTGTTTCTTCGGGCTAAGAAAGCAAATGAGTAGCAAAGTCCTCTCTGTAACAACTAAGGTGGCCCTTTGTAAGACCTTAATCATCCCAGTCCTACTTTATGGTGCAGAGGCATGGACTCTATCAAAAGCGGATAAAGTTACTCTTGGTTGCTTCGAGAGGAAAATTCTTCGAGTAATTTTCGGTCCCGTCTGCATAGACGGTGAATGGAGGAGGAGATACAACGACGAACTGTACAGCGACATCGACTTAGCCAGAAGAATGAACGCCCAACGACTGCGGTGGCTGGGTCATGTAAGCGAATGGACGTGAATGGTCTTTCTTCAATTAATGTCGTTCTGATTGAGGCAATCTTTCAATTTACTCAACGATTTTAGATGCCCGCAATAAGTTGCATTCAATTTGGCTTTCTAAAATCGTGTTTTTGTAAAAAAACATTTGCTTATCCACGCCGTAGTTTAAAAAACATTTTCGTTTGCAAATGATTCCTTTATTTCCAAAAGACTTCGTGGCGGTATTGGTTTGCGTCACTTTTCGCAAACTGCTAGTAACTGTATTTCAGTTATAAAATTTAAGTGATGTTTAAAACTATACCAATACAATAGAGCCAAAAACCTATTTTACTATGGTTATATTTATTTATTACGTGATCTTCTATGTGAATTATCTAAGCTTTTCTAAAGAAAAAGGTTGAGCGGGACATAAATCCCAAAAAAATAAGTCCCAAACCGAAAATGGGAAATACATAAGTCCCAAAAGTAAAATTTGGGACTTATGTCCCTGCGCCGAAATTGACAAAATTTTTAGGGCCAACCTCAAAAATCCTTAAGGATGTTAATTACATCTGTCTGTGTAGAGGCCGAATCGCCACATCCCTGAACATAAATGAAATTCTACAGAATAACGAAAACATTGCTAAGCCCCAATGATGTTAGTTCGACAGTATACTTTCAAATGGTTCATTATGGACATAATTTAATAAAACTCATACTTTATGTTAATATACTTAAATCACATCCTTCATTTATTATTATTAATAACATATTCACTGATTTTCAGAAATCTATTACAATGTAGTTTTCATTTTTTTTTTCTTAGTTGTAAATAATAATTTAGCATTTTCGCGCACAAAATGTGTATAAAACAAAATAAAAACAATATTTTTTCTATTATTTTTGCAAGTTTAGCTTTAAAATATAATTTATGTATAGCTATATCAATTTGTTAATTAATAGGTACCTAATTATAAAAACAGAATTCGCTAAAAAAACTTGATAATTTTTTTTGTATTGCATTATAAATTGAAAAAAAAAAAGTTGTTCTCATAACTAGTTGTAACGCTATTAATTAAACTAGTTTGGTTAATAATTAATTAAAAATAATTTTAATAATAATTACATAATTTATTATTATTCTTAAGCAGCTGCAGGCAAATCTATATATAATATTAAATTATTAATATATATACATACCTATATATACGTACATATATATGCAAATATGTATATTTATAAATTTTTATTTTTTTTTTTAATTTCTAAACTAAGTATTTAAAGCATTTATGCATCCAATTTAAAAGTTTATAATAATAAAATATAAAGAGACGAGATGAAAACACCTACATATAAACAAAATTATAAACAAATTATAGTTCAGTCAAAATATAAATACCAAAGCAAATATTAAATAAATTGCAATCATGTTCAGTACAATAATGTTTTTTTGTTTTAATTCTACCTACTGATTTTATCAATTTTCAACGGGTTTCTTTTCTAATGACTGTTATGCTTACAGGTCTTCTCTACTATTCTAAGCAAATGTGGCTGCATTTGTTCGTACTGTCAGTAAAAATAAATTTACCAAACGCGCATTTCGACAAAAGAAATATTGTAAACACATTTAATATGTTTTGTGCAGAAATAAGCTCTATTAAGCTGTGTTAGACTGAAGGTCTTCGTTTGCTTTAACATGAACATGAACGTTTCCTTTCTTAAGATTTATTGTACAGAGAAACGTATACGTACATATATGAATTTTTAATTTTATTTTTGTAGGTATAATATTGTAAAAAAGTATTGAAAAATTGTGCTGCAATTTGCCATTTTCCTGAAACCATACAACCACTCCTTATATTCCTCTGGTATATATATCCAAAATATACTATATTAATATTTGACACTTTACAAAAAAACAAATATAAACGTTCTCATTCACATTATTTCGCATACACGCTCACGCATAACCTAGATTTATCCTTATTACTCCTTGAATTACGTATATCTGTTAGTTATTTCCTTTATAAAATCATATAAATGCGTCCTACATCCTAATTTTCAGTTTTAATAAATATTTTTTGTCTAGGTTCTGACAGTTATTCGAATTCGAACAGACTCTGAACACGCAGAGATACATACTTGCATTGTTGAAATGATACAAAGTATATAATTCGAATCTAGCGTAAACCCTTTCATAGCAATATTTTTGTTCATCACTTCAAGAAACATATAAAATACGACTTTCTGAAGACTTTAAAATCACAGCAAAGCTAGGTTGTGTTTGCTTTGAATAAACCAAATCACAACAAAAAGTGTGGGTAGGTAAGTATATACCGACCACGATAGAGATAATATATTTTTCAGTCGAGTGGCACTACTGCTCTTTGGTTTATCCGTCTGCAGATGGTTGTCATCTGTTTCATCTTCTTCTTCGTGACTATTTCTACTGGCATCACCGTTGACGGCACCTCCATTGTGACTAGGACCTGACGTGTGGTCAACAAGACCGCCATCACTGCTATCGTCATCTTCATCGTCACTATTGTCAATTTTATTAACTCGCACTGACGGATGCTCAGTATTACCACTGGTTGTGGATGGCTTACGGAATGGCGGATATGACCCTGGACCTAAGCCTGAGCCCTCGTCATCGTCTTCGTCATCAATGCCACCACCAGATCCTGAACCGCTGCCATAGTAGGGCTCTTCTGTAATAAATAAGTAAATCATTTTGTAGGTGAAAATTTGCTAAATGGAAATCAATAAGATACAACAAAATCGGTATTTAGACAAATGCAACAAGTTTAGTCTTACCTTGATCAGACCAATCGACATCTTGACCATTATAAGCATTTCTTAAATGACTAATAGCGGTCTTTAAGTAATAGAGTTGAGCCGCTACAGCAGACTGCTGTTTGGGCGATGTCGGATTACCAGGAAATTCAGGATTAGATGACCCATGTTCTGCCGTCACTGAGTGCATATACCTTTTTAAAAAAAAGTCAAAATGAGTAAGCAAGGAAGAAGGAACAGGAGAAAGCATACCTATCTACCGTGTGACCATTCCAGCACATGTTGTCTGCATCTGACGAGGCGGTTATATCTGCACTGTTACATATTTGATGCGGTAAATTCGACCAGAATTTCTTCGAGTCCTTAACCTTTTGTCTGATTTCTTTAATAAGCTTGTCCAAGTCTGGCTCCCGAGAAACATAGTCATTGTCTTCATTCTTTCTATTCCGTTGTTTTTTCTTGTTCTTTCGTCCACTGCCACCACCACCATTACCGCTATTTTTCTGTGGCTGACTATTTTGTTCTTGATCGGAGGCAGCGATGTCTTCGGAGTCGGACTCAACTGCACGTTTACTGATACGGCTGTCTTTTAAAACAATTTCATTATCGAGTGCAGCATCGATATCGAGAATATCACTGTCAGTGTTTTCATTCGTCGTCATCTTACTATTTGGTTCTAAGAACTTTGGACTTATTGTACGTTTCCTTCGTCCCAGAGAGGGGCGACCACAGCCTTGGAATACCTGATTTGATATATCTTGCCCTGCTTCCTGTAAATGTTTAACAAACGTTCACATTATAAATCACATCAGTTATATATTTTTTTTTAATATTAACAAATCAATCCCAAATTCTGTAATCAACGTTGAACATCATAATCATATCTGTAGGATTGGGACATGACGACAGACAATAAACAACAAGACGGGAACGGTACAACAACCAAGAATACAGGAACGGTAAACTAACAGACGACAAACAACAAGACGAGTACGGTACAAATAGCAGACAACAACCACCAAGACGAGTACGGTAAAATATAAGACGACAAACAACAATGTAGGTACATGCACTAACGTGTATAAACAAAGCTGACCAGATCGACGAGACGCATATCGGACGAAGAAAACACCAACGGTACGCAACGAAGTACGACACACGAAGCCACAGACGAATACCGACAGATGGACGTAAAACGAACAAAAACTACCCAGAACATACACACACAGAATTGACTGACGATGACGACGAGTAGTAGACAGTAGAGGTAGAGTACGAGTTCAGTTGAACATTGAGAGCCGTTTAGTGAGGTCTTCTTTAAAGGATCAAAATAAAAATGTGAAATTAGTTGTAAGAATAATACAAAAATAAAGTTATAACGTGATCATATTGTGCGTTAATGTGTTTTCCTACAATTTTTGGGGGCTCAGCCGAAATAAATAGACGGAGATATTCTCGTGTTCAATTCAAGCGAAAAAAACTCTCAGCCGAAATAAACAGACGGAGATATTATTCTTGTGTTCAATTTAAATCGAAAAAAACCCTCAAGTGTTGATCACTAAATTAAAGAAAATTGCGTGACAAACAAACAAAGGTGCAGTGGAGTTAAAAGAATAATAACTAAAAGTGGAAAAAAAAAAAAAAAAAAACATTGAAAGAGCAACAACGTGAAGGCGATCACATAAATAAAAAGTGCACAGACAAGAAAGAAAAACAAATCATCGGCAACGGCATCATCAAATCCGTTTGCAGTAAGAGTGTGTGTGTGTGCAAAAAAAAAAGTGGAAATAATTGTGTCGCCGTTGTTTGCTCCAACGTGAATGCGGCTGAGAAAAGAGAAAGAGGAAGACGAAGACGAAGACGAAGACGAAAGAAGGAAGAATTTGCAGCTGGTTGCCGAAATATAGTTGTAATTATTATTAAATTCATTAAAGTAGAAAATATTATTATTATTACTATACTATTAGTACAGAAATTTTAGTATTTTAAGTAGAATGGATGCAAATCGCATCATGGGGATGACGGTAGAGGAGTTGAAAAATCAGCTTAGGGAAGCAGGGTTGACTTTGACGGGTAACAAACACGAATTACAACAGAGACTGATACTTTTCTATGATGACGAGGGTGACAGTAGTTCCATACATACAATTCGCGAGGCAGAAATTGAACCATCAGGCAGTGGCGGGGGTGCGCAACGGCAGGAGAGAGCGAATCCGATTTCTAGAGGAACGAACAATGAGCCACCAAGCACATTCCAGTTCAAAGATATTGAGGAGAGTATATCGCCGTTTTCGGGGGAGGCATCGCAAAATGTTAATGCCTGGATTGAAGAATTCGAAGGTATCTGTTCGATCTTGCGGTTCAATGATTTGCAGAGGTTTGTTTATGGTCGAAGGATGGTAACTGGGGCTGCGAGATTATTCGTACAGGGAGAGACAGGCATATCATGTTGGGCAACTTTGAAGGAAGCGTTGAGGGATGAATTTACCATCGAAATAAATTCGGCAGAAGTTCATCGACAGCTGAGAAGTCGACGAAAGCAGCCAGGTGAGACAACGCGCGAGTACCTATATAAAATGATCCAGATTGCCAAACCGATCGAAATAGATGAGTCTTCTCTAATAGAATATGTCGTAGCCGGCCTGAAGGATGACAGGGTAAACAAAATAGTACTCTACGAAGCGTCGACTATTGAAGAATTGAAAGGGAAAATCAAAATTTATGAGCGTGTAAAGCAGCAATCGGTAGATAGCTCTCCAAAGTATCTATCGACAGCGTCATCGACTAAACAGGAATCAGCCGTAGTAAAAAAGGAAGGGTTGAAAAAATGTTTTAAGTGTGGGGATCCCAATCATTTCTCCAGGTCGTGCCCGAAGGGGTATAAATGTTTTAGATGTGGAGAGTTAGGTCATCGGTCATTTGAGTGTAAGAAGCAACCAGAAGATGAGACAAAGACGAAAGCGCATTTTGGCAGTAAGAGTGCTCACCTCATGAAAGACGTTACGGTGAGCGGAATTGAGATGACGGCATTGGTTGACACAGGATGCGATTTGTCCTTATTACGTTATGAGATGTTGTTAAGGTTTCCAGACGTTGAATTAGTTCAACAGCCAACGGTTCTAACAGGGTTGGGGAATAAGGAGGTGAGAACGCTTGGGTACTTTGACACATCAATAATAATAGATGACAACCAATTTCCAGCTAGGCTGCATGTTGTGCGCGAACGCGACATGTTATTCTCTATGGTAGTTGGGGTAGATGTGATAAATCAGGCATCGGTCACCATCAAGGACAACGAAGTCCAGTTTAGACGGCAAGAAGTGGGGGAAAAAGCAGAAACATCAATTAAGACGGATGTTTGTAGGGTGACATTAGACGAAGATGGAACTCGTAGGGACGATCCGGAACAAGGAGACGAAGTGGTGGAAGTCGAGGAGAAGGCTGTATCAAGGATTGATAGAAGGCGGCGGGAAGACGTCCCAACGCGAGGGTCGGTCCGAAGATTGACAGCAAGGCCGAGTATAGATTCGGTAGAAGAGCTACATAGTGAATTTGGGGCTATGTGTGCTATGGCAGTGGATGAAGATGCGTCCATGCCTGCAGTCGATTTACACCATTTACCGGAAAGTCATAGGAAGCGGATTTTAATGATGATTGAGAGGTATAATCCGAGTGCAGACGAACCATCACCGATCACCATGAAGATTATTTTGAAAGACGAGACACCACTTTTTGAGAGGGCGAGAAGAACATCACCACAGGAGAAAGACGAAATAGAGAGGCAGGTTGCCGAGTGGTTAAAGAAGGGCATAATTCAGGAAAGCAAGTCTGAATTTGCATCTCCGGTTGTGTTAGTCGCCAAAAAGAATGGCGAGAAGAGGATGTGTTGCGATTTTCGTCGTATCAATGCGAGAATGGTAAAGGATCATTTTCCTATGCCTGTTATGGACGACGTAATCGAACAATTGCAGAAGGGATTGGTTTTCACGACGCTTGATCTGGTGAACGGATTTTTTCATGTTCCGGTCGACCCGGAATCAAGAAAATACACTTCGTTCATAGTTCATAACGGCCAATTCGAGTTTACGAAGGTTCCGTTTGGGATATGCAATTCTCCAGCGGTATTTACAAGATTCATTATGACAATTCTGAGGCCATTGATCAATGAAGGCGTGGTTCAGGTGTATATGGACGACGTGATAATACCGGCAAGGGATGAAGAGGAGGCAATGTCGCGGTTGGAACGAGTGCTAGAAGTGGCCAGTAAAAATGGACTGGAGATGAATTGGCAAAAGTGTCAATTTTTGAAGCGTCAAATCAGTTTCTTAGGATACGTGATAGAGAGCGGAACGATTCGACCATCTGTGGAAAAGACGAATGCTGTAAGAAACTACCCGTTGCCGAGGGATAAGAAATCGCTTCAACGATTCTTAGGCCTAACGTCGTATTTTCGAAGATTTATCGAGGGCTATGCCAGATGGGCGAAACCCCTCAGCGATTTACTGCGAAAGAACGTGACATTCGCGATGGGAGAAGAGCAACAACAGGCTTTCAACTGGTTAAAGAGCGAGCTAATTAAGTCACCAGTCCTCAAACTGTTTGACCCAAATGCTGTTACGGAGATCCATACAGATGCGAGCAAATATGGATACGGAGCTGTGCTGTTGCAGAAAGACAACGACGATCAACAATTTCACCCAGTACAATTTATGAGTCGCAAGACAAGTCCGCAGGAAGAAAAGTACCATTCTTATGAATTGGAAGTGCTGGCAATTGTTGGAGCATTGAAAAAATGGAGAGTATATTGCATGGGACAACATGTGAAGATTGTCACAGATTGCAATGCTTTTGCAATGACAATGAATAAGAAGGAGGTACCATTGAGAGTAACGAGATGGGCAATGTTCCTGCAAGATTTCGATTATGAAGTGGTGCATCGGAGCGGCGCAAAGATGAGACATGTCGACGCACTGAGTCGAGTGGGTATGCTCATCATTGGTACATTGACTTACAGGATAAAGGAAGCACAGTCGCAGGATGAATACTTGAGAGTCATAGCCGAGGTGTTGAAGCAAAATCAGTATGAAGACTACTTCATGAAGAATGGCATCGTGTGCAAGGATTCTGCTTTGGAGCTGGTCGTTATACCATCCTCCATGGAAGATGAAATCATTCGGATGGTCCATAAAGAAGGTCACTTCGCCGCTAAGAAGACTCAAGAGATGTTGGAAAGGACGTACTACATTCGCGACGCTAAGACGAAAATCGCTAGGATTATCAAGAATTGTGTCGAATGCATACTAGCTGAACGGAAGGGTGGTAAGCCAGAAGGATGGTTAACTCCAATAGATAAAGGATGTTATCCATTGGAAACTTATCATATCGACCACATCGGGCCAATGGAAGATACGAAGAAGAAGTACAACCACATTCTAGTAGTTGTGGACGCCTTTTCTAAGTTCGTGTGGCTGTACCCCACCAAGAGTACCACCACAGAAGAAGTTTTGGAGAGACTTAGGAAACAAGCTGCCGTATTCGGGAACCCAAAGAGGATCATTTCGGATCGAGGGACAGCATTCACTTCAAATGCGTTCGAAGAATATTGCAAAGAACAAGCGATAGTCCATTTAACGATTACGACGGGAGTACCGAGAGGGAATGGTCAGGTGGAGCGGGTCAATCGGATCTTGGTACCGCTTTTGACGAAGATGACGATGGAAGATCCTGGATTATGGTATAAGAATGTGGATAGGGCGCAGCAGATTATAAACAATACGCCGCCAAGAAGCACTAAAGTGGCACCATTCAAAATCCTAACTGGACTGGACATGAGACTAAGCGAGTTGCCGGACATCCAAGAGATACTCCGCGAAGAGATCTACGAGGAATTACAAGCAGAAAGAAATGAGTTAAGAAATGAGGCCAAGACGAATATTGAAGATATCCAACAGGAAAATTATCGGTATAACCTAAGAAGACGAAAGGAAGCGGTGAAATACAGCGTGAAAGATTTGGTTGCCGTAAGAAGAACCCAGTTCGGACCAGGACTGAAGCTCAAACCGAAATACTTGGGACCGTACCGAGTAACCCGAATGTGCAAGCATGACCGCTATGAAGTAGAAAAGGTTGGAGATCATGCCGGGCCGGGGCGTACAACCGCTGCTGACGATGGTATGAAACCATGGGTGACGTCATTCGGGGCGAATGACAGATCAGGATGGCCGAATGTAGGATTGGGACATGACGACAGACAATAAACAACAAGACGGGAACGGTACAACAACCAAGAATACAGGAACGGTAAACTAACAGACGACAAACAACAAGACGAGTACGGTACAAATAGCAGACAACAACCACCAAGACGAGTACGGTAAAATATAAGACGACAAACAACAATGTAGGTACATGCACTAACGTGTATAAACAAAGCTGACCAGATCGACGAGACGCATATCGGACGAAGAAAACACCAACGGTACGCAACGAAGTACGACACACGAAGCCACAGACGAATACCGACAGATGGACGTAAAACGAACAAAAACTACCCAGAACATACACACACAGAATTGACTGACGACGAGTAGTAGACAGTAGAGGTAGAGTACGAGTTCAGTTGAACATTGAGAGCCGTTTAGTGAGGTCTTCTTTAAAGGATCAAAATAAAAATGTGAAATTAGTTGTAAGAATAATACAAAAATAAAGTTATAACGTGATCATATTGTGCGTTAATGTGTTTTCCTACATATCTTATCGTACATATTTTCCTACTTAGTTTGTGGGCCAAATGATGAAATGATAACGTACAAAAGAACACTGCAATTGATTTGAGAGTGTGTTTTTGTGGACAATCGATAACCTATGCTATGCGCCAGGTTTTTTTTCGTAAGCACGGTGTTGAGTTATGACGTGAAAGATAATAACCACTTGAGATATGTGATGTTTTGACCAGCGGTTATTTACTTAAGAACAGTTCTACAAGCTATAGTGACATGGTCGTGCCATAGTTGGGGAGTTGACAAGTATATATAGACTAGAAATATTGATTGCATTTGAAGTTGATAAGATATTAAGTTAATTTCAATGAATTCAAAGAAGGTAAAAACAAACCAGTTTAGGAATTTAACACTTCAAAAGTGATACAATGATATCTATTAGTTCGGTAAAAGCATATTTATTTAAGCAACGACTTACACTGCTCAATTAGGGTTTCAGATCACAGATTCACAGCAATCTCTTTCAAGGAGAGGTTTAGGGAACCGACGAAACAGCGCAAATGAGGAAGAAAGGTATTTTTTGCTACTGGAATTAAATCAAAATGCTTGGCCCGTAGCATCATATTAGCCACAGTCTGCAGACACTTAAGTTGTTCTAGCAACCACTCTGTAACCAGAGAAGAAGAGTTAAGAAAAAGATTCGAAATAATACACCAGGTGGAGAACATTAACAACTTATCACGAATATGACAAAAGCTGGACCAACAAACACCCACAGCTTGACAAAACATTGCGTAGGTCGGTAGGTGCTATGACGGGTCGTATTTAAGGACGACGACTTATGAATAGTTCCAGAGGATCCCCATGTTCTCTGGCCTGCCCAATTCTCTGTCACTTATGAAACAGAACACTTGCAAAAGTTTTCGATATTACACTGTCCAATCTGTACATGTGATACGAGGCTATAGCTAACACCGGCTAATCCCAATTTAATCGTATCACAATGGGAGGATCTATGCGTAGTATTGTAGTGTCGGCTCTCCTATAATAATTGGCAAAAGCATAGAGGCCGAAATAAGCAAGCATCACTTACTTAATCATAGTGAAGCTTTGCGTATATATACAAATATCTAGGTAATATCTACACCTAACCCCTGTAGTATACAAAACCGCAGTGTGACCAAATGTATAGTATGTATATGGGTTTCAGTTAAAATGAATGCTTACCTGGAAGTTCATGATTGCCTCGGAGATTTTTATGTTTATTGGCTCCACAACCATGACAATATTAAAGGAGCCCAACAGTCGTTCGGATACCTTCTCCATGGACGAGACAAAATTATCCCATTCCATATCTAACTCATGGTAGTAGTGTAGACAGCCCTTGATCACATTTACACAATAGTTTGTGCAAGGTTTCTCTACATAGCCCTTGCAAGCACCACAATGTTGCATCTTTGTAAGTGCTGCAGTACAGTCAGCATTTAAACGGATCTACGGAAACAAATAATTATACGAATTTTTTATATTTATTTTTTTGTATAAAAACTATTTCTAACTTACGTTATTAATTTTCTTCGTAACATCAGCAGCTGTCATTAGTGCTTGTGCATATGTACGTGTTGCAACAAACGATCTCTTTATTTGGACGGATAGTTTATCGGGTACATCACCGAATGGTTTCAGTTCCTTCATGTGCTCGCTAACACAACCTAAATACCTAAAAAGAGGAATCATAATGTAATGTTACTTGGTTGCTTACTCTGATTGCTATTTAGGTATTTAATATTTTTAAGGGCAATAACAAAATTTCTGAAACGCTTTCCCCTATTCAGTTTTGGATAACATTTAAATGTCAAACTCCGCCTTGGCTAACTAATTAACTTCTCAAGTTAAATGCTCGCTGTTAAACCTTAAAGTAAAATGCACGAACGCAATCCTTAACAATAGACTTTATGCATAAATCCCATACATATACGTTATCCAAGTTGCACATATAGTTTAGCTGGTGTTGCATGAATACTTTTAATTGCACTTATACGTCTGCCATGCACTCCGGGTGTCAGCTTTCTCTGCCCTGCATTTATTTTGCAAAATACATAAGCACTTGTGCTAAGTCTTCTTTTAATTTCCAACAGCAGCAAACCAATTGACATAAAAGAGGCAAAGTATAATTATTGCACTTCAAGGTGCGAAAGACGCTTTACAGTGTTAACTATATTAGAAACTCCACTCCGATATCCAATATTGCACCACGGAAGACGTTGTCTTGGTGGTTTACATCCACCTCTGACGTGCTTATGTGTGACCGCATAAAGTTAAGAGCGATATAAATATCTGTCTGCAGAAATTTTTAGACAAGTTTCTCGACGTGTTGTTTGTCATTGGTATCAACCGCTTCCTATTTAAAAAAGTGAAATAAGTGAGCAAACCGCAGTAAGTTGCTGCAACAGGTTCGTCGGCTTCTAACAATACTTAACTTCTTCAAATACGTATAGATACGGATGTTGTTCTTTGTTCTACTTTATATCTTTTGTATTATGATTATAAATCTTTTGATCTTTTCCGCGTAAGAGACAACAAAAGTCGAACTCTTTTCTGTAGACTTATTTCGAATAGTGTATGACGAAGAATACAAATATGTATTTTTGTGCTTTCATGGTAAACCTTAAATCAACTTACTTATTATCAAATGCATATTGTGCGTTTAAGACGGTGAACATCTTTTGATAAAGGGTGTTGAAGAAACTATCCATCGCTTCACCAAGGTCCACCTTTCCGCGGGAATAATACTTTTCGAGTTCGGTGAATAAGTCTGAAAACACGTATGCATTTTGTTCATATATGACACCGTATGTTCTCTTAAACATCGAATGAAATCCCTTTTTAGATTCTGCAAGTAGCTGATTGAAGACGTCTGCAAATAGAAAGTACGAAAATTGGTTTAATTTTTTATGAATAAAAGTTAAGGAGATATTTAGTTAAGGAACGGGCTAACTGGAGAGGTTTGTTAGTTGAAGCTTCGGTTCACCGAACTGTAAGCCGCGCCTAAGTAAGTAAGTACCTATATATGATTTTTGAAATCACTAGCGCGTCTTCTATTTGGGAGTATTTAAAACTATTTAAAACTTTTCTATTTCAGTGTAAATTCGCCTTAATTAACTTTACATGATTGTCTAAGTGTAATATAAAATGTACATTTTCCCGAATTATAAAAAGTATCGAATCTGCAGGCACAAATAAGTCAAAACCGTGACAAAGCACAATGAATATAGGTACATATGTTCCCACTATGACTATACAGTATTCCTACTGAACTTGAACAATTTATTTAAATCAACTCCTTATCCATTTGTCTTAATAACTGTGACAAAATCAACGAGAGATATTCATATTCATATGCCATGCTTTTAAAGAGAATAAGTACATCCTTTTTAAGTGGGCGAAGAAAAACTCACAGCACAATTACTAAAACAATAAAGACTTATTTACAAATTGTTAATGATTCACTCACCATTAAATTTATGTGCTTTGCTTCCCAACACTGATGATAGTCTGTTTATTTCTTCTCTGGAATTTTTCTCCAGATGTAGTCTCGAAGACATGGCCATTTTTGTTTCCATACTGTACGTACAACACGTTCCAACTGATGGTGATTCACAGTATCTAAGAACCATTTCTGAAAATACAAAAACAACCAGGTTAATGAGATTAATACAAGTCCAATCCTACTGCTGAATTTTGTATAAAAAAAATTTAAAATTAGCTCTGGTGCCTATTAAAAATCAAATTGGCTTGCATACAAAAATCGAATAAACAATTCCTTTAAAAAAGATATATTTATGTAGTTAAGGTACTTTGGCTCTTGCATCATGTTTCAATGTTCCGTAATAATAAAAACTATAGGCGCATAACAATATATACATACGTACCTACATTTCATACTTGCAGCATCTGAATATACCTGGATCTCTAAAAAAAAAATCTATGATGTTTTAACCTAAACATACAGACGGAATAATCATGTGTGAAGTAATTTTATTTACAAAAATAATTATTCAAACATTAAGGAAGCAATGAACGGTACTATGTACATACATTGTGTACGTGCATTCATCTTTCACCTGTAGACTAATTTTAGAACAGATTATGTACATAATGTATATACTATCAAAATATACAAATCATGTTAAGTTTTAATCGTTTTATTAATGAAAGAAATGAATTCTATGGTTGTGGGTTTTGATTTATTTTCTTAAATCAATTCTGAGCTGTATAAACATCACGCTGGTTTAGCGGTATCATATTCAGATATTTTGCGTACATATATAAGACGTTATAACGTTATATTAAAAGATATAGATGGTATAAATGCACTAAAAAAATCAAAAGTAAAAAAGAATTAGGTCAATTAATTTTTGTACACAATAACCTGCTCCGGTTTAGGTACTGGTCCGTGGTCGGCTCGTGTAAATGCTCTTAACTGGTTAACCAGTCGCCGCGTATGAGTGAAATGGGCCCTAGGCAATACATTCCCTAAGATATGAAAACATTAATTTCCTTCAAAGAACAAGGAACTGCTCACAAATGATATTGTACACAATCGTTTTTGTAGCTGGAATACATACCTAAAAAATTATACCTACCATTCGAAAGGGTTATAAAGGGTTTTTTTTTAGAGATTTAGTTTTTAAACTGGCAACACTGTTCCTACAGATTGTCAATTTGACAGCTGAAAGTTGATTTGTGGTTAGTATACGTTTTGCCATTTTACGATGAAAAGCAGAATAGACGCCAGAACAACGCATGCAAGTTGTGCAAAATTGTTTTGAAAACAAATTCAGTGCGCCAAACTTACGCTACGTCGGTCCGGTCGATGACCATTTTACGGTCGACATAATCGTCCATTTATGAGCAAGTTATTCGGAAGACGATGAATCAGAACGAATGAATTTGACGCCCTTACATCCATTAAAACTCACCGTTTGGTGTGCTTTATGGGCTGGTGGAATCATCGGCTCATATTTCTTTAAGGACGATGCCGGTGCCAGCCAGAATTTTACTATCAATGCAGAGCGCTATAGAAACATGATTTCTGACTTCTTCGTTACTCAGTTGAATGGCATTGACGTGACAGAGCTTTGGTTTCAAGAGCGCATAATTTCGGTTAATGGACCTGGTGAACTGACCACCACGATCCTGTGATCTCATACCTTTAGATTACTTTCTTTGGGAGTAGGTATGTGAATTCACTGGTCTATGCCGATAAACCAGAAACGTTGGACGATTTGGAAGTCAACATTCGCCGTGTTATTACTGATATACGGCCCCAGTTGCTCGATAAAGGTGTCGAAAATTGGACTTCACAATTGCGCTTTATTCAAACTAGCCGTGGCACGCATATACCCGAAATCATTCAACCGTAATGACATAAAATTATCTATTAAATGAAGCTAATATCATGGCTTCAAGTGTTTTATTTCATATTGAATTTGTATATGTAAAAAAAACACCCTTTACATAGTATATGTACCAGTACCTATAGTGACCATACAATTATTATTAAAAGCCGAAATAGTGTCCATAATGTACTACTACTTGTACAAACTTAATAAGCTAATATAACAAGGCCCAAATATAGCTTCTCCTATAAGTTTATTAGGTGTAATAAGACAACATGATCACAGTTTAAAATGAGAAATTTCCAATGTTTATACAGAAACTTTTGGACGGATGCTGCGATCAGCCGCACACTGTTTAGATTAAGAAATTCCAGAGTACCTCAGGAGAAAATTGTACTTGTACTTTTTACGTAATTAAAAAACATCGACAGTCAGAATCACTGCAGCAGCAACAGAACACAGCGCACACCCATTCTACTGACAAACAAATCTTGTGAACTTCTTGAGCTCGCTCTGCAAACGCACACTCGTGACTCGACGTCGCGTCGGGGGTTAATGAATGCAAACAATCGCCTCTGTTTAAAGAGAGCAACAGCAAAGCAAAAAAAAAAAATATATACATTATATGTACTAAGTTATATAGAAAAAAAGAAGCCACATCCCACAGGCAAACATGCTGAAATGATTGAAATGATGAGGGTGATGAGGGTGATGATGGCGACGAGGAGCAGAGAGGATAGAAAACCTGAAGCGCAAACATTTCTTTTCTTCAGCATCCAACATTCAAGATTCCCAGGGTCGGAAACACTTAACAACTCTTTCATGAGCGCTTTGTTTATTGTAAATGAACGAACGTAGTTTCTGTTATGAGTGTTAGCTGTTAGGTGCTTGACAATTTATGTTCTATCGCCACCAATCAATGCGTGTGCAGTGAGATACTTTCTCAACGAAAATACAGTAAAACTAAGTCCAAGATAGGTAAATATTTATCCACATAGAAAGCTATGCTCGCAACGCAACCGCAACTGTCCTAGCCTACACAACCGGTATAAATATGTTCTTCAGTGACAGATGACATATCGAAAACTAAACATTCAAATATGTATTCAAATTCAAAACGATGCACGCATGTACCTAGTTATTTATTTGCCGGCATTTTGTGGTCATGTACATATTCCCTTTGCAGCTGTAGGCATCAGTGGAGCGCCGAAAAAGTAACTAAAACTGACTGTTTCTGTACTCGTTTTTGTATGTATGTAGTGTTTTGCAAAATGCATAAACGCAAGGATGTAATAAACAAGACGTGTACCTAACAACGTAACACAATAAGCACACTCGAAGAAAAGAGTTGCATACTTCCATTTTGTGAATACATTCGGTGCGTTCCCGAGTGCATTAAGAATGCAATTACATGTGGTTTGTGTGCCTATTTTAGACTCAAGTTATTTTATTCTTATTGCGCTTATAATGATTTTCAGGACGTCTACTGGACGCCTGTGGTTGTGTATTTAATGCTCAAGAAAAATGATTTCCGTTCTTGAATTCCTCTATACCCCACTCAATCGAAATAAAGGATGCAAAATGTTTTTTTGTTTTAAAAATAAATTTGCGCGAATATGAATTCATAATTAGATTTTGTCAACATCTGTCAGAACGAACTTGAACACATAATATGATTTCAATATTGAGAAATTTTCGGAGCGTAATATTTATTAAAAATTTAACGCCTTGATAAATTAAATGGAATACACGTTTGCAATTTCCTGTGGATTTACGCATAGCGGGCCATTTGTAAGTAACCCTCCCTCTTCAGGGTGTGCGTATAGCCAAGAATGTGTTTCTTACCCTCGGGGAGAAAATGGTGTGAAATGTTTTTTAACAGGGGTAGTTTTCTACTCACAAAGCGTATGGTGGAGAAATAAAATCAATAATATTTTGAAAGAAACCACATTTACGTTTATTATACTAAACAACTGTACCTATTCACTTGTCCATGCGTATTTACTATTTAGTTATACTATAGTGGAGAAAAGGTATTCCTCAAGTATATAAAGGTCTTTCATCCCTTTACGAAAGGGAGTGTACCCTATACTTTTGTACAGTAATTCAAACTAGGTTGCAGTCAACATATATGTACTTGCAACAAGTCGGAAAGAAATAGAAGAAATTTGTTTATTGGAAAAATTATAATCTAAAGATGTCAACGTTGGTTGTGAATTAGCTGAATTAATAAATTTAAGCGAATATACTTGGGTCTGTGAACAACCTTTACACATTACACTTTGCTAGAATTGAGAATCTAATATACAACGAACATAAAAAGGGCATGTGTACTATTAAAACTTTGTACATATTTCGTTATTACATTTAAATGCTATTCCAAATATACGTATCTAACGCATTCCGCACTTTGGAGTGCGCATATCCTATACCAAATCATTTTAATGTCCAATTATTATTTTACGAATTCGCAATATTGACCTAATGAACATATATTATAGTTTTGACAACACAAGCGTCATAGTGTTCCTGCAATGCACTTGTGTTTTATTGGTCTGCTTTTGGAAAATTGCTAATTGTTTCTTTGTAATATTTTTTCAGTGTAAATTAGATGTTTTCATTCTGTTTTCTAACACTTTTTTGGACAATAAATTATTTTGTACCGTGTGTTTTTTTTGTGTAAAATTGAATGCAGCCGTTTAATTCGTTTGTTTGTTTTTGTTTGCTGTCGACTTTTATTTATTTTTTGGTTTTGACATGTTGCTTCAAATTTGGGTGCCAGCTTACAGTCTATCATTTTGTAGGTTTAGAAAATGTAAAGTCACCTCACCACCGCACTGTAGTCTAAAATGCCCAAAAAAAGTTAACGAAATAAAAAAAAACAGGTTTTTCTATTACATACATATTCACGCTTATTCTTAAATTCGATCGAATCGCGAATATTCCTCGGATTCAAAACTATCACTCGAATGAAATTCTGGTATCTGGTATTCTATATATTTCAAGTGGAAAGAAGTTCATTATCGAATGATTTCATTGAATGCATTTTTTCTTTAGCTGTCAGATTCTCAATTCTTGTTGGTTTTAGTTTTAGTAAAGATGGCATTTATATGCTTGAGGGAAGAAACGAATAAAACTTGACATTTAACTTGATCCAATCGAAACTGTGAATGCGCGGAGAAATAAACAAAATATGAATCTACATAGAAATCGAAAGTTGGAATGTCTTATGTCAGTTGGCTGAAATCGAATGACTTTCGATTCCAATCTCAGAATTAGGATGATTACATTTGTTATGTGTACGATGACTATACTCAATACTCATGTTAAAATTACTGAGAGGTACAATGTTGCTATACTGGTTTCTGACGTTACAGGGTAACTCCTATATCCATTGGAAGAGGTTAGATTTTTTTATCTATCCCATTTTGTGGGTATGTTATGCTTTATTACACGCACACATTCCTTAGACATCTATAAACAGTTAACCAAATTTGTTCTTAAAATTACAAATGTACATATTTCGTTATTGATTTTTTATATCAAAATTAAATCTTATTGTGGTAATAGCGTCAGTATATTTGTACGTAAATGAACGCAAAGCTCTTTGTCCCCAAAAACATTCTAATTCATTTAATTGTTACTCTTTTTCATTAGTGTTTGTTATTTTACTTCACAGCCACTTGAGAAAACGAGATCATAAATAAAGGAAATCACGAAGTGATTTTAATCTGATGCTACAATGGTCGTTCAAACCACTCAGTTTCTTGGAATATGTTGTTAGCCTTATGGCTGGCATAGCATCCAAATGAAAGCACTTATACTCGTACATTAGCCTACACCCGGCCTACAAAAACTGAGCTTGATTGGGTCGCACTCGCACGTACTTGTTCGCATGTTGTGCAATGTACGTTAAAATATCAAAATTTACAAAAAAACATTTGGACGAGAATGATGTAGTCCACTCTTGGGTTAATTCCAAGCTTATTCAACATCAAGAAATATAAATCTTGAAAACGCGCATTCGATCATAGTGCGTAAAGTCTACAATATGAACTTCCACGCTCAACATAATAATAGATTCAAGCATGCTGATGCAGAACAATAAAACTGAAGTGTACTCGCTTGCGATGCGATCCTCAATTCCTGTGCCAGTGTGTGTGTGCTATGATTCATTGAGTAGTATAATAAAAAATCGCCCGGGAAATACTCACCGTCACCATCAGTGTTATCTTGAACAATTGCTTTGAAAAGTGAATTAGCGCTGATTTTTAATTTAAATTAACACTCCATTCATTGAATACTATTATACCCTCGCCATGTTCGCACCCATTTATGTGCAGGTTGATCAAATATTTGATATTTTTAATTGAAGCCTGCTCGTTCTCGTTTTGGGGTCCTAACTTGAGCTTTTATATACAGCACATTACTCACATATATATGTATACGACCAGACCAAGTATTAGACTGATTCGCAAACGAATTTCTAAAAAAAGAATAGTGATATAAACCCGACGCTAATTGCTCGCAGTTATCAATTGATACACTCCACTGGGACAATTTGACAGAGTGTTTCTTTGGATTGCCTTAGCTTCAATTAGTGTAAATTAAGCAAATTGGGCTTAAATACCGGAGGTCTGATTATTATCCAGACTATTGATAGACATTTAAAATGGAGTATTTAATTATGGCAATACATATATGGTGCGACCATTGGTACATTACGAAAACTGTTTGTAGCTGTGGCAGTGGCAGTCGGTTTTTATGGTACTTAGTACTAAGATAACAGAAATGCTTAGTACCTACACCTGAAATGCGTGACATATCCGACATCTTGTTTAAGTGACACGAATTATAGGGAAGTTCAGCATATTATATTTTTGAAGCAATGCCTTCGAACTTTGGTTTCCTATAAAATAAAAATTCTTCATTGAAGTTATTAACGAATGGTTGGTAAAATTTGCTGCAGAAGTCACTTAATATATAAAGAATTAATGACGAAAAACACTAAAGATGATTACTATAAGTACCGCGCAAGGGGCCTTATAATAATTTAGCTACACATTTATTTTCCATACAAATTTCATAAGCTTCAGATTTTCTTTTCTGGCGAGTTTCGCATGTGCAAAAAGTACAACTCTTTCAAAAAATGTATGACATACATACTACATATAAGTAAAATTGAATAACTTGTAAGTAAAATAGAAGAAGTCAAGGCCGAGTTCCGCTGGTGTCTAATTTATTATTCATGATCATGGTTCATACACAGGTGATACATATCTTCATTATTATTAATATTCTCGTATACCTTTCGATAACCAAAGTAGGTACTGTGTCATCGATTTAGTTGCTTAAAAATAAATGACCTGTCATAATTCACATACCCATTTGTCAGTCTACACCAACACCAATAAATTCGATTCACTTCATGTTGCAACGCAGCAGCGTCATCACCAAGCCGGTTAGATCTCCCTATTCAAAATACCCACATCTCGATATCTTCAGCGCCACAAAAGAGATTAACTACCTACGTATTAGAATTTGAGGGAATGAACAGGGTGAGCTCGAACAGACATTTAAAATAATGTAGACATCAAGGAAACAATGGAAAAGGTGATTTTCGAACCAATAAGTATGTATCTACTACTAACATTATGTATGTTTAATTGTAATTAGTGCAAAGGATAGTAATTCAAAATGTTTAAGGATAATTGATAAGTATCTACGTATCGAAGGTATAAATGCGTAAACCGGAATTTTAACATAGATCATTTATCTGCAATATAATATAATCTGACCATAACATTGTTTTAAATTAACAAAAAAAAATATATATATACCTACCCACTTAGCTGTAGAGCTCTAGAGTCAATAATATATTCAGCTTCATAAAAATAGAGTTTCCGATAAAGTTAGCTGAACTACTTATAGAAATGGATGAGTCATAAGTAGTTTTCTTTCCGTTACCCATGTAATTGATTCAAAATCCGTTTGTAAAGAACAGTGTGTATGCACAACAATAAAGCTTTTCTCTCATTCAAAGAGAAAACATACATTTACTAATCACATTAAAAATTAAAAGCATAATAATTGACATGTCATATAAAGGCTAATGATAAGCTACGAAAGTATGTATAGACGTATAAGCTGTTCACGAACATGATACCCACATTCTTTCAGTACATATTGTTCCTGTCTTTGAATTTTTTTCTTTAGAAGGATATGACTTGGCAAAATCAAAAGGAAAAATATTCTCACAGGTGTAACACAATACAATTGGATTATAAACGATCTTTCATGATTTCTATCATAAAGCCGATGGTGATGACCCAGTATTTTTTTTACCACTTTGCGTTTACCCTATCGAGTCGATTCCAATTGCGTTGCTCGAATTTCATCAATAAAGCCAGAAATTTGTAAACTAAGATGTATAGTTCAATTTGTGAGCATTTATATTAAACTTCTTCGGTCCAATTTTGGACAACTGAAAAGTGTCGCGGGATGTCATTTTTAACTTTCAACTTAAATATCTTGTCGGTCACAATAGACCTCGCCATTGCGAGTTCACAAAATTTAATTTGTGCACTAAAAATTATTGTATAGCTTTAACAAGTAGAAGATAATTAATTCATTGGAGAATCTTACGTGCTTTTTCCATAATAGTTGTAAACATTTATCAGCGCATAGAATTTATGTATCCACTGTTATGTAAGAATTTCGATGCCATGAATTTAAGAGACCAGAGTGTATTAGGTTAGGTTCAAAGTACGAGTGCATAATCGATTTGGCGACATTTTAAGCTCGAAGTTATATTTTTGTTAACTTTGATTGCGTTGTATCTGATTAATGGATACGAGTTTTGTGATTCAATCTTTTCATTTTCTATACGCGACCACTTCTTCATTGGCGTTGATTTCACGTACGTTGATTATACGTATACGTACGCTCACTTAAATGCTAATGTCTTTCAATTAATTTTTGCAAACGAGAAGCAAAGAAGACAAGAAATAATGAACGAGAATCAAAGTGGCACAATAAGATTAGTTCAATATTTTCGGAACGAAAAACATGTTCATATAGATTAGTATGCTAATTGATGAGATGATCGCCGGAATTACCCAATGGAAGCAATGGGGAAGAACAAAATTAAATATCCTCTAGCTCCAGGTGATTGCTTTCATAATAATCCCACACTTAGTATATTCTGTGTGTAGGAATAGTGTTTGTGTAAGTGTACGCATGAAAATATAATGTAGCCTGTATACTAGTGGTAAATACTAGCATCTTACTGAAATTTAAATCAGAGGCTAAATTTTTATTTTTTAAAATAATCAAGTGTGTTAATGATAGATATACAAATATTCTATAAAGGTTATCACTTATCACTATCAGTTTCTGAAATGCATCGCACTTCAATCAACAAAACCCTACTATCCTAGCAATTTCATAAAATACCTATGTAAATAACGAACGTAACGTTGGCAGAATATAAGGTATATTGGAGCTTATTTTAAGATCTGCTCAAAACTACGCGAAAGCGGGAGCGGGAAATAAATACATGGCGATGGCGTTTTCCGCGCGAAATTCGCTCCCGCTTTTGCATTTTCGCGTTGGTTTGAACAGACCTTTAACTTTTAAATTGGTAAATTACTGACATTTTCGTAAACATACTGTGACTCTCACGAATGAAATTCGTAGAAATACGTAAAGGTAATTGTATACTCACAACTATATTGTTCTCTATCTGCAATCAAATAAAACAATCTAAATACACAAAAGAACAAAGCAAAACGCAAAGCGATGGCCATTGATAAGACAACAGTAACGCACAAACTATAGTCTCTCCCAAGTCCAAATAGCTTCACGTCACGTCACGATCAGCGGCATAAGTTTTTGTTAAAAATTAATTTGCATAATATACATTATGTACATTGTATGAACATAAACATATACAGAATACAGGGTGCTTTTGTCGGTTTTGTTGGGCCGCTAATTCGTCAGTTAGCTATTTAACACTTTGACAATCGTAGAGAGCGGTTGATAAAAATGTATTATGAAATAGCCAATGTCGCGTCGCAACAACTACTACTGTTTGTATGCGACCGTTGTTCGGGACACAATTACGTAACCAAATGTCAAAGTTTATATTCCGTTAAGTTGGGGTACGTGGTTCGCTTTGCTAGCGGCAAAGAATTTAAACTCCAGTATATCATTTTCGGACATTACGCTCTACGCTTAGGTAGGAAGGACCCAACTTTATAAACAGTTTTTAATGAAACGATTATGTAGCCCTGTCCCGAATATCGGTAGGTAGTCAGTCAGCCGAATAGGCTTATTCGAATATATTATACCCTCATTCGACCACTCTCGTCTTAATATGGGAATATATATGAAAATAAGGGTTTTGCAAAATATTTGTCACATATCAAACCTTTTTCACCTTTTTACAAGTAAAAATTAAAATTTAATTAAAGAAATTTGCATTCTGATGCTCTGAACTTGTAAACCAAACTTAACGTTTAATCTGTCATACTCTAATCCTTCAACGCGCGTACCCTCTGAAGTAAGTAACATTTAGTGTGGCTTGCGCGCTTTGACATAAAAATATCGTACAGTTTTTAAAAAGCGTGTCACAGAGGGCCGGCCGTGTCGCACCAAATTCAATCGAATACTTAATTTCTTAAAAAAAAATACTTCAAATCAATAAAAATACTTCAAGCTGTCAAAAGACTTCAAAACATTGAATGCATTCAAATGACTAAAAGAATGCGAAGAATAAAAAAGACTTCAAAGAATTCAAGCAATCAAAAAGTATTGCATTCTTTTGACTTCAAGTCTTTTGACTGCTTCAGGTGATTGCATTACTTAAGACTTCAAAAAATACTGGGATTTCAATTTTGAAGTCAAATAACTTGAGTCTAAAGATTCCAAAATTTGTATTTTTAATCAATTTACTGCAATACTCAAAAGACTGCGATTTTTTTACAGCTGTACCACGCGGCAACTTGACATCAGTTGTCCAACACACCAGCCAATGAGCAACTCATTCAAAGAATCAATAATTGTTATCTTGTTAGTTCGTTAATTTTCTATACAGACTGTGTGTCTTAATTACACGGAATTAAAATAGATTTTTTTTTTAAAGCAAAGCGGAGGCTAAAGAATTCGAAATTAAATCTAAATTCAAACAGACGACGAAAGCGAGAGAAAAAAATATTGCCCAACATTTTTTCCATACGAGTCACTTCTGTGTGTTCTGGTGCTTTTTGCTGAATCTCTGCCCGGCTTCGATGCTATTTCCCATGCACGCCACCACGCCATGGACGGCGAAACGTGTTCCTTAACTTTATATAATGTTCTTTGTTATCGTCTTTATCTCTATGGTACCCACAGTTCAGATGATGATCATCATCGCCGCAAACCTTCCTACTGACTTGGCCTATAGCTTTAGTGTTTCTCTGCGGTGGCTGGCAATGTGTGGATACCGTCGCATTCGTATATGTACTATTTTTGGTTCGAGGTTTATTCGTGGATATAAGTTGGCGACTGTGCGTATGTTTGGAGCTCGGCCGTGTCGGCGCTGATGAGCACAGGCACAGGTACTCGTATTCGTATAGCGCCAAGTTAGTCAACTTTTCACACACTCGCTTATCGAAGAGGAAAGGGGTTAATGGTTTGATTAAATATTTTCAATGAAACAAGTCGATTCATGAATGTCGATCGTGGTTGCCGGTTGCCGCGCCGACCGGTATAATTACATAGGTACGGTATTTGTGGTTGTATATCTCACCTCAGCCCACGATGTAGTCACGACAATTGTGTGCCTATATGCGTGTAAGAAATATGCACATTGTTTGAAATATTTTCACCTTTAGTCCTTCTATGAAAGTTGTCTTCCTTGGACTGCCTTTTATGGACCAGACAGTATGATAGATTTTTTTTTTCTGGCGCTGCGCTGTGACGACAATTGAAGTGATAACTTCGAGTTGAGCTGTTCTTCACCTCTTATTTTACAGATTGAAGTATATCTATAGGAGAGGCATCAATCAATTAAAATCTTCTGAAGCACTCACTTCACTACTTAACACTACTTAAAGTCCACTTGGAACAGTGTACAACGCACGCAGTTCAAGTGAGTGAGGATATTTTACGTCAGTTGCAATCAACTATATCAATTGTGAAAGAGTATATAGTTAAGCGATTGGTTTGATTGGACGCAGCATTGTTTTATGTTGTAAATACGCTGCATTCTGACATGCCCACACTCCCCGGATGGTAAATTGTAAAGAGCATTCTTCTGTTAGTGTGGTATTGATATAAATAGTTCAATGACAGGTCTTTAGACGAATATTGGGTATACGAACAATAAATTGGAATTGAGTTTAATTGGAATTGATTTTTGCCGCGAAGATATATTAACAGATTCTAATGCAAATTTTAGCAATGAATTGAAAATTATATTTCCATAGTTTTCTGTTTGCGGTTCCACCTGTCAGAAGTGATACCTACATATAATAGGCATATCTATAGCATCTCACAACAATTCAATGTGTCAGTTTTATTTTTAGGACGAAGGAAGGAAACTCACAATTTTATCCAGAATCCAAAAGGGGTGAGAAATAGAGAAATTAAAAAAATGTATGGTTCCGTCATTTCCTAATGGCTGCGAGTTCTAAGACCCACGGTTAGAAGACAAAGATTTACTTATTAGGACAGCAACTTTGACTAGTCCAAAAGATTAAACAAAAAAATAAAATACTCTTCTCCATAGATATAGTTGCCTTCAACCATTCGTATGCAAATGGCTGAATTTAGAAGGGTTCTCAAAAAATAATATGCCGGGATATTTGACAGACGGTCACCGAGAATTGGGTCAACAGAAAAAAATTAAAAATAAGTTTTCGGGGCTAAACCTGGAGCCTTTCGCTCAGTGGTACAAAACTGCCACTATAAGCTGTATTAACAGTTTTAATGTAAAAACTAAATCATCATCAGTCGAGCACAAGCAGTTGTCAGAAAAACACATAAATACATGTATTGTGTCAAATATTGTTGTTTTTTTTGCTAGCACCAACAATTTACGCTTTACAATTTTTTTTTTTAAATTATACATATAGGCAAATTGTAACAAATTTTTTGGTCAACTAAGCAGCGACTCTGGTCTCTACCGAGATTGAAATATGGATAAAATGTACATTAGAGTGAGAACGATTCACACTACATAGTGATTTAAAAACGCACTATATAGATACCATTTGCTTGCGAGTGCATATGTGTGCATATGTATTTCTGTTCACCCACTAAAAAAAAAGGAAATGTTTATTTACAGCCTTGGAAGGGAACCGCATATAAAAACGCAAAACTTCTCTATTTCTAAGTATTAAGATAAACAGCATTTCTAATCAGTTGGACAGTTCAACGACTGTACACAACAACTGTCATGACCTGGTCCGTATGAATTCCCTTTTCTCCTCAATTTGCTGTCCTCTCGTCAACGAAGTTCTTATTCTTGAACGTACAAATGCATAACTATTTACCTATACTTCAGTCGAAAAGGGAGAGAGCTAGAATGAGAAAAAAAAAACGACTTGATATGAGTAAGTATATATACGCTTCCTCTAATCTACAAAGGTACAAAGAGGCACTCTTTTCCTTTTTACCTTTTCCACGTGTGTTTGGGCTAAAGGTGGTGCGGTGTGTCCTACAAGCTACAACAAATGTAAAAGGATACAGAAAATCCACGCGTACATATTTATGTATGTATGTGACGATAAAAAAAGAACTTGAAGTAGATCTATGAGCATTATCCTCTGCATAGCAGAATAAATTCGATGGGCTGAAAATAAAATGTAAGCCGAGAGTAGGAAAGTCGGCATAAATTAAACTTGCACCTACACTCGTATTAATGCAATGACACCGAATAAGAAGACCAGGGATGTGACAACAGCTTGTTTGCTTTGTTGGAACGCCAACGACGACTATAAGGAGGAGGCTCACCTCAGCTCAGCTCACAAGCAGCCTATAGCTGTGACATATACCGAGTGCACGTATAAAGTGAAGAGATGATAGATGGTAGGTAGTATACCTAATAATAATTATGAGAATGGTTATGCAGGTATAGCATGGTTAAGGATACTTCTCCAAATGATTCAGTTTCAGCATCGGCATCCTTCATCGTTATAAACATTTACATGTACGCATACTGGAGCAACTTGTATTCCTTTGCGAAAACCCTTCTACTTACAAATACTCCATTGCAAGTGATAAGAGCCTGAGTAAATATAAATACGCAGCGTTTCTTTTTTTGTATAATGCCTTTGCTCGATCCTATAGTAGGGTGTATTAAATTTTGCACCTAGTTTGTAACAAAGAGCAATAATGGCCACCTATAACTAGCTAGATGTCTAACTTTTTGTATAGGAAAGATTGTTAAAAATATCAATTTAGAGTTTTATACACCTTAAAAAACGTTTTTCTAGGGCGAATTTCAGGTTTAGGGTTTAGGAAAACCTTTGCATGATTTTTTTAGTCCTGTTTCCCGACTGACTGCATTTTCACATTTCTATTGTCCAAAAATGTTTTTTAAAAAGTCTTGGCACAGTAACTCCCTTTTTACAACTATCTTTTCGTATGTGTAAGTCATTTTCTTATCAATTTCCAACTCATTATTTTCTTAATAGATTCTACACGGAATACAGAGAACAGAACTTTTATTTATTATTATAAGGGAGTCATGGTTTCGCAGTTGGGGAATTTAGGCCATGTAGAATATTTTTTTCTCAATTAAGGTTCACTTAGCGTGTTGTCAATTTACCGAACTTCATTTTGATGAAAATAACTCTAGGGTCTAGGAGAACTAACGGCATAAACATGGTTAAGTTTCATAACCTAACCACCTACTTAAATCTGGAAGTGAATCAACTATACTCAACCTTTAATTTTAAGGTCGTATAACTATACTTGTCAGCCTTCGGTTCGTAGGTCCATGGTATTAACGCATTTTTTTAAGGATATTTCGCACAGAAGAATTGAAAAATATGTATATAAAAGATAATTAACTAAACTAGAGAATAAACTAAAGCTTTCAATTTTAGAAGACATTTGATCTACAGTGCATTCGTATATTCATTAATAATCAAAGCTTTACATTATAGTTTAAGCTTGAGCTCCACGTTAAGTTAAGTAGATCCCTGTGTGCACACTTCACGCATATCCACGTATGTAGATATCGATTATTTTCTACATCTAGCTAGCAGAAAGTATAAAATTGATGTGGCGAAATGTGTTCTCAAGGATGTCACCATTTGAACAACATCATGGATGAATGAATGAATGAAGTCGGCAACAAAGGACATAGCTACATTATGTAAGTAGATATGTATGTGTAAATGCTTTTGAAATGATTGAAAGGTGTTTTTTTTTTTTTACAAAAGAGACATAAAGTAGATGCACCAGTAGAAAAGTTTCCGGTATGCCGATGAGACAATCTCCTACCTACTACAAACGTATATATGTAGTATTTTAAGTTTTAAATTATTTCCTCTTCTCATTTCCTATTTGTGTAAAATATTCCGTGAGTTTAATAGAGTTAGTATTTAAGTTATCAACCATTTCATGTTCCCCCGTTGGCTTTTTGATATTAACGTAGCAAATCAGTTAAGCGTTTATGGTGAATTCGTGCTCTGTGAGGTTAATCTCACCTTAGATACTACATGCACTTGTACTTTTTTATGATTATTATACATTTTTCAAGAGGGAATAGTGGATAACTGGTTTGAAGTGGGTGCGCAGTTATTTGCGTCCTCTTATTAATAGGCAATATGTTATTGCCGATATCTGCTGCCTATTTTTGGTAATTTGTCAATATACAGGAGCTGGTAACACCTAGGTTGACGTTTCAAATTTAGCTGGAAAGAGGAAAAATAGATGCTTCGATTGAAGAGCTAAATTTTAGCGAATCCATTTAGCCGAGTGGTACGCTCATTCAGCTAAAAAATCAAATTTTCATTTCAGATTGTACTTCATATAGCTGTCAACATTTAGCGCCCCCATGGTTCAGCTAAATTTTGACAGATCTGTTGATATGTTTTTTCTGTTGCGGAAAAGTAAATAAGGATACGTTTTTTTCACGATAAGGAATCACTTGAAAGTGAACACTTTCAGATCAAAGAATAGCAGACCAGGAAAAGAAACGCAAAGAAAATAAAACATTTTTCGTATCGATAAATTTTGAAGGAAATTATTTACAACGAACATCTGTTTTCTGTGACACTTATATCCACAAAACACTCCATGTCAAAATTTAGCTGGGGTTTTAGCTAATGTTTGGAGAGAAAAATTGAAGAGCCGCTAAAGTTTAGTTTTGCTCGAGCAGCCTACTTAGATAGGTCTTAAATTGTGGCAGCTGTGTCAAGTCGATACCAACAATAAAGTTTGAAATAGCTTTCGTGGTATTATTATGTATTGTCAAACATAAACTAAACTCCCACAGTATTGTTAGGTATGGATAACAGTTAATAGCTAATTATGCTTGCACAACAAAAGTTAATTTTTCTACCTACCCATAAATACCTTAATTTAAAAATCATTCATTACTTATCGCTACCATTCTTCAACCAGCATCAGATATAGGTAGGCATAGGCAGTTATACCTACTGCAATAATAGAAGACGATTGGGTTGCGCCCTACCACCGTTGATATGCATCGTTATATAGTGTGTGCTTAACCCTTGGTCCATAATTAAAGTCACTTTGGTGTCGGTTCCACCAGCTATGGGAATTACACTCATTTTCAACTCACCTTTCATTGTCTGTTATTGTTTCTTCCTTTTACAACTCTGCTACATTCCATGGTGATTTGAAACGCGCTGTATTTGTGTGGTCTAAATGGAACCTATACAGTGCATTTGGGCATTGTTTGATGTCGGTGTTAATAGTCCTCAAAGTCATTTCATGGATTCTTCTATCTGTCGGTCATGTGTGTGTTATTGTGAATGGGTCTATTGTTCTTATTCAACGAAGCCCTTAGGTGTATTTAAATCTTTCGACTGTATCTCCAAGACAAACTACCTCCATTCTTGTAAACTTCATTATTTTGTCGTCATCGTCATTATCATTAAACCCCCGGTGCAATTATAGCTCTTTCATACATGCAGCTATAGATATTCATATGGATATGACTAATTGAGCTGATTTAGAAATCATAAGCTGGGTGTCTGTTGAAAACAACATCTCGATATGCTCTCTTCATTCATTTAACACACAACTAATCAAGTGGAAATTCCTTTGTTGCACATCCCTAAGTAGGCTGCACTGCACATATCGTTTGTGTGGGCTATTATTACATGTTAACACCGACTGCAGAAATACAAATGGAGAAAAAAAAAACACACAGATCTTCCTTTTCAAGATCAGCTTTTCCTTTTACTTCTTCGGTTGCTATCTCCTTTCATCCTACACTACTCTATTTCAGTGCATTTCCGGCTGCCACGCTATAGTGCGGTGCTGTTGCTGTCCTGTTGTCCCGGGGGAAGAAAACAAAAGAGTCTTAGGCGAGCATGAATAGAAAAAGCAACAAACACAATGCGAATAATAACAATAAAATAATATTGAGAAATCTCTCAATCATACAGCAGCATCTGTGTGCAGGAGTTAGGTAACGTTTCCCCATCGACCGATTGTACAAAGCCGTCGAGTGTATAATCCTTTAAATTATTTTTTTCCTTACAAAGAGTGTTGGCAATCATGCCCAAGCGTGCTCGATACATCTATACTATACGTATAGTAGGTTGGCATACCTGTTTGAACGCACGAAAAAAAAAAAAACGGAACTTCTAAGCCTGGAGAAATTAAGAAATTTCTTGCTGGCAGCATGTATGTGTGTATAGGTACAAATCGGAATTCATTCAAGAAATCCCACAAACAAAGATCAAGTGGAATGTCTAGATACGTAATTATGTGGACTTGCGGTCTTTTGTGTGTTCGCTTAACCTTAAATAAACGCACCAAGCCTGAGAAAAAGGCAACGAAAAGAAAATGAAGATTCATCCAAATATTAATATCAAGCACACAGGGAGAGCTGAAGTATCCAGGTATCGTAAGATACGCATCCCATCGATCGTATGCGCGCAATTTACCAAATCAAGACCGAACAAGATTTTTGTACGATCCAACGATTGTGGCAATGGCCGGCCGGGGCGCGGCGGCTTCTTTTATATTTTTCTGTATCACCACTTTTCACTTGATTTTGATTTTACTTTTTTTTTTGTCCTCCTCTTACGTGTTCCTTGAAACACTCCAAATACCTGTCGAGGAAATAAACTCATGATCGAAAAAATACTTCCCTCTGGTTTATCTTACACAGAAATTCCAACACTGCAAAAGAACACAAAAAATTATGGTCTATGGTTTATGGTAGGTACGTACTGTTCCAAATAATTCGTACCTGTAGTAACAATGTGAAGAAAAAAAAAAACACACATGTTTTCATTATGGAATGTGGTGTAACGCATGGCAGTGTAAGAGAGAGCGTGTGAAATGTAAACGTGATTAATAAGAGAAAGATAGTTAAAATTCATAATGACTTGAAAGGTATTATACCTATCTTTAGCCAATGCGAATAATTTGAGACTTCCATTAGTATGTAGATGATTTCCGGTCGACACTATTAGAATCAAAGAAGCCGGTTGAGCCTTAGATCTTCTTCATTTTAGTTAGGTATGGGCGTATGGCGCTTACCAAAACAAAATGACATCTTTCTTTTCAGGACACCATAATGTGATTTGTAGGCCTATGTGTACATGTAGACATAGGAACACGGAAATAAAGTAGTTTTATTGAATTTCAAATTTACTATGGTATGAGGGTATGAGGGTTCACACTTATCAATTTATCATGCATTCAAAGATATATTTAAATTTGTTTCATCAAGTATATGCGTACGCAGCAGATAAGCCCGAAATTGACTTGTAAGCAGTGCAATTGAAAAAAATACTGAGGCTTTTGATTAGAGGAGCAATCTTTTGGTGATTTATATAAAACAGTCCCTAGAAACATAACTTATGTTTTATGGCCACTATGCAATGTAATCCCTTTATGTAGTTTTCTCTTTAATGTGTTTGCTGTTAAACTCCTTTGTTTGTTTATTTATCAGTTTAACAGTAGAATGATTCAATCCTATTACCAACCTCCTTCACTTCGGGATGAGAAACTGGTAAGCACCATGGAGTAAGATAAAATAGCATGGGCTTTAAAATCCTTCCAACCCCACAAATCTGCGGGACCGGACGGTATTATACCAATCATGAGCGAAACGACTATCCCGTGGCAATATATAGGTACATAGGCTGAAACTGGGATTCATTCCAGACAACTGGAAAAATGTGAGAGCTGTCTTCTTCCCCAAAGCTGGGAAACCCAGTCACTCCACAGCGAAAGATTATAGACCAATAAGTCTCTCTTCCTTTCTTTTGAAAACACTAGAAATACTATTGGACGTACAGATAAGGAACAACCTAGAAACTAATGGCTCCCTATGTGGTGCACAACACGCATATATATGTTAAGGGCAAATCTGTGCGGAAACAGCACTACATGAGGTCACTAGAACCATAGAGAAGTCCCTGAGCCTAAAAGAATTTACGTTGGCAGCCTTTCTTGATATAGAAGGTGCTTTCAACTGCCTAAACACAGAACAGCTGTCTTGGAGTATTGAGAGATCGGTTTATAAAGGAACGCCACAAGGTGGGGTTTTATTTCCTCTCCTGTGGAACATCTCAATAAACAAAAATCACTCTTAAATCACTCGTCAAGAAGGGTATCATGATGGTCGCCTACTCAAATGACATAGTTGTCCTGATTTCAGGAAAATATATTCCCACAATTAGTGAATTCATGGAATCTGCACTGCCCCTCTAACCTAACCTAAACTAACAGTAGAATAAAGTCGTCAACAGTAGGGCCTTCAACAATTTAGTCTCAATACTTGTCATGCGAGGCATTCCCATCAGTTTACACGCAGCCGAAGTAGGTATGTATATGATATGAAGTACATATATAGATTTTTTTCTGTAGACGAATGTGAACTCTATTTTTGCTCATCATGACAATTAAGACGATGCTATTACAATGATAGCCGAGCTCAAAAATGGGTATTACAATTTGGCCGAAAGTAGTCATCGGAAAAGATACTTCATTAGGGCCGTGTATTTCAATTCATTTCTCTCAAAAAAGTTAAAATCACCGACTAAAAAAACGAAGTGAAATACATAATACGCCAACGGGAATAGGGGTGAGTACTTAAAAATAAGGAAACATCACAAGGACATTGTGCCTCATACAATTTTGATAGGTGATCGACTTTTTGTTCATAGATAATAAATGAAAATAAATTTACAACTTTGACTTCCAAAAAAAAAAAATGCATTTTATAAGACTTTTATTTAAAAAAAAAATTTCTAATTGATTTTGCACACCCGGTCATGGTGAAGATGGAAGGAGGCAAATAAACCACGCAAAATGCCGTGAGAAAAGTTCAAATTCAAAGTGCTAAAAATTCCAACATTCTATGGAGCGGAGCTCGATAAATATGTATCCCCTCCTCGCGATGCCCGTCCACTTGCTTATATGTACTTAAATACCTATCTATATAAATATAGAAAGCAGCGATAAAGCAATCGAAACTGATCAAGAACCCTTTCGTCGTTTCGTGGTCATCGTCTTCTTCATTCATCAGTAGGAGAACAGGTAGATAACCATAGTTGGAGTGGAGTCGAGTTATGTTGAAACAGCGATCGCCTTTCCTAACCACCAACACACCAAACCAACATACATGCAATGTATGCTACCGGATGAATGCAGCAGCATTATATCATTGCATTCCTACCATCTAAGGATGCCTGTTACAGTCGATGTACGGTGGACAGTGGACTTCTCGTCGAATTCGTGGCATAAATTGGGATAGGATCTGTGTGGGCAATACCACAGCACAGACAGGTAAACCAAAGACCAGGAGAAGGAGCAGCGATGCAAGAGAAATAACTTCACATGCACCACACGTTTTAGAAGAGGAGAAAGAATGTGACGGGGACAAGAAGTTGAACTATACGTTAGTATACATAGTACGATACATACTTACATATATTGGCTAAAAATCAAAGGCAGTGCTTCATATTTTAAGTGAAACTGTGAAAGGTAGGCGCAATATTTAAAAGTGGATGAGTTAATGACGAGGGGTTTACCCTTATCGCTTGTTCTCTCTTTTTCTCGCTTGTGCGCCCTTAACCGGTACCTGTTCACATAAAAGGTAGACAACACAGCACAAGGTAAGATGTAAGAAGAAATACGTACAACACACAAGTAAACGGAGATTTACTTGGGGTTCGTTGGGTCGCGGGTTAGACCTTAGACATGTTGCAATTGCAACACAGAGGGACAGAGAGTTGGAGTGGAAGAACGGCATTTTTATGGGAATTCTTTTCCTCTTGCGAGTCCTTTTCGGTTTCTCGCTAAGGAGGCTTTCTCGCCATCGCCGCGCCAGTCGGTAGTAGATTTATGGTGATAATGCATGATTGTGAAGGGCAAACGGGGGGGCATATGACTAGCAACGTTTCTATGATAAAGTAGACTTTTTTTTTGTGAATCGCTGTCATTGGTTTTTTTTTTTATTGAACAACGAGGCAACACCTTCCTTTATTTAAATAATAAAAATAATTAGGTATGTACCAGGTACCTACCTATTGGAAAATTATTTTGTTTTATATATACAAATGCTTGGTACTTACCATTGCTAGGTTTTTGAGGAATATCAACTAAAGGAATTCCACGTCCCTCGAATAAGTGCGTTACGGCTGTGCAATTTGGACTAAAGTCCAAAATAGAGCCGACTAGAGGCTTAGCCGACGGAACAGCTGAAAGTATTCCCGAACTGCTGTGTGATGACGGATTGTGAATGGCGGCTGCAGGTGTACTGTCTCCACCCACCAATGTCGCAAAGCAAAGTATACACATAATTCGCATGATTTCACCCACTTTTATCAAAAACCGGTAACCTTTGTCATCGTAATAAGTTCTCGAATGCATCACCATTATTTATTTTGTGTTGTGTAACTATTTTTATTTCTTATAATATATTAAATCTATATTTTAGGGGGCGCTTAACAAAGGTAGGTTGGTAGGTAGGTACGTATACTGTGGGCTTTTTATTAGAATACACGATTTAACATTTGTAGTATTATTATTTTTTTTTTTGTTGTAAATGAAAGTGTTACCTACTTCATTTCGTGTAGTTATTTATTTATCACAAGGCACTATAAACTTCACTTAAATCAATTACATATTATAAAAAAAATGTATATTTACAACAAATTGCAGACATTTTTTGACTTTACTTTGATATGTTCATAACGATATTGGCATTTTTAAACTATGCTTTTTCCGACGGTACACAAAAAAAAACAAAAACAAATAATTTTTACAATAAAAGCAATGAAAAACCACGAAGAAACTATAGAATAAGAATTATTGTAAACAATATTTTTTGAGCGACGCAACTCACGCGACGGACCAGCGCTCATCTAACGAATTTCAAATTTGCACTGAATCGAAATAGAAATTGAATGAAGATTTCTTCGTTTCGTTTCGTCTCCGTCTGCACATCGTTTCGGATTCGGTTTCGTATTTCCCTGGAAAAAGACAAGTGAAATGAAATGGGAAATGAAAAAGATACAAAGAAACAGAAAGTGGAATTATTGAGGCATTGCCAACTTTATTTTATCATGGGCTTTGTTTCTATTTTTACACATTCCATTTATTTAAATCCCTGAATGTCAGGGATTCGAATTAAATTGAAGGAATAGGTACTTTGTTATTAATATATTTTTTGCTCTTGCCTTAAAAAACTAGTAAATATAATTTACAATTAAAAATAAAATGAGAGTGCTTAATAATAAAGGTTTGGGGAACATTCAGAATGTAAATAAGAGTCGAAGTGGAATCTTGCGAAAATTCGAAATAATATGAAATACGAAATTATGACCTTTTTGGATTGAAGGAAATGATGCCTTTCTATGTTTTATTGAAGAAAAAAGTGAAATTCCAGGTCATGTATATATTTAGGCCCTGAGGCCTGAAAAATACACTTGCGAAATGTCAGGAAAATAAAAGAAAACGAAAACGTAACAAAATCTAAAGGAATCCGTCGCATTCGGTGCGCGGCAACGTATTCGACTGACAGGTTGATAGATTACACAGCACTTTCTACTTTTCTACGCATCCGTTGACAGTTGGCGCAGTGTGAAATGAAGCACTTTCATTGGTAGAAATATTAAAATAATGAGAGAAACTATCAAATGATGCAGATAACAGTTAAATCAAACTAATTTTGTGGATCGTTTCGAATTTAATAAATTACAAACGCAACGGATGTGACGGATTCTATGGGTAATGAATACCCTTAAAGCCATTTGAAATCAAACGAATCAAAAATATGTGCTGTGTCAAACATTAATGTCAAACTAACAAAAGTCTAACAAGTAACTGTTTGCTCCACCCGGGCTAGAACTCTAGCGGCCGTTTCTTAAACGGGGATAGTATGTGGCAAGGAAAGGAAGGCCATACCTACTTTTTTGTAGGTACCTATGTATATATTTCCCAACGGAAAATAAATAAATAAAAAGATTAAATAATTTTGTTTTACAAAATAAATTAAAAAACAAACATAAATTCAATTCAAATAAAGCAGCAAACAAAAAAATCATTTTATTTCGTGCAAATACAAGGTTAGGTATGTCGTGGTTCCGGAAAAAGTATTGGCCGTCATAATACTTACATAAATTGTTGATTTCGGATTCTTATGATCGTAGATAATTCAAAGCAGATTCAAAGTAGCAATGAAGCCCTACGGTCGTTAAGACGGTTGGGCTGCTTTTAATACCTAAGGCCGAAGTTGACGATACGCCTAGTGCTAGGCCTAGCTCCTCACAACTATTCGCCGGCTGGTTTTATTTTTGAGTCAAATGGAAGGAACCTTCAACTTTATGGCGTATCCGAATGGCTGAATTTAGAAGCTTTGTTATGTTAGACGTTTGCAAAGGACACTGGGAAAAAAATCTTAAGGAATTTTTGGTGTCTTCTCAGTCGTTTAGCATGCTACGTGGTACCCCTTGCGCAGTAATTCAGCAACATCAACCAGAGACAAGGTATTACTATACAATAGTGATTGGTGGGACGGGATACTCCTCGCGTCGCGCAGTAGTTCAGCACTAAGAGGCAAGGTATACTATAAAATAGTAATAAGTTTTGCCTCTGATATTAACTACTAAGCCGACAGAAATCGTCGCCATCAAACGGTGAATAACATTTTTTTTCACATGCACTGTGAAGACATAATATGTATTATTTTTAGCATAAAAAATAACTAATGGAGATACTACGCATACACATTTAAATTTACAGTTTAGTTGAATAGGTAAGGTAGTCATTTTTATCCACTGACGTAGTTATCGATGTCAGCGTCACTGGATATCATCTTAGTTTTTTTGAAGATTTCATCTATATACGCTTTGCATTTTTCCTTTTCTACAAAAGTGAAGAGCGTCGTAAATGGTAATATTTAAATACATGTACAATAATTTACCTAACTGCTTGGAATAAATCTTATGGGATATCTTCTTTGCGAGGGCCTTGAATACGTCTTTGTTTGCAATATTTATCTTATAGTGCGGATTTAAGCATTTAACCACATGATCACCAACTTCGGCTTTGAATTTCTTCATGACTTCGAATTTATTACTAGATCCACTGTTCCCAGGGTGGCCTGCATCTCTTTTTAATTTGGTACTTTTGTCATTCGAGAAATCGCTGTGCTTTGTTTTATTTTGTATACAATTACTACTATTTTTGCTATCGCTAAGGCATGATACTGTTTTATGCTTGTGCTCCAGTTTTTCACCATGTATGCTGCCATTCCGCTCCTTTTCGGAAACACTAGATTTGCAAATTTTGCTTAACTGCTCACTTAAACTTAGAGTTCCTGTGACCTTAGCCTTTTTAGTAACAACTTCAGCAACCGAAGTTATTGGTGATGTTGGCCGTTTTGTATTTCTGTGTTGTGGTGGTTCTATTTCTTTAGAATGTTCCTTTCGCTCTCTTGTATAGAAGGAAACTGAGACTTGATCGGTTACCGTGTTTCTACTTTCGCTGGGCAAAGACGAAGAGTCCATCTTTATGAATTCTGAAAATTTGGACACATTCCTTGGCTTATCTGGTTTTACATAAGCAGTACAGTCTGGAATGCTTTCATCACTGCTAAATGTATCTATCTTTATATTTTCGCTTGAGGTTGACGATTTTACAAACAATTGTGTTTTATTGTTCTCTGGTTGACTACTGTCGGAATCTGATATTTTAATTATTGCAGGGTCTTTTTCGACATTGAGTCTTGCAGCGTTATCTGTATTGTCAGCCGTTTCTTCTGTTTCTATTTTTAGCGAATTCTCACTACCTGTGGAGTTATCTTCGGACTTGATGTCAAAAAACATGCCGATATTTGTCTGCTTTTTGGGGTCTTTTTTGTATGTGGATGTTTTATTTAGCTTTGATTTAGCTGCTGCAATTGTCCTTTTAACTTCGTCAGACGCTGATGCTTGTAGTTCTTTTAGTTTCTTTTCGAAATATTCGACCGATCCACCGTGTGTGTTGTTCTTTTTTGGGACGTAATCTTTGATTATCGGCAGCAGCTTAACCTCTTCCGTACACTTCCGAATGCCAGACATCTGTAATGGAGAAAAGTTACGTAAGAAAGTTGTACTTAAACTTTACATTAAGCTACAAATGTGATAAAAACTTGTGGCTGGCGTCAATAATTGCACGGCACCTACATTTAAACACCTGCGGCAAACTTTTGAACAAAATTAGTGAATTCTGCATCTTTTTATAAACTATTTATACTATACTATACATTATCTTTATACACACCTCTTTAGCAATGCTGTGTCTATAGATATTTACAACTTTGTTGGTGGTGAAACACTGATATTCTATATCTTTGGCAATGTCCTCGTAGTCCTTGTACTTTAAGTCGAAAGTAGGCCGCTCTCGGATATTCGCACACTTTTCTACATTTGCTTTCAAAGCGTCTATTATCATCGTTAGATAATTCTCCCTTAAACTGTTTTTTAGTCCAGAAACTTTAGTTTCTGTAGCTTGAGCGTACTTCACTCGTGACATTTGTGCGGCAGGCTCATTCTCTAATGCCTTAGCGGCGCTAATTGATTTTCGAATTTCAAATTGTTTTCGAATAAAATCTTCCGTTTCTTTTTTTGCCTTTTTATTCAAATACTCTCTGCTATTGCAATCACTATCGTCACTGTCATTTTCAGTCTTATAACTTCGGGCGGTTTGTGCTATGCCCGAACGGCCACCTGTATTTTAAACAAGTCCATAGTAACTATGAAAGAATGATACAAAAAATATATTTCTTACCTTCATACAGTTCTGAAGTATCCTGCAGGCTAACTTCTGACTTAAATGCAGAGCTCATTTGGAGCTTATGAAATGTCTGAAGGGCTTTTTCGATGTTCTTAGGATTTTTACATACATCGCACTGATTTGTACACTTTGGGGGTGGATCACCAAAGTAGTCAGAAAACAGTTTATGACGACATCGGATAGATTCGCAGAACTGTACCATTTTATCAAAGTTTTTAACGGCACGTAGAGCGATTGAGTTCTCTGAATTTTTGCTTCTTTTAACATCGTTTTGCAGAAGAAACGTTATAGATTTTACATCATCTCGGCCATAGTATAACCGACAAAATGATTGCTTGCCATCGCGACCAGCCCGCCCCGATTCCTGATAGTAGGCAGCTACGTTTTGCGGGATATCCCAATGGATTACAAACCGTACTGACGCCTTATCGACACCCATTCCAAAGCTGTTTGTAGCACAGATTATAGTATACTTTCCAGACATCCAATCTTCCTGCACCTGTATTCGTTCGGATGTTTTAAGGCCTGCATGGTAGGCCAATGCCTTAACACCTTGTTTAGATACTCCTTGCGCCATTCGCTCTGCTGCTTCTCGAGTTCGACAGTAGATGATGCCACAACCGCGCTTGGAAGCAGTCAAACTTTCACTGTCCTCACCCAGGCAGTGCAGTGCGAAATTCGACAGGTGCTCAAAATCATCTTCAATTGAATTCTTAAAGACCACGTCGTAAAAAAGATTCACTCGAAAGCAAGGCGTCTTGAATTTAGAAACAGGGTTCTTTAATTTGAGTTGTTCGAAAATATCGTCCACCACATGCTTTGATGCAGTAGCCGTAAGGGCAATCCAGGGAATATGTAAATACTTCTTTCTTAAATTCCCTAGCTTGAGGTAGTCCTTGCGAAAGTCGTGGCCCCATTGGCTAACACAATGCGCCTCATCCACTGCGACAAATGCAATCTTTTCGTATTTTACCAGATGACCAAGTAAAGATTGAAATGATTCTGTGGCAGCCTGTTCGGGGGTGATGTAAAGGAATCTCGTAATTGGATTTATGCTCTTCAAGTCGTTAATCACTCTGTCTCGGTCTCTGGTGGACATTTTTGAGTTTATTGATTCGGCTGAAATCTTAATTTTTTCCAAGTGGTCGATTTGATCCTTTATTAGAGCAAGAAGCGGCGAAAACACCAATGTAATTTTGTTTGCCAAAAGACCTGGTAGTTGAAAGCATAGTGATTTGCCGGAGCCTGTAGGCATTGATACATAAATGTCCCTATTCGCTAAAAAAAACGCACAAGAATTATTTCACAAACAAAACATTAAGATTTAAATAGGATTTACTTTTAATTGCACACTTGACAGCATTCTCTTGTATTTCATTTTTAAAGGCCGAATATCCAAAATACCTCTTTAAACCGGCATAAATATCTTCATCGGTTAAATCGCCCATTTTGTGGGAAAAAATAAAATAAAACTCAATTTTATTTTTGCAAAAATATTAACAACACTTTTGACATAATTTTCGCACAGTGCTACCAATCAGTCGCAAAAGCTAATTGTTTTGGCGGTCGATAAAGTGACGTTTTCAAAGCAATATCATATGATAAGGTGGAAATACATTTTGAATCGTATAAAATGGGAAATTTATAAGTGCGTTTCTCAACAATGGTTAATTAGGAATATTTATTTTTTTACATTTTTTATTCAATTCCTATCGTGGCCTTACCACAGAGCATAACTAAAAGTGTAGTAGTCCGCGGCTACGACGTTGTCAAATGAGAAGGAGAATCTTCAGCACGCAATTGTCAAAAGTGCCGAACAGTGTGTAGTTGTTGTAATTGCGTGTTTAAAATTCTACTTTACTTTACTTATCTGAGATAGACTGCCAATAAAACAGGGGCCAGATCACGTAAAATGAAAACATCTATCTCAGCAAAGCAAATTAAAGTCGAATTTGTAGCACGCAATTGTAACAACTACACTCTGTTTGACACTTTCCAAACCCTAAATAGTTGTTGCAATTGTTTGCTGAAAATTCTACCTTACTTTACTGAGATAGATGTTCAATAAAACACGCCCCATACTGGCCGCCGTGAAATACTTTTCTATCGGTGGGGCGGTTACAGGTATGAAAAAGAGATTTTTCAATAAATCTCGAAATTTGCTGGAATGCTTGTGTTTGAAGAAAATATTGTGGATTATTATCGAAACTGAAAACAAGTGTCTGTAGCGTCTAACTCAATACATTAACATTTATTCGGTTTTTATGTTCGATTGAACTCATTTTTTATTTATTTCAAAAAGGAAAAGAAAAAAATAGAAGATTCCAAACCAATGCCTTGCCGGTCATGTACTACCTCTCTTTATGGCAGAGTACACCGTTGCTCGAACAAAGCAATGACTCTTTTTGACTTTTATATTCATTTATTTTAAATATTCCTTAAATTATATACTATATATATTTATATATTACAGCCGTATTTATTAGATTTCCTTAAAATGCCTCTGAGAGCTTGTTTAGTTAAACATCGCATAAGAATTTACGCAGCCTCTACGCTACTTTGCTGAAATTGTTATTTATAAACATTTTTCCACTGTTGCTTTACTAAACAGGGTTGATGTCCAGATAAGGGGAAATATATGAGAAACTATTACAAAAAATACAGAAAACTAGTACTTTCTTCCACTGAAACCGACATCAGCTGTTTTCTGACAAATTTTTTGTGTAAACAAAAATATTTGAAATGCAGAAATCAAATAATATGTAGGGGTAGGCACCTAATGAAAACTTTCACTCAAAAAATCCGTGCCTAAAAGCAACTGAGCTCTATGTTGCTGATCCTTATAAAGATAAAAAAAAACAAAACAAATAGGTATCAATATACCGGATGACCATTTATTTGGCATTTTGCAAAAATTATTACATGGCACACAAACACAAAACTAGATTATTTCTTAGAATTTTGTATCACAGGCGAGGAACACCAATAATTAGAGCTGAAATGAAAGTTTCTAAAGGATATTTATGCGTATCAAAACAAAACGAATAATATCACCAGCACGAATGAAACAAATTGCTGCAATAATTCTACACGATTTGCGTTTAAGCATTTTTATTCTTTTCAAATAGAAAATAATAATTAGATTTTTCAGACTACAACGCGAAAAACTAAAACGCAGGTCGATTTAAAAGAATACTCGAAATAAATGCAAATTTTTGTGATATCTCGATTCACGATTCCACCCCAAAAATGACATTTCCAAAGTAAAAACAATTTACGCAAGCTCTACGCAGCCTCTAAACACAAATTTTTGTGTTTAAGTTACGCGGCCTTAAAACTACGTTGCTTAAGTTCGAAAAATGTTTATAAATAACGTTTTCCTGCGTAAGGGCATTTTAGAGGGTGCGTAAAGTTAAGCAGGCTCTACGCCACGTTTATAAATACGGCTGTATATATATAAGGGTCTGTGGAAAAACGGATCTCTCTCTCTAAGTCATGCAAAATTGCGTGGCGCGGTAATGTAAATCCACCATAATGTGTTGTGAGTTAATAGATCTGCGTTTATCGATTAGTTTTGCAAATAATTTATAATATAATACAGATTGCTAGTTTTTAATTTGATAACTCAATCTATGTCTAATTCTAATGGTTTGTTTATAGCAATTGTTCGACTTTGAACTTAGAAGACAGTGTTGCTACCGGTTTAGTTTAAGTTAAAATTGCTGTAAAAACTTGCGGAAATAAAAGTGTACTGCTTTGTGCAACGTTATAAATTGATTGATTTATTTGACGTATTTGCGTTAGCCTTTATATACAATAATTTGTTTATATACAACGAACAATAGTTGACAGCTTATTTGACAAGTTTTCAATATCGTAAATGGATGCATTCTGCACTATTAGTGACGTCATAATAGCGTTGGTTGTGGAATCAACATTCTCCCCCCACGATGAACAAAGTTCTTAGATTGCCTTTTCCGCCTTCCTGTCGTCGTCTAGCAGCCCCACTGTTGCCTCTGATTATAAATTGGTTGTATACAAAACATGCGTTTGGGTACATGAAAAGAAACAACAGATTATTGCAAATGATTATAATACAGAACAGTGAAACGAGAGACAATAACAAACAAATCTACGAGAGAACATTATGACGGCAATTACTCCAACTTTCCAACATTGACTCTCACACATGATCCCGTTTTGAATTGCGATCGCAGTTGATGTGAGCTTGGTTAATTTTTTTTTGTTATTTGTTTTGCCTTTCTATTCTCTCGCAGGTACGAGTATGTGTTCATCTTGTGTTGAATATGAACTGGAAGTCTGAGTGCATTGCGAAATGCGAAGATTCCCAGAGAGTTTGTTTTTGTTTGTTTCTGGACTGGAAGTACAGATGCGACGTAAGACGAAGAGATGTATTGATTGGGTATAGACTGGAACTTGAGATGAAGAGTGAAGACGAGGGTTATGTTTTTGTCGGTGATAGGCTGGAAGTTGAGGTGAAGCGTGAAGACGAAGTTTTATTTTCGTTGGTGATGGACTGGAACTCCAAGTGAAGTTGACGGGGGTGTCGATGCACCATTATCCAATGTTGTGTGTGTTATTCCATTTCAATTCTATTAAGTTGTTGACAGTTGTGTTGTGTAGTGCGTGAATTTAATCGTTTTAATAATTATTAAATTATATACATTTTTCTTGCTGATGCTGCAGGTAAGTGAATTTCTTTAATATTTATAGTGTTGTGTAGTTAAAATTTTAAATGTGTGTAGTGAAGTTTTTTCTGATGGGTGAAATATATGTGCATATATATATAGTGTTAGCGTTTTTCTTTACGCATGTGGGTATGTGTGTTTTAATTCATTTAATTTCGTAATGTTTATTATAAATTATCTGAATTTATTACGAATTGGGTATATGTTAGCTTGTGTTTCTTAATTTCATAATACATATTTATTATAAATTTATTATGGGTATGGTTCAATTCGAATTGAATGTATGTGCTTGTGTTTGTGTGGGATGAATGGACTGTATAGTGTATAGGGTTTTGTGTGTTATTAAAGATCGTTGCATGAAAAACGGATCTATTTGTGTGGTTTGATACGGATGTGCATCGCTGGTTTTTGTGTTAAGTGTTGATTGCTTTGTGGTGTGAAAGTTGATTGTGGTTTATGAGTTGTTTTGTTGGTTTAGGGAATTGTTTTCTGTGTAGATAGTGTTAATTGGTAGGAAACATAGTTTTGTTATGGGCCTTTTGAATTCGCCAGCTTGTGTTTTGAGCTTCACAACCCTAGTGATGTTGTCTGCTCCGGGATAGGTCTCTGAGATGCGCCCAAGGCTCCATCTTGAAGGTGGCAGTCTTTCGTCCTTTAGGAGGACAAGATCTCCTATTTTTAACGGCGGTTGTTCCTTGAGCCACTTTGGCCGATGTTGCATGCGAGTCAGGTACTCTTGTTGCCATTGCTTCCAAAACGTCTGCATTCGGAGTTGTATTGCCTTCCACCGATCGTTCAAATTCACTTTTCCGGATGTCAAGTCTGGTTCCGGAACAGTTAAGACTTCTTGACCAATGAGGAAGTGTCCGGGAGTTAAAGCACGGAAGTCATCAGGGTCTTCTGATAGGGGACACAGTGGTCTAGAGTTAAGACACGCTTCAATTTGTGTCAGAAGCGTAGTTAACTCTTCATAGGTTAGTGTTCCCGTCCCGACAACTCTTTTGAGGTGGTGTCTTACACTCTTTACACCCGCTTCCCAGAGCCCTCCAAAATGAGGGGAAGCGGGGGGAATGAATTTCCACCGAGTTCCTTGGTTCGCTAAAACTTCAACTAACTCCTTCCAATCGAAAATTGCGTGGTTCATTAATCGACGTAGTTCGGCTTCTGCTCCGACGAAATTTGTGCCGCAGTCGCTGTTTATTTCATGACAGAGTCCTCTCCACGCGGTAAACCTTCTGAATGCTGCCAAAAATGCTTGGGTAGTGAGGTCTGTTACAGCCTCTAAGTGTATTGCCTTGGTTGTCAGGCAGACGAATATGACCAGAATATGGCCTGGATGCTGCTCTTCGATTTCCTCTGCTAATGCCTGAAGTGTGCGAATCGCCAGATATGGCGCAGGAGCTGTGCCAAAGGTTACAGTCCTGAGGCGATATGTCTTCAAAATATCGGATGGGTGCGTGCGCCAAAGAATGAGTTGGTAATTTGCATCACTTTCCGGTACCCTTATTTGCCGATACATCTTCTCTATATCTCCGGTAAAGGTGTACCGATAGAACCTCCATCTGAGAACGATGTCCGTGATGTTGTGTTGAAGTGCTGGGCCTACCATAAGTTGATCGTTCAATGAAACGCTATCAGCTGTCTTGAACGAAGCATCAAATACCACTCGGAGCTTAGTAGTCGAGCTCCCTTCCTTGAGTACGGCGTGATGTGGCATGAAGTAATGATGCCGATCCGGAATAGAGGGTTCATCCACTTCTTTCATATGGCCAAGATTCAGGTAATCTTCAATGCAATTTGAATAGCGCGTTTTTAAACTTTCATCTCTTTCCAGCCTTCTTTCGAGACTCTTGAAGCGAGTAAGAGCACCTTCTCTTGATCTGCCTAACATCGGACGGACATCACCCTTGAACGGTAGGGACACTTCGAAACGACCATCACCTTGGCGTCGAACGTTTTTACGAAAGTGTGCCTCACACTCTCTGTCTTCCGGCCTTTCGTATGGTTCGTAAAAGATCTCTTCTAATTCCCAAAATCTTCGGAGTTCAGTGTCCAGGCCACATGTTTGCAGGAAACTGTTGATCCGTTGGGGTATTATTGGAGCTCTGCCAAATAGGATCCATCCTAATTTGGTTTTCTGAGCTATAGGTAAGTTGTTATCCGCTGGTCTGACCAATTCCGGTAGCAATATATCAGCCAGAACATCACTACCCAGTAATAAGTCGACCTTAGCTGATTGGTTGAAATAGGGATCCGCTAGGGTTAAGCCATTCAGATGTTCCCAACCTGTAGATGTCAAGGATTGGGTTGGAAGATGCCCAGACAGCGACTTGAGGACTAGAGCTTGAGTGGACACTCTAAACGATGAGTGGTGGGAGGTCAAGGAGATATCTACCACCTTTGAGCAGACGCCACTGCTGACCAAACCCAACCCAGAAACCTTGACGGAAGTTGGCCTAGACGGAAGACAAAGCTTCTGAACAGCTGATGTTGTTATGAAACTGGCCTCTGAACCTGAATCTAAAAGAGCTCGTAATGAAAAAGAATCACCGTTCATAGAGTTCACTTGGACTAGAGCCGTTGCAAGTAACACTTGTGTTCCTGTATTTGTTGTGTAAAATGCGTTGATGTTTGGCCTAACTCCAGCTGTTTCTCTTTGAGGTGGTTGGAAGCTAGGTGCACCAGCATTCATAGATGAAGTGGATGGTCCCGCAGTATATCCTTGAACAGTCAAAGCGTTCGGCTGCCCCGACATTGGATTGCTATTGGTATGAAGAGGCGGTTGGTGTTGAAAAGTTGCTGCTCCAGTGGTCATCGAGGAAGTAGGCGGCTCCATAATATGTCCTTGTGCAGTGAAGGCATTTGTTTGCCCCACACTCGTATTCGTGTTAATATGGAGAAGTGAATGGTGTGCCTGTTGGCAGTAATAACAACGACGACTACTTGGACAATGCTCAGAGGTATGGCTATATGCTAAACAATTTCGACATATCCCTAACCTATTTACCTGATTACAGCGATCTGCAATACTCAATTTTAAGAACTTGCTGCACTTCCTAATCGCATGCTGGCCCTTGCTGCAAATTTGGCAAGAGTATTTTGCTTTGTTGGTGGTTGAGTGCATAACGTTTCGTTGCGACACTGGCTTCGTGGGATTCGGAGCGACTCGAGCTTGCTGTTGGTTGACTGCCTCCAAGGTACGGAACCTAGTTTCCAAAAATTGGGTAAATTCAGCGAATGTTGGCAATGCTTTGCTGTCCTCTTTGGATCCTAGCTTCTCCTCCCATAGTTGTTGTGTTTTTGCTGGCAGTTTCTGGAGCAATACGAAAACAAGTACTACATCCCAGTGTGCAACGGCAACCTTTAAGTTATCCAGGTTATGTACCACTTCAGTCGATGTGTCCAACAGTTCCTTGATGGATTCGGCACGTTCTTGTGAAATTGACGGCTGGTTGAACAAACACTTCAACTGTGTATTCACTAGGAATCGTTTGTGGTCATACCTATCAGTCAGGATTGCCCATGCTTTGGAATAGTTACCCATATCCATACCCAGGTGAGCTAAAAGCTTATCAGCTTCACCAGACACACTTGATTTTAAATAATGCATCTTTTGGGTTTCAGAGAGTGACGCATTGTGATGAATGAGTGAAACAAAGAGATCATGAAAAGCGCGCCAAGTCTCGTAGTTGCCTGAGAAAACCGGCAAATTGATCTTGGGAAGCTTTATCTCAGCCGATCTCGACATAGTTGACGCAACTTCTGTTGGATTTCCTGCTTTCTCATCGGATATTTCCTTGGACGCCTTTGCCTTGTCGATAGCATCCAGAAGATCGCTGCGATATTCGAAATATTTATCTCTAATCGACTCAAAGAGATCATCCAACGCAGTTTCCTTTTCCTCGTCGTCGTCCTCCAACGCGGAAATCTTATTTTTGTATTCGGCTTCTGCAGATTCCATTGTTTTTTCCAGCGCAGATAATCGACCATTTAAATAATTTGTCGTACGCCTGGCTAAACCAGTCTTACCAAAATTTGATATATCCTTCTCTAATTGTTTTAAAATCTTTGCTAACATACCCCTTTTCATTTTGTTAATTTATATGCGTTATATATATATGTATGTATATGTATATATTATATTGAATGAAATATATGCACTAAGTAAGACAGTGTAAAATGTACTTACTTGTTAATATCTTTTCCACACTTGGTGATTTCCAATTCCACACACTATACCCTGGTTGAAGACAATGCGGTGTTGCAGTTTGCAGATGAAAATCCCACGACGAGTTTGGTGATTTATAGTTGAAAATCTCCGGGGGCCGAAACGAACTCAATCAGTTTGCCAATATGGTATATAAAAATCTCCGCGCACAAAATTGAAACAGTGTCGGGTTAAAATAGGCGTAGATGGACCAAAATGTTCGACTTTGAACTTAGAAGACAGTGTTGCTACCGGTTTAGTTTAAGTTAAAATTGCTGTAAAAACTTGCGGAAATAAAAGTGTACTGCTTTGTGCAACGTTATAAATTGATTGATTTATTTGACGTATTTGCGTTAGCCTTTATATACAATAATTTGTTTATATACAACGAACAATAGTTGACAGCTTATTTGACAAGTTTTCAATATCGTAAATGGATGCATTCTGCACTATTAGTGACGTCATAATAGCGTTGGTTGTGGAATCAACAGCAATAATACCAATGAAAGAGCGGGTTTATTAAATTTATAAAGTCACGATATGAGACCATTATTAAGTAGGTACGATTCAGTTGAGAAACCGAACGCAATGCTAGTAAAATAAAATCCATAAATTTGCGAAATATATTTCTCGCTGAACGCTACACTTTTGAACACTTCCATCAAAGAGCTCTATATCCAAACACTCCCTACTAAAAACCTAGTTCAGTGGATACTTGCTTTAACTTCCGCCTATTTGACAGCGGCAACGTGCTTCCCTCTTTTTCCTTGTGAACTGTTAAGATGGCGGTCGGTAAAAATAAGGGTCTGTCCAAAGGAGGCAAAAAAGGTGGTAAAAAGAAGGTCATAGATCCTTTTTCGCGTAAAGATTGGTACGATGTAAAAGCACCAAATATGTTTACCACCCGTCAAATCGGAAAAACCTTGGTAAATCGTACCCAGGGAACGAAAATCGCTTCGGAAGGTTTGAAGGGACGTGTGTTCGAAGTTTCATTGGCTGATTTGCAAAAGGATACCGATGCCGAACGTTCATTCCGTAAATTCCGTTTGATCGCTGAAGATGTTCAAGAACGCAACGTTTTGACCAATTTCCACGGCATGGACTTGACTACAGACAAGTTCAGGTGAGTAATCAAAAAAAAATTTCTAACCTATAGTGAACAGATGGGTGGAGAAGGGGTAATCATATTTTTATTTTGCAATTGTATTAAATGATCGCAGTGCGATAAATTGTGATTTCACATCAACCAAAAACACTGACGAATAATTGCACTTTTTCGCTCTCAGATCAATGGTAAAGAAATGGCAAACTCTGATCGAAGCTAATGTCGATGTTAAGACCACAGACGGCTACTTGCTCCGTGTCTTCTGCATTGGATTCACCGCTAAAGACCAGATGTCGCAACGTAAAACTTGCTATGCTCAGCAATCTCAAGTCAGGAAGATTCGCACCAAGATGACTGAAATCATCACACGTGATGTCGGTACATCGGACTTGAAGACCGTTGTTAGCAAGTTGGCTCCAGATTCCATCGCTAAGGACATCGAGAAGATGTGCCAAGTCATTTATCCATTACACGATGTGTACATTCGCAAAGTGAAGGTCCTTAAGAAGCCACGTTTTGACCTATCCAGGCTCTTGGAGTTGCACGGTGATGGTGGTGGAAAGGGAACTGAAGGCGTTGTCTCCGAAGGCGCTGTTGTAGATAGGCCTGAGGGCTACGAGCCACCAGTACAACAATCTGTTTAAATTGTTGGAAGTTATTTTGTAATAAAATAAATGATGCGAAACTAAACAGTTTTGGATTAAACAAAAAGAAAAATCGGTGTTTGGTGCAAATTTCTGAAGTTCGATTGGGTCGAGTTTCTTTTTCTTTTTATCTTTCATAGGTTTTAGATTTTGGCGGGATAATTGATGTTCTCTTGTTACGATTGGGATGGAGGAGTACGATCTAAGAATACAATGGTGAGTTCAATTGCATAATATGCGACTTTATTTTGCTAAGTGATGTTTAACATTATTTTTCGTCGCTGAGACTACTGATGCCAATATTGTTCTGATGGAATAATATGTTAAACGTTATTTGTCATAGCTAATTCCTAGTTGCTAATGAGTCTCGCCTTCTTTTCAGCGGATTTTTGGACTGTCATAAATAATTGATGTCTAGTTTACTGCAGGTTAGTACAGCAAAGTAATCTAAACTAGTCTTTTTAAAAATGATGTTGATTTAATTATTTGCTACTCTGAGTCCTTTGATGATTCTTTACTATCTGATTGTATTAAAAATCCCGCAATTTGCTGTTAGTTTGGCGTATAAAATAAACGTTCTTTCTTGTTCTTACAGAATTGTGAAGTATACGAAGACAGTGCTGATAACCATGTTTAATATTGCTGAAATTTAATGGTAAGTACGCAACTTGCATACATCCTCATGCCATTAAAATGATGTTGATTTAATTATTTGCTACTTCTGAGTGATTTGATGTTATTTACCATCTGATCGTCGTCGAAGTTAAATTGTTTGTTCTATTATTTTGCGGAGTAAACTAAATTTATTTTTTTTTCTTCCAGGAAAACGGTGTACATAGAAATTCATATTGGCATTGGTCGGTCTTTTTTTGCTGGTTAGTATTTAAACATTTTATCCACGTGCATTCTCTTAAAATGATGTTTGTTTTTTAATTATTTGCTACTCTGAGCGATTTGATGTTATTTATTAGCTGATTCCTCTGAGAGCAAATGTTTTTTGTTTCGTTGCCTAACTGTGTAATTAACATGATTTTCCTTTGTTACAGGAACAAACTGATGGAAAATATCTGAGCAACCTAAACCCAAACGTAATACAAAGGTTAGTAAACCAAGGTTAACTTTATTACTTTGTATTTATATTCAAGTGCATATTTTTTGTTCGCTCTATTTATTACTGGGAATAATGAATGCCGGATCGAATCGTATAAAATGATTTTTAAGCTAACAAAAAATATGCAAAGTTTCGAATGATGATAATATATTAACAGAACCAAAATAATGTTGTATAAACAATTTAGATAGTAGAACTGATAGAGAAATTATCTAGTTGTAACTAACATTTCGACTATTTTCGTGACCTTTACTTATTGTTCTTCTTTGCTTTTAGGTGGGAAGTGGAAGTTTACTTTTTGGATATAGATGCTGCTCAGTAAAAGGTGAGTTTTCTTTTACATTTTCTAAATATGTAATATTGCAACAACATTTCATTTTAAATATAATCCATATATACCGATCCACAACTGATTGCTTATATCGATGTTTGGCATATCATCAATTTACATTTTAAATCAGGAGGGAATATTTAAAACGCATACTGTGGTCGGTATACAAATCTGTACCAAATGTGAACCGAGAGAAATGTTATCGCACCAATAATTCAGGGAGCTGTCTGACTCACTTCGACCAATTGGGTTATCAGATTCCAATCTCCAATATCAACTGCAACTAAATACATTGCGACGATTCCTAGCCTCGCAGAATGTCTCAATCAAGCCCAATCGCCCAGCTAAATTTTAATCAGGCTAATAATTTTGCCAATGAATTTCATTCAACATGTCCGTGAATCTCAATCTTTAAGCACTTCCTTAAGTGATTTGAAAAATGATTACGATGTGATTTAATGTATACTGATTATGCTAAAAATTTTGACAGCGTTAATCACAAATATCAACTTTCGCAGTACTGAAGGCCCCACTTCCTTGGCTAGTCAACTGCTCTACTGATCTACATAGAGACTTTCGAAAGTGCTTGACTAATTTAGATTGTATTGTATCATCATAAGCTCACGAATAGCCAAAAGTTTTGTCTAAAAACTTATTTCAGCTGATACGGCTCTACGATTTAAGTTATTATTATTATTATGTATTACGCGACCTCAATTTGTTCATATGATGACACTCTTACCCAGCTCGCTTTGACAAGCCGTGAAGAGAATTTGTTCTATATCCAACGCAAAGATAATTTCTGATTGAACTTACATGCATTTTAAACTACACAAATAGATTTACTGTAACCTGAAGTTAATCTTTGAATATATGTATTTCTCATTACAGCATCTGGTTCACATTTGTTTTTGGCAGTTGAACGTTTTGAACAAATTCCGTAAGCATGGTAAGTTTCACTTGTTGTAAATAATTTAGTATTTGCTTCGTGATGATATTATTTCGGATTCCCCATCATTTGACAGTTAAATGACACAAAATCCACTCTGATAATATCATTGAACCAAAAACTCAATCAGTAAAGGGAAATCTCACTAAACAGATAAATTTTGCAGGTGGTGCAAGAGACAAATTGCGAGAAATGGCGTCCATTTGCATTGCAAAATCCAAACGTAAGTTAAAACATTTTTTATATAAAAATATGCGTATACTATACCTATTTCAAAAGTGGACTCTTTTCAACTAACAAATAAATAATAATTGATCGATTGTTCATATGATGACACTCTTACCCAGCTCGCTTTGACAAGCCGTGAAGAGAATTTGTTCTATATCCAACGCAAAGACAATTTCTGATTGAACTTACATACATTTTAAACTACACAAATAGGTTTGCTGTTACCTGAAATAATTTTTGAATAAATTTCTAATTACAGAAGCTGGTTCTCCTTTGTTTTTGGCAATTAAACGTATTAAAACAAATTTCGTAAGCAAGGTAAGTTTCACTTGTTGTAAAATATTTAGTAGATATTTGCTTCGTGATGATATTATTTCGGATTCCCCATCATTTGACAGTTAAATGACACAAAATCCACTCTGATAATACCATTTAAACAAAAACTCAACCAATAAAGGGAAATCACTAAACATCTAAATTTTGCAGGTGGGTGCAGGAGACAAGTTGCGGGAGGTGGCGTCTATTTGCATTCCAAAATCCAAACGTAAGTTAAAACATTTTTTATATAAAAAATATGTAGGTGCATAGATTTCTTTCGAAACGTGATTGGTTCGAGCTAATTTGATCCCACATATGCCTACCGGCCTGCGTATTATCTTGGCCATTGCCATACACCCAATTTGTTCATATGATGACACTCTTACCCAGCTCGCTTTGACAAGCCGTGAAGAGAATTTGTTCTATATCCAACGCAAAGATAATTTCTGATTGAACTTACATGCATTTTAAACTACACAAATAGATTTACTGTAACCTGAAGTTAATCTTTGAATATATGTATTTCTCATTACAGCATCTGGTTCACGTTTGTTTTTGGCAGTTGAACGTTTTGAACAAATTCCGTAAGCATGGTAAGTTTCACTTGTTGTAAATAATTTAGTATTTGCTTCGTGATGATATTATTTCGGATTCCCCATCATTTGACAGTTAAATGACACAAAATCCACTCTGATAATATCATTGAAACAAAAACTCAATCAGTAAGGGGAAACCTCACTAAACAAATAAATTTTGCAGGTGCGTGCAGGACAGAAATTGAGAGAAATGGCGTCCATTTGCATTGCAAAATCCAAACGTAAGTTAAAACATTTTTTATATAAAAATATGCGTATACTATGCCTATTTCGAAATTGGACTCTTTTCAACTAACAAATACATACCTAATTGATCGATTGTTCATATGATGACACTCTTACCCAGCTCGCTTTGACAAGCCGTGAAGAGAATTTGTTCTATATCCAACGCAAAGACAATTTCTGATTGAACTTACATACATTTTAAACTACACAAATAGGTTTGCTGTTACCTGAAATAATTTTTGAATAAATTTTTAATTACAGAAGCTGGTTCTCCTTTGTTTTTGGCAATTAAACGTATTAAAACAAATTTCGTAAGCATGGTAAGTTTCACTTGTTGTAAATCATTCAGTAGATATTTGCTTCGTGATGATATTATTTCGGATTCCCCATCATTTGACAGTTAAATGACACAAAATCCACTCTGATAATACCATTGAAACAAACACTGAATCAGTAATGGGAAATCACTAAACAAATAAATTTTGCAGGTGCGTGCAGGAGACAAATTGCGGGAAGTGGCGCCTATTTGCATTGCAAGATCCAAACGTAAGTTAAAACATTTTTTATATAAAAAATATGTAGGTGCATAGATTTCTTTCGAAACGTGATTGGTTCGAGCTAATTTGATCCCACATATGCCTGCCGGCCTGCGTATTAGCTTGGCCATTGCCATAAACCCAATTTGTTCATATGATGACACTCTTACCCAGCTCGCTTTGACAAGCCTTGAAGAGAATTTGTTCTATATCCAACGCAAAGACAATTTCTGAATGAACTTAATACATACACACAGACATTTCAAACTACACAAACAGATATGGTGATACTTGAAGTTAATTTTGAAAATTTTCTCTTTACAGCATCTTGTTCTCATGCACTTTGTTTTACGCAGTTAAGCGGCTCAAAAATCTTCCTATAAGAATGGTAAGTTTTACTTTTTATAAACTCATACTATTTGTTCATATGATGACACACTTACCCAGCTCGCTTTGACAAGCCGTGAAGAGAATTTGTTCTATATCCAACGCAAAATTTACCTTCTGATGAAAAAATCAATAATACAAAAAATGCAATTAATGTACTTTGTGATCTGAATTAATGTTTGAACATTTTTCTTTTTAGCTGTGAAACGTGCTTTCAAGACAATGGTGGCTTTAAAAGAACATAATACTCTTGATGGCTAGACTTATTCTGTTGAATGCAACCATCCTCGCCCTGATGTAAGTTGCTGCTTATCTAAATAAATCTGCTGATGAAACGGAAAAGCCAATGTTTTTTGTCCGAATACATTTACACAATACATTTGGTTGCTTTTTCCGTTTCTTCATCAATATTAACTTTTTTCAAATGATGACACTCTTACCCAGCTCGCTTTGACAAGCCGTGAAGAGAATTTGTTCTATATCCAACGCAAAATGTAACTTCTGATTAAACTTAGCAGAAACATTATGCCAGAACCTATTTGCGATGTCACTCTTAATTTATTGTGTTTTGATTTTTCTATTTGCAGTTGCGGTTGAATTGAAATTGACTTTAGAATATTGCATAGCGTACAGGAACTGTTTCACAAGTAAGCTCCCATAATACATACATATATAATTTTTAACACTTTGAAGAACAGCTAGATTAATGCAAAAGAATGTGTTTTTGACATGAAAATTACGGCTCTAATCATTTGTATGTATTTCATGGAGCACATATCCCCTCATCCAGGGTGTTTTAAATGACTTCAGCATCGGTTTGCATAGTCATACAAAAATTCGCTGTGGAAACTGGCTAGCGCTGGCTAATGAAAAATGTACAGTGTTTTGAATTATGTACTCGGTTGATTGCCTAGTACTTTGCTAGTTCTTTAACCTCTCAACTGACCGTAGTTTCCACGACCACAGCTGCAACTTCTTGATCCTTCTTTCAACTAAAAAAATTAATTGTCAGAACTTCTTGCTGCTCTTCAATTTGTTTCTCTGATTCCAATCTCATAAAAAGTATGCAAGTGTAATGTTTTCCAACTTTTTTATTTTCTTTTATTTCAGATGTCGATTTATGCAATACAATTAAATTATATTATTATTTAGATAATTTAGTCTTTTGTCAAATTACTACATGTATTCAATTTATTTTATTTTTTTTAATAAAATCTACATAAAAACAGCGAACTGTGTTTTATATTGAATTTCACGATTGTCGCCTATTCGATAGTTTTTATACAAATGCTTGCGTATAAAAAATATTTTGTTTACTTATACATACATAAAATAATATAATAACAACATAATACAGAAAATAAAATAAAGACATTGCGCGCAATATTATTACAGTAAAAATATACATCTTTACGGTATGGGTGTAAAGATTGAAATCTGCGCTCCGCACAGTGTAATCGTGTTACCCGTGTTATCGTCGATCCGCTGTCAGTAGCCAAATAAATTGGTGGAGTTCGTTTTTGGCATTAGAGAGTAATTCCGAAGGAACAATTGGAATTTGATGGAATATGCATTAAAACAAGCGCATGGTGAGTACCATGAACAGGAAATCGGAATCTATAGCGGTCGTCAATTGGATCTAAACAGCCGAATTCTTAGCACACCGTGTATTGGCAGTTTTAAACTGTTTTGACAGAAATGAATTAAAAATATAGTTCCTTCTCACAACCGACATGAAAATGAGTTTGCATTGTATCTACCCTTCACTTAAGCAAAACTAGTTTAATACGGCATGTAAAATAAATTACTCTACAAATCTGTCATCTCATTTTGAGACTCAGTCTCAATACAGGCTCCAACCATACCGTGATTAGCTTCATTGATTCGCACAAGAAGTTCGTTCTGAATTCGTCGCAACACTTCAACAACATCTGGCAAGACACCGCTTTGAGCGGCTTTTTGCATGGCTTCATTAGCATCGACTAAGGCGTCATTTAGTGCACCCTGTTCCATTTTTGCCTTCGCTCTGGCGTAGTAACCTTCATAACTCGTTGGCTTTTGATCTATAGCCTGTGTAGCTAGTTCAGTGGATTCGTCAAGTTCCTTGAAAGCAAAATGGATAATTTTAAATAGAGGCTTAAAAATGAAAATGTGTCAACTTACGTTTAATTTTCTCTTGCATCGCGAAAGGTTAAGCAACAGGTTCGCCCGAAGCTGCGTAAAGACAGAGTTTTTGTCAAATATGTTCTCAATGTTGACAATTTTTTTCAGCGCATACTGGTATCGATGGGCTGCTTCTTGGAATCGATTCTTTCGGTATAAAACATTTCCATCTTCCAGAAGTTTGTTCAGAAGAACCACAAGGATTTCTGGTTTTCCCATTGCCATGCTCCAGGTTGTTGGGCCAAGTTTAGCTCCGCGTTTTAAAAAAACTTGGACAACTTGTATATTTCTGCAGGCAATTGCCCTGTCGAGTGGTCGCATGCCATTAATGTCGATATGTTCGATTCGAGCACCTTGATCAAGAAGATATTGTACTAAGCTGGCCGATCCCTGATAGGCGGCTAGGTCGAGTGGAGTGCGTCCGTTATTGTCAGCGTGTTCCTTGTCACACCCCTTCTCAATCAGGCATTTTGCTGCAGTATGTCTGCCCCGCAAACAAGCCCAGGATAGTGCCGTGAAGCCTTCGTGATCTTCTGCGTCAATTGTAGCACCTCTGTCTATGAGAAGCTCCAGTATGCCAATGAGCCCTTCCTCTGCAGCTATCATCAATGGGGTCTTCTTGCTCGGCGCAACGGCTTCGTTGATTTGAGCCCCATTTTGTAGCAACTTTTCCGCAACAGCCCAGTGTCCCTCCTTAACAGCCAGCAAAAGCGGTGTGATTCCGGACTTATTCCTGCCGTTAACCTTTGCTCCCCGAGACAATAAAACTCCTACGGTATCTACGCAACCATTTTTTGCAGCAGCTGTTAAGGCAGTATCGCCGCTCAGTGGTTCAATATCGTTAATATAGACATTTTCCATCTCGAGCAGGTCTTCAGCAATAGTGGTGTGGTCCTGCGAAGCCGCTCCAATTAGAGCTTGTTGCATAGCCTTCTTTAGAGTAACGTCGTTAGAGCCAATCCTTGGCGTCCAATCACTTGCTAGCAAATACTTAACAACGTTCAGTCTTCCGGTTCTGGCCGCATGAACGAGGGCACACCTTTGCGTAGTGTCTGTTTGTCCAAGGCTGCTGCCTGCAGCAACCAGTAGACGCAAAACATCACAATGACCTTTCATAGCAGCTAAAATCAACGGCGTGCAGCCCTGACTGTTAGTTCGCTCGACGTCAGCTCCAAATTCCAATAATAAACTCACCATCGGGACTATGCCTTCGTGAGCGGCTATGCACAATATTGTCGCATCACCCATAAACTCAGTTTGGTAATGGGGCGAAGCACCAGCAAGAAGAAGAAGACGCGATACTTTCATGTTTGGATTGTACACGTTTCTTAGAGATCCCAATGCAGCAGATATCGACTCCGTGACACTGGCAATCCAAAAGGACTGCATATCTCTGGGCGACGGTGGGCCTTTAGAATTGCGGTAGATGTGTGCCTTTAGGACGTGGTGACCGAGCTCTAGAGTCTGTTCGGCATCTAACGGTGATTGTAGTCTTGACAAGCGAAACGCTATTGCCGCATGTCCGAGTCGAAAATCACACAAGAATTTCAGCGATTCTCCTTCATCCCTTCGGATGAGCCACTCTCTAAACGAAGGATGAAAGAACATGTAAGTGTTGTCTATGCGCTTCACTAAGAATCCATCGAGGAGTTTGAAGCGCAGCAGAAATTCGTCCCAGTTTATGATTTCATCGGTCTTAAGCGCACACATGGTGTAATAGATTTCATTCAGTGTTAAAGGGTAGAGAGCAGCAAGACACACATTAAGAATTGGCGCTGCTTTCTCAAAACTCGACTCTGTGGGAAATCTTAAATTGAAGTGCAGCAAAAATATCTGCGCCAATGAAACTGGTAGTATTTTATAGCTGGTTGATTTGATGACCAATTGTCCCCGTTCGATGAGATCGAGAATTAGTTTGGCATACAGGAACGAGCCCTTGGTCAATGCCTGCAAATGGCCAATGAACTTCATTTGACCCGAACTATTCTCCTTAATCGCAGCTGCAATGTTATTCTGGATGTCAGCGCTGTGATTCACCCGGAATGTTATGTAGTCGAGCATGTCTTTTTGCAAGAGATCATTAGAAGCCCAACTGTCCAGAGTCATCTTCGTAAACGACAATCCTTTAACGAACTCTAGCATTTGAGTGCGCACAGTGGCTACTACCTTCAGCCATGAAGGGAAATACTGTGTCATCTTGGCAATGAAAGTGGCGATTGTATGCCCATGATCGGGTCGGTGGTATTCTGCTTCACACAAAGCGTCAATTAAAATCACGCAAGTCTTGGATGCAATTTTTCCTGATCGCTTTAGAATGGTCAGTGGCTCTAATATAGCCATGCGCATCACTCGTTCTGCATCAGCTATGCATTCTTTTACGCAGAGTATGTCCTGTAGATGAGGTTCGTTTAGCAGGTACTGTCGATACGCGACCAGTTGCGGAGCTTGGCAGAGCTGGGCGGCAAGCGAATGCACAAAGTCTGGTACCAAACACGTGAGGTTTGTGTCAGCTTGGCAGAAATGATAACCAACAATGTGTGAAGAAAGAGCTTTAAGCCTATCATGGCCTATATTTATCTGGCAATAGATTCCATCGGTTTCCGTGTACGGAACATCTTTTCGACGTCCAAAACATGAATATTCCACGAGCTGCAGAACAAGGGCAGTCTTTCCTGTGCCCGGGTTACCGTTGATCAAAACCCCTGGTGTTTCTGTGGTTGTTAATATATTGGACAACTCGCGAAGAAGCCATTGTCGGCCTATGAAAGGCGGGTCTGGCTCTTGAAGAGGCACTTCAAAAAAGAGCGGCTTGAGAGGTAACTGAGCTGATTGTGCCGTGGGTGGTTTGTAGACCCCACCAGCATTTCGGAGTTGAGAACGCGCCGAACGTCTAACAACAGTCTTTCGCATTTTCGGAGAATCAAATCCATCACTTCGGTCGCTAACCGAAAACGCCTTAAATTTTCCAACGAGACAACCAGCGTCCTCTTTTGCCGCAACCGAGAACTGACTACCGAATGTCTTCGCGTAGTCCTTCGACTTGAAACGTCCGTTAGCATCAGTATATTCCGATGATTCTGTAAGTGTTTGAGAGTCGGGACTGATGTTTGTTGAGCTGTTCGATTTGCCCGAGTCCAACAGCAGGCCCAGCCTAGCCCGAAGTTCGTCGTCATTTTGTTTTTCACTGGATACCGATGGTAGATTAATTCCGTCGCCAACTCCACCTATAAGCAAAAACATTCAAATTAAAACAAAATAATAACCAACTTGAAAAAAAAAATTCAACAACAAAGCCACACCGTGCAAAAGGTAAATGATGAAGACAAAAACATGCCAATAGCAAAAAAAAAAAAAAAACACTCAGAATATAATGAAAAGGGAGTTGCCTGCCTGCTAACTGATTGAGTCCCGAACTTGTAGTCGATGAATTCACATTCCATAGAGATTTGATCTTTCCAAAGACCAACGATGATAGGTGCCCAGCGTAGATGGATGTTCCGGCTAAACTTAATCGATTTAGACGATTTTCACTACTTCCTCCCGTTAGGTTGATGTTGCTGAAGGCCTTGCGGCGTCGACGAGTAACAACCGAATCGGAGCACGTTGATGTTTCCAGCGGATTATGATTATTTCCTTAATATATGATATAAATGAAAGTATATGCTTAAGCTGGGCGATAATATTATGCTGTACCGTACACTTATCATATATGTAGGTATCTAACCATGCGCCAAAAAAAGTATGTTAACCTAAGCTGAATTCATAACTAACTCTAACCAATGAACAGATTATACAGTGTGGGACAAAAGTTAACTTTCACACGTATTTTTCGTAGTTTTAAACTTGAAAATGCATAAATATTCAAGCAAATATGTGGTGACTGTCTGATAAATAAGCCAGGCCAACAATTCTAATAATGTTCAGTTTTCATTTGTTTGTTCTTTACAATTGAGTTACAATTGACCACACTTTGAATGCTGTAAGAATTTATAATTATGTACTTCTTCCCTATAGCTTCAATTACAGCATATACACTGTATACACATATACCTACTAAGCAATGTGTGTTTAGACTTATGTATATTTAATTTTTATAAAGAAGATAACCTTAAACCATAACTTACCGGATAAAATCGATGACGTATCAATCGGACAGCCATTCGATGCCGTTCTCCTGTGACCACCGGTCAGTGCACTCCTTAAATTTTTATGATTGAAAAATCTTTTCCTAGTCGGTGGTGGTGTAGCAAATGATGCTGCCGCTGCATTCGCGATTTCTCCAAAGTTGTCATTACCCGATGATGATGTTGTGGTTGTGGCTGTTCCAGTGGTGGAACTTAATGATTTTGGTAATTTGCCAACGCTAGCATATCTAAAATCCGGGGATATCGACTCCTGGCGATTCTGCGAAAGTCATTAATCACATCTTGAGTAAATGTATACATTTATATTTATGCATTCGATTATAAGCTTGGATTTATATAATTTATGTGCAAGTTTTTATTATGAAGAGACAAAGGAGAAAGGAGACGAATTATTATCGCAACACTATATAATGTACATTCAAATCACTATGGAGTGTGACTCTCTCAGACCCATTTAAATTTTAAACCCCATCTCTCTCAATCCCATGCGTCACACTCCATAGTAATTTCCAACAGACCCACACACCAGTCGTTCTGGACAACTTCAAATGAAAAGCATTCTCAGGAAAAGAAATCACGAAACCGTACCAGAGTATACTATACACAAAGGAACAGAACCTCAGATCCAGATGTATGATGCTCAGGAGGTGGTTGTGCAGAAAAGATCATTATCTCTTGCAGAGTTCATGTGTATAACCTGTGCACGGCTATATGAGTCATCTTCGGACCGGCCGGATTGTGGGATGCTGCATACGTGTGTGGTAGAAACTCGTATACCAGTTCTATGTTTCAGTGTTACATGTATGCGGTTATTCGTTAAGATTCAATCATAATTAAAAACGCATAAGATATAAATATGTACTCGTATATCTGCGGTTATGGCTATAAATGCAAGCTCAGTTTCCTCACATGGAAACGGGTCTCAATGGACCATTCCTCGGATGGACGGCGCGCATCAGTATATGTATGTGATATCGACTATGCATATATTTTACTTAGTGGCTACCTTGATCGTGCATAATCATAACAGTTCTCTACTCTATCTCCTCGTTTATTATACCTGTTTATGTGGATTGACCTGTTTGCAAAGGCAGACATGGGAATGGGATGTGTTGTGATGATTACATATTCTATGCAGAAAAATATGTAGAACCTGATAATCACTAGGTGCATCCATACTAAAGTTTCCTGATGAGGATTTTCTTCTTTGGCTTATGCGAGTTGATCAATGAAATAAGCCATAGCAATAAAACAGGAAGAGTTCACTGTAGTGACCAACCGATAGTATCGGGAGTAGGTTTTATATATGTTGTTACATACATACACATTTTACATTCAAGTGAAATGCACAGAAAAATTGTCAGCCGTAAAGACAATTTCATTGCGGGCCTTTCATTTTGCAATTAGGACGAGTGTCATTTGTCATATCGCAAATTTCACCATGCTCTCAAATTATTAACGATTGTATCGCATTGTGGACCCAATGTCTCAGCGGTTTGTGTGCTGGACTACTGTGCGAGGGGTCCCACGTTCGATCCCCGGAAAAACACAAATTACATCTTAAGGCTATTTCCACTTCTCGCGAACGTCTGACAAACATCCGAGAGTATAACTGTCCTGAAAAAGGTTTTCAGTTCAGCCGTTCTGACTCGGCATAAAATTGTAGGTCCCTTCCATTTCCATGTTCCATTCGTCCCAAATATAAATACTCACACAAACGAATGGTTGTGAGAAGTTAGGCCAAGGCCTAGGGTGCCTAAAGGACCTGTTGCGCCAACTAGTTACTTATATATATTCACTCTTTGCACTTGACTTAAAAGTGAGGTTAAAAAGTGTACAAAGTGTTTTCGCGTATGACATGTTTTTCGTATGATCAACAAACAAAATAACGTCTTTCAGTTTGTCATTGGCACTCAATTCAGGAGCTATTGTTTGTAAAAAGTGTAAACAATTTTAAGTACCTTCATTATGTAGTTTCAACTTTAATTACGCTTATTTAGAATCAATTATGTACCTACATCCAACATTCTGATTTATCTCTCACTGATGGTTTCTTTGATTTTCGATCAAGGGTCTAGTCTAGTTAAATAGTGGTACGTAGCAAGTCCGTCCCTGTCTTTATTTTTAAAATATAAATCAGTACCTCTGGTATACAATTAAAACTATAACCGCTAAAGAAAGTTAAAAGCTATAGCTCTGATTTATAAAGGCTAACAGATTGATTAAACTGATAAACTATTTTCAATTAATATCGTTTTCCATTTCTTCTCATCCTCAGCACCGGCCATATACCCACTTCGTGAATTTATATACCTATACGTATTACGTATCTATGTATACCGACTCAACACCGTGTCCCAATTTACATGGAAAGCATAAAAACCAAAACAAAAAATAAAAAACTCGATCTTTTTAGTGATTATCGCGTACAGTGTTGAGCCAAGCCACACTAAAGTAACAAGAAAATGTATTACGATGAGGCTAATGAAGTAAGATACCTGCCAGTTTACCTACGGATTTGATATTTATTTTTATGAATTACATCATTACCTACTCGAACATGGCGGCTATTCATTCCGCGATTCTAACTAGACATCGAGGCTGATTTGAACGCCCAATTATCGGAATTAATATTAGGCTGTGTCTCCGCCTTAAAAATCCGAATGAAACCTGCTCCACTCCGATTAAAGGACTGGGATTCAATTTGACCGAGTCTGGGAACGAAAGAAATTTATTACTACTGTACAGTATAAACGTTTCCGCTCTTAAGTGTCGGACTTTTAACGGTCCTTATCCTGTCCCTCTTACTCGTCGAGCTGTTATATCTGTTGCAACCGAAACTTATCGAGATAAACGTAATAAAACCTGTGTTCGTTACAAACTTTAACTATTTATACTTGTGTTTGGTCTCTAAACACCGTTTTCCCATAATTTTCGCTACAAGAGCTTATAGATTTGTGCGCGCGCTTGCCCAGTCGATTCAAAGAGACCACATTCATGCAAACCGTGCAACAACTCAGCAGCCAGCAACGACTGCAGGTCAATTTTAATGCAAAGCAAACTATTTCAGTTGAGTTATGAGGTTACATTTAGCGTGAATCGGTGTTACGAAATAGACAACACACTGTTGTTGGCTTTTACAACTGGCACGACCGACGACCGACGACCGACGACGACGGTAAGTCTGATAAGTTGTTTGTTGTTTGTGATACATAGTGGCCAACATCCAGAATTAATTGCACGTAAAAGAGTGAATGGAGAATGGACTTCTTTAATATGCGAGAAAAAAAAAAAAAAAAAACCGTGGTCAATTTACATATAAGCATATTTGAAGCATTTAAGTTAAGTTATAGCAACCTGAGTGGCTCTCCGATTTTTTTTTAATTAAATCTGTGAACAATTTCACCACTTCAGATTCAGATATCAGTAAGAGAGAAAAAAAAAGAAAAGAAAACGAGAGATGGAGAAACCGGCACTGGCTGCACTTTGGGAAGTAAAATAAATTTCAGTCAGAATTGAAATTAAATTACTTTCGCACCGATATGACACTCTTGGTCTTGACTTACGATATCGAAAATCCAGTATAATCTTTTGCTTTGCGTTGCATATTTATTTTCACATCGGATCGTATCGTAAATTGTTGCGCACTTCGAGTCAATAGAAGAAAGTTTCAACGTTGGAATGTTGTGCACAAGCAAAACTAAAATTAGAATCTTTATAGCTAGTCGAATTTTTATCGTGGGAATTAAAAAAAATACAAATATCACGAGTCAGTTTGGCTATGACTATTTTGACACCACCAAGGCTAATTTAAGAAGAATTTATTCATTGCATATTGTTCTACCTATGGCAGTTGGATGAGTTTCGGCACATAAATTGCGGAAGAATAAAGGGTGTTTTTTTAAGAGGTACCTATACAAATTCAATATGAAATAAAACACTTGAAGCTTAGATATGTTAGGCGGCTCTCAGATTGAGGCAACAAGCAATAAGCAACTATAGTTACTATAGCAACTGCCAATAAACAATCAGCAACATTTTTCGTTCGAGCGATATTTAGTTGCTTTGATGTGAGACCTCTAATTTAATTCAAAGTAAAATAATTGTGAGCGATAATTTTTCGTGTTTCCTATTGCCAGTTGCTTATTGAATGTTGCCTCAATGTGAGAGCCGAATAATTTAATTCAAAGTAAAATAATTGTGAGCGATAATTTTGCGTGTTTCCAATTGCTAGTTGCTTATTGAATGTTGCCTCAGTGTGAGAGCCGACTTATTGTCTCTCTATGATATTAGCTTTATCTAAAAGATAATTTTATGCCATTACTGTTTAAAAATGATTTCGGGCATATGCGGGCCACGGCTAGTTCGAATGAAGCGCAATCGTGAAGTCGACAACTTTATCGACTTCAAAATCGTCTCTGGTTTATCGGCATAGACTAGTGACTTCACATACCCCCAGTAGAGAAATTAATAAAAAGGTGGAAGATCACAGGATCGTAGAGGCCAGTTCAGAAACGGTAGCATTGTGTCCGGCATCGTATGAGCCGATAATTCCGCACCAGCCCATTAAGCACACCTAAGTTTGTTTTGGGTGTAAGGCCGTCTCGACAAAGGCTTTTGTGTTTTATCCACTCCAAATTCGGAAATTTAGCTTGTTTACATATCCATTTAACCAAAAATGGGCCTCCTCGGACAAAATTAACAAAATTAAGTTCTGAATAACATGCTCAGACGAACGATTAGGTTAGGTTAAGTTAGGTTGGACGTAGCGAACGACAAGTTTTGCGAACCGAATCATTGTTTTCAAAATAAGTTTGCACAATTTGCACGCATTAATCTATTCATTCCATCTCTCTATTTCAAGTCTCAAATCGACAATCGGTAAAAACAGTGTTGCCAGCTTAAAAACTAAACCTCTAAAAAATAACCATCACATCTTTCCACAAGTGAGCTATCACAAATAAATATAGGTAGATACTCTGCTTTGGTATTTTTATTTGTTGCTATTATATTAATCATTTTGCTAGGAAACGATAAGAGTTTGTACTCGAATGCGATTCGCCACTACACTCATATTTCGATAGAAACAGAAAATACGAAGAAATGAACAAAACTGAATTCGTATTGATATCGAAAGTACCTAGAAGTATCGATTGAAAAAATGCAGTATAAATCGACGAGCCGTATAGTTTTTAAAAATAATTATCTTAGCTTGTAAAGAATTTCATAAAATGCAAGGCAATGGACGGGACAGTCTTCGTGCACCAAAAGTAGTTCTAAATTGCTTCTAAATAAGTTGTTCCTTTCATTAGTTTAAATATTAAACAATTATGAGCTCTGCTGACACTTATCGATCCAAAATCGTTTTGTATACAATTGACATAAACGAATTTGACACTATGTATACCTACATATATGCGATATCCATATCTGCACTAAAAACCCATTACAATGTAAAATAATTGTGTGTAAATATTGACAATTCATCTTAATTTTGTTTGTTGATAGATTTCTATTAATGTTTCTCATGTTCCACATTTTGCGTGAACTTAATATTTCAGGCACCTGTGCTTTACAGTAATTTGTATAATACCCAAAAAGAACCTGTTCAGATCAAATGACCAGAATTTCCCACTTGCTTATTTGATTAATCTGACAGTGGACTCCACTGGAGAAATTATGTGTAAATGAAGAAGACAATATCTTATGAAATTTTTTTATTCAAAGATTAATCAATTTTTCACACTTTTGAGTGACGCTCCTCAATCGTTTAAAAGAATGTATACAATATACATATACCTATAGTGTGCGTTACATTGTGTTGTGTATCACACTGATAAGTATGCTATCTGACATTTAATATCTCCGATAGAGACTCCTATTGAAGTGTCGATAAGTTTAAATTGCCTTTAGGGCGCGTTTATATTATGCTCAAACAAAAAAAACCCAAAGTCTATGACCTCATTCTATACCCAGGCAAAGCGGAACACATTACTTTGCAATTAAATTTACAAATCCATTTCAATATAAATAGTGACGATAAAAAAAAGTGACAGAAAATCTGTTCATCCTTAAGACCCAAAGTCGCTTTCAAGTAGACTTTTACAATCTGTGTCTGACCCAATTCCAAAGTGTTTAAATGTCAGTCAAACATGTGCCTAATAAAAACAAAAAATAACAAGATCTTGTACATTCACCATACATAAAACTAACACATATATATATAGCTACAGAATGGAATAGCAAACACCTTGGCACCTTACCTGCATATATTTTGACAAAGCAGCGGCATTTGTGCGCAATTGTGATCTCAGTTGTGGCTGTGGAGACCCCAGAGGACTAACAATTGTTGATGTCGATCCGCCAATGCCCGTATCATAGCCTTGGGTATTACTACAGTCGACATCTGTAAAGAAAATACGACAAAAGGGAAAATTAAATAAGCGATCATTTATTTTTTTTTAATAATTATAGGTTATTTTGTTTTATTACTGCTCTCATGGCGAGAGCAAATACTTTTGGTTTTAACAATCTTGGTCTAGTAGTGAAACTTTTTATTTTCGAAAAAATCCCCTATTTTTTATATATATTGGAATTTACATTTTTACATTTACATTTTGTCTTAAAGTATATTCTTAAATATTTCATTCAATTTAAGGAAAATTGTTCTAAAATGCCTGAACGATTTTTTTAACGCGTTTTGTTAGGTAACGGATATCAGTAAAGTTTAAGCAAAACCGACCATCAGACTGTTTACAGACAGGCCTAGTATCCCTCAACTATTCGCTTGTATAAGTTTCATTTTTGGGACAAATGGAATGTCAAGTTTTAAGTGGAGCGGTGGAACAGTGGGAAAACCTCAAGGTGTGGCTTTCCGACGATTGAATTTGAATCTTAAATCATCCAGCGGATTATAAAGCGGGTTTTTTGTTTTTACCCTAGAGTTGAAACATGAACAAAAAACATTTTAGTCAAATTTGAGTTTTTTGAAATCACCAGCTTAGCAGTGCAACTTAGGCCGTGTGCCAATTGGGCTAAATAATTATCCTCTCATAATTTTCTGACACTTATAAAAGTGTTGAAAGAGAAGTTCACCTAACTCCAATCTTAAAACAGAGATTTATCGAATTTCACGGATTAGTTACCTACTTGAAATTTAGTGTTTTATTTCCTTTTCAACATTTTAGACCCAAAATAAAACGTCAAAAAATTAAAAAATACTATAGGATAATTTATTATCTTGCTACCGGAGCACGATACTTTTTAACAGCTGAAAATTCGTTTACCACCTCGATGGTGTCAGAAAATTATCCAAGGATAATTATTTAGCCCCATTGACACACAAATTAAATACCTATTACTTTTTTCAAAAAGTATTACGTGAAATTAGTAAATATATTTGACGAACTTTTTAAGACACAGGACATTACTTAAGACAAAGACGCTGATCTCCCTTTTTTGTATTCATAACCGCTTTGAAAATGCAAAATAAACTGCAATAATTTCTGTCGTCTTTGCAACTGATTTCGTTTGAAAAAAATTCCATAAGAGCAGAATTTCTAGATTGATGATGTTAATTTGCAATTGAATTTACATAAATATTCTTGAGGTCATACCGCAGAATACCAAAGCGTACTTTTATTTTACGTCATTTAGTAGCTTTTGTAACTTGCATTACCAACAGCAAAAAAAAAAATATTAGACACAATTCGAAACGTCACTCACCTTTCAAAGAGCTGTTCATACACATTGGACACTGATCGTTGCGAAACATGCAGGAATAGCATCTCTCATGACCACAGGTGTCAATCAGTTTCCGACGCTTTCCTTTGTCAAATGATATGCGACAACTTGGACAAACCGAGCCACTGGTTTCATGCTCTAACAAACGTCTTATTGATTGTAGGTCTGTAAATAAAACAAAAAATAAAAAAATATAAACATTGAAAGAATGCATAATAAAAAACGTTCAGTTAGAAGCTAGATATACATATATATATAACTACACTACATATGAACAATTTACATACCCTATCAATATATTACAAGGCTAACTAATCAAAGCACAATAAATTTCCATTTGCCTTTATTAATTCCAAAACGTGATTGTATAATTAAGCAAACAATTGCAATTTTTCAATTCTGCTTGCGCGAGACATTCCGAACACGGAGTGATACAATTTTTAAGTGACACAGTGTAAGCAATATTTTCGCAGAAAAACCGAAACAGAAAACAAAAATGCAAATGGGATTAAAAATGTCAAATTGTTTCACGATTTAGACCTTCACTTGAATATAGAAAATCCATCTTGTTACCAACACCACTAATCGCAATCTACACGATCTCTGGTATAGCAAAAACGACATAAAACAAAAAATATTTTTGACGGTAGCACCACTCGAAGAAACCCCCAATGACAAGGAGCTTACGTGATGATAATAATTAAAAATCACATCTTCCCGATACAAAGATACGTTTGCTAGTTCGCGGTCTGCAAATTGAAGCAAAGCTTGCCTGTGCCACTCGCTATCCTATCCACATTGAGGCGTCGCGTCGTCGTGCTTCAAAGGCACGGAACCAAGTGTAGGTATACACTGGCTCTGTAACTACCACATCCATTCCTTTCCTTGGCAATACACATGACTGAAACTTTGGGGGCAGTTTATTTATTTGCTTTAAGCATTCGAATGGATAGCTGCAATGCAACAGCAGCCAGCATAGCATAAAGGCAAAGGCAACACCATGTTATATGAATTATACGTGGGTTTGTCGTTTCCTATGCCGCTGCTAGACTTTCTGTCGTTTTAACCTGACACAAAATCGAATAAAAAGATCGCCCGTCTATCGCGCCGGTCATCCCACACAGTGCCAGCCTCCTTGCAAAAAAAAAATGCCAGCTCAAGTAGTAGGTACATAATATACATGCAACATTCGTAACGCATTTTAATGAAAGGGTGTATTAAAGGTAGACATGTATACTCATACCATATGAAGGTACATATATAACTGCAACAAGACTACATGTGCGGTTCCGTCAGCGTCACGCATACGCGGGCTGCAGATTTGCCTACGTAAAATTGTCGTAGCTATGTAGGCATTTGTCGAATTTTATTTGTTAGTCTTTTTTATGAATTAGATTTTTGTGAATGAAAATACTAGACTTTTTAAGACCTGAATTAAAAGGTGTCTGGGTGGAAAGGTATAGGTAAAATCTTTAAAGTTTGCTTGTAAGTATATGTATGTACCTAAGATACTCCTGATGTGGCTTATCAGTTCGGTAGATATGAATTATTTGTTTAGCTATACTATAGATTTCAGTTTTAATGTATGTACATGGTGTCATTTTGGTCAGAAAACAAAATTACTGTATACCTACAAAGACTGTCAAAATGGCTATGGTGCGGATAAATTCGCCCTTACGAAAACCTTACGGAAAGCTTTTCTAGTAATCATGAAAAATGCCAGGTGCATTTTGTTTTTCCATAAATTGCATGGAAGTAGAAATCCAAGTATGAAGTTTTGTACTGACTGAACTACAAACATTCGAGAACAGAAAAAAAATACTACATTATATTCCAGCCTTCTGATACCTTTTTATACCAATTTGTTTCTTATATCACAGGAAATCAAAAGACAAATGAAAATAGTCGTTACACACGCATGTCAAATAGGACATGGCAACTGACACAACTGACTCAAATCTTACTTAGAGAAATTTGTTGGGAAAGAAAAACTAGTAAGATTCTCAGTGGATGGGTAATATCTTACTCTCTCGAAGCCGCTCTCTTTTATTTTTCAAGTTAAGGAACGACAATGAGTAAAAATTCGTAAGATTTAAAACTAAAGGAACATACCTATTATAATAAGATTCATCACTTTATTTCTTGAGCTGATGCTGAGAAACTTTGACACATCGAACAAATTTGCATAGTATTCAAGCCGGAATTACTTGACTAGATTTGTCAGCTACCCTTTTTTTCAGTAAATCTAGAGGCTTAATTAACTCAAAAACTGACAGCTGCTGGAGTTTGTTTACGTATTCGTGAAATTTTCGACCATGAACATTAAGTATTTGGCATCAGAATAGACAACTGTTTATAAACCAATTTCTGTGCACATTTTAATATAAAATTTAGCAAGTTAATATATTTCGACAGCTACACATTTTCCAACTAAATCATTGAAATATTAAGCGTGCATCAGTTTCTAAAATATTTTTGCAAAATATGCTGCAAGAACTAAATTTCGGCTGAACGGATTATTGTGACTCAGCTATTATATCGTACATCCTACCGACCGTAATGAGTCACAAGGCATCTTTGAGCAATATCATAGAGATCTCATTAACATAATATCCTCTGTATGATACAATTAAAAAGAGTGCGCGGAATTAAATAGTCCTCCTACTATTTCACCACAGCTCTATGCATAATAGTCGTTACCTTGAATTTAAAATGAAATTCATTGTTAGCTTATATTGGTCATCCAACAAAAGCCAATACATATTTACATAATAAATAACATGTTCAATGTTCATTCATAAAACAACGTCAACAAGTGCGTGGATCGACGGTGTGTGGGGTGGGTCCGATGCGGGATAAATAGTGGGAACTAAACTTAGTGGCTGTGTCATACTTTTATTTAAAATCTACTAAACAAAGAGACTGATGAGGTATCGTATAGAGCTACATATTTCAAATGTCAGGTTTCGAACATGCAACATTACAATTAAGTGGTTTACTGATGACCCACATGCCTAAATTCGTTTGCATTGAAGTCCATTAACCATATGTAATTAGTGGAACAAGCAGTTGAACGATGTTCAAGTTCACGCCTCTCCCTATATCTAATTTGAAAAAAAAAACATCAGTTAAAAAACCACCTGACATGACTCTCATAAATCTCATAACTCGCCCACATGCATTTGATCATTTCAGATCAATGACCCAGAGTTAAATTGTACAAATGACTGTCTATGTCTAACTCTGGACGCTATCATTAAGTCTAACAAGCCACGTAGTTGACCAATTTCACCATCATAACCATAAGCTACTGCAAATGCAAAACACTGCGACACTTGTTTCATATAACAATTCATTAAATGCTCTCCCCGATTTATTACAGTAAACTAGATGTAAGCATGCATATAGTAATCCTACTTATTAATATTGCGGCCAGGCCATACAATGCTATAGATCTACACAAGTGCCAGGCCAGTACCATATACCTATTATAGTAGACATATTTGTGCGGGGAATCTAAACAAATCTTAGCTTAGCAGTCGCTTTATGAATGAAAAGTGCGCGCGCACGCCCAACACTTAACCATTCTTTGCGGATGCTGATGCTGTGCGCAATGCATTCGCATTCGCCGATGCGATGTAAAACGTGGGCGAATTTCGAGTCGAGTTACATTTACTTCTTATACGATTGGATTGCAATGCACGACCGACCGGTGTGAGCAGTTTTTTTTGTTTTTTTTTTGTTTGTTTTCATTAGCTCGAGCAACGGTCGACGTGATGTTTATTCCCCTTTTTTCCTTCATTAATCGGATGTAGTTATTGGGATTCGAGGTTTCTTTTGAAAGTTAAACGGAAGGAAGTTCAAAGTTGTGGTAGGTATACCTACCAACGTGGCACAAAGTAAACCAAATGACGGGGACTTAAAAAGCAACGATTAAAACAGTTATGCTGACGAAAAATATTTTGTTTTGGATATCTGATTTGCAAATTAATAATTTGTATTTATCCATAAGTATTTGCTTTTAAAATTGTTTTAGAAGCTTTTAACTAACAAATGTGGAATTAAAGGCCCATTCACATGAGAGTAAACGAATGAATTGCTGAACAGAAAATTACACATTTTACTATTGCAGGAGTAAGATAATGACTTGTCTCATTACAATCTATTTAGAAAAGAAATTTAAAAACAGTTTAAACAACGAAATTTCAAATTCCAAACTTTTTGCCGCGAACGAAAACGCCCTCTCGGCGCGAATTGTCAAAGTTAATTCGCAATCCACATTTTGAAATCGCGTTCCACAAACTAGTTCCACATTCGTTCGAACTTAACCTCAAACTAGACATTGTTGGTAGAAACTGATGGCTGAAATTCGCAAACTGGCGGCGACCAAGAAAATTTTCATGTGAATGTGAACGAACTGTCAAAACCTGCGAATATTCGTTCGTTCGTAGGAAGTCGCTCTCATGTGAATGGTCGTTAAGTGACGCTTTCTGGAAACGAATTTATTAATTATCACCAGGTATGCATAAAGAGACCGACTCGACGGTCTTAGAAAAGTTGTCAAAGAAATTGATCAAAGCGCCCAACCTTTACGCGACCTTTAACTGAAATCCCCATAAAGAGATGTCAAAACTTCTACACTGAGCTTATACCTAGTAAAAGAAAAATTTGTATACATTTGTTAGTGAATTTGTATAGGTACCTACATTCTCGCATGGAACGAGAAAGTATACCTACTTCAATAATCAATAATTACTTTTCATAAGTGTGCTCACTATGGATTAAGTGGATCTTACTAAAAATTCCCCAATTCATCCACATTCAATATTGAAACCATTGATTTAAAGTACCAAATCATCGTCATTCGTCAAACTATACACATACAAATGTGCCTAACATAGCGTTCAAATTACCTGTTCATGATTTCAGAATAACACGTTGTAATCATAGCTGGATGGCGATTGTGAGATAATGACAGCTTGGCCGACCAGCCAACAATTCTAATTAGATCTATGTACATATTTCATTAACATTTTTGTACCATACCACACCTCTGCGTAAGGTGTTTATAAAAGCAATTTGTAAATGACGTAATGCACAGACGATTCTTTCTGGTAAGAGTACAACAACAAATACCAAGCAAAACGTTTCAAGCGACCTTTGAACCTTGGTGTAGGTATTGATATAATAATAAGTCCTTGAGTCCGGCTTCGCATTGTCATTGAAAGCTAAATTAATCTACAATTGTTATGTAGTTTTGAGGACGATCATTACGTACGAAATAACCGAAATTGAAATAGAGAAAACAAAACAAAACTAGAGATACACGAACGTCAATAGGTAGCAAATTAGTAATCCGAATATAATCATGGCCGCTACCACTCTTGCTGTCTAAATCAATTCGTTTCAATGCGAATATTAATATACGGGTTATTGATTAGAAGAACCGAAACATAGAGAGAAGACAAAATTACGGAACCACCAACCACAAAAAATAGTTGAAAAACTGCTGATCTGTCTGCTAGAAGTACATATAGTGTCACTGTCAACTAGTGTCACCATAAATAAGTTTTAATACTCTTCTTTACGTGCGAGTTATGATTTTTATTGCGATCTAGGAAAAATAAACAAAAGATACAAGTGTGTGTTAGAATGAGTTCTTAAAAAAGTCTCAGAATGTCGGCAACAACATTAAAACTTTACATACTACATTCAGAGAGATAGATAACCTATTTATTTTTTTTAGTTGTCATGCGTTTTTGACCGGACATGCCTACACGCAAATGATTTATATTCAAACGGAACTCAAAGTGATGAAATACGGTCGTACAGAGGAAAATAGTCATTCTGCCAAATTTGGTTTGGTGGGTCGGTATTTTACGCTACAAGTGTGTGACACATTCAATGCAACGCCTACCCGACTTGGGCATTGGACTACGTTCGAGACATACCGTTCTTCACTTCCATTTGCGCTAATCTGGATTTGTGGGTCGAATTACCTCTCGATCGATAGCCGTACCAATTTGTTTGTTTATTTTAATGGATGTCTGAAACTCGAAAGATCATAAACTAATTTGCGTGGTATTAATAATAATCTCTTTTTTTTTGTGTTACAAGCTCACGCGAAGCTACACTATATGTACGTATTTAAGGTGAAACCCCAATGATTCTTGAACCTATATTATGTACTACATAGCGGGTAAAGCTCCCGAACATATGGACCGCTAGCAACCATCATTGCGTGGATTCAGAAGGAAGCACCAGCCATCTTGATTTACAGCCCCGAAATCTGTACCCCGAAGGGTGTACTGAGAAGCTTTTTCAGTTATTATGTAGGTACTCAGTTATAGTTAAGTATATTTTGTTCTCTAATGGTTTTATAAGAGGAATAGATTAAAGGTCTGCTCAAACCAACGCGAAAATGCGAAAGCGGGATCGAGTTTCGCGAGGGAAACGCTGAAATATCCCTTCACTTGGTTTGAGCAAACCTTAATACAACAATATCAACGCCCCGTTTATCCATTACAAGAGCCGTGAGCAGGGTATACGATTGTAGGTCCTTTGCATTCGTATCTGCCAAAAATTAAAACTCAAACAAACAATTGTTTTGAGAAGGTAGGCCAAGGGTGCCTAAGCCTATGTACCTGTTGCGCTAACTATTTATTTATTTAAATTCTTCAAATATTCTAGGTGTTCAGCGGTATCTATCGGAAAACTTTAAATCTTTTGATGAACATGCATTTTCCACTTCATAACAGATATATTGTGTAAGTTTCAGCTTAATTGACTCTGCACTTTTCAAAGTGTCGAGAAAATTACTTTACAGAATACCTCAGATTGTATTGAGCTCAATCAGTTTGGTGGTTTTCGAAATATGAGATTTCGAATGTTGTACACGCTTGCTCTAATATTTTGAGTTTAAGCTTGTGAAAAATTGAAGCAAAATTCATTTCCCAATCGCTATAAATATAAATGCGTCATAAATCATGAAAAGGGTGCATATAGAGTGACAAGTGCCCTTAATGATCTGAGTGCAAGTTAGAAAGAACCGTTTGCTAAGAACGACAGTATATTGAACAAACTATGTACGTATGTTGAAATAATATGTAATGTCTAAATCCTACCCCAATTCGAAGAAGCAAAGGTCTAAATCAAACTGTCGCGACAAAATTCCATTTAGCGATAAGATTATCTGTTCTATTATGAGCTCATCAACGCTTGAAGAATTAGCAACAAGTTTTATTGTTTAGAAAAGCTTATTCATAAACTTAACCATTAACTGGCACCTACCCAAAAAGTGATAACACCGATAATAAATATAAATAATGGCGCTTTGCAAAAGATATTTATTTAGAGAACTTTTAGGTACCTATATGTATATGACGATTACGTTGAAATCGTTCAGCCTATTTGAATTCAATTTCGTGATGCAATAGCTATGCATACATACAGGTATTTATACATATATATGCAAGGTACCCATATAAAGACAGAATGTTATCAATCAACCATTCTTATCACTAGTGCACCATATCTATGCAGAAGGGGACTGCGTGCGTTTTCGATAAAAATAAAGAACCGAAATGAAAAAAAGTAAACAGAAAGCTGAACTGAACATAGCCCCCACCTGAGCGCGTCTACATTACTTAGAAAGATTAATTTTTCGTCATCTGCTCTTCAGTTGGAATTTCAGTTAGAATATGGAGTCATGCAATCCATACTAACGAGACAGGAAGTGATATCACCCAAAACTTCATGCGGACGAGATTGTACCCTATTTAATAAATAAATATACATGTTTACATTCATTTTATTTGATGGCAACAAACAGTGCTTTGGGCAGGTACTGGTAGTAAGGTAGTCCAATGATTTGTGCATATAATGCGGTTTAAATGAATACCATTTTTAGTCTAAATACTACGTGATAATTAGCTTTTTTGTTTTAATTATATATGTGCCCGGCATGACGATGAACGATGAATAATTATTATCAATTTCAAAATAACTTAAGGAGTGAATATAACAGTTTCAGTAGCATCTACGCTCATTTAACAAGTTGGAAACGCGTTACGCGAGACCTATTCAAAGTGCATTAAGTTCGGAAAATGTGCACATACTTGTACAACGATTGAACTGTGGCAACCCGTTTTCTCTCGGTTACTGGCTTTTTGCTTGGTTAATGGAAATTATAAATTTCACGAGAGACAAGTTTTTTTCTTTTGCGTTTATTACGTTTTTAATTGACTTTACACTTAAAAGGCTGCTGCTGTTACAGCTGCTGTGCATAAATTCGTATAATAAAGTATCCGTGTATCTAATGGATATACCTATCTTATACTTTGCTTTGGGTAAAGCGTAGGTGACGAGGGAGTAACAATTAAAAGCTTGTGAATATAGGTAGTGAATAGTTGCTAAAACTCGAGATTAAAATAAATTTCCAGAAAGGGATTACTTCTTGGAAAATCTCACATTAGCACGACGCACGCAGCTAACTTCTGTTTTTATCGGACTTCCGTATATATGTAATTACTCAGTACTTTCTCCCGGTTTAATGAATCTGTCCATTTGTTTTTTTTCAATTAAGAGGTTTGTATTCTACTGCGGCACTTTTTTTTCTGCATCTGTACGAGATTGTCTTAGGTAATATTTTAAGGTAAGTGTTTGTGCTCAAAAGGAGAGAGTTTGTTGAGAGTCGTCGACTAGGCGGTTTGGCGAAGTGTGTGCTTGTGTATTTGTGCTGTCAAGGGGAAAAATGGGTCAATTAGTGAGATGGTGAAATAAGTTTCGAGCTAAAAAGTGTTTATAATCAGTTTCAGAATTTCCTTGGCCACACAACAACAACAACAATGTGCAGATCAATAGTCTTAGCACAACAAGAGACCAAAGGGAAGACATGACCACAGTTGAAATATCTGGATGTAGACCGAAAAGGATGGAAGAGATTTCTAGCTTTCCTATGATGTTGGATGTTGGTGTGTTAACTCTTCCGAATCCCAATTTTTGTCCATTGGAAGATATGCCAAATAAATACCGAATTTATAAAATAACTATGTACTTATTTGGAAATAGCACTCGTGATCCTGATTCCCAATTGCTGTAATTTTTTATGTATAGGTGGATGGCGAAAAAATGAATTGACATGATCCTTTAAGGACTTATGCCGACCATTATTTAGTATTTGACTAATCGTTTGCGATCAACTTATGGAAATTGTGTGTGGTTATAACTTTTGTAGAAATGCCTAAATATACAAACTCTATTTGCCATGCATTGAAATATGTATGTATATTGGTTATAACTCAGAACTCCCGCCGCAGGGTAAGCGTACAATACGCTATTAATTAGCCTCGATAAGAAAGGTGCTAATTAATATGCGATACGTTCGGCTGATGCATAATATTGAAAAGCGTTTTGCTTTTCCATAACCTCTTCTTAGGGCATAAAATTCCAAAATTTGTGTAGGTATAGCACAATTCTCAAGCATCCTATGGAACGGGACAAGTAATAATAAATACTAATTAAATTATATGTGGCGAACCCATTAGCATACCACATCATTTTTATACGACCACAATATCTGAACAACCAAAGCCCCCGGTAATGAGTGATGAGTTACCTAAGACACTGCAGCTATACCCACTTCCAGAACGGCGGCCGGTGGTTTTATTTCTGCCCCAGGTATTTTGAAATAGTTTGTCCTTTAGAGACATCTCGGGCGAGACGTTATCCTGCTCTCGAGCAAAAGACGAATTTGATGATGATTGTCGCCAAACTCTTGGTCTGCATTGGATTGGAGTTCCACTGTTGTTCTGTTTTTTTACTGCGACAATGTTATTTCTGGTTTTTAAATTTAGACGCGCATTTTTTTTATTCTACTTTGAATTTCACTTCAGCCAAGAATCAGATACAAATCTGAACGCGAACAAAAAACGTTCAAACACTTGCCGCCGTCTTTTCACTGTCGGGCAGGTTCTGACTCACGCTTATTCTGGTTGCGGAAACTTTTAGGACGAAACGACTTCATTTACAGTAAAACAAAAAACATTCTTTTTAACGTATTCTTGGTATAAAAAAGAAGAACCGGGCAGAACGAAGAAGTCACACCGGAGTTGTATGCTCTCATTCTCTTATACACAAATACACCCGTCTTGGTCTTTACTTCCAAGAAGCCAGTTCGCAAAGTCCATACAGAAAAAAAATAAAGAAACACAAATCGCAGACAATTTCAACAACGGTTTTTATAGGCAATTTTCTAAAATGACAGTCTTATCGAGACCCGTTCGCTTCCTCTGTCATCTATTTCCAGTTTATGTCAATATTGATCGAGATCGCTTTTACATACATTTTTTATTTGTTTTAATTTGCACCTTAGGTTTTTTTTTTGTAAATACACTTAACAACACTGGGAGCTGATTTAAAGCCACAAATATACATATACATAGATATAAACGATAGAATAGGGTATGTATCGACTGAGATAAGGGGAATGCCGATTGGATCACTAAAAAGTGCACATCGAGTACAAACAATTTCGACCGTAAATTTCTTACTTCATGAAACTTAAACCTTAATTGACGGTTCCAAATAGTATGTATGTACATTCAAATTTTTCGTTTGGCGGTTGCGCAAAAAAAAAAAACCACGCAGAAGAGACGGGATGTATGTATTAGGCTAAGCAGTAGCCGTTGTTTTACCTCAAACTGACAAACTGAAACTGAATTGGAATCGTGTTTCGTGTACCTTTCGAATAAAAAGCCAGACTCTACTCTCTACTCTACACAGCAAAGCAACATCAGATACACTGATACACAACAACAAGAACAGGGGGCAATACAACAACGAGTAATCTCATCGTTGTCGTGGTCGTCGTCGTCGATCGTCGTCGTTGGGTTGATAGTTGGTTTGGTATGGACGTATGGTACCTCTGTGGGATAGATACTCCATGCATACAGTCTAATAAAATGTGGCTTCTCGCGGTTTCAAACTTTCTTATCACTTTTTTAAAACGTTAACGGTAAAAATGTGCTATATCCCCGTCTTAGGTGTTTTGCTTTTGCTCTTGATCGTTTTTGCTGCGATTATTTTTCAAGTTAAATTTGGTTTAAGTTCAGCATTCAGTTTTATAAGTCGAAGTAGTTGCCGTAAAATATGCAGAGCGAAAACAGTCGACAGGACGGTCGCAAATTTAGAATGTACTTCAAAAGGTTGACCACATTCCTGGCCTGATAAGATAAAACAGAAGAACAGAACTTAATTGTATTAAACTAAACGCGTAGTGTCAGACAATAACACACAACTTCCAGGACTTAATGAAAGGTATACATGCCTTTTACCATTTAAGCAGTAAAACAGTTAATCCTCGTTAGCTGTTTAGTATTTCTAGTTGGTTAGGATAAAAATACAATAAGGGTGACCTCTAACAACACTAAGCTCAAAGCAGGACAATGCAGGGCTATTTGTTTTTTAAAGCCGGATCTTAACGGATTTCCAATTTTCGTGGACATTTTTCGGGATTTTGTTCCCATAGTGTCCATCCTTGGGTCAATACGAATCCATCGAGACCAAAATCGTGAAAATTAAACGATCAGTTCTCGAGTTATCGAGGACCGCAGTCGAAGATATCCCATAGGGAAACTAAAAAAAGTTTAATTAAGCAGTATTATTCCAATTTTTGTGTAATCCCCAGTTTCACAGTGGAAGTTTAAGCTAAAGCTTTTAGTTTAAACTTCAGTTCAACAATTAAATCGGTTTCACAGTTTCGTTTAAACCTTGATCAGTATTTATTCTGTAGTTTATTTTTAGATCACTTGACAGAGTGATATTTCTATTTCAAATCTGCTGATTGTCAAAAACAAAAATATTTGACGTTGTTTTTCCTGTTCCTTAAACGAGGACAAGGAACGATTTTGGAAAAGTCGTATTAAAGCTAAGCATTGTAAATTCATTAAATTTAGTTAAACTGATTTAAATTAAACTGAATACTGAAGTTCAGATTACATGTTGAGACCGAAAGAGTTGAACTTCAAATATAAACTCAATTAAACTTCAAAAGTATTTATTGAAGAAAATACAACTCAAGGATCGATAATACGTCAAGAAACCTCCACAACCAAGTTTAGTCTGTTGGAATGGGACAATTTTCACCCATTAACTGTTCGGTTCAGTCTAGATGTTCTCTATTTATATCTGAAACAAAAGAGTTGAGTTGGAAAACGGTGAACTTTTACTTTCTTGAGTTATTTCAGCCGTCAAACCCTTAAACGCTAAATATATTATATATCAAAAAAACGTTTCAAGTCAGATGTACTTCGAAATGTGATCTACATCACCTCCTAACTACGTTGACAAAGCAATTTTCCCCACTTCTTAAGTGATATTTACCTCCACTCCAGTCTATTGATTTCAGTTATTTTTCGTCTCTTGCGTCTTCATCTTTTAGCTCGCGCGCGCACACTTTATTCTCGCATTTTATCTAGACTGGAGATTGGTCTAACTCGTGCTTACACCGCGAAAACTACTACTACACCCAGCACAGCAACAAACTTCTGTATTGTTCAAGTTTTTTAACGATACACGTAAGGCAAGGCGGCGTGGACAAGCCAAGAACATATTCCCTTCCTCAAAATAATAATGTGCAATCATACTCGTATGTCTATATATACCATGGAATGTACCTGTAGCACTCCTCCTAGGACCTGTACCAGATAAATCCACGTATGTATAGGAGAGAAGCCAGTTGAGGAAATAATACAATCAGACAGAAAATATCACCAAAGCAGTCACCTTTTAAAACGGCAGCAAAATGATTAGAGCAGACACTATACAACAATAAAGGAGAGTGTGAGAATCTTTTCCAAATGCTAAAAGCTAAAAGTTATTTTTATTTTATGCTGCCATAGCCCATAAGTACATGGATCATGGCCACGGGTATACGGAAAGACAGACGTACAAGCAGACGTCGCTTGGTTGTTATAGGTGGATAGATTTAAAGTTTAGGAAAAGCTCGTCTTGCACTTACCTGCTTGAGCGGAACTAATGCATTTGGCAGCAACAGCCTCCGACACTTCATCGTCACACCAACCGACTTTCGTGGAATCATCCAATGAGAAGACAGACAGCTCCATCGGTGTCGAATTGCCTTTGATGCTGGTCAGGTCAATGGAGGAGGTCAGTGAGAGGTTCATCTGTTCACCGTATATGGAACTCGACTGAGACTGACTCATAAAATAGTGATCTCTTCGCTTTTCTGGTGTGGCATACAAAGGCTCGTTGCTGGTTTTCTTTTGACTCTTAATTGGACTAGCATCACTACCGAACGAACTATTTAACGCACCATAACAGGAAGTGGTCATTATAGCAGGTAATCCATTTTTGTCTTTGAAATGGGTTTTATGCATTGGCTCAGATACAGTTGACTGCCAGTAGTCCTCATTTTCTTCTTCGGTCTTACTTAGTCTCAGCTCTTCGAAGGATTCGATATTATAAAGTCGAGACTCGTCAAGGGTTATTATATCGTTATCGTCACCATCCCAAGACTCGGATTTTTGCTCGACAATCTTCTTGAAACTTTCATCGGCGTCTTTGATAACATCGTAAGCCACAGAGTTGTGTGAATCAGAATCGTTTTCTTCGATGCATGACAGATGCCTCGTACGAAAGCCATAATAATGTGAGTGGACCTGTTGTGATTGTGGCTCCTGCTGATCCAATTGAGGTTCCCCGCTATATCCATAGAAATTCGAATCAGATTCAATGCAGTAATCGGTGCCTTCGGTTGTGAATGAAGCACTCAAATCATTACCTTGGTACATTATCACTTGTGGCTGTCAATGATAAAAAAAAGTCAATTGAATGAGGAATCTATCTTCAAAAATAGATAGGTAGGTTGTCCTAGTAAGCAATAGTTTGTGATCCTGATCAACTATGTATTTTTCTACAAAAATAAAATGTTATTATTTTTATTATTATTCATAAAAATAGACTTTAAAATTTGTTAGCCATAAATAAAATAAGTATCGTATTTCAGAACAAATTCCTATTTCATTAGCAATGTGTGTTTGTGTTGTATATGCCTCTGACCTAGACCATATCATGGCGGCAGCAAGACACACATACTCCGACTCCCGTCTGCGTCTGCAATGTCGCGAGCGCGTCAATAAGGAATTTAATTTATGGTGCGCAATTGAACGGGCACTGAGCAAGTATTTTAGTTTTAGGTGCGTTTGCTTTATTTAATCGCCTGCCAAGCTCGTGGTATATGTATGTATGTACATATTTTGAATTACAAATAAATGAATGGACAACCGTCGCAATTGATATCGAAAAGGCTATAATAAAACGTCTAAATTTAATTCATGTTCATTTTAATTAAAGATATTTGGCATGATCATCATCGACGATAACCTGAAGTTGTAAACATATACAACCTTGGCATTATGTTGTACATTATAACACCTTTCCTATGGAAATCTAGCCAACTACTATTTAGTACTAAATATCAAATGAACTACAATTGAGATCCATTAAGGAAAATCCCGTAGATACGAGTTGGCTCTGTAAAATCAATAAAATATTTATCTACAAAATTCAAGGCCGTCTAGCAAAAGAGCAGCAGGGCCGTTTAAGATTTTGATCTAAGATTTCAGATTTCATAAAATCTGAATTTGTTTTTTTTTTTGTTTGCTGTTTGTTTTTTTATTTGTAGATATTGCATTTGCCGCCAAAAAAAACGCCACTGTATATGACTACTGACGCCAAAAAGAGGCACAACTACCTAGCGACGCACTAAACTTCATATAGGTAAACCATCATGAAGCTAAACTAAACGATCTAGGCTGCATTCCAGATTCGACTATTTTAACTAAATTAACAACGATTGTTTATAGTTACTTTTTGGAATCTGGGACAGCTATTGTTACTAATGACATGTAGTATGAACGAAATGAACCACACTTTTGCCTCTGGTTAATTTAGTTAACTTCCCCTCCTTCGAACTGTCACAGCTTGTCAACGCTGTAGTTAAAATAGTCAAACCTGGAATGCAGCCCTAATGATCGTGTCAATTTGCCGTTGTCCTAAAGTTGTGTGTAGACAAAATCTGAAGTCTGACGTTTTAGATATTTGTAATAGTAGCTTTAAGAGTTCCAGTGCAAGCGTCCTATATCAAACTTGTGTATTTGACAATCATTTAAAAATAATTCGACATAATCGTTACGATTAAAGTAACACGGGCTAAAGCTAAAAAATCATGATACCAAATGATTACAATAAAATCACATCATGATGATGCATTCCAAGTTCAATATACCCTGTCGGTGTACATATTTTCATTTTGAAAAATCTCCCCACATCGCGCGCGCATATTCAGTTGAGGAAGTCCCTGGTCTTAGACCCCCAACACTATTCCCAATTACTTCATCCTCTGCAAATGTGTTATATCTTAAGGTATTTTCGTGTCCAATTTTATTTTTCCTCTTTTCCTCATCGCTCTAAGCAACTGCAACCGTTGCAGGGGTTTACGGATGTGCACGCGTATATGACATTAGAATGTGAGGGATTCCATTATCCCATCCCCATAGTCATCGCAACAGACGCAGACAAAAAATAAAAACAAACGCAATCAGTTAGAGAATAATATTTCATCAAAAGGAAAATATGTATATTCTATTTTTAATTGTGACTAGATGGCAGGAATAAATGAAAATTGTACACACTGAAGGAGAACACGGGCCATCTAAGGAGAAATTGACTCCATGGGGGAAACGAAGCACACCCAAAGGCATTAGTCCTCTATTTAGACAAATGCCAGTTTGAAAATAGATCTCTCGCGTCGACACAGGACACGAATGGAGGATCCCCAGCAAACTGAAACTGAACTAGTTTTTTGTTTATTTGGTATTCTTATCGGGGCGCGACTATTTTTGTGATCTGTTGCGGGAGCGACTGAGAAGAACGCGTGTCTGAACGGATGCATCCTCAGACAGTAAATTATTTTTAAACAAAATACTTCTTAGATACACTCTATACACATAGAAAAGAGATAGTGATAGAGATGGTTTATGTAATGACAAGAAGGAGGGGTCCTTTCTGAGCGGACTTACTTATACCCGAGTATGGCAATTGTACCTATACTCTAGAGGTAAGTGACTCACGAATGATTACATTTCTGGTCCATTGACCCTCGCTCAACGGATATGCATTGGAAACACATAGTAAATGCGATATTTTCAATTGATTAGCGATGACAGAAATTCGGAATACGGCGCAACATAAAATTTTATCACCAATTTAAATGTGTATCTTTGGTGACAATTCTGGATCGAAATATCGATCGTTCCAGCTGTCCCACATTTTAGTTGATAATTCCTTAAAAATCTGTTGTCTATTTAAATCGTTCGTTGGCATCCAAGTTGTGGGTATATATGCTCGAAAAGTGGTTTTTAGAATGCTTTCATCTTGGAGCTTAATTGGAGAACGTTTTTATTTCATTTTTATATTTATCCATTAACAAAGTATAAACCAGAAAAGATTTTGAATATTTTACTGCGGATATTCATTGATTTTATAAGCTTACATTATTTAAGATATGCTTCAAGAGAAGTATACAGGGACATTGGTTTTCGTGAACAGTTCATTTCGAATGTATGTATGTAGAAAAAATAGAGAATCTTTAAGTCTATATTCGCAAAACTCTATTAGAGTTTACCGTGTATCGAATAGAGTGAGGTAGGTTATAAATTACTTTCGTCCCGATATCATTTTTCAATCACGACTATTTTTTGAATTTTCAAATTTTCATTCCAAAGAGTTTATAGTTAACGAAATTATAATACACATGGGCCTTACGCTAATAACCTATTTATATTTCGAATTTAAGTTCAAGGAGTTCACAATACATGACTAAAACCCGTAAATTAAAGTTGAGACTATAGTTTGTTAAAAAAACACTGAACTAGGCACATTCTTAAGGTTCTTACCTTTAAAACAGATTTGTTATTGCAATCCAAGGCTATTTGTATGTCCGAATCAGCACTACTTAAACTATTTATCACTTTTAACATTGAACTTTAAATTCATTGTAACAAAAAATAATGTTTTAAATCTAGTTGGTCATCCGCCAAAAATTGTATCACATCCACTGATTTCTTTCTTAAGGCAACAACTAACAACACTCGCACAAAAATACGTCACAACCTTAGTCGACGTGCTCCGATATTGCACTAAGAACAAAGTTGATCATCGGCAACTGCGTACAGAGAGCGCCATCCAAATCCAATACCCAATTCAACCTCGCAGCTGAATCATCCCCTAACGGGTGGGGATGCCCGCCGTCTTTGCACCAAGAAACAAAGTGAACTCGTGCTCCTCTTCTATGGGAAGAAAGACAGTGTCAAATTCTAAAAATAATTATTCAAAAGATACACGAGTGCAATACCATTGCGGATGCAGCCTATCTTCTAGAAGCACGCATTGTGATGTTTTGGATGATGTCATTAGGAAGTTGTATTTGAAAATCTCGTTTTAAGCTGACTGTTAGGATATCACGACTGTTAGGGTGTCACGAAAATGAAATGTTCACCACATGTTGGTTTTAAGGTTGCTAACTGAGGTACTCGTATCTCTTGGATACATTGACCTTTGGTTTATATTATTGTTACCTATGTTGTTGTAGTTCATATTTTGAAAATTGCTTTTGAAGTATGAAACTATACATCTAATATTTGCCACTTTTAATCTGAAATGCGTAAAACATGTTGCTATGCGTAAATTTGCAAATTCATTTAGGTATCAATACCATTTTTGTATCGTATTTTCATTGCGACAGTTCATTGACACAAAGCGCTTATTAATCTCATTTAAATGAATTCCGTGTGGTATGTAGGTGAAGTATTTTTATAATTTGGGGTTCTCCTTTTCGTTTGTTTGAACTATTTTAAGGCCTAGGATTACATTTTCACTAGAATAATACTATTCAACTTGGAATTTGATGTTTTCTTTTTTTTTCTTGTTTTAACTGTGCGTATTGTATCTTTAATTATTTTGGGTTTGGGGAAGCACGCATCTGAGTAGAGTGTTCACAGGAAGTAAGGATAATTAAGTTTTAATAGGAGTACCGAGTACATAATTGGGGATTGAGTTTTGAATAGGTGTCTTAACTATGGGAAACGATTCGGATTTTCAACAAAGCAAAATCATATTGAACTAAGGTCTGCAATTTTAAAGGCGCATCGGATAGAAAATAATTGGGATCACTATACCTGCATATAATACTTACAGTTATGCAAAAATTATAAATATTAAATATTATTTGAAAAATACGTTCCAAACATTATAGAGTGTGATTAATAAAAAGGCACTTCGGCCATTGCCACAGAAGCTGCTTTTTCCGAGTTCCCATTTGGGCACGCGCCATGGCTATACAGAAAACTAGTGGAACTAGGCAGGAGCGCCAAGACCAACAAGGAGTCGGTATAGCCGCTTTCGCGACTTTCCAAAGATCTCTGACGAATGAGGTGGATGTGTTACTGAAAATACAACTTCGAAGTTCAATTTGTTCAAATCGTAAGTGTTTTAATCGCATATAAACATCAACATTTAAAATATCAAAGATCAACACTAAATGTGTCTATTTATCGGGGATACATTTTTAATAAAACAGACCTAACAAAATGTTGCAGCCATAACGGTGCACATGATGAAAAAGAAGCACTCTAATTTTCTTTTAGAATATGCTGGTGTTAATGATTGAATTTATGTATTCAGAAAATCTATTTATTAATTTTGTTCAAATAATTGATCTAGTACTTTTTTTCTTAACAAATCTGTTTGTAATTACATTTTGGCAGCATTGTATTAATTATTCTGTCATTGTCAATTTTGCTAAGTAGGTACATACAAATGTCAATTATGGAAGCCAACTTTTGGCGCAAATTTCTAACCTCAATAAATCGAAGAATTTATAACCTTCTGTTGAGTAGAAAATTCTCAAGTCTAAGTGTCTCAAAATTATACAGCTGGAAAGCTCGTCTAGATCTTGGATGAATTGTCTGCCTATAAATTTATATTGAAGTTAAACCACCAGAGAAATTCTATTTGTATTTCTGAGTCTTATTTTTGAAGTTGAATTTTGTTCGGTTTGCCTTATTTAAAAGTTGTCTCCTTGTTTGCTTTCTAATTACGGTCAGATTCTTATTTCGCCTTGGAGGTGATATTTTAGTTTTCTGTTTTGCCACTGGGCATACTCTTTTGAATGCCCTTTTTAAAATATCGGTCCGTATTTAGAACTACATCACTAAATTCATCATCAATGATTGTTTGATACAATTTAATTCTGAGAGCCATTTATCTGTATATATCTACTGCTTTTGGAAATACATTTTTCGTGGAAGGAAGTGTGCCAAGTTCCAACTAGCCGTACATTTACCAAATTAGCTACTGTGAACTTCTTGAGGTAATCGCTTTCAAAATATGTAAAGGTTTAAAGAATAAATCAAAGAGTAGAACAGTTGGAAAAAGATTAGATCTTAGACTTATTCAAACGCATTTATGTATATTTACATCCCACTGATACTGTTCAAGCACTGATTTAAATGAAACAGGTTCGATTTTATTGTGGGGAAAAATGAGTTAAAAAACCCCACGTTTATTCATCTCCTGCTCGCTCAGTACTTGAGCTTACTCTTACTCCACAGACGGAGCAAGACTGAATCATACAATTCGTTTTACATTTTATAAACTCGAATGGCGAGTGTTGCCATTCGTAACAGATACTGTTCAGTTCATATTCGACCCCATGATGGAATAAGTATAAGGTGGTCTCGTCGGCAAAAAGTAGTCCCTTAACTATACTAGTAATAAGTGCGTGTGAAAGGGTTCAGCGTAGTAAGTGTAAGTGAAACGACAATAGAGTGTGCAGAGAGAGTATTCTGTTCATGAGTATGTTGATTTTGATTAACTTTTAAGTGGAGTGGAATTGGTTTGAAGTTGCCTATTACATAATAAAAAAATTTTTTTTTTTGCACAAGGGTTGACGTTTTGTAAACAAATTCGTCCGCACACAACCTTTCGCTTCAATAAGCAAACGCTCACTGAACGTTAAGGGACCAAAAAACGAACGATTCGGCAGCCGACGAGACCACCTTATATTATTCCATCATGTTCGACCCTATCATGGTATCTGTTCCGGAAGAAAAATTTTCCGATTTTGTACGAATCGGAGAATTTTGTTTCATGTTAATCGTGCCGATAAGCTGTTCGGAACATATCTCCGACAAAACGTAACGCACACCGTCAGTTTACGTTTCATTGCGATGGGTTGCGTTTTTTGCACCTCGTTTTGACAGCCACCACACGTCAATTTCTCTCCGATGGTCTCTGACATCTGTTCATCGCGGAAAGATTTTAGTGAACAAAATGCGTTGATACATGTTCGGAAAACGGTTGTTGACGTTTGAAATGTTTAACCAGTAGGCTGGAAAAAAAAATGTCTCAGTATCTGGTTCCGGTTATCAAATCATTCTGCATACTTTTATGAGCTGTCCGTTATTATTCGCCTAAACGATATGCCACGAACTTGGGGAGTTTTTGTATACTCCTGAAAGCGATTTATATCTGGCTAATGTAAAATTATTGCACTGCACTGACGAGATTATTATGACCATTAATGACCATTATTCCTATGTCGCTGCTAAAAGAGGTTCTTAACTTAGCTTACTGTCTGAATAATAATTTAAAAAATTGGAGAGAATTGGTTTTTTAGCAGACTTAATTCATCAATTTTGTTTTGAATTGCAAACAATACGAACAATATTTAATTCATAGGAAAATTAGAGCATACTAGAATATTGTCGTTTCTTATATAGGATGGTTAGAAAGTAAAAGCTAGGAGGAGTGGGATGCAAATAGGGCACACGCATAGTTGAACATGTTTAATTTGTTGACAGTCCTTAAAACGTAAACGGCTTATCACGTTGAATATGCACTTGCACTTATAAACATGTCTTCATTATGTTCTTTTGTGTGTAAATAATCACCAATTCGCAATTAGCTACTCATTATCTCGGCTTCAAGATCAAGTGATTGTCTTATCGTTTGATTTTTGCGCTATTTAACCTTTCAGTAAATCATTAATTAGCGGGATGACGACGGCCGACGCACGTCCGTCAGTCTGATTCTAATGTACCAATCAGGTCAACTTCAATCTACATAATCGACTATGTACTTTTTGAAGACTCTTATCTATGTATATACATTGGATGTATTTTTTTGTTAATGAAGGGCAATCCTCTACATACACTAATTAGCGATTTCGACATTATTCGCCAACTATAATTGTTAAGGTCGTCCGATTTGTTCGCCTTTTATTGTCAAGATTTCTCAAGTAGAGCATCAAACTTTCTTTCAAGTCGTTCTATTGAGAGTAGCGTACACATTATGTCTTCCGTCGATGTGTTTCTTTTGTATCTTTTACCTTTGGCAGCGTGCGGTAGCGTCTGAACATCTACCTGCTGCACGCGAAAAGGAAACCTCAATATTATAACATCTTTTACCCCCTTTTTTTTTTTGGAAAGAAACTTGTTGGCATTTTATTTTCGGTGTTTCGTTCTTCTCCACATTACTCTATTTTGTGTGTTCGTTTGGCAAGGTCAAAGCGGTCGTAAATAATTACGGGTCAAGGTTATACGTGGAATCGCTCGAGCATTGAATGGCAGAATATTTTTTTCCCTACATTTTTGCAAGAGAGCGAGTTTCTAAATTTGGTCGCGTGTGCATTGATCATACATAGGAATGCTTAAAAAATAAAAAAAAGACATATTGGCATGGCGTGACTTTGGTTGATTATGTATCTAATGGCGTATTTGTTAGTTCCCAAATTGGTTTACGGATAGTGTTAAACGTTATTCTTAAAATTGTAGTTATATGTGTCGTTCTAAGTCAATTGAAACCAAATTACATTCATGGGGAAAATTGGTGTCAAGTCATTTAAAATAGGACAAGGATTTGTAGTCAATTGTTCGCATCAAAGACATAGGGACTTACTATTCATTTTTAACCGTCCACATAAATACATATATTGAATCTCTGGTACGGGCTACTCTACGAACCGGAACTACAGAACATTTGGAATTAGAATAGCCCGATTATGTCGGGACAATTACCAGTTTTTTTTTTTTTTAGATCCAGTTGGATCCTTGTCGGATGCTGATGATGAAAGTTAAGTTCACGTCTTGAACGTGAAGCAGATTAGACTACATAATATACTATTACACTTAAAGATAAGGAATATTCACATGAGAGCTACGAACGAAGGAATATTCGCAAGTTTTGACAGTCCTTTCACGTTAACACTTTTCTTGATCGCCGCAGTTCCCGAATATCACTCATCAGTTTCTACCAGAAATTTCTCATTTGAGGTTAAGTTCGAACAAATAGTTTATTCGCTATTTTGTGGAACGCGGTAGATTGCGAATAAACTTTGACAATACGCGCCAAGGGTGTTTTCGTTCGCGGCAACAAGTTTGGAATTCGAAATTTTGTTATTTAAACTGTTTATAAAGTTGTTTTCTTTATTTCATCAATTCATTCCTTCGCTCTCATGTGAATAGTCTTTTACGTCATTGTGGATGTGGACCCATTGAAATGGTCTTCAATTGGGTTTAGCCACATGAACAATGGCCTCATGTCCATCCTCATTGTGCTTACCCGACGTTGTCCAGTCTGGATATTAAGACATCGAAAAATTATTTTATTCTGTTGTTGGCTCTCCTTCTAATCGTATTTTCCACTCGTTCTCTGAGAATAGATATACAGAATGGTCGATCGACTAAAAAGCTTAATCAGGATCTATTGCGAACACTTTTCTTACCAGATAGTCAGGCATCTCATTTAAAGGCCTTGTCGCTGACCAGACCAGGGGCCTTACTCTGTATTTCATTCCGGGAGTAAAATTTCCCGAAACCCAGTATTTGGTATACTCTCTATATTTCGAAAGCGAAATGCAATCTCCAAATGTCAAAGGCAATGGTTATGGAAAATCGAAAGTATTACAGAGTACGAATTCAAAAGCGAAACGAAAAGCAGTTTCAAACAGGATTGACTTTCAGAACTAAATAGGAAGTAGGGCCCCAGGAATACAGAATAGATCCGTATTATGTTGCGAGGCAAGAAGCTTGAGCACTTAACAGCCGATCGGAAGAAACTATCAAAATTAAAATTAGTTTTTTTTATATATCTATAAACAGGCTTTTGAACTCCAATCAAAACTACTCAACTCTTGTAGACATTCTAAGAAATTATACGCTTAACCAATTCATTCGAAAAATTAACTTTTGCTAGCTTTTGCAGTTTTTTTTCCATCACTATTAGATTTATATGCTCCAGTTTTGCTGTGATAAAGTAAAACGACAAATGTCGGCTGGAAGTGGGAAACAGCTATATAGACGTTCAAAACAAAGGAACGTGTCTCGAATTTCCTATTCCTTTCCAGGTCAATCAACGCGGATCAATGTATATTTTCAAAAACACTTTCGATTTCGAAATGTTGAGTATGTGTTGTCCATATACTGGCCCCTGCATACCTTTGCATTAGGACTATGTGTATAGTATAGATACGTGTTAGAAAATACCATTATACCGGTAAATGTAAATGGCCCCAACAAGTGAACTAATTGTTCGTTACTTATAGCCGAACGAATACTTCTTAGGATACCTGATCTGCATATCTGAATAACATTATGATAACTAATGTTTCGCCCAAGTCGGTGTAATGTATCGACAATGTCGTGGTTCCGTCGAAACCATTGCAATTCATATTTACTTCGGAAACCTTAGATATACACTGCTTTGCTTAACCATGCGGTGGCTATGTATTTAAACCAAATCTACCAGAACGTGTTTACCATACCGAGCAGCGAAACGGTAATTATAGACCACAGCGTTACAAACACTTCTGTATATGTGTAACATGAGGAAAACAATTGACCGATTGATTATATATTCTTGTCAGATCCCTTTGCGTCGCTGCATTTATCTCCTCGACTCGTATAATAACTTAAAAAAAAATTAAAAATCCATCCGTTACAAATAAGGCTATCGCCATTACGTAGCTACCAGGCAGCGAGTGTAGAGCGGTGTGTACAGCACCCACAGTAATCCACAAAAACCAAGTTGCGATTTTAAGCTGATTGCATAGATCGGTTCAGTACGAGTTTGCATCTGGAAGTGGCCGAGTCGCCACTTAACTTAAAATCTTCGATTCGTCCGATATACATACGTTTAGAATCGCGTTGAGTAAATACATTTCCTGTGCTGTAAAGTACTTACCTAAACTTCAATGGATCCCGCGGTTGAGACTATACGCCGAAGTTTGCCAGCAGATTGGACCATATTGCAAACGGTTTACAAATTATTGCATAATTCCAACGTCTTCTGTGTGACCGATGACGATCAAAAAATCGTTGAATTCGTTCAGCCAGCTGAACTCAAGGTTAGAAATTCCGGGAGAGCAATTCTGACGGCTTATTCTATAAAAGTGCTACATAATCAAAATTTGTGAATAATTTTATAAATTAGAACGCTCATCTTCAGATAGAAAACGTGAGTCACAACTCACAAGTGAGTTGAAGACGATTTTCAAGCGCGTGCGCTCTATGAAATCGAATCACAGTCTAGACTGTAGGGCAGTATTGGAAAACATTGAACCGAAATTCGCTCTGAATAAGCTCTATTCAGAATCGCGCGTACCTAATCGCCACGGTATATGTAATCAGACAAAGCAATGAGGCAACGACCCGCGTAAAAAAAGTTTAAGCAAAATTGATCATTTTTAATTATTCCCGTTTGTGATACAAGCAATGTTCGAGTCAATGATTGGCTATGGGTGTGTTATAGTTTGATTTTTTCATCAGTGGATTGATTTGTGATTTCATTTCGTTACGTTACTTGAGATCGGTGATTTGCAATCAGTTTTGACTTTGGATTCACTGAAAATTCACCCAGAAAAGAATGAGAGAAATACCTCACATAAATGTTCGATATCATAACTTGTAACCCACTTGTCGTTTCGATGAGGAAGGTATTTAAAGCCCTTGGCAAGGTAGTTCAAACGAGGCCTCGAATTACTTTTAATGGGTCTTCACAATAACCATATATCTAGATTTTTCCTACATAAAATTCATAAAGATTATTAGCACAACAATGCGTGTCAATCATGTGTGAAGCGAATTCGAGTGCAAACATTTAAAATATATAATATATCAATGCCAAAAGTAGCCAAAAGACTTTTATTTGTACTCGTATTGACACTTAATGATATATATGTAGAGTTACTCTGGTATACACAATCTATTTATGCTGGATCCCTGAACCCAGATTGACTCTGAATATTTCTAGACGAAGTGATAGTGCGGTATTAGTAATTGCAAGAGTCGAAGGCTATTATTAATACAATTGCGCCTTTATTTTATTTTTGCATTTTGGTAAAATCGCGTTTGGGGATTGGCATATGTAATTGGTGCGCAACAATGTTGTATATCGCCATACAGCTTACCCTTTATTAATCACAAACTAGGCTAATTGCACAGGTGCATTCATGGAATAACGTTTGGTAGGTACAGCATAAATTAATTCAAGCGCCGGTTTTAGCGTACAGATATATATATAATAAATTGGTATTTTGAATATTTAATGGATTTAAAAATGATTAGAGCGGGAATTATAAAAAAAATACATCAATTTAATTTCGCACTTCTTTAATTCAAATTTTACTAACCCCCCATTTTCACAGCGGAAGTTTGAACGACGCCTTTAGTTTAAACTTCAATTCAACAATTAATTCGGTTTCACAGTTTCGTTTAAACCTTAAAAAAAGAGTTCATTCTGTAGTTTAATGTCGAAACTGGGCGTACGCCTCATAAAATATCGTAGTTTCCTCACATTTATAGAATCGTTTTCAGAAATGCTTCCTTACATACTGAGGCACAACAAATCAACAAATTTTAGAATAATTTTGAGCATTTTCAACCCGCAGAGGAAGAATTTTATAAAAAAAATCCTTTCTTGTCGGGTACTTGTAGCACACAACGAACCTTCATGGGCCAGCCCAAGGGTGTAGACTTTGGCGTAATTTTTAGATTTCTAAATTTTCTTTTAAATATGTAAATAGACAGACTATGTAAAGGGTGTTTTTTGAGAGGTATTCAAGTTCAATATGAAATAAAAAGCTTATATTAATGTCTATGATAATAGCTTTATTTAATAGATAATTTAGGTAGGCACTCTACCCCTTTTCTGAGTTTTTTAATTATTTAAGACTGTACATATTTGCACCTCACTTTTGCAGGAGCTCGTAGATTTAACAATTTCCGACGATGAATCTATAAACGAGACCGAAATTCTAGCCATATGCGAAACCATAATTCAATACTCAGTGAAGACAACACATAATCGCTTTCATAATCAGTTATTCGGTCAAATGGATCCGTACGGCTTGGTCGGTTCTTGGATTACTGAAGCACTCAACACAAGTGCGTAAGTTAAAGGCATTGTCAATTGTATACCTACATCAAGCGTACAGTAATCAAATATCATAGATACTCGTATAGTATTTGCAGTAAATCTACCATTTCCTCTTTACGATCGACAGGTATACATTCGAAGTGGCACCAGTTTTTTCACTCATCGAAACGGAAGTTATAAAGAAAATGTGCGATGTTTGTGGTTACCCTAATGGCGATGGAATATTTGCTCCAGGAGGATCCATTTCCAATATGTATGTATACATGCTGCCATTAGTCTTTACCAATTAATAACAAAAAAAAAAAAATACAATTATGGTTCAAGGCGGGCGACTTTTGTAGCTCCTTTATAACGAAACCTAAAAAGATCGTTTGGCGATACGAATGGTATTTTTTTTACATTTTTTTTCTCCCTCTTTCTCTGAGATAGAAAAAAAAAATTATAAAGAAAACTAGCAAGAAAGTCGCCTAATGAAGTCATTGTTATATTCTGTTGAGTTATATTATGTGCATAGCAAAACACAGCAATTTGGGCCAATTTCGGCACACTTTTCTCTTCTCTTTCTTAGGTATGCCCTGGTTTTGGCCAGATACAAGAAATGTCCGGATATCAAGTCGAAAGGAATTTTCGGTATTAAGCCTTTAGTCCTGTTTACTTCAGAGGAATCACACTATAGTTTCAAGAAGGCAGCACACTGGATTGGTCTGGGAACTGATAATTGCGTTGTGGTGAAGACAAACGCAGTGGGTCAGATGTTAGCCAAAGACCTGCAGGCGAAGATTTTGCAAGCACAAGAGGAGGACAAGATGCCATTCTTCGTCAACTGTACAGCGGGAACAACTGTTTTGGGAGCATTCGATGATTTAAATGAAATTGCGGATATATGCAAGCGCTATGGACTTTGGATGCACATCGATGTAAGTGTTCTCAATTGTTCGGAAATTCAAACCAATTACAACTTATAATTTTTATAAACGTAAGGCTTGTCATGGAGGATCCGTCCTTATTTCTAAAGAAAATCGTCACCTCATGAACGGAGTAGAACGAAGTAATTCAGTAGCCTGGAATCCGCATAAAGCTCTGGGTGCTCCCCTGCAATGTTCCATGTTTCTTACAAAGGAAACGCATCTATTATCACAGTGCAATAGCACCGAAGTAAAGTATCTATTTCAACAAGACAAGTTTTACGATGTCTCATATGACACTGGCAACAAAAGTATTCAATGCGGTCGCAAAATCGATGCGTTCAAATTTTGGTTGATGCTCAAGGCACGAGGTGTAAACGGTCTGGGAAGTCTCGTAGACCATTCTATAAAAATGGCCAAAGTTCTGGTACAGAAGCTGCAAAAGAGGGAGGGATATCGTCTGGTGCAACCGGCATTTTCATACACAAACGTATGCTTTTGGTATATACCGAAGGCTATGAGGGGTCAAATTGAAGACAGTGAGTGGGAAGCTAAATTGTACACGGTAATTGAAGTTATTTGGCGTTTTGACGTGTGAAGGATATAAATGTTTGTTTGTCGATAGGTCGCTCCCAGAATTAAGGAGAAGATGATAAGGAGTGGAACTCTCATGGTTGGTTATTCACCATTAGCGTATAGAGGAATCGGCAATTTTATACGAATGGTTTTCACATGTTATCCAGTGATTGATGATGATGAACTAGATGCTATTCTTGATGAAATAGAACGTTTGGCAGAGCAGGATATATATTAGGGTAGATTACATGATTTTTTTTAATACATAATGTACAATAGGTGTTTGTGGTAATTGGTAATTAAAAAACGTTTTAGAATAGAAAAAAACACAAATATTTTATTTTTTATTTGACAGGGGTCCTACTCTGTATTTCGTTATGAAAGAGAAATTTTTCGAAGCCGGATATTTGGTACATTCTATTTCGAAAGCGGAATGAAATCTGCAAAAAAATGTCAAAAGCATTGATAAACGGAAAATCAAAAGTGTTACAGAGAACGAATTCAAAAGCGAAACGCAAAGCATTTTCGAATATGGGAGCAGGGCCTCCATTGCCTAAGTGGTTAAAATAAATTAATGGTTGCAGTACTTATGCTTAATTTAGTAGCAAAACTATTATTGAAAAGTGGAACCCCGTGGGTGGGGTTGGCTACGAGATTATGGACTTGATCTAACCATCTCATCCTGGGTCTACCTATAGAGGACGCCTGCCTGATGATATGGAATTCATAGTATATCGTGGGAACTGGTTGGGGACATACATGGCCAAACAACAGAGGCATGGACTACTCCGTCCGGAGAAGTAGAATGACCAAGTCATCAGCGCAAATGACTTATGCTCAGAGCTCCCAATTCGAAATTTTCTTCCCCAAGACACTTCAAAAAAAAATTTATGTTTATCTTCCATAAAGGCTTAAGCAGCCACTTGAACCGGCTGATAGGCTATCCGAGACTTTATCTGTTAAGCATCACTATCCGAAACCTTTGAAACCAAAAGTGGAGGTTTATCTGACATATAAGTTCCGGATAGGCTAACCGAGACTTTATCAACTAGTCTTGAAACTGGCCCTAAAACTTTCCAAACAATTATCTACATACAATTATAATAGATATTGCAAATTGAAGACAAAAAGCAATATATGTAGACAGAAAAGGTATTGCTTACGATTTGAAAATATTTTATAGTTTTAAGCTCATTTAACATAAATAAAAATACACAAACAAAGCGCCAATTCGTTGAAAGTCGAAACTTCAAAAAACATATTAGTAAAGTGAACTTTCCAACTACATATTATTACGTTCTATAATTTTCAATTTCCGCAATACTTCATTTAAAATATCAACAAATAGCTATTGTCGAGCATTTTAGTATACAGTTCAACCAAATAACATTTTTGTACCTATAATTGAACGTGACATTTACGATTCGACCATCAAATTGTGTCGCTAAATTAAATCCAAGCAATGACTTGGTAAAATTTTACGGCTAAGGCGAATAATCTTCAAAAAGTCATATATTATAATGCATTGAAGAAAGAGTTTTATGTTCTGCATAAAATCATACATGTATTGTACATATATATCAACACATGTCCTGCTATTCGAAGTCCGCCTTCACATTTAAATTCGTATAATAAAACGAAGCCACGAAAAACAAAGAAATACTAACAGATACAAATTGACCATATGGGTTTGTTTACGATCGTTCGTGGTAATAACAAGCCATTGACAGTATGTACTTCCCTCCAGATTCTAAATGGGATTCACCATATATACCGAATACAGACGATTAACTCTAGGTTCTTAATTCCGTTGTGCTTATACATTCTCCTCCTAAGCTTAGCTCATTTTTCCTTTTCTTTCTGGATTTTGAAGTGAGCGAGCATCTTTTTGATGATGGATTGCATACAGACATTTACGACCGTAACGCGTGCAGAACAAAACAAAAAAAAATCTGAAGAGGACGGAGACATGTTTTATTTAAACAGAGATTAGATATCCAAGTTAAGAGACAAGCTATCTGCGCTATAGTGTGTCAAACTAATTGAAGAGATTGTGTGGAAGATTTTATAACTTTGGGAACTAGATGCATTCACTTACTCACGAGGGCAAATATTAATAGTACATATCAAATAGAATAATTTGAAAAGTGTCATCTGTTTGCATAAGTAGACGTTTTGTATTGGAACGAGAAGTGAAACATAAAACTCCTACATTTAGGTACATTCATTTTAATGTACAGTACAGGGACCGGTCAGCGCAACAGCATAGCGAGGTATACGAGAGGGTATAGCAGAAATGTGTAGATGGATGACTAGGACAGTGTTTGCTAGTTCGTTTATGCTGAGACGGCATTCAAAGAGCATGGGCACACTATCAGGGCCATGGGCATGACTATCAGTTCCATAAACGACTCGGATACTTACAAAAACAAGGCGTCATTGGATAGGGCATTTTAGTAAAAAAAAACATTTAACAACAAACAAATTATATTGTAAAGTTTTCTCCTTTCTACTCACTCAAAATCGATCTGTCTCGTTGGACATGACTCTCATTGGAAGGCGTGTGTGGCCATGATTAAAGCCAAAAACAATAAAAAAAGCTTTAGCTGAAAAGCGATGTAATATGGAATGGAGTGGAGTTATTGTCTTGATTACTTCGAGATTTTTTTTTTTTTCAATTATTTTGTTTAACTGCTAGCAGCCGTACTTGTTGAACTTTGCAATATAAAGTTTGTTTTTATAATTTGTTTTTCAGTAAAGCAAGTAAATTATAATCTTCAGCACGATATTATTATTATTCTGTCCTATGCCGCCTGTTCTCTGCTTTGTCTGCCGATCAAGTCAAGAACTAAGCTCACAAAGTTACAGCCTTGCTAAAATGACTTGAGAAAAAATGTTGCTAGCTCAAGCTCTTAGTCAAATCAATGTACAAAAATAAGCACAAATTAAGTCTAAAAGCAGTCCAGAGATCTAAATAAAAAAATCTTATTTGACATATCTACATATTTTTGAATGAACATTTTTTGATGAATAAGAATACAAGTGAGTATAATTATGTATAAAAGTCTATTTTTGCATATCCCGTATTTTTCAAGTTCCGATCTTGATACCAAGACCATTTGTAAATCACCTTTTTAAAGCAGAAATTTAAAATTCATATTATTTTTGTGTTCTATCACCTCTTTGAGAAAAAAGTTAGGATTTGTGCCTTGTGCTCAATGAACGATGCCAAAACGAAGACCTTACGAGTTGACAATTAATAATACAAAAAAAAAAAAATTCAACAACACTATAGGCATAATACAAATTCAGTCCAAGAAGATGTAAAGATGCGAAATCGCAGCAACAAAATCAATCAGAGATCATATAAGTGAGCCACATACGTATAAATCTACACACAGACGAAGCCCAAGCACAATTGAATAATCAACTGTTGTGTGCGCGATGCCATGGTATTTGTCTCTGTGTTTCCTCTCTAGAGATTCATTATGTTGCGATTCAAGATGCTGGCTGTGGAAATCTAGTTCTATCGTTCTAAGCTTAAATCAAGCGGTAGAAAAGTAGAGGTTCGTAGAATTCGAGTGGTCTTAACCAAAACAAGGCATTGAACGGGGGCGACGACGACGACTGAAGTACTCAAAGGGGTAACCTGCCTTTACTCCCTTTTTCTAGATATACGACTGCTACTTCCAATACACCATAAGCATAAGTTGAGTTGTCGTATGCCAAAGTGCCTAGTGCCTATGCCTACCTGTGGCCAAGTATAAAGGTAATCAGAAAACCGGTCACAATGAGAGGCGTTCACATGACTTTTTTTTTCCTTTTTTTTGTTTAGTTTCTCTACGTGTATGGACTTATGGAGTCGGATCGGAGTGGTGTGGTATACTCTGTCTACTGATTCTAAAATATGTTTAGAGTGACCAGTCTGCTGGTGGTTTAGCGGGAACAAAATTCAAATACAGTCTACAAATTATGTGACTTTATAGCTCAATAATACACATAATCAAGTCCCCGAGACAACATAAGTTGCTGGAGCCATCATGTCAAATTAAGATATAATATTTTTTGTTGTCCGAGAGCCTACATGTCCTAGCTGCTAGCCATCTTAAACGACAGACTCGCATTTTTTTGACCAGGTCAATGTCACTGTACAGCTTATATAGTTCGTCGTTGAATCTCCTTCTCTAAAGTCAACGCAAACGGGACCGACAATTTTACGAAGAATCTTTCTCTCGAAGAGACCTAGGATATCTTCATGTGCTTAAGATAGAGTCCAAGCTTCAGCGCCGTAAAGCAGGACTGCAATGATCACGTTCTTATAGAGAACCTCCTTAGTTATTCGGGGCAGGAGTCTACTACCCAATTGCAGTCGCACGACAGCGCATCGCCTTGTTATTATTGACATCAAAGGTTTCGGTACCTTGATGCTATCAGCGAGCTTTCTCCATCGTCATCCTATACTCAATGGAACGAGTTTTGCAGGGAAGCCAAAGCTCGACATGGCTCGTAGCGCACAACAGTTTTAAATACAAATAAATAAATAGTTGCCGCAACAGGTTTATTGTGCTATCTAGGCGTACCTTCTCACAACCATTCGTCTGTCGGTCTGTGTGAATTTTTTGTTTATTTTTGAGGATGAATGGAGCGGATCTGCAATTTTATACCGAGTCCGAACGGCTAAATCGAGAAGCTTTTCCAGGGCAGGTATATACTCTAGGATGTTCGTTATAGGTGGCGACATGGGAAAAGCCTTAAGATGTAATTTCTGTTTTTCCGGGAATCGAATCTGAGACCCATCGCTCAGTAGTCTATAAGAATCATAGACCTACAAATACATAAAGCGTCACCCTAATGGTCTGTTTTCAATAACAAAAAATAACGAGCAACTATATTCAACACATTCGTACAACACATTTGTTTTGTAGTTCCAGTTTTTTTTAATCATCGAGGAAAGCCCAAAGGTTATCCCTTATCAGCTGTAAAATAATTATCACAACTTGAATTTCTGTTTACTTATGTTTCATAAATTACAATTATTTCAATAGAATTGAATTGTGATTGTATCGTACAAATGTGAAGTATGAACTCGTGCGAAACCTCACATCGCCCATGCCATAGATACTCTTCAGCAATAAGTGGTGAATTTCGATACATCTGGTTACCTCATGTCAGCTCTTTTCATTCGTTTTACTTCAATGTTTTCCAAGGGGGGAATAAATAAAAAAACGAAACCTGAATTGTATACAACTTACTACTTATACCAACCTTAGCCTTTATTTTTCGGCGATCAGTTTTCTTTCGAACTTGCTAGCTTGCTGGCAGCGCGCGCATGCACACGAGTTAGTCAGATATCCAAGAGATATGTCGAGTCGCGACAATCGCAATAACTCTGTTCTGTTTCTGTTGTGTTTTCAAATGCGGATCCGTGTTCGTGTTGATCGTATCGCAGTTTAGAGCGTTTAGTGTTTTTATTAGTTCTATTATTTTTTTTTTGCGTTCAGTGTTTAATGAAGATGCAAATTTACATATGCGACTTTTTGATCGCGCGACACATTTTGTTTACAAGTTAAAGAGAGGATCGATTCCAGTTTAGAATAGAAACGATTATTAAAAAAAAAAAAATTGTGATCTCTTATTTGCAAATGTTACAATATTTGCACATAGAAAATTACTATCTACTTATGCAAAAGTGTAGTAGTGAAAACTGCCAAACTAAAGTGATCCACCGTTGAAAATGTTTTTATGGAGTGAAACTTTCACTAATGCCTAATTTGCAACGATTCTAGGATATTTTGTATTTTGGATCTTATCAAAGTGAGTACCTTCTAAGGGTTATTGCAAGTTTTTCAAACATTTGTAGTTACACTTCTGCAAAGGAAAACATAAAAAAGTGGTTTGGGTTTTGCGGTTGTGCTGGAGCTGGATATACGTATATACGTTTCCATAAATATTAATGCCTTGACAGGAGGTTTTTCTTATTAAAAATTCAGTGGAAGCATAAAACAAGCTTTGCAATGAGATGAACTCACCTCTAGAGCGCTACCTATGTTTGTGATTTCTATACATGAAGCCGTCCGGTTGGCTAAGCCACTGCATCACATCGCTTGGTCGATCGTTTTGTGCGGCCTAAAGTCAACGGCATTGGCAAACGTGCAATTGCAATGCAATGGCAAATCCAACAAACAAATGTAGGTATGATGGAGTTATTGTTGTTGGTGTAGACTGTAGATACAGCAGCAACGACCTACCTACATACAGTTTCATCTCGGATAATAAAGTATGTATCTGCAACCTACGGGTACAGTAGAGAGTTCGCATGAAAAAAAAAACGAAAACAACGCGAAAACTTAGCTCACCACCAGCCAAAGTCGCATAAGTGGAAACAATTGTCAGTTTGCACATTTTTAATTTATACGCACAGTAGAAATGCATAAAGCTAATTTTGTAATTTCGAACTTGTTAAGAGGTTACAATTGCGTATAGTTTTAAGCTTGGAATTGTGGTTTTGATTAAGAAGAACTGTTCGTATCGTATATTTTAATGGGTGTTTTTTTTAGAGGTATACAAATTAAATATGAAATAAAACACTTGAAGCTAATGTTAATGTCTATGATATTAGCTTTATTTAATAGATAATTTTATGCCATTACTTTTTAAAAATTATATTGGGCATATACGCGCCCCGGCTAGTTCGAATGAAGCGCTATTGTGAAGTCCAAATTTCGACAACTTTATCGACCAACCATCAGGGCCGGATATCAGCAATAAAACGGCGAATGTTGACCAACGTGACTTCACATACCTCCAAAGAAAGTAATCTAAAGGTGTGAGATCACAGGATGCGTGGCGGCCTGTTTACAGGTCCATACTCCATAACGCGAAATTATGCGCTCAGCAAATGTTTCCCGCAATAAATTGATGGTGTCGCCCTTCGTGTGTCATGCTGCACCATCTTGTTAAAACCAAAGCTCTGTCACGTCAATGGCATTCAATTGAGGAACGAAGAAGTCAGAAATCATGTTTCTTAGTGCTCTCGATTGACGGTAACACTCTACCCGGCATCGTCCTTAATGGAATATGGGCCGATGATTCCACCAGCCTATAGAGTACACCAAACAGTGAGTTTAAATGGATGTAAGGGCATCGCAACAAAGGCTTCTGAGTTTTCTCCACTTCAAATTCAACAATTTCTCCATTTTTAACCAAAAATGCGCCTCATCGGAGAACAATAGTTTGCGTTGAAAAAGAGGATCAAGGTGAATCAAGTTTGGCGAACCGAACCATGGTTTACAAAATTTGCACGAGTCGTTCTGGCGTTAATGTATTCATCGTCAATGGCAAAACGTACTAACTATACGAATCAAATTTTAACTGTCAAATTGACAATCTGTAGAGACAGTTTTGCTAGTTTAAAAACCAAACCTCTTAAAAACACATCCTTTATTTGTCGGGCCAAATATGTTTTTATATAGCGCCCTCTTTTTCTTTGTGGTATTTTTTCTGTTAGGTACTGCCTTGTAGGATTGTCAATGTCAAATTTTGTATCGTTAACTAAAGATAGTTTATTTTACAAAACTAGCCCATTTTTCATTTGGTATTTCCTACTTTGTCTCAAAGACGACAGTTACAGAAAACCTGTCTCCCAGTCCCAATATAATAACCTAAGCACGTGTCGAACTCATGATTTTTTTTACAAAACATTGCATTCAAAAATTTTACAAGCGCATTAAATTAACAATACAATAATTTATCAAAACTCATAACCCAATCCATCAATTTCGTAATAAATTTCTACCCACTTAAGAAAAGTGGAGCACATTTCCAATTTACAGCAATTTATGTAACGAAAGGTAATTGTTTAACGAAGTGCGTATGAAATTGTATCGCATCACATGAAACCTTATATTAATAAAGTACATATATCGATGCGTGGACTTAAAACTCGTTCACATTTTTGCTTGTAACAATTCATTTGGTCAGAAAATGAATACCCTTTCGCCTTCGTAATGAGCCCATATAATGTTACGATCAAGTCGAGGGTAAAACGTTTAATAAGAGTACTTAAAACTTGCCTACTCAGAAAAATACCAGTAGTAATCCCAAAAGAAAATATAGAACTTAAGTATAGTTTGCTTATGCTGTGGACTTTTGAGCTTTTATTGATGGGCCTTTGATAGTGTTTTGCCGCAAGGGATTAAATATATTTATTGAACATGTCCATCATCAACACCTAGCATAGTTGGCTGGACGTTCTTATCAGTCCGCCTCTGTAAGAACCTCAACTGCCCGTTAAAGACGAAAATCCAAGGTAAAAGAAAAAGCGGTATACTACAAACCTATAGTATAGTTATTACAAAATCATAATCTATATTTTTTTTTATGAAAAATAAAGCAACCGAGGCTGTTTTTTTTTCTAATCTAGGTTATGCACTTATTTCATTTACAAGCCTTATTTTGTTGCATAGGTATGACCGCAATAGAAATTTGATAAACGTGTGTATTTTGAAAATATTTTTTACTTTTCAATTACCAAAGTGATAATTCTGATAATAAACAATTTTAGATGGGCATTCGTTTGCAATCAAATAAAATGAGTATAGGCAGATAAATGCCATACTTGTAGATACTTATTAATCTGTTTCATGAGATTTGTTAAAGCGATATAATTATATAATATGTATGCCTATACACGGCAGTTTCTTGTGGAAGAATTCCAATTCCAATTGCGGTTGGAGAATTTTTAATACATACTCGTATCTAAATGTGGAGATATAAATATTTTTCATTTCCCAACGTATCGGATTATAGTTTGCCATTTTTGCTTAGTGTGTTCCCACGTATATACTGGGGAAGGCAATGCAAGGCGTAATCACATGTGTGAGCCTGGCTTATCGGATTACATAAGACGTCAAACAAACTGAAGCCTTATTGCAAATTTTACTATTTCTGTGAAGAATACCACAAATTTGTAAATGATTGCGATTGCGAAAGCAATAAAACTGAAACTAGATGGGTGATAAGTGAAGTAATCAAAAGTATATTTGTTTTATGGAGCTTTACTAATAGCTATGTTTTGGATATGTATACCTATTTCGAATTTAATAATTTCACGCTGTCAATTTTTAATTTAGATGATAATGTAGGTACTACTAAAGATGGCGGAGATGACAGCGTCCATGATGACAGTTGACAGTTATTTTATAAGCGCTTTTTACTTGAAAAAAGGCCAACACACCTTAGAACTATTCCATTAATTATTATAGACCATTCCGGAAAATCATTCTTAACAGTATTAATTTCACACACATTATATCTGTGTCACCTAGAAGCTAAGCTTACAACAGGAAATAAATCGTAAACTAAATGGACCACAAATCAACATTAAAGAACATTAAATTATGATAGACGTCATTGTATATACGTTTTCCATGCCTTTCTCTCATTCCATAATCCTTAATTCCAATCCTCTTTAAAACAAGACGTGGGTGCTGTGCGAGGTTTAAAAACGTTGATCAGTAAAAATAAATTATGTCGTCCTTGACTCTTTGTTGACCATGCCCGGAATCCAAAGCAGTACATATATACAAACTGTCACAAAGGCGACAGAATTTTTGTTGAGGGAATATTTTTTTTGATGCCCAACCCAAAATAAAGTAGATATGTATATGTTTGCGAATTTGCACATTGGGCTTGACAACATAGAAACGTCTCATTATCTGTCAACATTTGTTGCGTTTGACGAATGCCTTTGCCATTTGCATAATTGCTTTTAAATTTAAGACTTGGCAAACACTGTTTCTCGTGGATTTCAATTCAAATCATTGTTTATATAAATGGGAATGCCCGGGTAGATATTATACCTGGGTACATATTGGATTGCTCGAAGATTTATTAGTTCGACAGCCTGCCAAATTTGGAATCGTGCTGTGCGAGTAGTGCGTGCATGCGTGTATTAAAGTCAAATCACAGATCTTTTTTTGTTTGTATTTTTTAACATATTCGCGACCTAAATTGAGTAAATCAGTTAAGTACCAGATACAATACTGATTTATGTTTGCATTTCATCCAAGCTGAACATCGATCGAGAAGGCAGGCGGCGAAAATCTACACGAAATTGAAGTTTTGTAACTTCCTCTCATTAATTCAAAAAAATAAATCGTATCTACAAGTTGAATTCGTCGAACGCCCTTATTGATAAAATGTTTACTTCCACGCTAAATGCATATGTGTACATACATTGTACGAGTATACATATGACAGTTTAAGGTCAATCAAGCTGCTGCATACTTTGCCTCTCTTGATTTAACCAAACGATATTTCACACTTAAGACTGATCCAAATTTGGAAAGTGAGGATTTCTCAACCGCTTTATTCGACGGTAATAATAGATGCCCGTATTGGTAAACCATTACATTTATCGGATACGATTGTGTACATTAGCAAAGGTGTAAACGGAAGGGTCTACCACGCATATTAAGCCTACGCGTTGTCAAAGTGTTGTTGTATCGCCTCCACGATGATAAAAGAGAACAGTAACTTCCTACAGTCTCGCGGTCGTCAGATATTATTATTTTTTTTAAATTGTGATAACGAATTTCTGAACCCTATTGGATTAGGGAAAATTGGCAGCGATTTTGAAAGAATTGCTTTGATAGAAATGTAGGCTCTCTAGAAGATTAGTAATTGACTATTATTGAAACCACTGTTCATGCTATTACTAAAAGAATCGTTTTCAATCGGCTATATATTTCGACAGAGATTTGGGCGAATTACAATAACACAATCAATTACGTTAACCCAATCGAAATTGTCTCTTCTGCGTGGGAATTGTGGCCCGATTTAGTCAAGTAGCTTATCGTTTGTTAGAAAGAGGGGTTCAGTTCAAGGTTATCGCGTGGAATAATATTTCCTATTTTAGCGTTGGCTGGAACAAATAAACGCTTGTTTTATTTTTGTTGTGATAAATGCATGTAAATATTGCACACTGACTAATACTGCGACTGCATTCCACTAAAGTTTAAGATAATCAAATGCGGGTATGGTCCCTTGGATAAGGGAAATGATATCATGATCCAAATTAAATTACAATAGGTAGGTACCCCCTACAAGCAGAGTGATTAATAACTTCGCGTATAGTAAGGAGCTCCCAGTTAGTATAGTGGAGTGGTCTTTCATATCATGATTTAAGTAAAATAGTTCACACGTTCCAAAATATATTGAATTTATTGAATCTCGTTTTGGAGCAAATAGCGCTCCAAAGTCACCCCTGAAGCCACTATCTTCAAACCATCAGCTACTTCTAAGGTATACTCGTATGCAGATAAGTCGATAAAGAAGTAGAGGATAATGAGACTAACTATATGTTCATGCTTTCAATAAACAAACCAACATCTGTCCATTATAACGAAACCGTCTATAGCCAGCTACTTCGATGTAAATAAGGAGTAAACGCAACAGCAGAGTTCCGACAAAGAACCACTCTATGTAACCGCTGTTACTTTACTTAAACAGATGGAAACTCTTAATAGGGCTGATAACTTTGAATACTGATAACTTGAATAGGAATTTACCAATCAAGATACCAGTGGAACCCCGAGCCGAAGTGTAACAATCCTCAATAACAGCCATTATCATGACGAGTTTCTTGGGGATTTGAGCCAATACAAACCGGTTTCATGGGGATGTGGGACCAACGAAACGTAGCTGCATTTGCCACCTTTTTTTACAAGGTATGGGTTCACAGATTTTTTTTCAGTAACCACAAGAATCTTGGAAAACGTCGCCAAGATTACTTAGATTGAACTGAGAAAAAAGTAAGCCTTTTTTTTGCCTATATTATACAAATAAAAAAACGATCGAAAGAAATCGTTTCGACAATAGAATTCGCTGTCTATTTATTACCACAGATAGGATAAAGAGACAGGGTTTAGTGAGAACTATATCGTTCGATCGATCGTCTTCATTTTAAGTGATCTGGCCCCTGGATAACCTCGGTTACAGAAACTTTTTCCAAGGTTAGGGAGGCCGTTAAATACGTTAGTAAATAAGTAAAGAGTTTAGGTAAAAAGGCTAATTCCGATTATAGCTAAAGTTGAATTAAGATTGCTAAATGTATAGATATTCACCCCTATTCCCGTTGGCGTTTGTCGTAAACGACTCGTATTTCACTTCGTTTTTTAGTCGGTGTTTGTAACTTTTTTGAGACCAATGCATTGAAATGATGGTGAACTCATAGAAAAGGAAATAAAATTGTTAACAAAAGTTTAAAAAAATCTGAACATCGTTTTAGAACGACACTAAACATGAGTCATACACGACATATACGCCAATAGGAATAGGGGTGATTACATAGATTTGATTTTGATTTTGGTGAGGGAAAATAATATGGACTAGTGTGCCAACTATAGATATATATTTATTTATTCCATTCATCAATAAAAACTCCATTTGCCAATTCTACGATTGACGTAAAAATCATTACATCAAACTGTTAAGAATCTCTGTACAAAATGAAGAACAAAGAATGACAAGTTCTTCAATAGATAAATTTACATAGCAACTGGTATTTTAGTAGTAAATATCAATAATAATTTGCAACACAAGCAAAACACTTGATATTGTGCTCTTTCATCATGAAAGATCAAACTTATCGACAAAAGAATGCATTTAATTAGCTATAGCTATAGCTAGCAAGGCAATACATACATATAACTTTTGAATGGGGTGGGTATACAATAAATTATTTATTGCCATAGATTCTTCCATTTGAATACATATTGATGACAGGCGTGATATTCCTCACTATATTCACTTGCATTTAGAGACACATACCTCTTGATAAATATTTAACCTTGTGTGAAGTTTTTTTTATCTTTAACAAAAATTAGAAATCCTATCTCATTCTCATTCTAAATTCAGTTGGTGTAGGAGTACGAGTATTCTTATGACGGGTAACATATATAATGTGTTATTTCCAATCCGGTTTACCCTCTTACCAACTTGATGCAGGTTATATTTTTACAACCGGCAAGTGTTTCAATTAATTCTGTGTATTATAAATATTTATGCAGAAAACATTTTTAAAAATGTCAGTGAGAGTCGACAGTAGTGTCGCATAATTATTAGAGTGTCTGAGACCAAAGACGCCTCACGTCTCCCATATATAATGTAAGCACAAAGTCGGATAGATGTCAAATTTATTGCTGCCTTTGATTAATAAAGTTATAAAATGAATCCATTTTGATTTAGTGCATTTTATATGAAGTCGGATTAGCATTTTCTTTTAGACTACTTAATCGCGTGTTAAAAAAAAATAAATGAGATTATATTAACATAATTGGAATATAATATTTTCAGTAACTATATGCGGTAGGTTGTTATTTATATATTCAATTTATTAAAATACACACTCAAATTAAGCGTATGGTTGTATAGCACAAAAAATGCATCTAACAAAGTGTTTTATGTTTGAGGTTTATGCTTATTATCTTCTAATAAGTGAATAACGCCTATACATATTCATGAAGCATGTGATTTACAAGTGTGTATAAGACATTTAAGCTAGAACATATCGATAGTGATCAGCCAAGATTGTATAAAAAACTTTGTTCGAGCTTCGACAGAATGTTGCTTCATTGCAGTATTGCGTCTGAGTGATAATTTTTGTCATTGTTTGTATCTACACAACAACTAAAGGGACACTGATGGGGGTAGGGTGAGGTGTTTTCTCCGAATCGCTGGGTATATAAAAATTGATACGTCTCCCGACCATAGTAGCGTCTTCCAAGCAGAGGTCCTGGCAGTGACAACAGCAGCCCGCGAGTCTGTGGTAAGGGCAATACCACCTGACAGCAAGAAAAGCCACAACTGCTCCAGAAATAATCAAGGCTCTTGGTACACAGTAAAAGGTATCGCTCTGCTGGGTTCCGTCCGGGACATAGTACACATGTTTCATTAATTAAATAATGCATCCATTTGCCCTTATGAACGTTTTAAAATCTAACTGAGTAGGGCCGATTTGATTTTTATTTGACTACACAGAAAATAAATTCAAATTTATATTCTCCGAATGTACCCACATACATATAGGTAGGTAGTACCTTCACTTTTATTTCTTTTCTAATGGCATGTGCTATTGATATTGGACTATAGAATCAAACTTGCATTTAATTTAGTGACATTTAATGTATGCAGTGCGTTAGCGAAACATCCATTAACTTTCCTGCGATGAGATGGATATCTATGTATGACATATCCTGTTAAACGACAATAGGTAGGTACATCGTACAGATTTACTTTTAACGCCTTTTACGGGAAGTATACTTCACGCGTCTGCGTCTACAATGCTTCTTTATTATTATCACGTTGACAGGAAATCCCCTCTGGTTGCAATATTGCAAATGCATGTTATACACCTAACGATGATGTTGAATTTCTGCGAAAATTTGTCTAATCAGCGTTGAGCGAATCACCTTTGTTTTCAATACTTCTACGTGATCAGAATTAAAATTGTCATCGCCGGAAAACATACACACTTTGCCGGTCGATTTAAATCAACTATCTACTGGTGTGTATACAATATGTTTTTCGTCGTTTTATGAGAATAACAAGATTGTTATACTTCTTTCAGTCGCTCGATCTGTTTGAACAGTATGGTCCATTGTAAAAGAAACATTGTTTACGTGAGCATAACAAAGGCCCACCGGTTTAACATATAGGATCACGACCAAAAATCTCGAAACACACGTGCGCTTCAAAGGACACTGTGTGTGATCTGTGTTGAACGTCTGCGTCTGTTAGTTCGACCTTTTTTTCGAACTCGATTGCCAGAGGAGGACTTAGTACCTAGGTCAAAGAAATATGAGAGCCCAACAAAATCTGTCATTTAAACGAATAGAGCGTAACTGTAAACATCGCATCGGACAAGTGGACAAATTTTAAAATAGAATTTTTCAAGTGAATTATATTTATTTTTGTGTCAGTTGAAAAAAAAAATCTTTCGGCAAAAGATAGTAACGCTAACGGTTTTTCTTTCTTTTGCAGAATGGAACAATCACTCCTAATAGTTTTAATACTTGCAATTGTCACAAGGACCAGTGCCACAGTAGGAAGACACAAATTGCATTTATTCGAAAATGATTCCAGATACATTTCACACCAAGGTAAGCAGTGTTCTGAAAATAATTAAAATACATTTTTTAACGCGAATAAACAATCAACTAGCATTCTGTTTTCTTTTCAGACTTAATGTCATCGTCGAATCGGTTCGAGGATACAAATGTAACCACCTATTCAAGAATGCTTTTTGATGTGGCTAGAAATCAAATGATTGTTGGTGCTAGGTAAGTAAATATGAAACATCATAATCGTATAATTGTAATATAAACCCATGTGCTTATCTTATCGCGTTATTTTATAGCAAAGTGTATTATATGACGCAGATGTGTAGTTGCTTGTCTAGAAAAACAAAATGTCTGGTCTTTGAGTTTTAATTTAATTGCTATTATGTGCTAGTGATAACAAACTCAGTCTCTGATTTCGTATTTTAGAACTTTTTCGTCTCTCAACGGCAACAAGTTAAAATACGATCGTGTGACGCATGTGCGATGTAAGACAAAAAATTACCGCAATAAGCTTATGTTGATAACCTCAATTCTAGATAGAAGAAGTCCATAACACACGATCGCTATCTTAACAGCACGATTGCTAACTAGTACACATAACCGCCAAAAGAATACAACCATAAGCGACGTTCCATTGTACATATTTGGTTTTACTCTTTTTTTTTTATTGCTGATGTGACATAAACATAATATCAGTATATGGGTAGGGTACTGTACTCAAGCATACAGAGATGTTGTGCTTACTTAAAATTCGAGTACATATCTACTTTTGTTTATGCAGCAATTAATTTTCCATGGAAATTGTCGTGCATATTCATTAATAAGTGACATATTTTCTTTTAACATATACACAGTATTTATGTGATTTTAAGTGATATGCTTCCAATTTGGCGAAGCTTATATGTCATTGGCTTGATAAAGTCCGATTAAGTAATAAATGATAAAAAAAACGTCCGTTACGTACAGAATGGTTATTCCCCTTTGGAAGCGATATCTATTAAAATAAAAATAAAAAAATGTCAGTATTTGATGTTATATATACTTCACGTTGAGTTTGGACAAATAAACATTGGCAGGTATACTTGATTATATACCTTTAGGTTTATACTTGTGTGTAGTTTCAAGACTTGTTATCTGAAGATGATATCTTATAAAAAACAAATATTTAACCATAGGTATACGAAGTAGATACGTTCCTTGTACAGTTCGTAATTTGATTTGTACATAAAAAGCAACTAAATTCTTACAAAAAATTGTATCCAAATTGCTCAAATATTCGCATCGTTCGAAGATTTGTGTAGACGATTTAAAGTTGAAATTATCCGAATAGATTGTAATCGTCTGCTTCAAGGTTAATAACTTGTGGATAAGCATAGTTGCGCTCAAAATGCTTTACGAGAGTGTCATAAAAACTGTTAATATCTACTTTCAAAGTATGTATAGCGTTATTGAAATCGCACTCGCGTATAGGACTTGGTATCCATCCATATTGGAGTGTATTATAATATAAATGAAACTATTGATATTTATTGATGAATCAAATACTACTGTTGAAAACGATCGTTGCTGGAAAGCAGGTTAAGAGTTTACTTTAGTAATTTTTGGAGAGCTCTTTGTTTGGTCAATCTACTGATTTAATCTGGTTCATACGATATATAAAGCCTGTTTCTGTACTGAAAAATTAGTCAGGAGATAGCAAGATAGGCATTGGCACTTAGGTATACCCTCCAAAAAAAGGTAAGAAATTTTATAGTACAAGTTAGTTCATATAAAGTGACAGGTGACTGTCAAACCTTTCAGATACCAGTTTTTAACTAAAAAAAATCCCGGTACAAAATGTATAGAAAGTCTGTTTTTATGAATTTTTCCAATTTCTCTTAAAATTTTTCCAATTTTCTCGTCGTATGTGTGGATTCCCTGGCCGGAGACAAACACAACAAAAAATAACTAAAAGTTTTATCATCGGCCTGTCCGATTCTTTGATACCCTCCACTGCATAAAAGTAAATGTCAGTAAATATTAGGCATCTGAGTTAGTACGTACACAACACATGGGTCTAATATTGGTTTTGTATGGGAGGTACCAGAACTAATTGACCTATATAGCCCATTTTCAATACTAACCTGACGACAGTAAAATTAAGTCCTCTCACAAAATTTCATTCATTCGAGTTGTTTGGCCGCTATCGTGTTTTCAACAGACAGAGAGACAGACGGACATGGCTAAATCGATTCAGAATATGATCCTGATTCAGCGTTATCTCCTTTTTGGCGTTTGTAAACTTTGTAATGACAAAAAGATATACAATACAAACCTTCCTGTGGAGGAGGTATAAAAACAAAAATTAAAATAAAAGCAAATAGACAAAAGATGCAATTTTAATGTTGCTCAATTTTAAAAGCTAAAATAATTTATAGCATCCTTTTAATAGAAACACGAAATGCATGCGCTAATGAGATTTAAAACAAGATAACTAGTCACAAACACGCCCGTCCTTGCCACCTTGGGTTTCGTCTGCACAACTTAAAATAATTAGCAAAAAGTTTTTAGTATTTTACCAAAATCGGATATAATTATAAACAAACTCTTAAAACTTTAGTTTATTATTTCTTCCTTAACCGATATCTCTCAAATATTTCAATCCACTTAATATAGAAAACGCAAAAAAAAAAACAAAAAAACACGAAGGTTGCAGTGCAACATTTCAACGATTAAAATATATTGCCACACAGCCGCCACAAGAATGCCGACTCAAAGGCGCTAATTCGCCCACCACATAATGACTACGCAATAATGAAATGTATTTCATGCAAGTCAATCCACATTATATACTAAGTCCGTTCCTAAAGTTGCTGTTATTAAAAGCGATTTTTTTTTAGCAAGAAACCATGTCCTCAATAAGTAATCGGAGAGAAACAAAAATCTAACTAACAACTCTAATGGAGCCTACATAGAAATGCAGTCATCGATCAAATCGATAGCAACAACGATATCGAGCGCGCGACACACGGACCTACCCACTCTCCGCTAACCCTTGATCAACCTTTTATTTTGCAAAAACAAATAGGGGAATTGATATTTTTGTGCGTTTTTTTAATGCAAACTTAAAGCTAGATCCACTTTCACAAAATAGATTTGCCTTTGAAATCCATCTTGCGAAAGATACCTCTCCTCTTCTTTTGACACGGAAATCGATCCGGGCGGAGAGCTTTGGGTTCACAGTGTGAACAGTGAACACGTTCACTAGACTAGATGTAGATACGTTCCAATTACAGGCTGGTAGGCGCTATAGAATGTTGTTTTCGGTTGGTGGGTAGATAGAGTGGTGGTAGGTACTTAAAGTTTTTTTTTATATATGATGACCGCCAACGTCCGACAGATGGAAACACTGATACGGAATGAGAAATTCAAGAAATCTTCTGATCTCCAAGTTGAGTATCTCTGTGAGTGAGTAGTGTGCCAAGCTAAGCTCTCTTCACCTAACTCGTTTGCCTTGTAGTTCAATGCCCCGAACGTCATTGCTACGAATGAGACAAATGTACGAACCATAATTATATTATGGTTATTATAAGTACGCCGTGTTTGCTATATTAGGCAATAAAAGATTATAGTTTTCACAAAAAAAAATTGGAGACCTAGTTTTGCAGAATGATGTTGACATGAACCGTTGATAATTTTGATCTGGCAGGAGTCGAGTATGACACGAATTGGTTGGTATTAATTTATGTAAACACTTGTCAATCCATTCACACTGATGTGAACTATTACACTAGAAAGTTAAACAAATGTTGTCCAAAATTGTGAGCAAATAACAATTGTGGATGAGTGCTACACTAATGCTACTTATTGGAAGTGATTTTTGTCACTTTAAATGAATTATCCGCAACAGTGGAACCCCGACGTTTAAATCAATGAAAATTACAGAAACGGGGGAATCACTTTTTTCACTTGTTCATACAAAATGTTAAGTAGATACAGAATACCGCAATGAATTAATTGCATGTTGCCCACATGGCCCCACCTTGTCCCCTAAATTCTTCTGAACAGTGTGTAGTTTTCAAGAAATCACTGCAACGACAACCGCAACAAAAACAAGAACCTGTATGGGTACGCGTGGCCCGATGCCCACTCAAGTTATAGAGTCGAATAGTTGACTTATCTGCGCTTCGAATGAAATAGGATCACCATCACAGTGTTGCATTGGCTTGGCATAAAAACATTTTGTAAACACTATTGATACACAATCGCATCTACCAATAAAACTGACGAGTGTTTCTTGTTTCTCATTTCAGAGATGCAATCTATCGCCTATCGTTTGACCTGCAACTGCTGGAAAAATCCCTCTGGGAGGCCACACCATCGCAAATTCATATGTGCCAAATGAAAGGCCAGTCGGAGCACCACTGTCGCAACTACGTTATGGTGTTGCAGAGTTACGAGAATCAACTATACGCGTGTGGGACGTATGCATTCAACCCGAATTGTTCGTGGCGCCAGGTAAGTTATTTCGCACCATGTGCTCTCACTCACAGATAAGTCCGGCCTAGCCAGGACCAGTTTGTTAATTATTGTATGCATATAATTGAACGTTTCGCAGATGGAGAACTTAACTGTCACGCAGTATGAAAGTGGCGTCGGAAAGTGTTCGTTTAGTCCGAATTCGAACATAACAGCTCTATTGACGGCCGAAGGACAGATCTTTGTTGGATCGCCTACCGATTTTTCGGGGTCCGATCCGGCGATTTTGAGAACAAATGTTGCACACCTGCAGGATGCGTCGCTGCGCCGGAATAATGGAAACTTAATTCGAACGAAACAGTACAACTCCAAGTGGCTGGATAATCCACAGTTTGTGGGTAGTTTCGAGGCGGGCGCTTTTATATATTTCATTTTCCGTGAAACAGCGGTGGAGTACATGAACTGCGGTAAAGTGGTGTACTCGAGAATCGCCCGAGTTTGCAAATCAGACAAAGGAGGTGATCAAATTCTGAATGACAACTGGACGTCGTTTCTGAAGGCACGACTAAATTGTTCTTTGCCCGGAGAGTTTCCGTTTTATTTTAATGAAATCCAGGGCATGACATACTCAGCTGAGGAAGATGTGTTATACGCCACATTTACAACTCCAAAGTAAGTCCAAACATGTTTTTATACTGAATTTTTAACAATATCGTTCCGCGTTTAGTAATGCCGTTCAAGGCTCAGCTGTGTGTGCGTTTAACTTGTCCGCTATAAATGAAGCATTCGAAGGACCGTTTAAGTTCCAAGAGCACATTGACTCCAACTGGAAGGACGTGAACACTCCGCATAGAGGGCAGTTCGAGTGTGAAAATCCGACGGCTAGTCTCAGATACAAACATCTTTTAGAATCATCAAGATACCAACTCATGGATCAAGCTGTGCAGCCAATGACATCTACGCCACTTTACTACTCACCGCTAGAGAGGTTCGCCCATGTCGCCATCGATATCGTGGACACAAAACATGCAGGAGCCACTCATGTATTATATGTATCCACGGAGGAGAATATCATAAAGAAACTTTCCATACTTCCATCGCTGAAAACTTGTCTGATAGAGGTCTGGCAATACGAAGAAGACCAACTGCGCTCTCACATCCATTCCATGGAATATCTAAAGGGCACCGACTCTCTCTATGTGGGCACTGAGCGGTCGTTGATGCGTATTAATTCGCATCACTGCAAACGACACGTTTCGAAGACCACGTGCCTGAACGCTATGGACCCGTACTGTGGTTGGAACGATTTAATGGAGGAATGTACACCCCCACCGACTGGTGATGACACTTCGAGAAAATATTGGATACAGAAAGAGCTGCAGTGTCCTATACTAACATCACCCATTGATGGCGGGTGGTCAGCCTGGTCCGATTGGTACAAATGCACAAAACACCACGACGAAGGATCTTGCTTGTGCCGGTCAAGGAGTTGCATAAATCCTGCACCGCGAAATGGTGGCAAAGATTGCGTGGGAATCCCAACAGAGGTCACCAATTGCACTGTAAATGGCGGATGGACGGAATGGAGTGCGTGGTCGGCATGCAGCCAGACGTGTGGCGTAGCAGTGAAGACGCGGCGCAGGTCCTGTGGTAATCCGAAACCAGCGTATGGTGGACGGACATGTGTTGGCCCAGATCGGGGTGAAATTTATTGCTCGCATTTACCGCCGTGTCCAGCACCAAAGCCACAGGCAATCGATGGTGGGTGGGGACCATGGGGTCCATGGAGCGAGTGTAGTGCTGAGTGCGGTGGAGGATTTCGCATTCGTCGACGGGAATGTAATGACCCGAGCCCTCAGAACGGAGGAATGGACTGTCCTGGGTGTAATATTGACTACGAGGTGTGCAGTGATCAGGGGTGTCCGGAGGTGAAGAAGCTCAGTCAGTGGACTCCTTGGCTTGTGCAGTTGAACAATAACGAGAGTAGCGGCGAGGGTACCCACGTCGAAAAAAGGTTCAGATTTGTTTGTCGTGCAACCTCTTCCGATGTAGGTTCCCTGAAAATAAATCTATCCAAGGAGGAGACGCGGATTTGTCGCACTGACGGCATATGCCAGCGAGGTAATAGCGACCATGAAGAGGACACGGTATGGAGTGAGTGGGGGCCCTGTTCTGTATCCTGTGGTGGAGGAGTTCAGTATCGCACGAGAACTGGAGATGGAGCGAGACATCATAAGAACACTGTCAGTCGCGTATGCAATACCCAACCCTGTGCCAGTGAGTGGAGTTGCTGGACCGATTGGTCTGCTTGTTCAGTGCCCTGTGGACTCGGTACCCGCAAGAGGACAAGAAAGTGTTTGGGACACGAGAAAACGTCTTGCAAGGGCAAATCCCTGGAAGAAGAGAAATGCGAGATGCCATCATGTGCATGTATGTCTTCTCCGCGATCCCAATCATATTTACGTACTAACCATATTCATATTTTATAGATTTTCTCGGCTGGAGCAATTGGAGCGATTGGTCACCATGCTCAAGTGACGGCATCCGTTATCGATACAGAAAGTGTTTAGCCAACCAACCAAATCCGGATGAATGCCTGGGTGACGAGTTCGAAAAAGCCATCTGTGTGCCAGATCCATGTAGTGGTAAGTTCGAACACGCACAATGCCACCAAAGAAAGCTCTTTCTAAAATTCTTCCCTTTTCAGGCTCCTTAATGGCTTCGTTCTCAACAATCACCTCGATCGTTGCTGCGCTTGTACTGGTCTACGCTATTTCAATTTTGCTAACATTCTACTTTACGCGGCGACGATTCCTGCCAGAAACTCCAAAGAACAATTCGCCGTCGCCGAGCTATGATGCATATCCCAACCAATACTCCAGTTTGCCAACCAAAGATGTAAGAAGAAAACACAATTTTAAAAAAATTAATAACACGGAATCCACTTTCGCAGATCTATGAACAACGACGAAAGCCCAAGAGACAAAGCAGCTTCAGCATGACTTCCGGCTCTAAGAATTGCAACACTGGCGGCACGTTAAATAAATCCAACAACATTCAACAGAACCACACCCCAAAAGTGCTTGCGAAAACCTTTAATGACTGCGAAACAGGGACCCTAAAACGTAACTCCCACGGCCTAAATAACTACCGAACAAACATCGATGATGAAAAGTTTTAGCAACTGCGAATGCCATTCTATAAAAGAAAATCTTTCCTCCACCATGTTAAACTTAATACTTTGTTAAATAACGCAGTGCCATTAGAATAAGCTAAGAAAATAATTGTTAACTAATGTTATTCGAAAAAGCATTATGATCCTGACTCATATTGAGTCGCATAGAATTTTTAGATTAGGTTATGCACAAAAATTGGAGTGGTCTTGCTATTTGTCTCGGTTATGCTTTGAAAGTGTTAGCCGGCGACTAATTTTTTAAAAGACTGATCTATTGTTTTTGTCGAATGTTTTGTGCGATAAGTGCTTATTGTATAACTTTGTATTTGTAGGTCTGTACTAACAAAAACAATAGAATATTGTATAAAATTGAATTGTTTACAAGAAAATAAGACAAACAATTTAGCTACTGATGAATAAATGAATTTGTATATATATTTTCGTAGAATGCTTTGTAAGATTACTGCAACAGCGACAGCTTTGGCATGGTGATAGGAGAGTCTGTGGATCGTGGCCCATCGTTTGTCGATTGATACCACGCACAGAGGTGCGATGCCTAACCCATCATTAAGCCACCTCCAGTTTTCTTAAAATTACGTACCAAATTTGATCTGCGATGTGTCTGTGTGAACGCCGGCAACCTTTTGTGAACAGCCATATTGGCTCAGTCAATGCGATTTTAATTTAGGCCAGGCAAGTCCAACGTCGACCTAACCCTCTAGTTGCCTCTCCTTCTAGTAACCAAATCAGATTCTGAAATATTGATACTCATAAACGTCCGTATTACGGACCGAATGCAAAATTATTAGCTAGAAAAATAAACTTGGGGTCCCTAAACTTTGGTTACACAATTAATAAGTTTTACGCTGGTAAATTTTATTTAAATCAATCCATTGACTGACGTATTTAAATTGAACACCTTGCATGTTTTTTCGGGTGTCAATAAGACAACAATTATTAAATATTCTTTAGTATTTTTGGATCTATTCAAGAAGGTAGGTACATTACCCCAATCTGATCCGTCGTCATCCCAAACCAACACAAACAATTTCAAATACATTTTCTCCCTATATTTATACAATTATAAAAACTGCAAAACATAAGATTTTAACGAAAGTAATTATATCAGTTATTTCATACTATCAATTTAAATACGTTTTTCAAAATAGTTTTTGAATTAAAAGTGCACCACGTCTAATCTACTGCTCTTCGCTATCATCACAGCTGACTTGAAATTGGATGGCACTGACAGTGGCGGCAACACCAATCACACAAGTCAAATGCATTCGCATCGTACTCAGCAGAGCTAAACCTAACTGGCATATTAGTTTATTTCAATATAAGTATACCACTTTCAAGTTTATTGCAGCCAATATCTAAACCACTTTGTTCAAGTCTGCATTATCCTCATGGTACTACATTACCACTGCGCCGAATGTCATAATCAGATGCTCGAGAAGCTGTCAATTTGGGGAATTGTTTTGTTTAATTTGGTTACAGTTTTCAGTGTTGTAAATAAGCTTAAAAATGGTAAGTCTTATTAAACATATTCCATTTACATTCAATATAAATAAGAAAGCAAAATTGTTTGAAATCCTTGGAATTATCCATAATCACGCATACTTTAATAGTGTTCTTACAAATAGGATGTAATGTGCCTGCTCCATTCGACAACAAAATAAGCCAAAAAATTCGCATCTTAAGCGTTTGTTTTATTGCATTAACATTCAAAATAACAAAATTTACATTATAAACACTGCCAAGGTGCCAACATCATCATATCTTTATAGATAGTCAATTTTTATATAAAATATGGTTTCTCTGGGAGTTTTTCCTCCCCTATGCGATTAATTAGGTCGAGCGGCTGAGGCGATGCCCTCTTACCGCCCCATGAATGAAAACGTTGCTTTTTTCCTAAAACCACCGAATTTCGTTTCTCGTCTCTCAATGATTTTGTACGGCATCGCTCTAATATCGCATCTTGTATGACATTCACAAACTCGACATCGTTGAACTGTGCCATGAGCAGCTTGAAGAATGCCCATATTTCGCCGCGCTCCTGTGGCTGATAGCTGTGTAGGAAGTCATGGGAGCTGTCTGGATGGTAGGAATCACAAACGTCTTCGAAATTAATGATAGCTTGTAGAATGAACTTGCGATACTTGGTTAATTGGTCTTCACATGTGCTGCAATATTCATTAGTTGCGACGTCAGTTGCATTTGTTTGCTCATGGAAAATAGCCAGCAGAATGAGTAGGGTACCAAACATTTTTGTGCTTACCATTTTACTGTGGAATAAAGAAAATGTATAATGTAATGATGCATTAAGTCAAGTTTAGTTGGGATTTAAATATAATGAAGTCTGTAAATATTTGTTCTTTTGGCTGTCGGATGTTATAACATTCATGCAGAGCTTCTACTAAATTTTCCATTTATAGCAACTGAGTTGTTGCATTCTTATGGATGTCTTCTGATGAGTGTTAGAACAAAATGGAGACAAAATCGCTCTAGTCTAGAGCAAGTAGGTTTCTGTTCTGCCTCATGCAAGCTGTCCAATTTACACTTCATTACTACACATTGAGGCAGTAACTGTAGACGTACAACGCAGAATGCCACGCTATCAGGGGACCACCCACCTCCGAACTGATTTAAAAGTCACTGACAAACCTTGTAACTACTTTCACTGCACTTTAAAATTTAAATCAAACTCTTGACTTTACCTGATTTTGTAATTCTACTTTTTGCGGAACCCTTTGTCCACTTGTTGATTGACTGGGCACTTGAAGGCAACTGCGATCTTCTTATTCGAACTCCTCGACTTTTATAGGGGTATGCGATATGAAAGTCCTTTCCTACTCTGCCCTTCTTTAATTGCCAGCTCTCAGCATCGGCATTTATTAAGTGAAAATACGCGACGGAAACGTTTTCATATTTATTGCTCGTTTTTTCTTTTCACTGTAATGAAATAATTATTATTTCTAAGTCGTTTCACTTAACGTTTTTGAACTAGCAGCTTATTTGCGAAAGGCACTCACTGGAATGGAGCACTGACAACTGATGTGCAAAGTACACGAGTTCCCATGCCAGTATCCCGGTGAAAAAAGATGAAAAATTATGTTAGATAATAAATTTCAATGCTGCTGGATGGATTGATGACTACAGACGTATGCAAATATATACAATTTGATGGGGGTTGGGGCAAACGTATCCTTTCATTTTTGTCAATTACCGCATATTTCTGCTACTCAAATGGGCTTGCTATTTTTTGTGTGTGATTAAAGCGCATCATTGCTACTTAAAGCAGAAACAACCCTCTGAATTTATATTTACAAGCTGTGTGGGTTTATTTTGAATTTACTTCGGGTAAAGGGTTGTTTGTGAAGGTAGTGTTTGTAATTAAATTATTTCTTTAATGACATCGATCATTAAACAATTTGGAGACAAATTTTAATGGTTTACTGAGCGGTGAATTCGAGTGTGATTTTCTAAAATCGTAATTGTAACGTAATGCTCTTTTTTTGTAATTATAATGTCAAGTTCTGAAAGACTTATTTTTGTTTCGTTATAGAAATTCCGTTTTTGCGGAGATGGAGACTGCCCGGATTGGATACTTGCCGAGATTATTTCAACGCTCTCCCTGCTGGACGCGAAAAGACTCTATGATTTGGCATCAATTGTTGCTAAGAAGATTATCGGCGAACATTTTGCGGTAAGCTGGGGTAGCTAGGGTATCTTTTCAAATCTGATTGTATCGTTTACTTGCAGGAAGACGGTGTAAAATCCATTACTTCAGCGCTAGAAGATGATGGGAAGTCGGCCGTAGGATGTATCAATTTTTTACTTATTAGTGCGGCGCGGCACAGCACAGAAGGGACAGTCTTCAATGAAGAACTTCAGCAGTTGGGGCTTCCCAAAGAACATTCCGCCTCAATGTGTCGAGTCTTGTCGGACTACTCTACACCAATTAGAAAGAAACTAATGGCCCTTTCCCTTAAAAGTAATAAATTTGCCTTCCAATTTCAGTTGCCTAAACTAATACCACTCCTTCCTTAGTTAATGAGCTTGGGGCGGTCAAATTTAACCATCCGCAAAACACTATCGATTGCGTTCAATTGGAGCTAGAAGTGCTGCAAGAGGTTAATAGGGCAGGTCTTCCAAAGGATGTTGTTCATAGGATCAATATTGATTCGGCTAATCTTAGATCATTGCTTAAGGATATGAAACAAGCGAGAGACATACTTCGGGAATATGATTTTGAGGGAAAGTATAAAGATAACTGTTAGCCATTAAGTACCTAGTTTGTAGAAGAATATAGAAAAGAAATTTCTCAAGACCAAGAAAGCAAGTGATTTAGCAACTAAGTAAAACAATCTGTAAAAGGTTGACGTAATAAATTGCATAATAGTAAGTGCTAAGTAAAAATTGTCTTCTTTAACAGATTTAAAGTTAAGTATGTCATCGAGTATTGCAGAAGAATTTGAACAACTTCACGACAGAAATAGTTGCAAGTCCGAAATTAAAAGCTTGGAGTAGCAAAATCTTTTTTGGGATTACATTCGACGTACGATTACAAAAGCACTTATTCGTTAATGGGTCAATTTTATTTTGCGATGAGACCGACGTAATTAGATATGTGTATATATATAACACGTATAAATCACGTAATTAGCAATCATGAAAAATGTATGGTAAATCATGAAATTAATGACATTGGGAAAATTGTTATTATTTAAATACCTTATATGTGTTTTGTCTTTTATTTGGAAATTAACCACTTAGATGCAGTTACAGCGTTTCTGCAGGGGGATCTTGAAGAAGAAATATATTTGAATGTTGACATTTATGTGAAACCAAGTAAGAGGCACTGTGGTCCATCTAGTAATGAAGAATGGACAGAAATGTCTAGGATTCCATACCAGGAGATGATAGGAAACTTATCGCAGCACAACTAACACGCCCTGATATATGTATGTTACGCTGTTAATTTACTTAGCAGATTTAACAATAATCCAGGAAAACAACATCCGCTTTCGATACAAATCTTCATTTGATATTTGCGTTGAAAGAGTGAGGGAGTCAAAAGCGTGCATCCGCTTCGGCCATAGCATTTGTTGTTTTTAGTTTCACTGTTTCTTTATCTACTAAATTCTATTTCATTGCACTTTGTGTGTAGCCAAGTCGTTCATGGGAAAGCGTGTATGGCAATGGTCAATGGCAATATGCGCCTTAGATGAAAAAAAGATGCCCCGAGCCACAAGATTCTCAAATCAATTGTAAAGCCATTTGTTAGATTGCCTTTTGTGGATATATGGACATAAAGTTGATAGGTATTCTCTTCACGAAATTTGATTCCACTACCAAAATGCCCCAGTGTTTGCAGGTGTACTTATGCATTTCATCTTTCAAATTACTGTGCTAATGCTCTTTACATAAAAGTAGATTTCCTCGACTATTGCCTGTTACGGTCTTATATTTAAAAGCAGTGAAGAACATCTCGTCAGTCGGCGCTGAATAAAAAAACGTTTTTCCGAAACAGCAACCCAACGGAAGAAGTGTCTACGGTTCGTGTACTGGATTGCACTAATTGTCAAGCAGCTAATGCTAAAACCACTACTTCCTTTCATACATTTCAATGGACGAAGAGGACTTCCTTTAAAAACAATTCCACCCAAACCCACCCTTCACCATATAGCCTCAACATTAATAATACAGCAATATCTTAACAAATTCAATAACACCTAATAAAACAATAACATCCTGCTCGTCAGTCCAGCACCCCTGCTTCATCATCTCGTCATGGATTTCATTATGATTGTAAATTTCCTTGAATATGATTGAAAATACGTTTTTGAACATGATACTACGCGAGCACAGGTGATGTTGTTTGGTCTGAATTTTAAATCAAATCAACCCCTACCGCCGCCGCCTGTTACATGGGACTTTGAGAGCTACGTGTTCATTTTGAATTCATTTCCGACCATAAGTTTGGTTTTCTTCCTTCTTTCTTTCCACAAGCCCTGACTGACGACGACTGTTCGTTCGCTTACATTTGTGTTATTGTTGCCTATGTACTATACCAAGCCATTCGTAGCCACCCTGTTTAATAAAGCCAAAGGCGTGTACCACGTGTTACAGCTCACTTGTGAATAGTAAAATATAGCTGGGTAATGACCAAATGATGACTTTTAACATTGTTGATATATAGACACACACTGTGATTTCGCCATCAAAATGATGTGAATTTGTGTTAAAGCACGTATAAAATAAAGGAGAATAATAATTGAAGCATATGCTCCGACTCCGGCAGCTCCTGTTCCATCGCATCGCATCATTAACGAACGGTGGGAAGTTGGGCGGCGCTTCGAGAACATGTGGCAACACAACATATTATCCACATCCGCATATCGGGTTTAACTTGCTCTTCCCGGCGCGAAGTCCTTTCGCAAAATTATCCAAAAGTGTAATTTGTGATAAATTTCCAACAAGAAAAAGATATTTAAACACGCAATTATAATATTGCAGCATTATAACGGCTACCATAATGTAATTGTTTCATATGTTGTTCCGTTTTTCATGTAATTAAATGAACATTTATATCCGTTTCCGTCGTTTCCCAGGAGAGGGGCTCAGGCTCAGGCTCAGCTGTCCCCAAAAGTAATAAACACGTAGAAAAAAAATAATCTGCTGTAATAATTCCGTGTAATGCGCATCCATTTACAAATTTTGTGATGAGACAAATTCACATGTTGGAATGGATATAGTGTGACTAAAATGTAAACTGACGAACTTAGCTCTTTGTTATGAAATTTCGTCTGTTAGTTTAGCTGTAATATTTGGTTACCTTATTTGTTGCCTGTGAGATGCCTTGTGATCTCAAGATTACTTTTGTAATTATCTTGGACAGTAGCGGTTTATTAGGTTACCATTGTTGTTAACAGAATCTTTCATTGCTAAGTTTGAACATTATTGAATCAATACATGAATTCTATATACAAATTTTTGTTTTCTTCGTCTCAAAGTGAACCAGTTGCGATGTAGAGACATCAGACCAAGTTTAAGTTGTATAAAATATGTAAGGGGAGTAAAGCAGCAGTATATTGTTTTATAATATTGCTCTTCATACAGCAAATGATGATTTTCGCTCTGAAAAAGTCATGCTTTAGAGCAGTATTAAATCACAAATTAGACATTAGTGAGCGTAGTGTTACTTCTTTTGTTTCTTGTGCCGTTTTATCGGAGTCCGTCTTATGAAGTCTTTTTTTTATGACATCAAAGGCATAATGTCGCTGTAATTAATGAATTAATTATTAATCGATAAAAATGTTCCACGCATATAAGTGGATACGGGCTGTGAGTTTCACTTAGGTACATCGTTTCATCATTTGTATGTCAATTTATTTATCGACCACAGTGTACGCCGCCGACACCAAATATTCGACTAAACGAACATAAAAAAGAAGATTTAAACATTTCGAAAATGACAACCCTAATGCAAGGCAAATGCTTTTAGTGATTTAATTTTTTAGATTATATTTGAATTTAGGACGAAGTGTGCATTTGCAATTGTGGTTTACTTTGTCCTCATTGTTAGCGTCATGAGGATATCACGCCCACTCCCATTGGAGATATCCGCTTCATCATCGTAGTCATCATCTCGGCTTGTCATTTTAAGGGAAGAATAGAATATTTACGTGGCTGGCTGTGTGTATCCGTCCATCCATACAGTTGGGAAGGATTCCTTGGTAATTTGTTCTTATCAAAATACCTATATATAGCCAAGTTCATTTCCAGATGGTGTTCGCCTTCGCAGTTATCATCGCCAGCTTAATGTTTTCATACGAAAGGTATACTCCTGCTTATGTGCGGCATGGTGTGTAATTTGTTGGTTTTTTACAGTGTTTTCTGGGAATACTATTAGCTGGAATAATAAATCTCTTTCTACCTATGTTGCACGCACGCAGTAATATTCTATATGGCATAAGGTTTGAAATGTAATAGAAAAGTGGTAGAAGGGGTAGTTTTTGTTTGATAAATGATTGCAAACCCGATGGAAAGGTAACTATCAAGACCGCAGAAACGATTGGAAGGCAAAATGGTTCTTCAAAGAGTCACTCAGACATTCCTGTTGTTTACTTATGATGCGTAAGAGACAAGTTGGTACTCTAAACTCACTCTGGTCTCTATAAGATGCTGACCAATTGGTAAATCTTGATCATTTCGAAACCTTCCATAAATGCTTTTGAGAGCAATTTGAAAGGCAAGTAAAATCTACAATATAACAGGCCAGCGGAAACTATGTGTTTTCATTATGTCTCTGCAAACATATGTAAAGAGAACGTGGAACTAAGCCTAAATGTCCTAATGTAATCTCATAGTACCTTCATTCATGTGGTAACATTACCAGGCAGCATGCCGGTAATAAGGCCAGCATGCCTCTGTTTTTCAAGCGGAGATCTGTGCTATCCTGGTGGCTGCCGAATATATTGTTAAGAATAGGTGGCGGGGTCGGAGTATCTGCGTCTCTAGCGACAGCCAAGCTTCCCTTAAGGCCTTGCTCAACCCTGGTAATCCTTTTCAAAATAGTTCGAGAGCGCAATTAAGAACTCTTTGAACTAGTCGCAAGGCTGAACTCTTTGACTTTTGTCGGGGTCCTAGGTCACACTGGGATTGCATCCTCGGTCAGAACTTCCATTGACGATTGGGTCTCAAACGAACACAATTGTGTATGGCTTATACAGGAAGCAGGCAGACTAAACGCATGCACCCGAAAGTCAGTAGGAAGTCTGCGGCATTCCTGCTGTCTCTCTTGTACTGTCTTTTCTCGGATTATGTGGCAGATTTTTGGCGCTGATGTGATGAGCGCTGATACTGTAAGCTCCTCATCGCTGAAGTGCATTCTCTGAAAGAAATTCCAGTAAAATGGGTAGTATTGGATTTGCTTCCTGGTAGTACAACGGACCAGTTGCGTCTGAGTGCTCCAGTACAGTGTTTTCTAACCCGACAAAAGTCCGACATTACCGGACTTGGGAAATGATTTACAAATGAATTGCATAATTCCTGGGGCCTATAACACAACGCGACATATTGACAAGTCTTACAAGAGTGCCTGTTGAATTTGGCCACAAACTTGTGTTACATCAGAAATGGGTAACAGTTTGTAGGAATTCACTTTTCTAAGTACTTTTCGCGTTGTGTTATAAACCCCTGGTCACCACACAAAAAATGGTCGATAAAACTGGATGGTGTCCTGCCAAACGATCCGAGAAATAAAATGTTGGAGATTGCTGAGGCTGTAGGCATCTCAAATGATTAAATGTAAATAACATTTCGAAGACATTTTTGAATACGAGAAATCCGTCAGGCGCAAGGGGTACCTACCTGAGCCGGACGACCACTTTAAAGTATCGATTGGACATGTTGAAAAATGCCAATAGTTTCTATATTATTGTTAATATTATGTATTACGAATTTATTGAACGTCCTTTGTATGTATATTGTATATCATCTGCACATCCGACTGCTTTATGAACAAATTTTTGACTCTGACAGGTGGAAAACTTGTCGATGTAGATCGATCTGTAATCATATGCATACCAATCAAACATAACACTAAAATATGCGTGTATATAGATTTATCATCTTTAAAAGGTTCAAGGTTTCATGCGAGTGAAAAGTAGGCAAAGCATTTTGCTATGAAAACGTAAAATATTGAATTTATTTTTGGGACTCATAGATGCATATGAAACATGTTACTCTGGGGATTCTTTTTGTGTTTACGGAATCTGAATGTTAATGTTTTGCAATACAATTTGTAGATGGTTAAAATGTTATCGACGTGCTAGAGATAAATCAAAAAAGTCGAACACATCTCCCACGGTATTTGCACATGTATAAAAAAAGAAACGAAAAATCTCGATACATCCAATTTTTGGTTATTTTTCATATTTCGTGTACATCACGATTGAATATTTAGAATATATCGGATATTCTCTAGGGGAGCCATTTTGCCATTGATTTCTCAAAGCAATAGTTGCGCATAAATTTATTTCGTCCGCTACACGAGCACGAATATCCAGAGAAAACGTCATCATATTTCATTCATTACTCAATGATTTATTCGAATATATGGCAGAGATAAAGGTAAAATTTAAATCAAAATGTTGCGGTTTTTTTGTTTCTTCCCTGTTCCGCTCTTCATTCGAAAGTACATAGAGTAGGTTGTAGGTATTCTTCGTTTTGGTAATCTGCAAGGGCGTAGAGAATCACATTCAATTCGTTTCGCAGAAATTATTTTCCGGCAATTTTTATCCTGTCTAAAGTTGGTTCTATTTATAAGGCTGTATGCACAGTACAGCACATGACGTTCTATGCAAAAACGACTAACATTTGAATAAACCGGGTAAAATTTATAAATTGATTGACTACCATCGAGGGAGGAATGTATATACTGGATAAGGTTTCCAGGCTGCAGCATGTGCGATTGACAACAGCTTCTTGTACATTTCGCAACATCATGTCCACATGTAACCAGTGTACAAATGAGCCATATTGTCGAAGGGATGGCGAAACTATACATACGTACGGGCGAATCTTGATTCGTCAGCAAAGGCAATGTCTGCGTGTACCTCAAAAAGAGCCACGAGGACTAATAAGTTGGATTTATGCTGCATAAACTGCTTACTCAATCGAATACCATTTACATAAGTAGTGCGCCTCTTATTGTCGAAAACACCCTCCCCCAGGCATGCCGAATAAAATTATGGGTTTTGATTATACTTTCGGTAAAATAAGGTCAGTTGGGGGTTTTCGGTAATAATCACTGCAGCACATTCTTCCCGATTACCATACATATTTGTAGCAATTGAGCCAATGTTTGTAATCCGCGTCTCGTTGAATGGAGAATATAAAATTACTTACTCAAGTTTTTCCTCACATATGCTCGGGGTACCATTTGTAATTGTAATTGGCATGCCTATTGGTAGAATTTATTACGTGCCATAATCCCTAATCCTTCTAATTGAACTGCCTACCCTGGAACAGTTGGCGGGGTCACTTCTATATTGTTTTGTTACCATGAATGTAGAAACGGGCAACATATTCGCTTTAGTAATTTTATGCGATAAACTTTCAAACTATATTTTGGGTGAATAGTTGAAGGGCTAACATTTTTAAGGCACTTGAAATGGCAAGAACCATTTTCAGGCAGTTATACGAACATTAATTGAATGTAATGAAAAGTAACACATTTCTCCAATTATCCCTCAAAATCTGGCTACTTGATTTTAAATTACTATTGGGGTATGGTACGCAACCTTTCTAGCCCAAAAATGTGTGTATATGTAATTATGTACTTTTCATAGTAAATTCAAAAGTTCTTAATAGCAAGTGTAACCATCTGCATAACAATTGATATGGCTTTTAATGTCTATCATTGAATTATAAAAACGAGTCATTGCTTAAGTCATGGAGTTCTATTTATTATTCTATTCTATTTCCATTATTAAAGAAGGGGAATCAAAATTTAATTATTCTATGAATTAGTTTAATGCATAGGGAAATGCAAGGAACAATTCTCACAATTCGCCAGTGATTTGCCAACCGCATGTTTCAAAGACTTTTTCCAATTCGTGGGCGAATTGTTTCAGTTTTCTCACATTTCCATATTGATAATGACAAAATCTTAGCTGCTTCGTATGTAAAGGGTGTCCCATAATTTACGCAGATTTTTAATTAGAGCTTACATTTTTAATAGATTCATAGAGTATACAGATTGGGGTTATGTATGGTGTACATCGGATAAACGGCCGTCGCGGCTTTGCTGGCAAGTACGTAGGTAGGTACCTACTCTTTTATTTAAATTTTCTATGACAGTTTCGCATAAATGTGGCTGAATTTCATTAATACACCTCTCAATTTCCTCTTTCAGTCGTGGGCTTGTTTACATAGACTTTTAACTTCAAAAAAACAAAAGTTCAATCGCAAGAACTGGATGGCCAATTCTGATCGCAAAAACGGCCGATTACACGATTAGGAAATGACTCATGCAGTAATTGAATTGTTTCTCTTGCTGTATGGCATGTGGCACCGATTTGTTCAAACCACATGTTGGTCACATCCATATCTTGTAACTGGGTTAGGTGTCATGTCACGATAACCAACACCATACTGAGTTACTGACTGACCAGCCGCATTTTTGAAGAACAATGGTCCGATAATGCCTCTAGCGTCTAGCCCAAAATCCGCACCAAACAGTCACGGTCACCGTTGTGGATGGATTTATTTCTCAGCAATTATACTCGTGGGTTTTCTGAACCCCAAATGCGACAAATTTGACGATTAACGAAGCACTGAAGATGATTTTGTTCGAAAATTGCGGACAGTATTATTTTTAAAATATTGCTCAACAGTGAAAATGCGTTGTTCTTTCGTATAGCGCTCCATTTTTACTAACCCTCAACTGTCAGCTGTCACATTGTTAACTATTTTTGAGTTGGCATCAATGTATGTACTATTAAATGGCGCAGAATTCAAATTTTGCGTGAATTATGGGACACTCTCTATAAGTACCTACATAACAACAAAGTTCAAAAGTAATCGCTGTTATTAAATTTATTTTTTGCCAAGACAATCTGAATCTGAACTAGTAATCGAAAATTACCTTCTACAAGCAATTTTCATCGCAATTTTTTGTAATTAAAATGTTCAGGAAAAATAAACGACAAATGAGAATTAAATAGGAAGGAGGAAGAACGAACAAAAAACAAAAAAACACGACTGGAAAAAATATTTTTTAATTAATACGTACCCAGGGTGGTCAATATAGGTAAAGTGAATCAAGCAAACACTCACGATTCGTCTTAATCCATCTGTGTATACCTACTGTGGGCAGGGGACCTCCGGCTCCCATCCTAAACGCGTCACGAGTTTAAATTAAAAGTTTAAGGTGACACTTGCCACTGACATCAAAAGAAAGGAACAAAAAAAAAACACACTTTTTTTCAGTCATTTTCTTCATTTTCTTTTTGTTTTTCTTTAGTAGTAAGTTCTTGATTTGATTTATGATTCGTTATTAAGATGTTGAAATTGGAAGAAGAAAAAATATTTCCTAGAAATTATTACCTTAGGGGTAATCTATCAAATGTAATTCCAATTAAAGTATCAAGTCGACTTGGGCAAATATACAGAAGGCTTCTTTATTTTATGAAAGCTAAAATTCCCCTAATTAGGACTGACTCCATAAACTAGTTCATAACTACATCGTATACTACTGTAGTAAATGGTAAACAGCCATTTATCCAGATAGATCATAAAGTTAATGTCCGTTCAACTTGTGAAGCTGGCCATCGTCGTAAGTTTAATTGGCTTACAAATTTTTAACGGTCCACTAATGACTGTGACAACAAATTTACCACCACCCTCACCGCACATCCTCATTTGGTGCTCACTCCTTGTGTTTAGCAAAATCGTCTTCTTCAATATTGCACCTTGAATAGCGGTTCACCCTTATGTCATCATTATCCCTAGTGAACGATCCAAATGGCTTTGCGTTTAAATTGAAAAGAAAACCGCATCACGCACACATATATACTTTCGCACATATACTGACAGCTTGGGGTATACCGTATACAAGTAGAGGATAATGTTTAAACACCCCAAATTGTATCTTGCGTTTGCGGATGATAGATATAAAGATACGCGTCTACATGTGTTCCCTATAATACGATTGTAGTTTTCCCTGTAAACAAGTGCTTCTTCCTTAGTTTGTATACTGGTTCCGTTGTTTCAACCCCCAGGAAGCTGTGCTGAATTTGCTTGGCGTATCCTTAAATAATAGCAACAACGTTACAATGGCAGAAACAGCGTAGTACATGTGTTAAGAACAAAATCCCTCTATTATTATTATTGAAATCTTTTTTTTATTTGTGTCTGCATGACTTTATGTGTACACTGGGGCTAAAGTGTTTTCGCATACACAAAAATAAATACATATACAAAAATAATAGTCCTTAAAGTTAAATTGATTTTTTTTGCAACTGTGGTTATGATCTACATAGTAAACTATACAGACATAAATAGCTCAACCAACTTTATATTTCCTAGTGTATCAGAACAGATATAGCATTATTCGCTCTCCATACGCGGACAAGATTCAGATTTTTAGATTGTGCTATATGGCGTATTTTTTTGGGATGTGTTATACTACAAAAGCAAAAGTGAGTATAACAATTATACTCACTTAAAAAAAAAACGCAGAATTCTTTTAATGGAACTCCATGAACTCGATATGATTTTTAACTTTTGAACACCACTGTTCCTGTTCAAGTCATGTGTATCCACTTTAACAAATTTCACCCTCATTGTCATCATGCTCTGCCCGAGTATCTCAACGCAACGCCAGCAATTGAATTAATTTTCTATAAAGCGATTGTATACAGGGGATGAGTTTCTAAAATGATTTGATACTCCTTAAGCTATATATACGTTGCATACAGGATTCATTCTGCTTAACTAGCATAGAAATTACACAGGGCGCTTGACTATGGGTGGACTTTGAGGCGCGATCTATGCCTTCATCCCTCGTATATGGCGTTTCAAATCACTATGAAGTAAGGCTCTCTCTCAATCTCATTTATATTTTACACCCTATCTTTCTCTCGATCCCATGCGTTACACTTCATAGTGATTTGAAACGCATTCTAAATGGTGCCGCCAATTTAGAATTTGGAGATTTCCGCCTAGCGAGCAAGAGAAAAAAAAGTCAACCAAGTGTTTGACTTTGGTAAATTGAGCGCAACGAAAAGGACAAAATTCTTTTGTTGTATGACGATCTAAGTGGAGGAGGGTTGCACTTGTCGTGTTTATGGGTAAATAGAAAAAAATAGTAAATTTCACCAGAAAATTTGTGGGGTGGATTGTTTATGGTCGCGCTAAAGATCTTTAAGTATTAAAGAGGGGTGTTAAATACCGAAACGGAATCAAGAGTTACTTAGTAAATTGCACTTTGGATGGGGAGACCAAAAGCGGCATTATCGGGATGTCTGTATATATATTGTGTATATGCAATATATTCGTTATTATTATTTAAGGAAGGGATATGTTGGTCTATTGTGGATTCATTGCTCCAAATATTCATGCTGAACTTGGTAACAAAGTTCTCCTGAAAATTTAAACTTCTGAAAATATAGAGTCTAGGAAAGGCCAAGATTGGTTATTTTCGACTTCTTTTGATATGATGCACTTTCCTCGCATCTTATTCCTTCTTTGGCCATGTTACTTTTACATTCCTCAACCAATAGCTAAGGAATCCGGTACAGTATACATCCTTGGCTACAGTTGGGGAAGGTAATGACACCTGTAATACGTAGTCATGTCACATGCCAGTATTTGACCAGATCCATGCCCACTAAAAAGAGGACACCTTCAAAAATCTAAAATGAAAAATCGTTTTTTTTAGAATATAGAGGTAGGTAGTCGTAAAATTCTGATCAGGATTTCTAAAATTATATTTACAAAATAAAAATTACTTTTACAATTTCGGCTTTAAGTCTATTCCGTTCTTCAGTCCTTTAGCTCTTTATCAAAGGAATTATTCGCTCTACTTTTACATTCCTCAACCAATAGCTAAGGAATCCGGTACAGTATACATCCTTGGCTACAGTTGGGGAAGGTAATGACACCTGTAATACGTAGTCATGTCACATGCCAGTATTTGACCAGATCCATGCCCACTAAAAAGAGGACACCTTCAAAAATCTAAAATGAAAAATCGTTTTTTTTAGAATATAGAGGTAGGTAGTCGTAAAATTCTGATCAGGATTTCTAAAATTATATTTACAAAATAAAAATTACTTTTACAATTTCGGCTTTAAGTCTATTCCGTTCTTCAGTCCTTTAGCTCTTTATCAAAGGAATTATTCGCTCAATACTATAAGCATTATTGGCAGGAATTGAAAAAAAAAAAAAAAAAACAAACTGTGCAATATAGGTATGAAAAGTTCACTGTGTAATTCAATATTGTAATTATATTTTTATTTTATTTTTTCATTTTCAATGATCCGCTTGTCCATTATGTGGGTCGCGGGTGTAGGTTGCTCAAGTGGACCCTCCATAGCTCTCTCAAATTTATTTTTAAGTATTCTACCCATTTTTCGTGCATAGGTGCATTTAAAATGTTATTTTTGTTTTGTTCTCACTTATACTTACTTATCGGGCTCCCGACCCGTGAAGAGTCTCTGTCTAAGACACTGCAGCCATCCATCCTTTACGATCCCGGGCACGCTGCTTCCAGTTGTCCAAATCAAGCGCTCTGGCATCCGCGATGACTTGGTCTTTGAAGTGGAGGTTCAGTCTTATTTGTCTTCTCGAACCTGGGGGCTAGGATTCGAAGATCCTCTTAGCTGGAGCATTATTGTCCATTGGCTCGATGTGTTTTGGCTTTTTGGACTACATCCACATCTGGGTACAGTCATAGAGTTTGCGGTTGTGTCTTCTTCTCCATTCGCCGTCCTCACACACAGGACAAAAAAAAATGTTTTAATTTATTAAAGAATAACCTTAAGAATAACAAAAAAAAAAAAAAACATAAACCGGCATCTTAATAAACACATCAATCTAACTAAACCCCTTCAAATAAAAATTCAATCAGAGAACAGAGTACAACATCACTTCGGTCCATAAAACAAGCTTATACCAAATATTTCCATACATATTTGTTATTCGAAACCAAAAAATATATATCCACCAATAAATCCATAAATGCCGGGTCTGCCTAATCGTGAACTCTACGCCACAACATCAGTTGCAGTTCCCCGAAACAAGTCGAATGATGCCATCAGCATTTAAAACCACAAAACATAAAAATATCCTTCTGTTGGCCGCAAAAGGTAGGTATATGGCACCGAGTTAGGTTAGCTAATACGACACATTCAACGAATCAACTCAAAAATCGCTGCTGCCTAAAATGAATGAAGATGAAGAATATACGAAATATTAACCAAACGGTCGTATAAAGTTTACAACTGGCACATATGGTCACGTCCATATACGAACACTATGTTGCCTTGCGCTTACTGCTAAAAATAATGTCATTAAGCGTCCTTTTTTGTCGTAAAAATTCGCACGTCAGGATGTCGAAGGAGCACAAAAATGCAAAGTAATCCCTATGCAATACGCATAATACGCCAATTTGCCATTTTGCTACAAACACAGCGCCACTTCCATAAGGTACACTCATGTAATGACAATATTAAGGATAACAAAACGGTCGAATTCAAAATCATAGGCCTCCTTCGATACTTTTTATAGCCCATATAGAGAGGGTTTAGAACAGAAATCGCCGTTTTATGACCCCAATTGGAAACACCTGAAAGAGAAATAAAAACAGAATCAAATGGCGTTCTTGTGGAGCCACATTTATTTTGGTCCTTCGCATAGATTTGGTGAGAAATTTTCTGCACATTTTCGCAGTTTTCTTTTTTTTTCTGTTTGTTGGTAAATGTTAATGTTTTGATGAATTAAAGAAAATCTGATGGCAACTGAAAATACATACTGGTAATCCTAACATTATCATAAGCAAATTGGACAACTTCCTTTGTATAGTATTTTGATATCCCTTGGGATCCCTGAAATGCCCCGAGCTCGATTTTTTGGCTTACGAAATTGATTGAAAGGGGTCGCCGAAATGCACTGATCCGCATTGTACTCGTATCTAATAAATATTTAATTTTGTGTTCCGCTCAACTCAACCATGTTTACCACCAATAAGGACATGATTATCCCGCAATTATTCACCCCCGGGATTTATAGAACCACAACTTGGTGTAGCTTTCACCGAATCGGTTTGCGGTAGTATGGTGGTGCGATGTTTATATCGGTGGTGTTGGTGGCACGTGATCGGTCACGTGCCTATCAAAGCGTTGGGAGTCTGTATATGCTCTTGGTACTTTCACACTCGGTTACGCATAATGAAATCACCATCTATTTCTTTAATAGTTCCTTGTTTGTAAGTTGTTCTCACTGATGTAATTCTATTTCAGGCATACGTCGAGTCGTGATTTGTTTAAAAAACATTTACGCAACGGACGCCCTCGCTGATGTGTTGGCACGGGTTAGGGTCGTGTTGTTTTAATCTTTCTTTGAAAGCAATTACAGATTTTAAGGCTGGATTTTGCAGACAAATCTGATTCAACGTCCTCTGGGAATCGTATTTCATGTCATTCTAAGAAGATATCATTAAACTGTGACTGTTTTTTTTTTCTGTTTTAAAGACATGTTCTGGCATATGGCGTATACATAGAACAAAGTTGGAATTATTATACAAGGGTTGTTAAACTAGTTGTATAAGTATATTTAGAGAAAAGTCTGCAATAAAAAGTCTGTTCTAGAAAGTCTGGTCCGGAGCTTGATACTGGCACTAACCAACAAAACTCCGTTTAACTCCAGTGCCGTCTTTAGGGTGGAGCAGCCCCAGTGGTCTCCTAGACCACCACGTGCGAGTGCGGCCTTAGGTTTGTTTAGGTGGTTAGTACTAGATCAACTAAAAAATATTGGACAATTATGAACTCCCATAATAGAAATACTTAATTAAGCGTTGCATCCTATTTCCCCTTAACTAGATAAAGTTATATAATTGAGCTTATTCTTATCCTCCAAGTTTGGCGTTGATATAACAAATAACTTCATCAAAATGCACCCACGTGCTTTGAAAATCGGCGACTAAGCCTGGCGGTAAATCGCTTTAAAATCGGTAAATCGCTTTAAAATAGCTTTAACAGAGTTTATTATTGAAGTCTGGACATACAAAGAGCAACTGAAAACTTAACAAACAGTTGTAAGGAGCATTCTACGATGTACGATTGAGGATTGAGGAGGTAAAGCATTATAAGCTACATATATATGTAGTTTGGCATTAGATTGATCTTTATATTTTAGCTAGTATTAGCTAGTCTGAAAAGAATGAAATAATAAGCTTGTTTGTGACTGGGACTGTGACTAATCTGATACTCCCGACATTTAAGGCTTCAAAATGACACCCATTCTCCTAAGAGGATAATCCGTAATTTTATATGAACTGAACGTACATTATTATATCCACCCTTTTTTCCGTGCACTTACTCTTACCAATTCTAATTTCCAAGAATGAAATTTTTTGTAAGGAAATAAAAAAAAATGTTTATGTTTTTATTTTAATTAAATGACTGCCATCCTGCTGTGGTAATTTCTATGTATATCTCAGAATCGTTAAAAAATATATTTCTAACTAAAAGAACAAATTGAACCGACTTCTATAATAAAAAGGGAAAAAAGGAAAAAATTAAGATAATAATTGCCGTGAAAAAATAATGTCAACCGCACAGCTTATTATCATTGTAGAGCATTGTGTATAAGATGCAAGGATGCCAGCCAGCGTGTTATGAACTTAACCCTTTTGCTTTTATGGATTAAAAGCATTAAAAAAAACAACCCAGCATAAAATTATTATTAATTTTCCTTTTTATTTTTTTTTGTATTTCGAAACCATTTTTGTTGTCTCCCTAAGCGAACATTTTAAAATGTTCTTCAGTCTTTAAAAGCCTACGAAATCACACATCAAGCAAAAGAGAAACGAGTTAAATTAATTAAAAACATAAAAAAGACGAAAAAGATACGAACATTTTTGCACGCTAATGATTATGATTTCTGGTTTCAGGGGGAAGTAGATAATTTTATAGATATGTACTTTTTAGGTAAATTTAGTATAATATTCTTTTATTTGAAGTTACAAAACTTTGTAAAGGATTATAAATGCCCCAATTTAATTTAATTTTTATTACAAATCGTGCATTTCACTTCCTGTTTTTTTTTTTTACCCGTTTCAACTGATACAAATTTTTAAATGATATAGTTTGCTTTTATTTTAACAAAAAGTCACATTTTTAATATTAATCGATATAGCATAAATAATAAAAATATTAACTCGTATATCTATATATGCGGGAAAGAGTATAACAATTCTAACATCGGTGGTGAATACATTCATTCAAATTATTGTGTCTAAGTTTTTTGGCGGTAGTTCATTTAGGTATGGTGGGCGGGGCTAGTTGGGTAAATTTTTACTAGAAAACTCATACCATAAGGTTTTTTTCCTCTGCGCCAACTCTCGATAACGTGCTTGTGAAGAAAACTTCTCAACACAGCCATTCGAATTCTTTTTAATTATTTCACTAAGGGCCAGTTTCAAAGGTTCCGGATAACGTTTCGGATATAGTTAGCCGACACGTAACGCTATCCACTATATAAAAGGTGCTGATATTTTTTTTTCTGTTTCATCGTCAAAGTCTCTCCAGGCTTGTCGAGCACTCTTATTAAGGGTTTTTGGGCAGTTGCGATTTTTTGCAATACAAAATTTGAACTTTTGCGGCATTTCCTCCTGATGGTTTTTCATGTTGCTATGACATGTTCCAAATGCTTCTGACTAAAAATGTCATTTTGTAGTGTTTTTTTTTATTATCTATTTGATTTCGACAAAAAAAGGAGCGAGTCGGTTAATGGTTTTATAATTGCCATATTTTAAATTCAGCTTTTTGTTTTTAGCTCGCAAAACACATCAAACACTAGTCGTACAGATTGTAAGAATTGTTACCGTCCTGTCCAATGTTTGATTTTTTTTTTTTTTTTAATTATCACAAAATTCTCTGTATCTCAACGTGCGACTTGAAAAGAAAATTAATTTTCAGCTTCAGTTCGTTAATTTGATTATCCTTACATATAATAAAACTGTAGGCATTTTCTTTGTCAGCTAAAAACTCGAAAACTACTGGACAGATTTCGATGAAACTTTTTTTAAATGTTCCTTAAGACTGTGAGACTGCTATAGGCTATGTCGTTTATAGCCACGACCTTAGGAACAGTTTTTAGCCAAAATGTATTTTTTGAAGTGAAAATATATACATACACATATACCTTGCTACGAATGGATGTTTATACTTTTGCGATCGTCAAACAACCACATTCGATAAGGGTTGATTTGTTTTCGCAGTGAGTGCTATGGTCAGTTGTATATTATGATTGTATGTCCGATTAAGGATGGGGATGGGGTGAGTCGTGCGTGCTGCAGAATGGCATGGGGTATATTAATAATCTTCATAAGAGAAGAGACGTATAATACAATAAACAGGTTTCATTTCAGAATTTCATTCGATATGTGGTATGGTAATTGTGTTGGGTTGGGGTAGGTAGTTGTTTGGATTCTATAGGAAGAGGGAAGCAAAGGAAAGGAAAGGAAATGTAGTATATTAAACAAGTAGCAAGATCAATGAGAGGGAGGGCGATGCAGAGGGTGCACATTATATATCCAATGCATTACATCCATTATCGCATATCGCCACGCAACGCAGTAGGAATTTTATTCTGATATGACGTAACAGGGTAGGGTTGGGGTCGTTGTTTGGATTCCATAGTTCTACTTTGGGGTTGTTGTCGCACATCGAAAGCAATTTTTCTTGAACAGATAGGTACTGTGTATGAGTGACTTACTTCTGTCCAGCCAGTTTGTGAAATATACATATATTATCATAGTAAAGACGAAAGCCGATTGTTAGATACATACTTGAATTGATATTGATTTTAGAAGTGAAATTGAATACATAGATACCTATTGATTTCTGAATTTAAACTTCATCAGCAAGGTAAGTCCGAAAAAATTAAGCTCTGATTTAAAAAAAAAAAATAGTTCAGACTATTCCCTCGCGAGATAAAAAACCGATTTTGCTGAAATATTGTTGTGTTTGAGTGGGTCCCTGGATGGTTTAGATTCACAATTGGACCCGATAGGTGGCGCTGCAATTGGGTTCCAGGAAGTTTACTATTTTTTTTCATCTAAACGTTTGGACTGATTTTGATTATATTGTTTGTGTGTGAACAAAACAAAACAAGTGAGACACATAAATGTACTATTCAAATATGTATATTGTTATTAGTTTAGGTGACTGAATTTATTTTGGTTGTTTTGCCGTAACAGGGTAGGGTTAGGGTAGTTGTTTGAATTCCATAGGAAAGAAAATGCAGTATTACAAACAAGTAGCAAGAGTACGGCGAGGGAGGGCGATGCAGAGGGTGCATATATCCAATACATTACATCCATTATCGATATCGCCACACAACGCAGTAGGAATTTCATTCTGATATGACGTATGCATTTTTTGAAGTGAAAATATATACATACACATATACTTTGCTACGAATGGATGTTTGTACTTTTGCGATCGTCAAACAAAAACAAAACAAGACTAGCATACGTATACTACACATTCGATAAGGGTTGATTTGTTTTCGCAGTGAGTGCTATGGTCAGTTGTATATTATGTAGGTATGTATATTATGATTGTATGTCTGATTAAGGATGGGGATGGGGTGAGTCGTGCGTGCTGCAGAATGGCATGGGGTATATTAATAATCTTCATAAGAGAAGAGACGTATAATACAAAACAGGTTTCATTTCAGAATTTCATTCGATATGTGGTATGGTAACTGTGTTGGGTTGGGGTAGGTAGTTGTTTGGATTCTATAGGAAGAGGGAAGCAAAGGAAAGGAAAGGAAATGCAGTATATTAAGCAAGTAGCAAGATCAATGAGAGGGAGGGCGATGCAGAGTGTGCACTTTATATATCCAATGCATTACATCCATTATCGCATATCGCCACGCAACGCAGTAGGAATTTTATTCTGATATGACGTAACAGGGTAGGGTTGGGGTAGTTGTTTGGATTCCGTAGTTTTCCTTTGGGGTTGTTGTCGCACATCGAAAGCAATTTTTCTTGAACAGATATATACTGACTTTTGGTTTGCAGGGTAGGTACTGTGTATGAGTGACTTACTTCTGTCCAGACAGTTTGTGAGATCTATATCTATACATATAATAAAACTGTAGGAATTTTCTTTAGCCGTTAAAAACTCGAAAACTACTGGACAGATTTCGATGAAACTTTTTTTTAAATGTTCCTTAGGACTGTGAGACTGCTATAGGCTATGTCGTTTATAGCCATGTCCTTAGGAACTGTTTTTAGCCAAAATGTATTTTTTGAAGTGAAAATATATGCATTCGAGGGTTGATTTGTTTTCGCAGTAAGTGCTATGGTCAGTTGTATATGTAGGTACATATGTATATTATGATCGTATGCCCGATGCCGGATGGGGATGGGGTGCGTGCTACAGTATGGCATGGGGTATATTAATAATCTTCATAAGAAGAGAGACCAAATATAATTTTGTGCGAGCGGGCAAGGCGAGCACGGGTCCAGCTAGTAGATAATAAGATTAAATATGCAATCAAAAATACAATGAAACATTTAAAGAAAAATCACGTCTACATGCCCTATCAGTATCCCTTTTCTCTAATTTCTATTTCGACCTTATACGCATGAATTGAATCTCATGCGCACATGTCACGTATAGGTATAGTATATTCGGTACACTCTGATGCAAACACAAAAGCAAACGATATGTTGAAAAAATATTTTTGCCATCAAAAAGAAGTCAATTGGAAAATCGAAATACAAAAGAATCCGCATACATACCTTGTGACAGGTATAGACACCGCCGGACATCCTTCCTTTCAGAATTTCTGTATTTTTATCCATTCACATCTGCAGTACCTACTTACCCATAGCAATAGCATAGTCAACTATCATCCTATTAAACGTGAGATATTACTCTCGGTAATCATATTGACTTCTCGCACTCACACTCGCTCCCTTTGTGACTGAAATTTTATTGTTAAATAATAATTCAGCTGAGGATATCACAACGGTGCGTATATGCACTCCTGATGGTGAATGACAGACGGAACAAACTACTCTTCTTTTGTTCGGCACAACCAATAAGGGAGACAAATTACCCTATTTACCTTAACTGAAATCATATGAGTGTGCAAGCAATTACAACGATCTGCCAATTATTTAGCTGTGGGGAGATATACTTTGATGAGGGTCGTGTCGCGGAAAATGTGTGCCTGCTCTTTTTGAATGTGATGATCCTTTTTTATTTTGGAAATTATTCAGAGCGTACATTGTGTCGGTTTAGATTTTTTCAAATTGATAGCATTATTATAGGACTAATTGCCATGCACTCGATTCTTTATTCTGGATATGGGGAATATTACTTAGGGTAAATGGAATCAGTAATCAGTTCAAAATCAGATTAATCATATTAACCGTTTTAAATAAGTAAAATCGGTTAAAAAACAATTTTCCACTTTTCTTTTCACGCCATACAATGGGAGTAATATAGGTACATGAGTTGATTTCGCGTATTTGGTTTTAATCGAACGCATCGCATAATGGATGGAAATCGATCATAGTCGCACAAAGTCCTTGCGATTTGTCTGCTTTGATGGGTTCTGAGATAACCATACGAAGTGGCTATTCGCACGTTCATTTTGACAGATTTTGTACTGAACTGACGTTTACCTATTTTCGGGACACGACTACGTATACAACGTAACGTAATCCTATTTTCATTAAAAACTCTTTATAAATATAAAAGTTGGATCCTAAACGAACGGCATAATGTCCGAAAATTATTATACTTAGAGTCCTTGCCGCGAGCGTAGCGAGCCACATACCCCAACTTGACGCAATATAAACTTTGACATTTCGTTACGTAGTCGTGTCAGCTTATTCAAGGATCAAAATAAATGCATATTTTAAATAATGCTAGACGTCTCCTTATTTGGTAATAAATCGAAAATTCCTACATAACGCAGCTGTAAATCATAACAATTGACAGACATAGTTCGTACATTTTAAATGTATATATATTGTTCACTGTATGTAAGCTTCCTTTTTCCATTAAGTCTAAAGTTCGCATTTCTCAGTGTTTTCTGTATTTTTTGGAAACCCTATGTTCTAGTCAACTGTCTTTAAAAAGAAATTTATGTACGAGGAGAAATGTAACCACTTTGCTTATCACACAATGTTTCCGAACAAAGTAGCCAACATGGGGCCAATAATAAATCGTGTCTCTTAGCGGTTTGGCAATGGTTATTTCTACTCGTTTACTTCTCCATTTGTCCCAACAACTTAATAAACGAAAAAAAAGACAATACTTACAATCTGAAAACTACGTCTTTCGTTTACCCGCCACATACAGAAGCCCCGCACTTGACCCAACTCCCCAAGTCACGCACTCGATGGGGGAAAGATTTCCAATTTGACAATAACCACTTAACGGCGAATTCCATGCATATGTGGCATGGTGGCAAAGAACCGGCATCCGTAAGCACATATCCAAATCCAAACTGTACATTCATTCTTGAGAAATAATTAAGATATATGCAAAGTAGTTTATACCGACTATACAAACTAATGCTAAATGGCTAAAGTTTACTCTGTCGTATATTTCATTCTTATTCAATTAACAACTACAAACGCAAGCTCATCCACACATGACAAGCAAGGAGCAGAACAAAAAAAAAATTAAATAACGCTAAAAGCACTGTCAAGGAAAATAAAGTCGTAAAAGCTACCCAATACGACAACCTATCCCCATTTTTGGGAGCCGGTTCCAGTAAAGGGCTGCCGATGTTTAAAAACATGGACTCAATATGTTTTTTTCCAAATAAGAGACATCCGCATATACACAGCTTGGTCCTGGGAAAATGGAAAATAATAAAACATCAATTACACTCAAGAGCTGGGGCGGCAAGTACCCTTGGCTGACTGTGTATGTGTTGTTAGAAATGCAAACCAGGATTGGAGATAATAACGAAATTTCGCTTAATGTGAAAGCTGTTTGCTATGTGGTTTCATAATTTTAATTTATGCTTGCGCATACCCACACACCCGAATGGCCGTGGAAACTGATGTTTCCTTTCTCATGTGTTTGGCTTATTAAGCAAATTGGAATTGGAAAATGATAATTATGAAGGGATATGTAGTCCTGCGTCAAAAGTTTTTTTGTTCCCATTCTTTTGTGGAGTTGGACCAAATTTGGATGTAAGTAGATGAGTCTAACGACTTGTTTTTGTCATTCTGACTATAATGAGCGGTTGAGTTGGGAGATTTGTTGGCGCCTTGAGATTTTGGATAAATTGGATGTGCCTGAGATATTCGAAAGTGGAAAATGGGCACTAATTCAGCAGATTGAGTTTGGCACATGGCACATATGATCCTGCATAGTTGCGAGGTTAACGAGTGATGTGTTTTGTATATATAACAGATAAAGCACGTGGGTTATACAGATCGTATATGTACAAGTAGGATCTACTGCTGCGATTATTTGCCCATATACTCTTAACTCGTCCATGTGTATATATAGATAAGTATCCCCAATTCCTTATTTACATTTTTATTAAGTACCTACTTTGTTTTTGTATAGTATGTAGTTTGTAATTACTTAATGTTAAAGAAGGATTTTTGTATAATTTGTATTCCATGGAACTCCATAAAGCCAGAAGAGAAAGAATTTTTGTTTAATTTGAAATCTGTGACTTGAGAGCTTGCTTTTTTTTAATCTGTTACTGAAATTAAACAAAAGTTCTTTCGAATTAGAAAAAAAAAAATGATCGCACTAAAATATGTAGAAATCTGTTCTACTGACCTATAGTTTCCTAAGGGTGTGATTTTTTATGATGAAAACGTTCATTCGTTTTCGCAGGCACGAGCCTTTTCTCCAAGTAATTTTAGAATTTGAAAACAAAAGAAGTAGGTAGTCCTTGCTCGAAAGGGATTACTTCTACATTCGAACGACAAAGTCTCAAACCTTTCCGTTAATATTAGTCCAACTCTCCACCTACAGACTGAATTGCAAAACACAACTAAAGGGTGATTTTTTTTTGAGGTTTGGTTTTTAAATTGGCAACACTGTTTCTACAGATTGTCAATTTGACAGTTGAAAGTTGATTTGTGGTTAGTACTTTTTGCCATTTTGCGATGAAAAGATTATCGCCAGAACAACGCGTGGAAATTGTGTAAACTTATTTTGAAAGCCATGATTCGGTTCGCCAAACGGTCGGACATAATCGTCCATCTGAGCAATTTATTCGGAACACGATGACTCGTTTTCGCACCACGTACACTCTAGTCTAATGGATAATATACCCAAAGACGACGAACAGTGCGAACAGAAAAAGTTACTGTCGTTGTGGAGCGCAGTGCTAAGAACCCGCGTAATGGACCTGCCAACTTGCCTCCACGATCCTGTGATCTTTTTTTTGGGGTATGTGAAGTCACTAGTCTATGCCGATAAACCAGATACGCCGTGTCATTGCTGATATACGGCTCCAGTTGCTCGATAAAGTTATCGAAATTGGACTTCACGATTGCGCTTCATTAAAACTAGCCGTGGCGCGCATATTCCCGAAATCATTTTTAATTAAACAGTAATGGCATAAAATTATTTATTAAATCAAGCTATAATATCATACACCTTAACATTAGCTTCACGTCCAAAAGCTGTCTCTAACAGAAAGCTTTTTTTATTGCCAGAATTACATTGACAGTTAGTAAAAACAAAATAGAGTTTCCAGTTCTTGTATAGGTGTAAAATGCTCTCTACGTCCCTTCAAATATCTGTTCATAGTGGTTTGAAACGCCCTTTACCACGATCTCAAATCATCGCAACATATTTGTCAATGCGCTTTGAACAAATTAGGCCAATAGTTCTAAACTTTACCTACCCTAGGAAACTGGAACCTCTCACCACAGATGCTATAGTAACTCTATTATCTGTGCTCTCACGCAATTGTCCAACATATTAACCATACTAACATTGTATATTATATATCTTACCTCGGCATTGGTTGGTTGGTTGTTGAGTCGAAAGTGGCTGCCAGCTGGGAAACGCCAACACACTTACCAGCATAGGTCCATTGTGATACCACCCTGCTAGTTGAACCATTTTGAGCTCTATATAGAGCTCTATATAGAGCTCAAAAGACTTTATATGTCTGTAGTCTGTTATCTCCGTGCTTGAAAAAATAAAAAAAATAATAGGGTCAGCATTTTCCTATATAGGTACAACCAAGAACATACAATTTTTGGCCGAATCTGAACGGAGCCTATTTTCACAGGTTGTTATCGACTACCATACTGTGTATTTTAATGTTTCTTAATGTATATTAATAATTTGCATATCTAAGTTATTAAAAAAAATGATTTAAATATAGAAACATAAAATATATCAAAACAAAAATCGTAAAATTCATGCCATCTGCACATCGCTTTCCATTCAAATCGTCTTATGTCTATATCATTTGTCAATTTTTCTGTTTAACACTTTTCATGTGCATTTTCCAACCCATATCTCTTTTAATATTTTCCCAAAATGTGTGATTTTGTCGTTGTACTGCTTCTTTTTTTTTTTTTGCATTACATTCTTGTCTATTTGAACAGTTGTCGTGCACAAAAAGAAAACGTATAATAATAAAAATAAAAATAGGGGATGAACATCCTTGAAAACATTACGCCAGACTTTGCTGTGTACCAGAGATCATAATAAGTTGCTTCGCATGGCTTCTGCGCTTCATCCCAACCCATTAAATTAAAAGGTAATAAATTACCCGATCTTAATGCCATTTATTTGAATCATTATCCATTATCAACTCTATACGGAGAAGAGTGCACTCTTCGAACGTATTTTTATATGGTTATGGCACTCTATTTGTGCGGGAAAAAGTTTACATTTCAAAGAGAATTCTTTTACGGATAATGATTTGTGAATTCATGATGTAGGGATGTATATTATTCACGCGAGTATTTTGCAATAATTATAAATAGTTGTTGCGTTCACCAGTTTTGATAATTGAGATATGTTTTTACAAAGCCAATTATTGCAGTTGATTGTGGATATATTGTTTTCCGGAAGGCAATGTATGAAATTAGATACTAAATAGGTATACATGGGTATCTATTTCATAATTCGGCAACACCAAATTGCTCCTATCGCTCAAAGTTCGATTTTCTTCAGAGAAAGCAAAATTGACTCATTTTACACTCTCTAATTTTTTTTACGTTTCACACCCTATCTCTGTCAATCCGATATGCGAAAATTTCTAGTTTGATTTGGGCTCCATGAAGCAATTTTCTTAAATGTATCTAAACAGAAACACGTTAGCTATATTTTTTAGGTGATTGTCAAGAAAAAAGAGTATATTAGCTTTAAGCTTAGTACCTATATGCTGCTCCAGCTAAATATTAGCTCCTATACAAATATCTGTCCAAAATTAAGCTGAGCTAAATTTAAGCGAATCCATTTAGTCTGGGGGTACTCTGCTTCAGCAAAAAAATCAAATTTTCATTCCTACTTCATATATCTGTAAAAATTTAGCGCGTCCACTTTCTAAAGCTAAATTTTGACAGATCATTTAGTTTTTTTTTTTCGGTTGTGTTTTTGTGTTGCAGATGAGGAAAATGAAAAATTTTAGATCAAAAAATTGCAGACAAGACAAAAAGAAATCGCAAGGAAAATATAACAGTTTTTCGCGTCGATGAATTTTTTAAGGAAGTTATTCCCAACGAACAGCGGTTTTCTGTAACATTTTATTCACAACGCACTCTATGTCAAAATTTGGCTAGGATTTTAGCTAATGTTTGGAGAGAAACATTGGAAAAAGAACTAACAAAATGATCGCTGTACTGGTCAGTGGTCTATAAACCTATACCTAGTTCGTTTGTGAGGATAGGTAACACATACGATACCTGCACAATACGTTGTGGAGAAATGACAGCAAAATCAGAAAACGCTTCCTTCACAAGTCGGGCCTCCGTACTTTAAAACCTATAGGCACCACTGACTATACTATATGTCTGCCTAGCCTATCACATATTTCTCATCTTGCTCATAATTTTGGCAACCGTCAACCAAGGATCCGATAGGTAACTCTAAACGCGACATCAAATGCATAGATCTAAAAACCTAATGGTCAAATAAAATTGAAATGAGTTTCTCTAATTTAATTATTCACAGTGTATAACCAAACCATATCCGTAAAGGTAATAAATTAGCAAATCCGGAAAATCAACAACATTCCTCGCGTCCTCCTCCCATATCCTCTCTTCGATACTTAGTACAATTCGTTTATGCATGGAGAAACCTATCCTCCTATCTAAGTACCTATACACATCCAATTTTTCATTATTAATTGGAATCAATTATCGATTGTCCCCTAATTTTATTTCGGACGACGCACGGACGGGTATATGTTTTCTCAGCTACAGCTCGTCCCGTGTGTCATTGGCTTCTAATTTATTGATATAAAATGTTCTTTTGTCTGGTGTTTCATGTCTCCATTAACTCGCATTTACTCATGTTCATGTTGTTATGTGTGTATCTAGGTAGATATGTATGAGCTCATCGATGATAAAATCTATGTCTTCTACAATATTCGGGATGCTTTCTTTATATACATCCACATACATTATGTACGTGCGACCATATAATAATCTTTGGCAAGATTCCGCAAGACAACTCTTTCCACTGCAGAACTACAAAAACGGACAGGAAAAAAAACAATAACTAAATACAAATGCGCTCAAATCATCAAACAATAAACTCGAAATGGACTCCGGGTCAGCTACGCAGCATACCACCACACCTAGCCATAATAGTGAATCCTTTTTTAGCCTGTTTTTGATACGGCGGAACACAGGAAATGGAACATTGAAATAACCCAACTACTAGCACCCCTTAGGAGCCATTTTAGAAAAGTCGTTTAACATAGCCACACCTCGAGGCGTGGCTAAACGGCTCGCTTTGTTACTCACCACCATCGCTTCGACACAGTGATCCGATTCCATGGGGTGAAACGTTGAATTTGTGTTTGCTGTTCCTCATTATTTGCTTTTGACTGTGATTCAAAAAGGAAAAAAAATCACAAGGAGAACGCTGAATGCCTAAATAAAAATCTTGAAGTAAAAATCATTCAGTCGAATCCGGATTTACCCGCCACACATACAGCGAACATAATTTGACCAAAGGTTAGAAAGAGATAATGTGCGCCAGTAAAAGAACAAGAAAGAGAGAGTAAGTTTACAATGAACAATACATGGCAACGATATACTCCACTTCATTAAGTTGGAGTGTTGCGTTGTCGGCGGCGATGACTATACGACGACTACGACAATGGCAATGGCGATGTTGTTCCTTTTTCGTTCCCCTCTTTGAATAGATCCTTGGTGCTATGTAGGTATATCTAACCAGTGAGCTATCGACGGGTTTAATCTGTTATCGATTTCGAATTTGTTAAAGTTCGTACTGAATTTGTAATCGACATCGGTGTTGTTAGTGCTGTTAAATTTGGTTTGTTTTACTTAATGTTTATGGGTACGGGTTCTGAGGACGGGACTCTGTTCATTGAGAGGTTGTGCTTTGGGGTGAAGTCATCACCAGACAGGATTTTCATAATCACAGTTCGAAAGACAATTGAAAGTTGTAGCGGATGGAGGTTGATGGGGATTAGAAAATTTTATGAAGTTACGCTAAATAATAGTGGACCGAAAATCTTTCGCTACAAGAGATAAAATAGGTTAGGTATGTACATAGACGTACTAGGTATAGGTCTAGGTACCTATATAAGTAGGTGCCTTTATATTTGGGTATTAATTGTCGAACGATTTTATAGGGACCTACAATCTACCTATGCATAGCTTGAAAAATCAAGCTAAGCAATCATGATGTCAATCATTATTTAATTAGAAAGTAAACGGGTCCATGACCATGAGGGTGAGTTTTGCTAACTGCGTGATCGTGTGAAATATGCATTAAATTCGAATGCGAGAATTGTTTTAAACTCTCAAGTCTCGATAAATAATGACAAGATATGTTCTTAATTTCACAGTCAGAATAGCTAGTTTTACATGCTGCTATATTGCCAGAACTTTCAGTTTTACATGCTGCGCTTGTAGGTTCTATGACCGAAGAGGAAATATACCTACAATCCGCATATATTCTAGGTTCCTTATTTGAATTTTTTTTAAATATTTTAAAAGTTGCTTTCCATTATCACTTATCCGTATCAATGTCCAGTCAATCCATTAGAAGGGTGGTACTCAAGTTTGATATTCCGCAACCGACTCTAATCGAAACCATCATCTAAGCCCAAAGTTAATCGGTCCTAATAACCCATGAGTTTTCCTATGACTGAGGAATATATAATTTATCTATACTAATTTGGATTTTCTCTTGTACTGAAAAATTTATTTTTCGGATCACAGTCATCCTAACGTCTAACGAGAACTGACTATTTTAATCCGCGTTCCGCACGTCAAGTTAAGATGCCCAGTTTGTGTTAGCTACCTACCTACCGGCTATACAATTTCTTCTATACCCCATCCATCTTTCACTTCTCGATGAGTGATGATCATTAGACAAGTTGGATATTTCATTCATAAAATAACATTTCAAATTGTTCAGTCCCACTTCTGAATGGAGGTCTTCAATAAAATGAGAAAAAATTAAGTGCTACTGTGGTCGCACGTAAATGCTCATACCTGCTCTACGCTTGTTCTTCGTTTTGAAATAAATAAAGTCAACTTACAGAAGCCGTATGACTTCTTATGACCTACATAATATATAATTATCCGATCGTTTGAACGAATACTTCCTACTTTTTAAGCAGAATACAACTCCAACTTTATAATAGGGTCTTTCAAGAAGGTGTCAATTGCTAAACAACTGATGGACATTTTTTAGACGTCAGTTCGCAGATGGGGTTAAGTAGAGAGGCGTGTTGGTTGAGGCCCAGGTCCACCCCGGACTGCATTGCCATCTAAGTAAGTAAGTAAGTTCGCAGATTGACAGCCAGTAAAATTTATGTAGTTATACATTTACCCCGATTCGAGGGGTAGGATGAGAATTAAATATTTAATTTATGCTAACTGTCACACCTTTAGGTATCTTTGCACAGTCGCATTTCCCGTGTGTTGAAAATTTATGCCACATAATCTTGTTCAAAACCAATAAACACCCCTTATGCAGTGAGTACAAATTCATATAATTATTGTCCTGCAAGAATATACGTAACAATGAAAATCAGATTAGGAAAAACTGACATCTTTTAATAATTCCCTTTAGTGTGAACCTCTTCCAAAAGGTGTCAGTAAAGTGACAAGTGATCTGGAGCATAAAAGGAGCAAATCCATAGCAGAAGCATAAAGTATCCGACTATACCTATGAGGTAGCTACTGTGAGTGATGTTGAGGGAAGAAAGAACAAACAGGTGAAACGACGAGGGTGGACTAAGATTGATTAACTGTCAATCAATAAATAATTAATAACATCTACAAATGGTGGCAATAAACTTCATTATTTAGGCTTTCTCTATCCATTAGGCAAGTGATTCATTCCCGCGATCTCTATACATGAAAATACGAGTAGCCGAAATGAGTTTATTGACGGAAAATGTATCCTATATTTATTGGTTTTCTGGCCATTAGCAGACAAGTGGTAATGGAAACTACCTTCAACGAATCATGTTTTCTTAACCAAATTGCCGTATAGAATGTTATATATGAGTGAAACAAAATTTATCTGTGAGTCTGCGTTCCCCAGGAAATTCCCGCAAGGGATAAAGGAATCATCAAACAAACTATCAATATCCCATTTTCGAACAAAGTAAGCAATCCGGAAATTCCGAAACAGGCACGACTGAGTTCCTTTTGGCAGCCAGCGAACAAAAACAAACAATCAACCTCAAAGTACTGCCTATCGATACTCCTCCTTTCTGTTTTTAAAGGAAAATCGTGCGTACATGAATGCAGGAACCGATCATCAGCTCATCGCTCTTAAAAGGGCATAAAGTCAGGAGGATTACATTTGAAAACTGGTAAAATCGATTGTCCGTCAGTGTGCTGTGCCTTACAAAAGACAGGATGACAGGAACTAGTTTTTGTTGTGCCAAATGTGAATCCAGAATTTTTAAACTATGCGCCCTTCCTTTCCTGGTGCTAATATCCAGAATCCAGGTGTCTGCATAATGTTTCTTTGCTTCTTTGTATAACATTTGCATTATGCCTTGTACCTGACTGAGCAAAAGGAAGAAGTTAACTCTCGCTTCTCCCATGGGACAGTATGTCAGTATTATACATTCTTTTTTACTTGTTTATAATTTGTGTATTTCGCAATGGAAAGATAATGAAACAAAATATAAATACCCCATAGATAGGCGGCATTCTTTACTCAATCGGATTGGATTTTCCACACACATACTGATCCGCAGTATGTGCGTGTTTTGGGTATAAGTATAATGCCAGAGGGAGATTTGATTGGCATTTGCCTTTCGCAGGGATTTGCTCTATATTTTCCTGATTCGATTTTGTCGCTTTGTTCCACTTTAATTGGTTTAAATTGTGTTTTTGTTAAGTGAACTCATCTGACAAATTGATGATTGCTATCGACTGCTTTTACTACTTGTATCTGCTGTAGATAAATATTAGGAGATACATATTTTCTGATAAATGTACATAAAGTGCGCACTTATAATAAATGTCTGGTCTGTACCTTAATGTGTTAGCCAGTGCCACCGCAGCTTACCAATTTCGTTACGAATAGTCAGTAGGCCGTCACCTACTTAACTATACTCGAACTAAGTATCCCCGAATAGTTCCACCAATTTTAAATGGAAATGATGACGACAAAAAGAAATAATTCTTCGGTTTGTTTAACCCAAGATTTTCACAGCGCAGCCTCTCGCGAAGATCGAGCTAAATTTAAGCTCCCATACAAAATTCTCGCCAAAAGTTAGCTGAGTTAAATTTAAACGAATCCATTTAGCCGAGGGTATACGCTGCTTCAGCTGTAAAATCAAATTTTCATTTAAGACTTTACTTCATATTGGTATCTGTCAAAATTTAGCGCCCTAATTAATGGGTCGGACCATTTTCTCAAGCTAAATTTTGACAAGTGTTACTTTTTTTCTGTTATGTTTTTGTGTTAGGGAAAATTTAATGAGGATGAGTTTTTGCAATGACGAGGAGATTGCGTTATACTTACTTACATAGTGTATCGAAGAAAAGTGTGTCTGAAGTCTGAATCCATTTACAAGCTGGAATTGTAACTGTAACACTATCCAGATAAAAATGCATATAATTTATTTATTAACTTATTCATCTTTACTTCGGTTTTTTTTCTCAATTTCCATTCGTAATTTAATATTCGTTTGCTTTTGTTTTTTGTTCTTTTTATACCCTCCACAGGAAGGTATATTCACTTTGCCATTACGTTTGTAACGCCAAGAAGGATTCACCGGAGACCCTATAAAGTATATATATTCTGAATCAGGATCACATTCTGAATCGATTTAGCCATGTCCGTCTGTCTGTCTGTCTGTCTGTCTGTCTGTCTGTCTGTCTGTCTGTCCGTCTGTCTGTCTGTCTGTCTGTTGAAAGCACGATAGCGTCCAAACGAATTGACCTGGGCGATTGAAATTTGGTGAGAGGACTTCTTTTTACCGTCGTCAGGTTGGTATTGAAAATGGGCTATGTCGGTCAAGTAGTTCTGGTACCTCCCATACAAAACCATTAGTAGACCCATGTGTCTCTCCGCCTGTTGAAATCACGATAGCGTCCAAACGAATCGACCTAGGCGACTGAAATTGAGTGACAGGTCTTATTTTTACGGTTGTCAGGTTGGTATTAAAAATGATCCATGTCGGTCAAGTAGTTCTGCTACCTCCCATACAAAGCCAATATTCGACTCATGTATCTCTCTGTCTGTTGAAAACACATTAGCGTCCAAACGAATCGACTTAGGTGAATGAAATTTTATGAAAGGACTTTTTTTTAACCGTCGTCAGGTTGGTATTGAAAATTGTCTATGTCGGTAAAGTAGTTCTGTTACCTCCCATACAAAACTAATGTTAGACACATACTAACTCGCGTGGCAAACATTTTGCAGGACTTTTATTCAGTGGAGGGTATCAAAGCATCGGCCAGGCCGATGATAACACTTTTACTTGTTTTAATTTCATTTTATTATTAAAACATTTTATCGCTATATCTCCACAATAAATCTATAATAACTATAAATTTGTATCATTATTTAAATACATATAATTAATAATTAAAAGTAAGTACACGTTAGAGTAAAAATAAAAGTATATACAAGCTTCTTGTTTGTTTTGTGTGTGTTGTTGTGTTTCGTGTGTATTTATATATCTCATAGCTTCAGACGGCCTTTTGAAGACCTTTAAAATTATTAACTAATTATGATGAAATTCGTCCTCCATTCGACATCTCTTTCGGTTCGGATCGCCCATGTCTAAACTTTCGGAATCACTGTCAAGTGTTTCACTACAATCACCATCACCGTCGCCGCCGTCGTTAATATCATCCTGCTTTCGCTTGGCAGTTGCCATTTCAGCTGCATGCCGTTTGCGCCATTTCGTCCGTCGGTTTTGAAACCAAACCTGAAAATATACAAGTAATCGTTACAAATAATTTTCATAATTAAGAGCGAAAGGAGGGGGTGTTGTATTTTTTTTTTTTTTATTTAACTCATCCAATTGAACCGTAGATTAAGACGAAATAAATGCTAGCGCACGATATTGCTTGGGGTAGGGATGTTTTGGTAACACATGGTATACTGCTAAGGGATTTCTATACGATGTATAAACTGAAATCTGTACACCCGCAGTTGAATCTGTATAATAGGAGGCTTGGCGGCAGTTGGGTCATTAACACACATTGTCTTCCGTATTCGTGTTCCATACAAAAACAAGATATTTTTCGCAACATGCTGCTATGGTTTTTTGCTTTGCATAGAAAAATTGGTATGCGGTTTCCGGATTGTGGTAAACGGTACCTGGTGTAACCGTCTTAGAAAGGGTTAAAATACATAATTTTTTTGTTCATATTCAATGCGGTTAGCCCTGTATAAAGGACAAAAATGGTCTACATCTGTGGGTGTCGAAAAATAATGACTAGAGAAATTTTCGTTAATGACCTTAGAAAGGTATAGGTTATATGGGGGTAGTCTATGAAATATTGCGATTTGTAGACATAGGTACTGTATTTGGAATTGTGTCTTACTCGATTAACGGCGCCCACCTTATAGAAAAAAATTATGGGAAAACTTTTTGACCGGTGGTTCCGTAATTTGCAAAAAAAGGCCCCCAAATGTCATTTATCACATTTCTGATAAAACGAAATAAAAAGTTATAGAGCGCTGGTTTTAATTTTTATTTATGATACATTTTTTATATGTCATTTATTTGACAATTTATTTTATGTCATTCATTATGTGCGAGGATATCTACCTTTCCTGACGACCAAAATCAGTGATTTCGAACGAGAGAAGGCACAGTGGCGATCGAAGATCTTGAGATTTACCAAATTTTGTTGGGACGCTAATATTTGTTTGTGGTAAGGCATCCTCCGCTGTCTAACTCTTTATACGTCAGCATTTGACAGCATTTAGGACTTTTCGCCAAAACCCTTTTTTCAAGCTAAATTTACGTCGAGTCCGAACGACTGAATTGAGAAGCTTTTTCAGGACAGTTATACTCTCGAATGTTTGTCAGACGTTCGCGAGAGTATGGCGAAGTGAAAAAAACCTCAAGATGTAATTTGTGTATTTCCGGGGGTCGAACCTGGAACCCCTCGCACAGTTGTAGTCCAGCACACTAACCACTGAACCACTATGGCCAGTGTTAGCAAACCGAAATAAAAAAGACACCATATAGCGCTGTACATAACACCACCATGTTGTTTATAAAATTTATATTACTACTTACTTCCTTTGCTCACCTCGAAGTAACAATATAAATTTAAAAACGATATACCTACGTGTGCACATAAATATGATAGATTGAAATTTAATGAGAGGAAAAAAAAACTTGACGATGAATATAATGTAATACACTAATGACCACAGATCTCGCTTTGACTCTGATCACTTACAAACATCTTCAACCATCAACCATGACACATCATCGCATCGTCCAGGCCTGTAACATATAATTCCAAGAAAATACAAAAAAAAACAGCCTTCATTCAATTGCCAACAAATGAACACACTAGAATTTAATTTACCTTCAATGACTTAATGTATCTTTTTTCCATTGGCTATGTTACGAGCAAAGTTAGAAGACAGAACAATAACCATTTATGATGGAAGCCACCATACACCCTAATTGCTAGATGTATTATGGAGGTATAAAGTATGTTTTGGGTCACAGAGTCGATGAACATACAAGAATGGGGATTACTCTTTAAAGAAATATAAAAGCCAGCTGTAAAAATATGAACCATGACGCGTATGGTAAATAAATTAATTGGCATGCTTAATGTTGAAGTTCATTATTGGAGTGATCGCTCAGAAAGAAATGGTATTTCATTTTTTTTTCGAATGATAAGAATAATATATATGTATTGTAATCGTGGCAATTTTACAATTAATTTATAGTTACATATAGCGTTTTTAATCAAAGCAGTATACTAGATGTGTATCCACTGAATTTTTGTACAGCCATTTGGTTTCCTAAATTATTCACGAAAATATGTCTGAGCAAAGAGGTATAAGATTGTATTGACTATTCGCAGTTGCGAAAGTTTCTTGCGATCCAGTCGTGGACTTATTTGTATGTACTTATAAGTTATATGTATATATAGAAAACACGTCTGTCATTGTGGGGTGTTTGTGTTTAGTTAGTGTTTAAGTTCAATTTTATGATATCTATATACAATATCGTTACTTACAAACTGTCTCTACTTGTATCTGCTGAAGGCAGTCTAATACGTGTGCTAAATATGCGAATGGCTAATGGAACCACTCTTTCCAAGAAAATGGAATCGTATAATTTCTGAAAGATTTTGTACCTCTATACTCTAATAGCAAAGATGTTTGAGTTTATGTCTGGTTAATCATTCTTTTGAATTCTAACTTTGAAGACTTGACTTGCAATTCGAGAGAAGAAGTCCACCAAACTAATTATTACATGCTGTCCATTGTGGGTCTGGCGAGTAGATATAGTCCCCGTCCAATTTTTTCTTTATACCATAAACTTTGAAAAAAATAATTTAATTTAAGCTTATCGTGCTAAAATTGAAAACGTGAAGCCTTTCTTTAATAATCGAAATTATTATACCAATCACTGCGCTATTGAATCGGCAACCTACCATAAGCTAAACAATTTGAAACTAAATGGACAATTTTTGAACCGTCTTCCTCTTTCATGAAATTCCAATACGCTCTTTACTATTTCATAACTGCCAAGATTTGAACAGTTCCTTACTATAAAATGGCGTTCAAATAACTCATTTGAGGGTAACATTCATAGGTAGAAGAAAAAAATCAATCGCTTCCCCGACTTCGCTTTTCGGTGTCAGTCAAGATTTGACAGCTAAGCATGTGCAGGTATTCTAATTAAAAGAATCAACAACAATAAAAGTCAATCAATAGTAATTAAAAAGCAATCGGACCAATCTCATTTGCTATGCCCCTTAAACTGGCAAGTTTTGACAGCTTTCATGTTACACCAGTCCAATAATATATGCTCATTCGCGTTCTTGGTCAACTTGTAAGTGCTAATTCGCACACGGCTCCAGGTAATACAATCATTGTTATTTTTGTTAACAATGTTGCGCTTTATCACGTATCACTTTCCCTGTCAGAAAACTATTTTGGCTGTCAATTCAGTGTGCTTTGATCTTTGTAGTCTCTGGACATGTAACCCTAACCATGTCTTAATCTCTTATTCGTTTATTATGCCTATTTTGTGAATCGCCATTAACCCAATCCATACCGAATCGATAGATATGTAGATTGTAGATACCTATACCTACCTGGCGATTGTAAATGTTTACGTCAGATTTATTGTACACATTCTTGCGAAAAACAACACATATCAGAAGCCAGCGGCATTTTTATTGATGGCTGGACAAAAGATTTTCCCATCAGGTCAATATATTCGAAAAAAAAGGATGCAAACTCTGTGCAGTCTATTTAAAGGTATAGACTCTATTGCAAGCGTAACGAATCTTAGTTGTCCCGCATGGAATTTATCTCCGCCTTCGACAAAGTCACATCTCTAGGCTGGTCGACCATGTCAAAACAACATCAAATATAGCTTGAATTTATGGTTTTGACAATTTGTCAGTTATTCATCAAGAAAAAAGGTCGTCGTCTACTGTTGTATAGCCAATTATCTCGGGCCAGGAACCCCCATAAGATATGCATGAATAAGCGTTTTGGGGCAATAAAACATACACACACAGGCATGGCATATAACCAGTAAAAAAAGACAAGAACTTCTTTCAGTTTTTACGAAAAACTGTAAATTTTAAGGTGCAGTCTGTCAAGGGCAACTAAGGGGGGAGTCCGATTTTAATTTATGTGCATATGTACGTATATTTATACAACCGATAACCTCGGCAATAACAAATAAATATTTAAAACGAAAAAGAAAAATAGTAAAACAACATTTCCAAATTTGTCTGTTGGACGCCATGATTTTACAACTATCCGTCAATTCGGACGTAAAAGCCATCAAAGCTATAGCTCGGCACCACCTCTATCTGTCGCTTTTTTTTTTCTTTGGCTGAATGACTCACATATATATATACCTACGTCCTCTGTGTGCGCACATTTTAATAACTGCAATAAATCTCATTTTGAGTGATGGTTTAAGTGAATTTTTATTGCTATGTGATTTATAAAAAAGAAAAGAAAATGAAGGAATAAAAAGGTAAACGTGGACAAGATGACTATGCCATGCAAGAAAATCGATGGTAGGATGTGGAAAATGCATTATTATGCCTTTATGACAGTTGTGGGGACAGAGGATGCGACAGACGGATATATATTGATATTGATAGATATCCATAACAATCAAATCAATATTGGCATTGGTTTTTATTCGGTCAGATTCGTAGAAAGCCATGATATTTATTTTTTACAATGAGGAGGAACATTACGGAGGAGGGGTTACAAGTTTTTTGTCTTATTTAGGTATTTTCATCCATTTTGAATTGTTTTTTTTTATCGAAAAGTCTGGTCGTCTTAAGTTAAGTAGATTTTGGTCTGTAATAGATTGTTCTAATAGATACCAAATAGCCATATGTGATTGTAATTTTAGACAATAATTACAAGAAACGATAATTTCACGACATATCTATCATAATAGTTTAAATTTCTTATCAAAAGATTTATTCAAATTAGGCAGTTCGCTAATTTTAATTGCTGGCAGCAACAGAAACAATCAGTATAGACTTGCTTACGTTTTGTCGTCAAACAACCATTTTTCTGCCGCTAAATTCTATTGCTGAAAAAAAAATGTTTCTGTTTCTGTTGTTTATCACTTGTGGCTTAGTGGTGGTTTAAAATCGTAAGAAATTTGTTCACTTAAATTCGTAATATGTATGTAGGAAGGTATATCAAATTTGGAAGATTGCAATTTTTGAACAACAAATTTACAAAATTGTCAGTTTTCATTTTTCAAGGCCTGAACAATTATAAACTCTTGAATTAGTTAAACATGCATTTTAACTCTCTATTATACAATTAGTTTGGAAGATGTTGGACATTACTAACAAAATTGTTAACCTTCATTATTATATACATTTTTTTATTTAAGAACAGAACAAAAAATATGATAATTGCATGAAAAATGACCTTTAAAGTGTCAAGTGACGTTCAAATTAATTTACCTATAGGTACCTGAAAGCATAGCTAAAAATGTAGATACCCCCTTTTTACTCTTGCGTTATTTAAACTATTCGATATTACAAAAATGCAAGTGCTACAAAAACCAGCCATAATTTGACACGAGCTATTACAAATTGGAACATTTTTCATTCAGCCGTGTCGTTAAAAAATATATATTCCTAGTTACAAAAGAATCCCTTTTTGCTCCGTTCGATTTTTGAATGAAATGGAATTTGCATGCATCGCAAAAAATCTAACCACCCAATGTATCATACATCTGCACGCATATCCTCTATTCAAATAGCTTACCGTATAGGTCCATGGCGATCGTTGTCGCCATCGATTTTACCTATACAATTTTTATGCAACGATTGGCTGTCGCCCGATTCAATAACGTCGAAGAAAAACTGAAAAACGAATTAATTTCGTTACCGTGTACAAGGTTTTGGTTCGCGTTTGGGCATATAAAAAATAAAGAGTACAAGACCAACCACTCGGATATTCAATTCGCTGGATCCTCTCTTGCGTCGGTAGTGGTAGTGGTAGAGGGAACAATTAATTTCCATAACTCCGGATAGCAGCAGGCGCAAACTCGATTTTTGGAAACATTTTTGAGAACGGTACAGCGCGGGGGTGATGGTAATTAAAAACCATTTAGGGCTCCAGACCATCACAACCTTTGGTTAAGCGCTCTTCCGGGAGGTATGGAGTGCGCAATTTATCAAAATTATCTAAACTGACAAATCTCGGTCTTGATTTACTTGTTACAGTTTACAATCATCCGTATACACTCGGTGCCGTAAAAGGACATCATCCATCGCATTTCCCTTCCAAAATCTGAACCTATACCTATAAACTTGGAAACGTATTCAAAATTGATTCGACCATTAATAACCCCAGAGATGTAATTATGTAGGTATATATAGGTGGTAGATTCTGTGTTGTGTTTAGGTATGTAAAGCACAATTTGGTTTTAGCGAAAGGGTCTAACAATGTCATTGTGTGTATGCTATATTTTGCAGATGGAATATGATGGTAATATGGAAATCTGTCCCCTGCTCTTAACACTGTATTTTGCATTTACATTTACAGTTCGAGCAACGTAATTAAACAGGTTTAAGTTTAATAATTATAATAGTTTATGTATAATTATTCCTGTTAATTGAATGTACGTAACGTATGCACGTGATGGAATGAATAAGGTTTTGGGGGAAATGATAGACTATATAAATTAAATGAAGTGGTTTAGGTCTTAGGTTTATCTGGGTTTTAACTTTTAAGTGCCCTGAAACTGAAAGGTATCCGCGAACGAGAGACACTTCTTCTAGTAAAATTCTATTAGGCGTGCGTCGGTTAGAGCTATCCGTAAAAACACCAAACAGAAAAAAAAATTTAACATGAAACTGAAAATGAAATCAAAAAATTCGATTTCTACAAAATTTAGAATACCTACAATTGCTTAATTTTTATTTTTATTTTTGATGAACTGACTTTATAATTCAAAAGAAACATTTTAAGATCAATATTGAGTTCAACGATTAAGTTTAAGTGCTCCAAAAAAGCAGAACGCAATTTTTTCGGTTGCATTTAATTGATGGCTATAACCGACGCCTTAGGTAGGTGTATATTACATTAAATTTAAATAGATTTCAGATTTCAACATTTTTAAGCGATCGATCCCATTTCAAGCAGTTCCGCAGCTTTGAGTACGGCCATAAGCTCTACCTTTAGCATACTGTATGTGCCTGGAAGTCGCATTGTCAAATGTAGGTCTATATCTCTCTATAGTTTTGGAACGTTATAAACTGAAATTTCGTTTTCGATTGAAACTTGTTGGAGATTACTTGAGAGTGGAGCTATGTCATACATAGCCGATTTTAAAAGATACAATCCAAAGGGAAGGTAAGATGCAAATCTATATGACATTTTTGCCAGCACTTTGAAATATGCACTACGTGTTGCCAATTTTCTCTCTTATGTTTTACATTGCGATTGGTAAATTCGAATTTCGATGCATTAAAAATGCAAGTTTTATATTTTCGGCAGTATAAACGCAGTATTTTGGAAGAAAAAGTGGTATGCAGTTTTTAGGTCTAAAAAGCAGTACCTATAATACCGCGAAAAACGGTATAGATATGAGCGTTAAATACGCATTATACCTATAATATATATATACGAAAATATCAATTATTCAAATAGTTTTGATATTTTTACTTGGAAGAAAGTCCCCGGCAAAACACAAATTACATCTTAAGTTTTTTTTTTTCACTGCGATAACTCTCGCGAACTTCTGACAAACCATCCAAATGTATATAACTAAGAACGAATTTAATTCAGCCGTTGGGACTCGGCATAAAACTGTAGGTCTCTTACATTCCTCCCAAAAATAAATACATATATGTACCTATGTCTATGTATATATTTTTGAATAACTTGTAGGTCAGAATAGACAATTCTATATATAAAAAAACTTCGCCACTGTGATCGCAAAACTTATAGGTTCGACAATAAAAAAATGATTATTCGTATACCGCGTTATAACTACTATAATTGAACAGCTTGAGGAATATTGCTCAGAACTCAGCGTACAAACCTTGATTAACGTGCTGACAAGATCTAGTTTTTGTTAGAATTGAAAAATATTCGATCATGGCCATACGTGCGGTTGTTCGGTTTATTTGCGTTGAAAAAATTGGATGAAAATCCACTTTCATTTCGAAAAAAGTGCACACATCACATATCTTATAGCCTATAGGCAAAGACTGTCATACTCATCGCAGTTCGGTGCTCAGTCTACTTTCATGTCATTTCTTAGCAATATTTAGCTATCAACGATTTTTTGTACGACCTCCCTGTTAAGTTATTCTACAACTTAGAGCCGCGGTTCTTAAACTGTTCCGCGGAACTGTTTTCAGGGTCCGTGACTTTATTGAATTAAAAATAGGTAAAATAGGTAGTAAAACACAAAAATAATATTTGTAAGTATGCAATTAGAAACATTTTTGCGCAAAATATTGTTGACGATTATATTTTCATTTTATTGAAATTCCGTTTTGTCCCTGTGGGAACGGAACCTTAAAAACCAAACAAAAATGGTACAGCAACATTCACTTTTCAAAGAAATTTACGTGCAACAATCCATGATGTATGGCCGCGTTTGAGTATACATAGTTCGCGCATAGCTTTTATGAGGTAGGTAGATCTTACATCTTATCTTACAAAGAATGAACTTGACACAAAAATTCATGCGAGTGGGTATAGTTCATGTACAGTTTTTGTAAAGTTTCTGCATAATATCTGACAAAGAATAAAAATATAGTCCGAATGAAACCCAGCCTACGAGCTACGACACTAACTAACCTAATTATTCACTCCGGATGTAAATCAGGTTTAAGTTGATTTGACACCCGATCATTAATCTGCATTTTTTAAACCCGACAATTTAAACCTCCATAATATTCACTCAAAGACACGCATTAAACCCGCTGGATCAAAAACAGATTTAAAACGGTTTCAACCGATTTTAACCCGTTTTAAACCAACGTAAATTAAAATTTCACATAAAACGACATTTGTTTTTTGTTGTTTTTGACTAATATTGGAGATTGATTTGATTTGTTGAGACATCAGCATTCGGTGAATTTCACTTGTTTTTGTGTCCAATGTGAAATGAGTGGACTCGTGTATAAAAATATTAAAAAATTTGTTTTTTAATAGAACAATTTTTAACACGGGTTAAAGTACTTAAACTGGTCTACGAAGTGCAGTTTAAATTCAATCGGATTAAGCGCTGACAAGGTTTAAAAACAGGTTTATTATTGGGTTTAAGACTAAATATTATGGACTTGGGCTTAATTTTTGTGTTAAACTCACTTAAACCCGGGAGTAAACTTTAATCCGTATTAACGCGAATGTATAATAACGCCGTAAGCATTCCGTCATGAATATGCAAATAACATATCTATTATTTGTTCCATATTTATCCATATTTTGGTTTATTTATTTTACATAATATGGTTTTCCACTAGCTCCAACTTTTTCGGCCAAAGACTTTCCGTAAACCGTAAACAAACAAACTCCAAATGACAAATCATAATATGTAAGTTGGTAAATCTCTAGAACTCTGAGAAAAAATCTAGATTCGCGAAAGTGCTCTCAAATCTGAAAAGATCGCTTTTTTGTACCAAACGAACGCATCTGATCTAGGGCCAGAAAAAGTGTTTTTTTTTTTGTAATCGAAATCGCCATAAGAGTTGGGGTTCCGAAATATATTTGGGCCTTCTTTAGGGTTCCGCAGCTTAATAAGTTTAAGAACCGCTGACTTAGAGTATACAAAGAACAAATTTAAGCACGAACAAGAGTATAGGTTAAGATAATGCCCATGACATTTTTGCAGCGTATAACAAAACATAATACGAAACCGCATAACAAAAACCAATTGTTGGCATCACGATACCTACCTATTCACCTAAAAAAACGTATACCTATTAAAAATCCAGTGCTCGCACGAAAACTATAGCAATTAAAATATGGATTATGTGTAATTTGAATAACACCCCTGCATGAGGTATAATCTTCCTTCAAAAGGATTTACTATATAAAATGGGAAAACTAAACATGATAAAACGTTTCACTTCCACGTTATTCCACTACATCCGTTTCATTGTAGGTGAACTCGAATACACATGTAAAAACGATACCACCACCCACCCGCATAGTCTCATCGTGATGTCGTCAACCGCCAGCAACATCCCAAAGTAATCCCATGCAGACATTAATCTGGAGTCCTTCTCATAGAAGGAGTGAATGAAAAAAAAAAAACACACAAAGAGGAGAAAACTTTTAAAAAGGTTACCCCGCACCAACCACCACGTTAGCAATTTTAAGTTGCGGTAAGTCCTTGCGGACGTATAAAGTGCGGCACGACCGTGGTGCTGAGGCACAGCAGCAAGCGAACCAAGTTTTTAAATCCACTTGGATTTGTTTCAATAAATATGCAAATGTCTTTTCAAAAACACGGACCTCCGAAGTACAGCTGAAGAGTATATCTGTCGCGCGACAGCTACGCTTATCAGCAAGAAGTTAATGTTTTCATTGTTATCCCTGCGCTTAGGCAGGGACCGAAACACACGTTTCAAGGATTGTAACTTTTAAAAATTTTTGTTTAAAACATAAACTCAATCACATAATAGACATTCGGCTTAAAGTTACCAGGGGGTGAATGGCGGGAAATGGGAAACGCCCCCCCATCAAGCGGCGGGTATAATAGTGTTATCGCGTCGAATCAAATCTGAGGATACATCGTTGTCGTTGCCGTTTCTTCCTTGGCATATCTAACCCAAATCTACACAAATACTTATAGGAGAATATGTGTTTGATCTCTTACCTTAACTTGTGATTCAGTCATTCCTAAGGCATACGCTAACTTGGCACGTTCTGGTCCAGCCAGATATTTGGTTTGTTCGAAGGTCTTTTCCAGAGCGAAAATTTGCTGTCCACTAAATGTGGGTCGCGTGTGTTTCTTCTTCCCGTCCTTATCCGTGCTCTGGTGATGATGATGATGCTGATGATTATGTGATTGTGATAGATTTGCTGACACTGAAAAAGAAATAGAGAAGAACTCGTAAATTACGCACTTTATTATGCCACTCTTCCAAATACATATGCATATATATTCTAGCAAAAAGGGAATAAACGGGATAAATGTGTCCTTTCGCGCATACACAATGACAACACATCTATAATAAGGGTCTGTTATTGTTTTTATGCTGCTTATGTTGGCGCATACTTATTTGTTTGTCATCATACCAACGCGTCGTCGGCTTAGAGATCCGCCATGTCGACACTCCATCGTCCATGGGAGCCTTAAATATTGTCGTCGTCGCATGGAAACATTATTTATCCATCCGTTTTCCTTATTATTATTTTTTTTATTATTTGCTCACCGGGGCCTCACAACAGTACTATAAAGTGAATATGCGTTGCACATCGGATGGTTTGAATTATAAGGAGACAAGGCAGCATCAAATTGGGATAAAGTAAAGTGAGCGCGGATTGTTTTTTCCATTTTCATTCACCAGGAGAACGGATAAGGGTCGACCACTGTTGGGTAAATACATTTGTCTGGCTGCAATACGATTCGACTTTAGTCTGTGTCTCATCTGGTTCTCGTGGCGCTTCATTTTTAATATTTATGCTTCATAAGGACAGAATTCCACCCTCGTCTATATAAAATGGTTAAATGGCTGTCCGCTGGGACAACACTGCGTGTGTCTTGTTGTCACTTGTTTTTTGTTCTTTTTTTATAAATCACAATTTTATTGATTCATTGAAAGGCGGAATAATATTAGATGAGTGCTCACAATGGTGTGAATGTAACAAATTATCATTTGTGAAGATTATTGGGGATTTGCATGAAATGCATTTCATTAAAATGGATTGAGGGTCTATTGAAAACACACAGTTGTGAGGACAGAGGACCCATATGTACAGATAATAATTGTAAAAGAAATAGACTACACGATTGCCATCGTGAAGTCAAATATTCGACAACTTTATTGAGCAACTGGGGCCCTATATATCAGCAACAACACGTCGTATATGTTGACTTCCAAATCGTCTTAGGTTTATCGGCATAGACTAGTCACTATAGTCACCCCAAAGAAAAGTAATCTAAAGGCGTGTAAGATCACTGGATCAGGGAGGCCAGTTCACAGGTCCATTATGCGAAATTATGCTCTCGGCAAATGTTTCCCGCAATAAATTAATGGTGACGCGCGAAATGTGCGGCACGTTGCGCGATCTTGTGGAAACCAAAGCTCTGTCACGTCAATGTCATTCAACTGAAGTCAGAAATGGAAGTAGCGATCTCCATTGACTGCAACATTCTGGCATCGGCATCGTCCTTAAAGAAATATTGGCCGATGATTCCCCCATTCAGCGAATCGACCCATTCGGATTCTCCTCAATACTACAATAACTTCTTTTGTTCACATTGTTTGTCGTCTTTGAGGTTGCGTATTATCCACTAGAAAACGATTCATCGTGTTCCGAAAAACTTGCTCAGATGGACGATTATGTCGACCGTAAAATGGACGTAGCGCGCACGATAAAATTGACGAGCCGAACCATGGTTTTCACGCAAATAACTCGAGAACAGATCGTCAGATTTGAGCTATATTTTTTGTTGTATTTGTCTCCGCCCAAAGACGACTACAAATCTTTTGCAAGAAAATCGGAAAATTTTAAAGTCAATTCATAAAAATTAGTCCTGAAATACAGCAATAAGAACAAAACAAAAAATAGCCATGAAAATCGTCCCAGCGGTTGTCGAGTTATAACGTCAAGTTTTATACCCCGAAAGAATTATATACATAAGAAGAGGAAGATGTATAATATGTATAGGCAGTTTTTAAGGAATCGCACAGTAACAAGCAGAGTAGCCCAAAGTGTCACACCGCTCACCTCTCAGAGTTCCATTATTAGCGTAATCGAATATAAATGTATCTCCCAGTGAACCCTATTTTAGGGAGTTTGGATGATGACTGAAATTCAGAAGCCTGTTTTGAAAAGCCAGGAAATAAAACCCCGAAATACAAAAGAACGCCAATAGACGCCCGAAAAATTAAATAAATTATATTAATTGAGGGGTGGGTGGCTCCCATCGATCTCGGTAAAGGCTTTAACCCCGGTATATACAATTTACCAACATCGTTCGTAAATATCTTTAAATCTGCAATATGACAGGTACATATATATTATTTCTCAACACGAATATAATCTTCAAAAGCTGATTGCAATCAACCCTCAATATGTTTGGCTAGAAAATGCCGCTACTTTCAAATGAATCTAAACCTTTTCTCTCGTTTACTAACTCCTACGACAAATTGCTTAAGATTCTGTCCCCCACTTCGTCCTTTTATGAAAACGAATCTTATCTAATGCCATAGAAGCTTGAACAATCCACTTGGGAGCAATTTAATAATTGTACTAATTTCAAAAATAACACATATACCTTACCCGCACATATGTAAAAATCCATTCGAACCCGTTTGGGACAGATTCCGCACATACACTTTGCCGTTCGTAAGATGGTGTTTTAAACTAATTGTATACATAAAAGCCCGACCTTATTTAATAATCAGCGTATGATGATTATTTTTGAACGACAATCCGGCCTCTCATATCGTTGCTTGGAATACAAATGGTACATTTACGGAAGACATATCCTTTCCGAATGTGCCTTCGCTGTCACACAAGCCTTTGAGATAATTAATAAATTCCCCGCACTCACTCAACGAAACGCGCGGATACCCCCCATTAACCGAAAACGGTTATTGCCATAATTAAACCGTGTGTAAATGCTAGAATGTATATATCACATGCCTCGTTCCCCTCTTACAAACTTGCAAGCAGAATTATCTGCAAGTTATCTACTTACACTCTCTCGTGAGTGTCCTCAAAAATTTCACGTATAATTTTATTAGTCACACACAACTGTTGAAAGGACGAACAAAGGGGAAAAGGTAACGATTAGCCCGGTCCCGAAAAAAAGACTGCATTCCGTCCCTGCTTTTTCTCACTTTCAAAAATGTTGGCCTGGTTTTTATGGTTTTAAATCATTTCACATAATTAGGGATCACTTTAATGGGGTGACATTAATTGCCCCAGGGTGCACGTCCGCTCTGGCAGCGAATCTGAAAATTGAATTAAATTCCAATGAGTGTCTAGGGATGGGCGTGGAGGAGGCTGGATTGTTTTGCTGTGCGGCCTCATTGTCGAAAGTGCTGTAGGCCACAAACGAGAGCTTGGGGATGACGATGTTGTATAAGTATAACCACTGCTAAAAAAGGCAATCAATTCTTTTATGAGCAGTCGCATCCTGTGGGTGATATAGTTGTTTGACTAATTTTCACCTACCTGTATTAATTTTCTGACCACACCATAATTATTGGTGGCGGCAAGTGATTGTTTTGTTAAAACTGCTAAACCAAAAAAAGTGGCATCATATTTAGGATGAAATTAAACAATCATTCAGATCTATAACAAATTCATTATACGAGTTGAACAGGCAGATAAAATAATTTTATCACAAACATCTCCATAAACATCATATTAAACAACTACAGTAAGAAATAACCATCTCCTAACGTCCCCATCAAGAGCATGCTAACTGCCATTAGCGCATTATGCCGAAGCAGCAGTGGTATGTATAGTGCGGTGGTGGTTGGTTCCAGCTTCCCAGAAGTACCCCCATAGTCGTTACATAATTGTAACAAAATGTCGCATAGGCCAAACAAAACAGAGGAGGGCACCCTCGCTCACTCCCGGATTCATTAACAGCTGCTGCGCTTAGAGAATAATTAATAAATGCCACAACATGACCACAGAATCAGCGCCGCGCTCTGTACAAAATCTGGCGGGGGTAAAGTAGTCGCGCCTCTACCGCTACCCTAGGGTAGGTGTTTGTATGTATGCCCAGTGTCAGAGTCAGACCAGTACCGCACATAGCAGTTCGTGCTCGCTGTAATTGAATTAACAATACAAACGATTGTCTGTTAAATTGAGTTATTAAATCCCATTCGTGTACAGAGCACCGCCAGGACTAGCTGATGGGGAAAAATGCTCGTTAATCGAACATAATTAAATTTTATTTAATTATTAATTGCGCGTATAATACTTTTTAATAAGTCGTGGTAATAACGTCTGCTGTCGCAGCCATATTTGTCCACATTTAAGTGGCTTAATTAGCAAACGTGAACGTGCGACTTTATTAAACGAAATTGGAGCAAAAGTCTTACCTCCAGCCAGAGGAGCTGCAATTTAATTGCAACATGTCCCTATGAAGTTAATCTGCATGTGCATACGAGTATGTTCGAAGTGATAAGAATGCCAAACTTGTGCTACTGGTGAGAGGTTCGACTGATAAATTCTAAAAATGCATTTAAATATGTGTTGAGTACTAAAATTGTTTTTGCCTAGCGGTTATGGTAGTTTAATAAAATTTTAATTGCGATCCTAAACAAATATTTCGATGATAAGCTTTATTGGGTTAATCGGTTGATGGGGGACTATAAAGTATCACTTGTGGTTATAGTTTGCGGGCGGTTGCTGTCTGTAAACAAAGGAAGCATAATGTGATAAGAAAACATTTATTAAATAGTAAATAGTTTTAGAAATGTTTGCATTGAAGGCGGCGCAGCGGGTAGAGTTAATCACTGCGATAACTTTGAAAATAGATTCAGTCCAGCTATATATTTGTTGAATGGATATTGGATTTAGTTTTCGAATGGTTTCCGCCACGCTGCAATTAATGCAGGTGGAATATGAGGTCTATGTCAGATTTAACAAAAAAACTATAGGTAAGGTACACTTCTCCTCGTCTAATTCCAATCCGAAAGAACTTTAAAATTAACTTAGAAATATCTACAACTAGTATAGGTACAAAACTAAGTACATATATAAGGTTTTTGAAGAAAACTTTTTAAATTTTGAAGAAAAATATTAAGTGTTAAATATTGGTTGCGGAAATCGTTTTGTTATAGGTTAAAGTATCTACAACACTCAAAAGACTAAACAAAACATTAAACAACGGTTTAATGACGGCATAACTCAAAAAAACTTTAGCTGTGGAGACCTTTTTAATAACAACGCCGCCGCCTAGAATAAAATCGCGGATGAAAGCTGCCGAAATTGGATTCCTCCGTTGTATTGCTGGTGTGACCCGTAGGGATCGCTTTAGAAACACAGGAGCTCAATGTCCGAGCAGCTACTTCTCGGAACGGAGCGGTCCATGCTTCGGTGGTTTGGTCATGTTAAACGCATATTCCCAACCAGGATCCCACCATCAGGTAAACGCTCTCTGCAGGTAGACCCAGGATGAGATGGTTAGATCAAGTTCATAATCTCTTCTCTATACCCGTATGGGGAATGACTTTGACCTTGAGTCGATGGCGGAGAATCGAGAGCTATGGATGGTACACCTGGGCAACCTACACGCGCGACACACTATGGATAAGTGGGCCATCGAAAATGAATGAATGAATGAATGAACGACACCGTCTGACCGAAGTTTATTATCAAAAAGTAATTCTTCTGTATATCGTATAGGAGGTGCCTATGCTAAGGAAGGTTAAAACGGTTGTTGATTGGTTGTTACGGATCCGAAAATGCTGGCTTGTTTCGTAGAATCATTTCGCCAAGTATACGTTTTATCACGGACGATTTTTTGTTTACCAAAATTGGGATCTATTGCCCATAGCTAAACTAACGCATGTTTGACATGCGCTGTGAAATCTTGTGTGTTTCTTGAGCTAATACAGCCTTTCTTTCTTTGCCGCATCGAGTGATTGTTTAATGAATAATTCTGGCAATTATTTCTTCTTTGAATTATATTGCCTGGAAGAACAAAACTTGTTGCCATTTGTCTACCACTTGCGCTGATTGATCTATATAAGGCTATAGCAACAGAGCAAAATACGTAATTTCCAGTCGGAGACTGAATTTACGTTCACATTAGTATCCGTTTTCCGGACGTGCATCAGCGCATTTTGTTTATTAAAATATATTTCCGCGACGAAAAGATGTCGGAGACCATCGGAGAGAAATTGGCATGTGGCTGTCAAAAACAGATGCAAAATACCCGACCCCTCTTAATGAAACGTAGACTGCTGGTGTGCGTTGCGTTACGTTTTTTCGGAGAAATGTTCCGAACAGCGGAGAATTTTTTTTCGGAACGGATACCATGATAGGGCCGATAGTCTCTGATGCTAATCTTGTCCGTTGCATCTGGTGGTGGCAACACGATCAAACCTTTATTCGTGTACGTATACCTAGTAAATATTCATCCTGTCAAAACCTCAACGAATATAGGAGTTTAAGTTAAAATTCGGTCCCATTTTAAAGCTTGGCTTGAGTTTGAATTCCATGTATTAAACTAGTAATCTATTTCCATTATAAAACTTATTTTTTGGACACAAACTGTTGCTAGCCCAATGAAACATCCGAATTTTGTCTGAGATAAAAATAAGAATCAGATTTCTTTTGACAAGTCATTGCTCTTATTGAAAAAAGGTCTATTGTCTCCTTATACAATATAAACAAATTTGTCTGCATTATTTAGGTGTCCGAAAAAAACAACAACAACAAAAAAATAAATAAATCTCCACATAACTAAATAATTTTGCAATGTTTATCAAAACCTCCTCAAGCTCGGCACAATATGCATACATAATTCACTATAATGTTCATTTCATTCGACGAAAATTATTTTCACATATTTATGTATCATGAAACCAGAAAAACATATACGACCAAGCAAAATAAACATGTTCATCCACCCCAACCAATCCCCTCTCTCCAGCAGCGTACTAAAATATAATAAATTTTCCATTTTGCCAGCAGCATCAACATCGTATAAAACAGACAGAACCTACACGAGATATCGCTCCTTACACGATGTAAATGTGTGTTTCCAGTTTCCACCCTATTGAAAACGGCCCAAACGATTTCCATAGAAAAGGCAGATGGGGGCGAACGATGAACTGACACACATATAATAATAATATATGATTGCATTATTTTCGGAAACGTTTTCGTCGCGTCACGGGATGGGGGGCAGATATACACGAAGAACACAAGGAAGGATCTTGTAAATCTGTGAAGAACAAACCGACTAACAAGTCTTTTATTTGTGTGTATGCGCATACTTCACAAACGGGAGGATATGGTTTCTGTATATATATATAAATTCGAGGACGACCATTCTACCCTATCGAAACCAAGTGGGAGAATTTGTTGTCGCCCGGTACATAATAAAAAGCTCCATGAACTCCATTGCCCATTGTAAACGAGGGATAATATAGACAGCAGGACCGACCCAGTGTGGTGTTGTGTATGCTACCACATCTTTCCTCCGCATTTGATGTTGGCACTTGGCAGGGCATTATGTACAAAAATATACAGAGAAAGGACCAGCAAAATGGAGAATTTACCACTGTCAGAAAATGGCGCACAAAGAGGGAGCTTTATTTGATAGAGAAAAACGGTTGTTTACAAATATACAGTGCGACTCAAAAAATTGGGAACACGCCAAGCTATAGTGATGAATTCGATTTTGATAATGTTATTAATTTACTACTATAACTAGGGGAGTTTTAGTATTGAATCCGACCAATGAAGAGCAAATAATTACAAATTGTTTTTGACTTTTTAAGCACTTTTCTTTTTAGTTGAATCCTTTCTCACCAACAAAGTTAAAAATAGATAGGTTAGGTTAGGATTAGTTTAAGATTAGGAATTGTTCTCAAATTTTTGCAATCACCGCAAGCATACAGGTAGGTACAAAAAATACTTCCACAAACCTGCAAAGTTGTAAACGCAAATATGCCACCGTATCTATACTAAGAAACACCTAAACCTACCTATATGTCGTAACCAAATAACAATATCAACTAAATATTCAATATGGTTCAAATGACATGAAACCAAGCAGGATATAAAATACACACAATGAGTTTTTTTTTCCACTCTTTGGATGGTCACATTGTCGATGTGTGCACTATTGTGTAATAATGTAGCCGTATATTTGCTCTGGCCTTTGTGTGTTATTTTTAGAAATTGGTTTTCGTGCTGTGCTTCTCTCTGGGAAATACGTTAAATTAATTTAACTTAATCACGTTTGTACGATTCTCGATGACATATCAAAACACAATCAATCATTTGACGTAATTATGGTCGCATAATTATTTTATATTATGTTATGTCCCACATCGATCCTCACACTCGTAATAATAATGGAGTGAATGGAGGAGCTCCTGTGAGTTTTTCTCGTTTTGTTCGTGCGGATGAATGTGCTCGGTATAATTTTGTTCGCCAAGATGTGAATTACAGCAACATGCATCCAATAATTTTCAAAGAGAATAACGACTTATCAAGACACATAATGATGAGACGACAAAGTTGTTGAGTACGCCTTAGCCCATCCAGCTCGCTTTTCTTTAATAACCCCAGAGAACATCGATAAACAAATAAACAAACTCGAGTCTTCTTCGATCATTTCTGTATGTGCGCTCGCCGTGCGGGTGTGGTGTCGGTGTGTGATGTCAGAGTTCTATGAACTCTTGCAGTCCAGTGGCGTAGTTATGAGTAAATTTCTCCGCAGAGGGATATGGTGTTTATACAGCAGGCCCCTCTGCAGTTTCTTCGTTTTTGTATAGGTACATCACAAAGATGAATTATGGTTTAAAGCCCTGTATCCTGTTAGCGCTACATTTTATTTCCCATACAAAAATGTCTACAGATAAAATTTAGCGAGAGATGCTTTGATACCCTCCACACTCCACTGGATACAATACGTACAGAACACATGATGAGTTTAATATTGGTTTTGTGTATAGGAGGTAGTTGTCCGATATAACCCATTTTCAATACCAACGGTAAAAAGAAGTCCTCTCACAAAATGTTTGCCTGGGTCGATCCGTTTGAACCCTATTGTGTTTTCAACAGACAGGCAGACTCACGGACAGTGCCGGCTTTAGGGGTGATACCCAAATCTAGGTAATATGGAATATTCCATATAACCCGCACATTTTCTGGAATTAAGAAATCTGAATTTTTTTACATAAAAATCCATAGCTCAAAATTGGTAATTGCTAAGTTTAGCTTAGGTATCTGGATAGACACAGGTCATTTTAAAACGCTAATGGGATCTTTGGTCCAAAAATTTTGGGTGTAATTTCACAATAAAAACGCAGTATTCCATATTACCCCAACTTACTCTAACATTCTGAATCGATTTAGCCACGTCCATCTGTCTGTTTGTTGAAAACACGATAGCGTCCAAACAATTCGACTAAGGTGAATCAAAATTTGTGAGAGGACTTCTTTTACCGTCTTCATGTTGGTTTTGAAAATTGGCTATGTCCGTCAAGTCTACTAGTTCTGGTGCCGCCCATACAAAACCAATATTTTCCTGGAGAAAACCCAAGAAGTCCAAATCGATACTCACCATCTATTTATAGATTTTAAAGCCGTATATGACAGCATTTATAGAGACGAGCTATACATAGACATGTCTAGTTTTGGCATCCTTTGTCAAATTGTGCAGAATGACGATGGGTAACGCTAGCTGCTCCGTAAAGGTTGGAAACAATCTCACCGAGACCTTTGATGTAAAAAAAGGATTTAGACAAGGTGATGCGCTGTCATGTGACTTTTTCAATATCATTCTAGAGAAAATTATGCGAAACTCGCAAGCCAATACTAGGGGCACAGTTTTCCAAAAGTCTGTGCAAATACTTGCATATGCTGACGACATCGACATCATTGGCAGAACACAGCGAGCTGTCACTGGTGTGTTTGCAAGTATCAGTACAGAGGCGGCAAAAATGGTTTTAGTTGTGAATGAGGGCAAAACAAAATATATGCTGTCAATAAGAAGGGACACACAACATCGACGAATTGGATAGAACGTCACGATAGACAGCTATAACTTTGATGTAGTTCGGGACTTTGTCTACCTCGGCTCCGATATTAACTCTGAAAATGACATCACATCAGAAATTAAGCGAAGAATTACACTTGGACACCAACGCTCCGGCTCGAAGAGTCTTCGATTCCAACCCGAAGGGACAACGCGGTAGAGGAAGACCTGTCTTAGGTGGCGCGCACAAGTGGAAGGGGACCTCAACCCACTTGGAAGGCGCAACTGGAGGTAGTTAGCCAAAGATCGTGCTAACTGGAGAGGCGTGTTGGTTGAGGCCCAGGTCCACCCCGGACAGTAGCGCCATCTAAGTAAGTAATGATGATAAAGAGACGCCGAATTGCCGCACAGCAATAATAGCGATTTTCCAAATGAAAGAAAAGTAACAGCAAAGATAGAGCAAAGTGCCACACCAACCGTAAAAAAATCGATATTGTTTCACCTTATAGCGTTCTTGAAGACATTCCTTGGCGATCGCGCAGGCCTTTTTTATTTGGGAAGCTCTTCAAAGATCCACAAACAATGCGTCAACTTTAGGCAATTATTTGCATTGACATTCCCGAAACAGAGCAATTTCCATAAATAATGGATAACCTACAATGGTCTTCATATCAAAAATATCTAACTCTGCAGTTGTAGTTGTTCTAGCATTCACATTCGAAATAAAGGGAAATCAGCAATCGCAATTCGCAACCGCCAACATATCACGTCACGTCAGTAAATTACGTTCTTTCATAACCTTAATTATACCTCTTATAAGCGATGAAAAATTGATTTCCAAAAGTGCCGGGTTTTTTTTTTATATTTCCGGTATAATCATTTTTACTTGGTCATCGCAAATGAGATCGTAATAATTTAAAAAGCAAACAAACACATCGACTTAGTATAATACTCACTTGTGTTGGAGAGTCGTTCTCGCCATGCCATAGGATTCGCCACGAGACCTTGCAATCCAGGCCAATACAGATGCGTCCGATCCACAATATGCCCGGCGTGTGCCTTAAGAGGTGCTCCTTGACTTTGTGAAAGGTATTGAGCCATACCGGCAGCTGCAGCAGCTATTGAGAAACGAGGAATTCCGCCTGCAAAAAAGTTGTAACACAATTAGATTGATTTCATTCAATCGCGCTGTTTGGGTTACATAATTTCTACATATTACAATTTGTCAATTAATACCTACCACTTTGGGTTGACAAGAAAAAATTAATTTAATTACATAATCATTTAACAGGTGCCCAATTAAACTGTTCAATTAACGCATTACAGAGAGTGTATCACTTTTAAAGTCCAAAACGAAGTCGACATCCATAATGGGCTTTTGTGTGACGGAGATTACACGCAAGGTCGATGTTACTCGCACCTCTTGGCATCTTATATCATAGCTTGATGCTGGACAAATAAATATCTACTTATTTTATATGTAGGTATTGTTGTATCCAATCCAATTAATACCTGACCATTTATTACAATGTCGCATTTGAGGAGCGTTTCACTTTCGTCGAGTATAGGAATGTGCTGGTCCAGTCCAGTTCACCAAATCGCGGTGTAGCAATGGATGGGTTTGTGGTGTGAAAAATGATATTAATCAAATGGGCAATTTGGCTTTGCTTCCGAATCGATCAACAGGTCGCTTATTATTTGTGCTGAATTGATTAATTACAGAAATGGGGCTTAGGCCAGATTTGTGATCAATTATATTGGCATCATTTACACAGAAGAAATATCATCGCGTACTTTGCAATGCCATATAGATATTCGATCACTGTGAGAAAGTACTATCCGATGGCCAAAAGATCATCTGAATTGCTAGAGAGTACACTCAAAAATCAACGTTGTTACTCTAGTTCTAGGTCCTTATCCTTATCATCGAAAAAAAAGTCAGAAAATTGTTTAAATTTTCGAAAACATTATCACCCACATACGATTATCGTTTACAGGGAACGTCAAAAACAATGCTGTTTTCATTTGCCTTTGCAGTTTGTAAACTATTTTTTTTCAAATATTTATAAAGTATTTTGTGCTGTCGAAATGAAATACGTTTTCTTTACAGTGAAACTTCCATAACTCTCAAAATGAAAAATAAAAAATTCGAGCTAGAAACTTCGGGTTATGTAGGCCAAAAGTTGAAAAAATTAAAAACGCAGAGTTCTCAATATTACTCTAAGAGAAACTACACTTAAAGAAGTTCGAGTTATGGAAGTTTGACTGTATTGCCTTATCAAACTTTTTAACTACAGATTGCTAGCTGTTAGTAAAGAAGCACACTCACTTTCGAATTCACGTACGTGAATTGAACCCTTCCTTTCCTAAATTCAAGAATAAGTTTCTTAAATACTGAGCTGGAAAAACTTGTATGGGAACTGAGCCCTGGATAGAAATTGCACCAGGGATTTACCGGCGGAACTAGTTTTCTTTGTCCGATTCTCCATCAGCATTACCATATATGTACTTTGTTGTCATAAGATCGATATAGGATATACCTACTACACTGAAGTTTTCGTAAGAGCTGCAATATGTATAAGTAGATTAGTTTGCTGCGAAAACTGCCGTGGGTTCAGACTTTTGCTAAGTCATCCCTTTGTTTCTTTATCAAATTTTTAAGAGAATGTGTCTTCGATTCGAAATTCATTCAAAACCAACAGTGTGAACACATTGGGTAGAGTCACGGTCTCTCAAACAAACAAACAAACTTTAAAATGTTGATCCGTTTCATGTGTGAAAACTCATAGTTTTCTGCGTATTTAATTTTGACAGCGCAATACGACACAGTGAAAGCGATTCATTTAATTTAAATTGTGTTGGTGCGGAAAGTGCTATTTGACAATCGAAATGTCAAAATTAATTTAAATAGGAAGTCATTTACTTGTAGGTATAGGTCACGAATTAGTACTGAAGTACTGAAGTGGCACGAACATATATACATTTTCTTATGACCAGTCAGAAATCCAAAATACTGAACGCACTCAAAGAACGTACGACTTCAGCGAAAGTCTCCTAAAGCCTGATTGGCAGCAGCCATTTTGATGGCAAAATGTCAATAGATTCGATTCAATTAACTAAACTAAAAATCATTAAGAAGGTGTCACTACTTACCTCCAGTTAAAGCACTTAATCCAGCCGATGTCACCGGTGGCGGTGGTTTCGACAATATCGTATCGATTCCATGTGGATTCGCTGCACCCTGCGTGTGTGTCGTCGAGTTGTGGTGATGACTGTTGTTCATGCCAAATCCACTGTTGGACACATTTGAATTTCCAATTGAACCGCCGATAGCGTTGCAACCGCCATTGGGGCTACCGCTAACGGCCGATTTCATTTCAGTCATAGAATGCAGCGCCGCCAGCGGCGGTCCCAAAAAACTCAAAGGCAGTTTATGATCCAACATTGCACTCCCACTACCGTACTTTTTGTTTGATAGATTCTCCGGACTGTAATCACTACGCGGGGGACTTCTCGATTCACTATTGTTGCCAGCCTCCTCGCTGCTCCGATGACTGACCACCGAAAATGATTTGGTACTATCAACAGGGCTGGAGTTTTCGTAGTGGCGATTGTTGCGATGGTTATTGTTGTAGGGATTACAATCGGTAGGGCTCTCCGAATGCAATCGGGACGATGTTAGGGAATCACCTCGAAAAGCACTATCAACAGAACACAAAGGCGGTGGCGGTGTGGACGCGTTATCCTCCTCGGAGCGCGACTTTAACGAGCCCTCGGCGGTGGATTTTTTCAGCAAGGAATTTGGCAAATTATTATTATTGTTGTTGGTGTAAGCTGTATGGTAGTCTAAGATAGTTTCTCGCTTGCCGTAGGGGTTATGCAAGTTATATTCGTTGGGATTTTGATTTGAATTGTCCGAGTTGCTGTAACCGTTTGGCACAGAATGCAGCGGCGGACTATGGTTCCCACTGTTGAAACCGCCACTGTTGTGACGCATGTAAGGATTGACTAGATCCAGGTTGTTGGAGTCGAGGTTCTCCTCCCGAAAATTTTGATAAATGTTGCCGTTGAAGAACTGATGGGCTGCGAATGGAAATCCCACGGGCGATCGAAACGCTCCGAAATTGAAGGACGAACTCGGCGAAAGGTGAAACTGTTTCTGATCACCGCCTATCAAATGGTGTTCCGGTCTTGACAACTTGGGGCTTTCGGAGCCCGAAGCTGATGTTGTCAAATATGGGCTACCCAGATTGACGATATCGCACAAACACCGTTGAATAAATGCGTTTGACGACGCTTCGTTAACACGACCGATGCATGAATTCGCTTCGAATTTAAATCGCCGCAAAAACTCGGCTCACACTATTATCACTATAATTGCGACGCTGCGATTTCAATTCAAAATAAAAGTATTATTCACTGTCACTGTTATCCCATTCGGATCCTATATAATTGCACTTCCTGCTCCACACTGTAACAATATAGCTGTTAGGTATTCACATCAATGACCATTGACGGAGAGTTCACACAAAATTGCACGCGAGCTACCGTTCGTCGTGTCCGAATGATTAGGCCCGAAATCAAAGAATGATTTCGAAATTGACTGCCGACGTTTTTTTCCAATAAGCTAACGAGCCAAACACAAATTCTTTGACACACTCTTTTTCCTTGTGGGCCACCGACGACGAGTCTACGTGTGTGCGTAGGCAGTCACCAAGTAAAAATGAGAATTGAAACAAAATTGGATTTCATTAAGCGAAACCTAGGCAAGGCAGGCATTCCGGTGGTAGTTCCTAGTATGGCAGGAATCCACTGCTGTGATGCAGTAACTTCCTCGGTGGTTATCAGAAGGGAGAGGAGAACCACCAGGGTTGGTTGAGTGAAAAGTTATTAACACACAAATACAGTCGCAGCAAAAAAAAGGATAAACATCCGAATGGAGTTGATTATACCCGGTGCTGTTTTGTTCCTTCGGATCGCAATGAAAATGGGACATCCCTATCAAACACACGAACGTACACACTCACAGAATTTAGACCACGCCTATCGTGCGAGGTAGTAAAACCAGTTCATCGCCATTATAAAGCGGCAGCAGCCATTCGGAACATGCGTTGTTTCACGGAACGGTCACCAACTACCAAGTTCAAAGTTTGTATTCGGTTTCCAATTAATTCCAGAGTTTTACAGGCGGAGTTACCGCCACCGGATAGAGTGGCTCTGGCACATTAAACTGAAGTGTAATTTGGCGTACAAACATGTGGGTGCTTGATCTTGATACTGCTGACGCTGGATTGCTGGCTGCTGTTTATACTGCCGTTGCCTTGGGTGGGAATGAAGTGAAAATGAGATGGGAAAAACGATGCAGGTAAATAAAGAAGCAGTTAATATTGCTGCTGCCCCTCGACGCGACGTCTTGATGAAGCTGATGCCTCCGGTGGTGCTGTTATTGTTGTTGTTGTTATTTCTGTTGTCGCTTGTTGCCTGTTAGCTTAATGATCTCTTTGCAAGTAGCCCTGTTGAAGAGAGGTTTTCTTTTCACGATTCCATTGTAGCAACGTCTGAGTCTGGATATAGACAGAGGAAGATGTGGTGGAACCTCCCAAATTGCTTAATAAGAGCATTATTATGGAGAATTCAATTTGGTATTTTAACCTTTGAATATGCGTTCATTGTTAATTATGATAGATTGATGCTGTGTTGATATTGTTACTTTTTGGCTTTACCTATACGACCTATAAAAAAAAATCGTGTGGGAATTCGAAGGTGTTTAGTTGGTTTCAGGCAATTAATGTGACCACCCAAACAAAGTGTGGTTTAACATCTACTGCCATTTATGCAAACTCGTATTGTTTACGCTTTTAAACAACAGGTAGTAAACGGCTTCTTTTGTGTTCTGATGAAAATAAAGTTTTGATTCTCCTGGAAATGTGGAATTAATTATTTACTCAATATGACTGAAAAGCAAACAAAAAAGCTATTATTAAGACAAGTAGCTGCCAGCAATTAAATAGGTAGGCTGGGCATCTATATCATTAGATAGGTATCTATGCTCTTATTGAAACAGTGGTGCCTACCTACCTATTCGAAATTGGCAGAGCTTGAAATTGTCAACTTTATTCCCGCTTTTTGGTAGTGATTTTGAATCTAACTTGTTGCTTCTGACTTCTATCTGCAACATATTATTGTAAAACCGATTTTGTTAATCGACAAGAAGAGGTTCGCTGAATGAAAAAATTACTAGTGTTGTACATGTACCTATGTCCAACCAGTAGGTACTCAATACCTAATGCGATCTTACCTTTTGAAGTCGATGTGTCGATGTAATCACTAAAAAAATATAAAATATTTTGCTGAATTGCTTGTCAATCAATATAGAATAGGTATACCAGGAACTTTTATACCATTCAAAGAGGAGATGGATTTTTCTTCACCCGGCAGTGGAACGAGTTATACTTATGTCTGAAACCCTAAAACAATATTTTAAAAACGTCAAAAATCTACCGAAAATGTACAAAAATTGTTTGTTTTGGGTTGTTTAATGAGGCAGGGTTACCTTTAATGAGATAAACTTTTTCAATTTTTTTTTTAAATCCGTTGTTGTTTATTTTTGGGCATTATTTCCAAATCGATTTGGGTGTTATTTCCTTGAACGTTTTTGCCTAACGCCGCCCCGTGCAGGGTTGCCAGAATTTTGTTTGCTTTAAGCGCCCAAAACTTAAAGAAATGTAGCCCAATATCGTTGCCCAGAAAGAAGCCCAAAAAACGTTGAAAATACTTTGAATACTCTGACTACTTTGCGAGAGGTCACAGGTTCAATCCCCGGAAAACACAAATTACGCCTTAAGGTTTTTTTCCACTGCGGCACCTTTCGCGACTCTATGTCCTGAAACTGTCCTGAAAAGCTTTTTAAATCAGCCATTCTGAGTCGGCCTAAAAATTTAAAGTCTCTTGTATTCGTCCCTAAAAAAAACTTAAAAAAACAAATGGTTGTGAGAAGCTTGGCCTAGAGTGCGCCTATATGCCTGTTGCACCAAATATGTCGGATTTTAGTGGAACATCTTCAGAAAAGATTGACTGCCCTTTTAAAAAAATAAAAGCTAGCTATTCCAGTAAATATTGGTAATTTTTATTATTTTTTTTTTGGAAACTGGAATTTTCAAGTCTTTGTTTTTCTGTGGCCAACTCGAAAATAAGTTAAAAATGTTTCTGAATTCTTTTTTCTTTTTTTTTTAATATCTACTAGCTTTAATATTTTATAAAATGCTAAAAGTCACAACACGTTACTTATTTCTTCAATTTAATAAAATTAATAAGAAAACAGCTAAAAATAGTTATGGTGTTTTTTATAACTACGAAAATTGGGATACTGACAGTGAAGTGCTCCGCGAGGAATTTCTCTCCAGAAAAGTGATCCGCGACCAACAAAGATTGGGTACTGCTGTGCTACAGCATTGCTCACTGGAAGTGTTAGCAATTGGGTTGCATGCAAATAAACTTAACTCCTTCAAAATTGCTTCATTCGATCCATTTCTTACGTTAGATAACACGTAAGCCCAAAAATGTTCGGGATTTTGGCTCGTGTCAAATAAGAAGGCCTGCAAAATAAATTAGAGTGCGTGCAAGTTGAACGACTGTTCGATGTTACTTGACTGCAAGAGTGCTGCCATGTTTTAAAAGTGAGGGTTTGTCCAAAATATTTATTTTTTTAGTTTTATGAAAGAGTAAAACAAACAAAATTAAAACAAAATTTTTAAAACGATATATAGCCCAAAATTGTGTTGGGCGCTCATGGAAGAAATTTCTATCGTTTTTTAAGCAAAAAGATAGCCCAAAATACGACAAAGCGCCCAATCTGGCAACCGTGGCCCCGTGTCGTATTTGTTCTGGAGCAGACCTCAGTTTTTGCAGTTTGGAAGATTTAGTTGAAGTTCTCTTTCGTTCTCTATTTATTTTACATTTGTATTATCGCACATTTGCAATTCCTTTTTGAATAGATAAAAATGAAAAAGTTGTATGTACCTAGTCAGTACAGACCTTATTGAATTGAAAGTTAAAACAGTGAGAAGCGCAAAAGGAACGGCTAATGGGCATGCATGTGTCTTTTATATACATAGGTAAGCTCCAGAAAAATACGCCCAAACTTCTATGATCCACATTTCACATTGCAAAAACTATAATGAAGAGTTTTGCCGGGTAATATTTTGAGGCCCTATATACGGTAGGTAAGCAAAAATAAATAACTGGAACAATAACAAGCTTCATATGAGGCCGCCGAAAGAGAATTCCGAAATTTTAATGAAACATGAAATAGTTTTGTATAGTTTATTTGTATTATTAGATATTATTTTTTTATTTTATTATTACCTACTAGTTTTTTATTTTAAGCTGCGAACGACATAAAGCTATTCGAAAGGTTTCCACTTCGCACAAAATAATAGTGTTTTTGAAGCATTAGGTACCTCTAACAGGGTGACATATCTACCTAGACCTACCTCTGCCTATTTTATTTTTTTTTTAATTTAAGCAAACTCATCACATCACCAACTCTCTTATATGTCGCAGTTCAAATAGCATAAAACATATTGCTTAAATTAATAGATATAATAATAATAAAAAACATTTCCCCCGACCATGTCCGTTGATAGAAAAGAGGTTCAAATACTTATCCGCTCAGCAACTGCGCCATGTCTTCGCCCTAAACTTGACCACAAAACGGTTCGATGTAGAGCTATTGGTTTGAACCCTTTTTTTTAACTTAAAATCCCTTCACCCCAGTTCAACCCCACCCACCATCAGCGGGTTACGGTACTCAATGACAACATTTGTTCCTGGCAGGACGAAATAAAAAAACGAAACAAATGGATAAACAAAGGGTTTCAGCACAAGAATTTTCTCTGGTCCATTTATAGATATTAAATTACGGATTTTCCGTAACGGAGGGGTTGGTTATCACAGCATTCCACGTAACTATTGGATTGTCTTGAAAATGGTGTTCCCAAACCGAAGAAGACACATCAAATTGAATCAAATCGATGGCTATACTTAACCTGTTTCCGATACATACTCGTGCATATGAGGTCCAAGGGTTATGTTGTCCGAATATCGCTATACCTACTTATACAAAAATCCCTTTATAACCTTCCGCCCACCGCTTAGTGCTTATGAGTGTGCGGGGTGACTTGTTTCAAATGGGAATGCTGAAAATTTAAATTGAATAAATGCAAAGTTATTGGCAGATTAGGCGCAAAAGGGGTGCACGATATGGAGATGGACATAGAGGGATCATGGCATAGATGCGGTGTGCATACTTTATCGACATATTGATGGGATTTTATGTGGCGTCATCATTGTCATAATATCTGGGATTTTGAAATTGTTTCCAAGAAGGTGTGAACTTGGACTCAGCTGGACATTTTGATTGTGCCGAGAATATATAAGTTATGTTTTGAGACATCAGCGGTTGTGTTGCCTAGATATAATGTCCCTGGGGGCAATGTTAAAAATATATTGATAAAACAAATCAAAGTGTCAGCAATTTAAAAACGAATTGGTGTGGGTAGGGTGGTGGGTAGTTTGGTATAGGTAAGGTTACACTTTACACGCTGGCATTTTATTTTGATTTACATTATAGGTTATCTGGATGGTCTCTGCTATGTCTCTTAAACTATGTATTGTATTGTAATACAATAGGCTATACACTCTGCGACCATGAGAGGACTTTCGTGCTGGCCCTTAGCTCCTTCATGCATATAGGGAGATGCTGATCGCTGAGGTTCAGTAGATACTCCTATCGATTCCAGTTTCACTTGCCAAGCGCTGTTTCTTTGGCCTAAGAATGCAACTGACTATAGTAAGGCCTTTTCAAGAAACGCTAAGAAGACTATATATAAGACCCTTCATTCCAGTTTTGGTCTATGGCGAAGAAGCATAGACGTTAACAAAGGCTGATGAAAATATTTTTGGTCGTTTCGAATGTAAAATTCTTCAAGCGATTTTCGATGCTTTTTGCGTTGACGGGCTTCGGAGGAGGAGATTTAACAGCAAAATCTACGAGCGTACATCGACCTGATCACATAAGTCACGCATAAGTCGTCTAAGATGGCAGCGTTCCGGTCCGAAAGTCTTCGATTCCAACGAGCGCACAAGAATAGAAGGGGACCTTAGCCAAATTAGAGTGCGCATACTGGAGGCGGTTAGTCAAAGTTCGGGCCAACTGGAGAGGCGTGTCGGTTGAGACCTAGGTTCACCCCAGACTGCGTAGCGCCATCTAAATAAGTAAGTAAGTAAGTTTGGCTTAACCGGAGAGCACTGTATGCGGAAGAGCCTTCTATAAAATCATCAAGGGTTTTTAAATTGAGTATAGCCTACAGTTCTGCTGTAGATATGCATGGATGATTCTCGTCGCCATAGTACAGGCCATTCTATAAATCTTAGTATGGTCCTAATGCTTATGGCAGTATAGATATAGACTATCGGATCGATGTCACTATTTTGTTTTTCCTTTTTCTATTTCAATTGCCAACAAACAAAAACATTAAAAGCCAAACAATTCTAATCGTTAAAACAAGATCAAAATTAATGTTTGTTGTTAATATTGTGTTAATTTTGTAACTCAAACTGGCTTTAATGTAAAGTACATATTTTAGTATAGGTACATGCATCAATCATTTTGTGAATATATAATTCCATTTGAGCCAACACTGTACTAGTATATCATTGCAACCTTTCTAATTTAAAACAAAAATACATTATGGCCTTCCGTCTCAACAACACACACATTCACAAAAAACCTCAGCGACAAATTTCATAAAAATATGCGACATTTCTTCTTTATGGAACATTTTAAAAGTTTTCTTATTGCATTGCCTTTGCGGAACAATGATATCGATTTCTGTCGATAAAAATGCACCCAAAACAAACGTTAAAACTCCCTATATACAATCGAAAAAATCTGACGGCAATGTATATATAGAGATGGCGGTTTCGAACGCTTAATCAAACCCCAATAGACTAAGAATGAATTTTGGATTATATACGATTAGTGTTCTTTCCAGCACAACCCTGCAGATTTTGAGATCGTGATTGCTTAATTCGATAAAAGGACCGTATACCGAGCCAAAGAAGAAACACATTCGCGCTAATAATTCCCTCCTGCCGCCAGTCACTTCGTGTGAACTGCCAATGAAAATGCCAATTTCGCCAATATGCTGAGGACACACAATATTTACGGGCGTTCCGCATCCACCCAGACCCAGTCCTCATTGACATCGACACAAGCACGTTTTGCCAAGCTAAGGGTCGCAGTCGCAAGATTTTATAATTTTTATTTTATTCCTTTTCTCTGTGTTTTTGCTTTTTTATTAATTTTCCCTTTTGCGTTTTCCTTCAGACAGAGTCTTAAACGTCGCAAGGTGGAAGTTGTTTCAAATTTCGATTTATTAATGTCATCAATAAAATTTATGACTATGACTATGAGGACGTTTTTTTTGTGAATTGGATTTGAGTTATATTTTTTTTCGGCGCTTTCTATTCGATTTCATTTTCGTTTAATTAAATTGAAATTCGTGAAATATTGCTCTGCAATAAACATTACACCTAATTTCTTTGAATTTCTTTTAATTTGAAAGTTGAGTTAAAAGTTTTTCGCGTATTTGGATAAATGTTCTTATTCTCGTAAATACATTTTTCCTCTGTATATACATAAATTATTGTAATTGCGTTACATTTTAGTGTCCATAGTTGTAAGAGAGAATATGACAGGTTTAGGTCCACTTTTTTAGATCAAACGCGAGAGGGTCTGAATTTTATTTTAATCTCATACTTCTAAATGCAAGTCCATAAGTGAAGTCAGAATGTCAGAATCGGACCCTTTTAATTTTAGGTGCCGCTACTCTGTGCGCGGGGTAGACGTGGGCCTCAACTAATACGCCTCTCCAGCTAGCGCGATCTTTGGCTAACTGCCGCCAGTTGCGCACTCCAAGTTGGTTGAGGTCCCCTTCCACTTGCGCGCCACCTTAGACGAGGTCTTTCTCTACTGCGTTGTCCCTCCAAGTTGGGATCGAAGACTTTACGGGCTTGAGCGTTGGTGTCCATTCGCTCTACATGTCCCAGCCATCTTAGACGACTGATGCGTACTTTTCTGACCAGGTCGATTTCGCTGTACTCCTTCAAAACCCATCAACGGACCGAAAATCACTTGTAGAATTTTGCGTTCGAAGATTCTGCGCCATGATTCTGCGCCATAAAGCTGGACTGGGATGATGTGGGTCTTTATATATATATATATACCAGAAAGGGAGAGTTGATACTCGGTACCTTAGAAAGACAAATTCTGCGACGGATCCTGTATTCGAGAAGGGGATTATATGAAGAAGAAGAGATAACCGCGAACTCTATGAACTGTATATTATAGATGTGGATGTAGTACAAAAAATCAAATACGTCGACTACATTGGCTCGGCCATATCAAGCGAATGGACAATAAGGCTTCAGCTAGAAAGGTCTTCGATTCCCAGCCCCCAGGTTCAGGTCGACAAAGAAGGTCGAACATCCGTGTTAAAGACCAAGCCATCACGGATGGCAGAACCCATGGTCTGGAGGATAGATGTTTTAGGCCAGAGATTATATATAATGGACAACAGTTGTTAAAATAGACATACTTATAAACATAGGTTCTGTATAGATATGTGAAACTTTTTTAAATTTTTGCTGCCCGTTGCTTCGTTTTGTAACAAAATGTATCTACTTGTAAATAAATGTAACTATCCCCATCCACAACAAACAGATGCGAATCTACCGGCTGATTTAACTAAATCGCAATATTTCTCTGATACCAGTCAAGGGAAAAACCCCCACCGATGAAAAATGACTTAAATATAAAACTTTCTTGAAGGGGTTTAAGGGGGAGGAATATACTTGAGCGCGGGTACAACAAGTGAATTCACTTCAAAATTTAGTGTCCTTGTCGTTGTTTCTATTTTATTCATAACGAAGTGTCAGCCATAATAACAAATTCCATTAATTCGGTAATATTCATCATGATGATGCTATATATTCATATGTATCGAAACGGTGCCGGTGGTGATGCTAATGGTGGGAGGCTATATTATACTAGAACAAGAACCAAGATGATGATGATGATGGGGGTACGGGAAATTAATTATTATTTATACAAAACCCCGGGCCATTAATAATAACGAAAAAGCACGACTTACCATGCGACGGAAGGGTTGCTATCGTATTATAATGTTCGTTTGTTCTACACACTTTATGCACTTGAAATCACCACCACTGTATATATAATATACGCTTCCTGGATACACGTCGCTATTACGTTACGCTGTGCGTTGTGTGAAGTGTGGAGCGCGTATATATTTTTGGTCGGTTAGCGAATTGGCGCCAAAGCTCTCTCCCTATATCACTCGCCATTAAGCTATTTTAATGAAAATAAATGTTCTTAATTAATAAACACACATTTTGAGGTGGCAGATACTATAGTGTACTATACATAGAACGCATAGGGGTTGTAAACGATAATAATTCTGTTTAAGCAATGATTTTTGTAAGCCAAGCGAATGGAGTGATTGCAGTACGCGCGGTAACAAATTATGAGAGCAATCAAATTGATTAAATTGGATTTCTTTTAATTGAATTGATTTGCAATGGGAATTATAAATTTGTGGGTAGGTATACTCCACGCCCATACCGTGTTTAGGAATTGCGCTAAGGTGTGGTTCATTGTCAATTAACACGTGCAGTGTGCGGATTGTCGATAGATTTATAATATAAATGTAACATTTATTTATTTAGAGTAGAGGTGCTAGTACCTACCTACACGGTATGTAGCACGCCACATATATATGTAGCACTGACGTCACAACTGAACACAAATTATTGTGGAATTTATTTTTATTCTCAAACTGGCCAATGACATCCTTTGGCTTGGCAAGTTATCACGTCTTTAGACTGAAACCGGTCTTGCCTTTATAATCACATTTAAATTATAAATTTCTAAAATAATGAACTAATTTGCCAAATCGGATTTGTTAAACCTTTCTTATTGAATAACACAGTAAATTAAATTTGCTATAAAATTATTAATGGCTCATCTACCTATATGTTAAACTGATCAACTAGTTGAAGAATCAAAATTATAATTGCTAATTATAAGGAGTTAGTTTATTGTGTTAAGTAGTTTTTTCATTGTTGATCGATTATTTGTAAGCGATTCTGAATAATCAAGATTTGAGCCACTTAACTTTGTTCATAAATAAAAACATGTTGACTCAAAGATGTAAAAAACAAGACAAGAGCAAAATAAATAAAATAGAGCATTTGTATAAATATGGCGATAAACCGACAGATAACCAGCCAAAGCAAGTAATAACTTTCACAGAAACATGACACATGAGTAATATCATTTGCGACATGTAAGTCTTCGCAATACCTGTCCGTATTTATTAAACCTAATCTCCTAGCGTGCTTCCTTGGAATATAGTATATAGTACCCTATTGCCATTCGTAGCTTTGATCTGCTGAGATACAGATTTTTTCCGATCTAAATTAGGCTACAAGGCTTTTTTTCTAATTTTTTTTCTTTTTAACACATACAATTAGGAAACCTTACAGAAAGCTACTATCTATAACATTTCTGGTATACAGGAACCATAAATATATTTTTTTTAATTTATCGCTTACAGGAACAGTCCTATTGCCTATGCAATTTTATTTTAGTAAACTATAATATGTGTGAAAGTATAACACCACTTTAAGTATATGTATTGACAAATCTAAGGTTCCAAAAAATGCTATTATTAGTGTCCTGATGTCATTCATATTCATATTTGTTTTTTACTTACCTGTTTGTTTTAAATTTATTTCGAATAGCATCATTGAATCATTGAAAAAAAAAATAATAAATTAAATTTCGACTGAACTTATTAAACAGAAAAGACTCTATACCGGACGCCATATTTATCCGGCATTTGAAAACCTCCATTGGCTAGCACCTAACGTTGCATCTATAAAAAAAGGGGGAAAATACCTCTATCTTTTGATTACTCACAATCTATTGGTCAAAATTAGGAAGTCATATAAACAACTTCGAAGATTTGTCGTTTATTCATGGATTTTTTATAGTTTCCATATACAGACACATTTATTGCATGCCTCTTTCGGGGTCCACTATCTATAGGAGGTATAAGAACACTTTGGAAATATCCGACTGATGACTATGCAGATAAGATAGATCGTCAAAGGTTGAACCCTAGCAATAAAATTTTAAAATGAGGGAACAGAACAGAACACAAATGCCATCTTCGGTCCGACTCGATCGAAGGCAGATAATAAACATTTTAATATCTAAGTATAACCTCTTGATTGGTTTAGTTGGTAATATCTCAAATGATTTATTAATTTATTGTGGAGCTTATACAAATGGATTAAAAGGCTGTCCAACGCAGAAGAAACATTTTAGAAAACAAAAAAGTTAAGGAAATGAAATCCACCACAATATTTGGCTCAACCTAAAAATATTATTTCTTCACTAGTATAAATCAACGTGACATATTAATGCATACGCTTTTTTTAAGCGTGCTGGAAGTATTTAGTTTTATAGATATATACTATAGCAGCAGGCCCTCAGCCGAATGGGTCAACTACTGAATTTATGAACCTTTGCAAACACTCAGTTTTATTGAGCATTAAAAGTTTCTTCAGCATTCACCAATACCAACACATTGACTTGGTAATGTTGCATTTGTATCTATAGAAAACATATTGCGCTACGCTCTCGAATGATGCCAAGTTGGAAGAAGGCGATGCATCCCTTTTGTATAGTGAATAGTCCCTTGGCTTTAGTATGGTAACCCTTCGACCAAAGACTCTGAACGTTTCGCAGGCAATTTTAATTGCTCCCAAGTTGAAGATATTATTAAAAGAGTATGGGTATTAAATACTGTTATTGTTATATCCGTTTCTATATTTGCACATAATTTCTCGCCCTGGGGAGGTGGAATATACACACTTTTAAAGGAATTGGGCGATGAGGATGATGTTAAACGACTTTTATTGTTTGATTTATTGTAAATTGGTTTTATGGCAACATTTAACTGGTGCTTATAGCTTATATGATATCGCTTGGTACATACATTATTTATAAACTTGTTTCGATTGTTCGAATAACTTGTCTAAGAAATTATTTAGAGTTTCTTGAAATACATACCTTGATTGTATAAAAATGTAAGCAGATCGAAGAAACTATAACCTTTGTTCAGTGTGCTGTTATTTCACTATTAACGCAAGAAGTTATTATGCATACTTAAATTTCGGGGTAGACCACGGCCTTAACCAACCATTCCTTTAGTCAGCTCCGTCCCTAGCTAGTTGCCTTTAGTTCTCCACACCAAGTTCGTTATATTAATGTAATAATTAATTGAGCAATTGACACACGGACTTAATTTTACTTTTATCTTACTATTTCGTTAGTATTAGAGAGGCATTGTTGTCACATAAGTCACTTATGGATATGCTGACAACATTGACATCATTCGCAGAACGAAGCGAGCTGTCACTGGTGCGTTTGCAAATATGTATTAGCACAGAAGCGGTCAAAATGGGTTTAATGGTGAGTGAGGGCAAAACAAAATACATGCTGTCAACAAGAAGGGACACAAAACATCGACGAATCGAAAAGAACGTCCTGATAGACAGCTATATAACTTTGAGGTGTTTACGGACTTTGTCTACCTCGGCTCCGCTATAAACTCTGAAAGTGACACCACAGCAGAAATCAAGCGAAGAGTTACCGCTGTTTCTTTGGCCTAAGAAGGCAACTGACTAGTAAGTAAGTTTTTTGCAACCACGAAAGTGGCAGGAATCTCTTAGAAAAACTCTATACACCCCTCTGGCTAGCAGCAGGTATCGTTGTTTTAAGATTCGGATTTCATTTCCAACACCCCATTCCTTTCCTTACTTGTTTCGATCATCATCATCATCGCCTACTCCATGCCAACAAATAAGAGCAGAAAATCATTCGTGTATCGATCGATAACAATTTAGAAATGCTCATACAACTCATTTTTCTCACACTTCAGCCACCACATTTGTAACCGCCATGATGGCATCGAAATTAATATGTCATTGCATAATATTAGGCTGTCAAGCTAAATGAAATGGCGGTACGGTACGACTTGAGTGCTTTAAACAGCCAAAGTAAATATTTGTTTTTGTAAATTATTCATAAACAAATTTAGCTTTTAATTTCACAGCAAAAGAAAGCAACGCTGATGTTCGTTTACCTTTGTGTCATATTTTGTAGGCATACAAAAATTCAAACACGCGTTTGCAAACTGATAATTTGATTGACCTTGACAGTTAAATAGCATACACAATATGTAGATAGATAAACGTATTTTAATCGTTTGATTATACATATTTTCGTTTAAGTATTATTATTATTGCTCTGGCGGAAAATTTACGAGATTTGCTTAACACTGTGTCAATGTCATAAAAGGAATATTGCACGTACCACCAGAATTTGTGGCGTTGCAAAAACGAAAGCACAACAGAGTGGAGTCAAATTTCTCGCTTAATTTACAAACAAGCAATAATGATAATAATATGTACTCTTATGTTTTTGCATTTATAATTGAACTAGAAATACATGTGTATATGTACATAAATTATGTGATAAGACTATAACAGCATTTTATTGTGGAATCACTTGTCACTTGCACGGTCGATTCATCAAGTCCGAATTCGTTCTGTGAAGTCATAATCAATAATAATCACAACAAAGACTTTACTTGACAGCTTTTGCAGTGTGCGCTTATTCATTATGGGGCAGTGATTCAAACAACCTAAACCTTTAATCAATCGATAAGAGCCAATAGTTTTTGCACATTAAATGGAGCACAAGTTCAAATGAAATGCAATTAATGCGTGTATAGAGTATAAAAGACGTTCAGTTTATAAGGGTATAATAACTAGATCATTGCAGATAAGATTTGTCAATAGCTTTATACAGCTATTGAAAGTTCATATTTAATATCAGTCAAGCAAAATAACCTAGTAACCTGCCTGCCACCTAGCGGTTTTGATTTTGAACTACCTTTTTCTCAATGGCTGTCATTTCATGTCAAATTTCGTTTATGGTGTCAAAATAAAAACTTATTAAAATATTGCATATATAATGCATACATATATGCATTGTATGTACGAAATCGCATTATATGAGATTTGTATTGGAAATTTAACTTGTTATCAGAAACTAGGCAAGCGCATACAACGTTATGAGGCGCTTTACAAAAAGTTGCGATAATAGATATTATTAGCATTATCTATAGATTTCATATTTACTAAAATGCCACCAATAAATTCGTATGGGTAGATAAATACCTACAAACAATAAAAAATTTAATAAATTATTTGACAATTGTTTGAAATTTGATGTGTTTTCGAGAGAATGACAGCTTGATTACAAACACGTTGGTTGAAATTGAAATAATTATTTCGGATTCCTTATGCGCATTTTTAAAGTGCGAAGAAGCATTGAAGGTTATTCACAATCTGATAAATTTATGCAGCTCGTAATATCAAAATTATTTTTCACTTGAATTCTTACGATCATTTTGAGATCTTCCTGAAAAAAAAAACTCTGAAAACAAACAAACAATTCATATTCTGTCAAAGTTTGACGTTTGTGATTTGCGTAACTTTCCGCGGTTGATTTCCGAGCCTAAATCGTCCCGGAAAATTATGAAGTCGCCTTAAACTATTCTCCATACAAAATCTGACAGTTCATTTACGAGGTGGTAAATTTATGCAGTTTACGCAATTTATGAGGGTGGCCGTGCGTCATTCGGGATACGACTACGTAACAAAATGAGTGGGTAGTGAACGTATAGCCTAGCATTCTGCCCCTTTTCGAGAATGGGAACAAAAACGAATGCTATAATTATAGAAGTAGCGGCTTAATGGACAACTGAAGGAGGGGTTTCCAGTTCAAGCTTCGCGGGAAAGCGCAAATCACAGCTGAAGGATTTATCCACTCCGCCACCTCTCACAAACGCCTGACAAACATCTGGGAGCATAAAAATGCCGTGAGAAAGCTTCCCAATTCAGACGTTCGGAATTGGCACATTGTTGTAGGTCTTTTCAATCCGTTTTAAAAATTAAAAAACGACCTACAGGGCCCTGTTACGTTAACAATTTTTTTGTTATACATACAATAATATGTGTTGATGCAGAGCTGTGGTCGAGTCAAGGCTGCTGATGGGCAGTTTTTGTATGGACAGATGCAAAAACGATCAGGGGTCCTACTCTCTATTTCGTTCCGAAGGTCAATCCTATTCGAAGTTGTTTTTCGTTCCGCTTTTGAATTTGTACTTCGTAATACTTTCGATTTTCCGTATATATCAATGCTTTTGACATTAGGAGATTTTAGTACGCTTTCAAAATAGAGAGTAGTACCAAATATTAGGTTTCGGAAAATTTGACTTTCGGAACGAAATACAGAGTAGGACCCTTGGAAGTATACCACAGCTGTTTACACAGATTTTGTAGGAAAATGCTGCTAGGATTTTCCCCCACTAGAAAACGTGATGTATCTATTATGGTGCCTACGATAGCATTTTTATCAGCTACACTATGATAACTCCGATTTTCAAACGCTGTTCAGATTTTAAAGGCTAAGGTCTTAAGGTCTTTCTATGACCCGCATGCACATAAAAAAAAAGAATGCCTTATAATCGTGTTCTTTTTCGTTTGAGTCGTATACATGTACAGCTGCTGATCACTGGCTTGCAATGACGAAAAGTAGGTAGACCCAATCAGCATGTCCATGTGTAAGATAATATAGTTCCTTGAATTACATCACAACGTTAATGTATACCAGAATAGAACAGCAACAGCATCAGCATCACAAAAGGAAGCAAAATTCTGTGTAATCGTAATTTTCACACAAGTGCATGCGATGACAAAACCAATTTAGGCACGCAAGACAGTTGCCGGCAGTTGGTGTCGAGGCTGACCACGGACCACTCTCGATCTTCTTTCCATCATTATCATCTTCGGCGGTGTCATTATCAACCCCGACATGCGTCGCGTCGCGTCGATCGCCGCAGTGCTATATGAAGTGTGAATTTGTAAACGTTTTTGTGTATGAATTGCATGGAAATGCAGGGACATACGAAAAAAAAAACCGAAACAACAACAACTTGGGATTAATCAACGTAATTCAATCAAATGAAATTGATCGCGAAATGCGATGGTCGTGCGCAAAAAATATAAAAACTGCTTCGAAATTATTATTCGCAACAGATCAGATAAAGAAATAAGATCATAAATGAGAATATGCGGATATAGAATTCACCTTGAAAAAAAAAAAAAAAATTATTTAGCTCCAATCACCTATCCTCTCTATATGACTCGTTTTTGGCATCGATTTTCAGCCCAAAGTTCTTTGTGGGCATGGGAATCTATTGAATTGAAGTACCTTCACCATTAGATCGGATACACCAACCAGATTTATCTTCATCCATCCTCACTCGTTTTCATATCTCAATAGTTATCGGTCTTGTGTCTTCCGCAATCGCTTTAGGAGAATCCTCGTCGTGCTCGTAGCTCGTTCGTCGTTTTCCATTTCCTATGTCGATACCAAGAATTTCTCTGGCACTTCTATCGCGACCGGTGTTTTTTTTTTATTATTATTATTATTATTATTATTATTATTATTATATGTGTATGTAGACACGTTGTATATCTTGTCAGTAAATTGTTGTTGTTTTGTTGTGTTGTAGTAGTTTGTGGTGTTGTTGTTATTGCTGGCGTAATCTGTTGTGACGCGATCGTTGTGAATTTGCGTTTTGTTTCAGAAGTTCAGCAGCTAAGCATGGTCATTGCTGAGTACCAGGCGACTTTGACAACGTTTCTTATCAGCGGGTTCGGTTGGAGCTGCTGCTGTTGTTGATGCTGTCGGGGAAGGCGCCTGGTGGTTCCGCGCGATCAGTAATACAATAATTAAGCGGTTGTGCTGGTTTGGCAAACCAATCACGAGGCGGAAAAGTGTACGATTACTTTTATAATTATTGTTTCTTTTGCTCACTCTCAGCCAAGTCGCTCCTGGCTAGCATTCGGCCGGTGGCGCGTATATGAGTACGCGGCGCAGATAGTGTTTGTGTGTTGCGGTTTGGCGTTATTGACATTCAACTTGAAAAGTGATCGCAGTTCGGCTGCATTTTGTTGTTGATAATAAATTTGTTGTGGCGGTGCAAAAAAAAAAAAAAAAATTGTGCAAAACCAACTAAAAAATAGCATAAACTGCAACGTTAAGTGTTTGACATGTGTCCAGTGTTTGTTTACATCTTAATGACTTAAGGACCAGAAATTCGATTCAAAGCAGGCGCTCTATACGGATTACATTACGATTACGTAATAATGGTTTTGATTGTTCTTTCTGTTCTTATGACCCTAAGTTGTTTGGTGGCTATTTTAAAATTCATATATGTACGAGAATTAAATCAGCAATAGATACATATATATTATACATATGATGTATGTCTGTTTGTTTGTTTATCACTTGTTTTTAATATAAAAATTAACACTCGTTTTGTTTATTCTTCCTTTTTAAGCTCTTGGCGGGGCTAATAAAATGGTATCATTTGACGACGGCAAGTTCATTGCACTTAATACAGAATCGTTAGTTACCTCTATAGAAGCGAATAGTTTTATGGAGAGCCCAATCAGGTTTTGCGCGATTCTTGGGGCAAGAACGTTAGGAGAACTATCGATAGACAAAAATGCTTAAAATAAATATTTCTATGACTAATTCTAATTAGATTTCTTCAGTAAGGTTGTGCCATGTCCGCATCTTGACTGTGTGTTGCTTTTCGCAGTTTATAGGGGCACACTGGCTTTGAATGCGTGGTGAAGAATGAATAACAAATAACATTGGCGTTGTTTAGCTTTTTAGTAAATAATTAATTACACATAAGTTGTAGTGTCGTTGAACGAGGGTAGCTACTAAGCTACATTGCGTAATAAATTAAGTGCATTTATCTATGGAGGAAGATTTAAGGTGGTTAGAAAACTGTGTTTATTATAGGAATTCAGAGAGATGTATATATATATATTCTACCCTGTTTAACAACCGGTTACACAGCAATTACATATGTAAAATATTTTGTATTATATCTGACGTTTGTTATATAGTTAACCTTGCGCAAATTTCATTTTTTAATATGAGGGTTTAATTGTATGTGGTACCTCTATACATTTTGATCGCTGAAGTGTTGTTTCGAATTTTTTTCGTATGCGTTACAATAATGGCTTGTATCGAAGGTACATAAATGATTTACGGTTGGAAATCAGTTACAGCTTATAAAAAACTATCTTATCTGTTTAATGTTTAGGCCGTTTGTCAATTGGGCTAAATAGTTATCTTCGGATAATTTTCTAACACTATCGTGCTGGAAAACGAATTTTCAGCTGTCAAAAAATTATTTTTTGACGATTGTTAAAGAGGAAATAAAACACTGAATTTGAATTAAAGAATAGCGTGAAATTCAATAAATCTCTGTTTTAAGATTGGAGTTTGGTGAACTTCTCTTTCAACACTTTCATAAGCGTCAGAAAATTATCCGAAGATAATTATTTAGCTCAATTGAGATACGGCCTTAATTTAGCAAATAGTTCCTATCACGCAAAAATAACTCCAAGCATGTCAGGGCGACGATAATTATACCAATTGACTTATTTTTACTCCCAGCTTTTTATTTTCAAATAAAAAACCGAAGTCCACCATTGTGATAAGCAAAATAATGTAAATATGTATGTATCTATAGGTGTATTTTTTTGAGTATCTATAGCTAGCTCACTTTTACTTTTACATTCAAAATTGTTATACTCACTTTTGGTTTTGTTATACTCACTTCCCAAAAAAATACGCCATATATAATTGCGTAAACAATTGATTAGGCAGGGAGGGCATGTTGTGTATTATGATGATGCTTCCATGGGGTCGGTAAAGACACCGGCCTTTTACCTATGGAATATGTTTTGCTTCTCACTAGATGCTCGCGAGTTTTTAGTGTTTATAAAACTCCATGGAGAAATATGAAAAAGCATTCTCAATTTTAGACTTAAAATCCTTGAAAATATGTTAGGAGATTAACACAAGGCTACATGCCGTGTACAGGCTCTCTTTGTGCACTCTCTGTTGACGTCAGAGCTATATACGTATGTGGCTTGCTACATGCCGTGTACTAGCACCTTTAAACAAGAACAGCACAGCTTTATGAAACAAACAGTAGAACAGTTTCGCACAGGATTTTTCTAATGGAATCCTTAAACTTGTATTTTTTTTGTTCTTTTCTCAGAGTCACTAAACCAAACTCTGTACATTTTCTGCGTATATTTCTATACATTTACTTGACCATTCGCGCATTCGTTAGGTATACATTATAGGTACTTGTACATATAAATAATTAGGGGTATCGCGAATAAATTCCGATGGAATTTTTTCCCTTGTCAGCAATGTAAATCAAATTGCTGAATGGGAAACATTGTAAAGATCATTTTAGCATTTTCCAAAATCAACTCACCTTTCTTTCTTATCATTTGCTATAAGTAGTAGTGAGTAGTGACCTTGTCATTGAAATCTCCTATGAGGCGTGGCATGGCAATACATTATGCTCATTATCATTACTCATTATCTTTTCTAATCTCGCTCTTCCCATGTGTAACAATGTCAAAATAAAACCACACATATTTGAATGCTTTATGTGAATTGTGAAAAACTAGGCATAGGGTTCTATATGGACCGACAGTTATGATAGCACAAAAATATTTTGAGGAATATTGGCAAAACCAAAGATAATAGCTTACAAAAAAATTAAGCGAATATGCCGTACCTATACTATAGGTTAAAAGCAACAATCAGTTAGTGAAAGAGCAAAGAACCAACGTAGAACAGAAAACCAACGTTTCATTTTTTGCACGCTTCCAGTCCAATATACGGACCGAGTTGTCTGTGAAGTGTAGAGCTTACTTACGCCATAAAACGTTGCAGGTTAAAATATTGTACTGTCCGTACAATAAGGCATTACAATGCTAACTTGAGCCTCATCAGCCGGTTAGGTGATTGTTGATTTTAACAGAACGACGCGTTTTATATAGAATAGAATGAAATCCCATTGCCCAATATTTTTACACATTTAATGCCAGGATTTAAAAAACAAAAACAGTTTTATTTCGCCGACTATTGTCAATATTATATTGCAATTGTGACGTTTGTGTTTTTCGAAAACCACATTCGTCCTCGGATTGACCAGAAATATTTTCGACGCTCACATTTATTTCAATATCATGGCAAATAAAAGTCGTAATTTATTAACCAATGTTAGGTACGAGTAATTCATTAAATTCTTTGCATACACACCAAAATGTTTAAAGTTCGAGTTGGACTTTAATTACACTTAACTAATCAGTGTAGCCGATAAAGACACTTTGTCTCTACGTTTTAAATTTCGTCACTGGTGTCGACTACCAGTCGCGTCAGATTACAACAAGACGTTTGTATTTATTAAGTGAAACAAGACATTCTACAAACAAAAAAAAATCCTGTCTATCTAACTGGAGTCTGAAATAAAATATTCAAATAAACTCCCATAACACTCAAGCAAATAAATGATCGTAGCTTGTAGCTTTGGTCGGTTCCATAGCGAAAATGATCAAAATACCGGTTGATCGATATCATATGCGCGTATTTAATATTTTTGTTTATATTTTTATTTAACCTATACATTTGCATATTTGTTTTATATAGACACATTCAGGAGCGCTTTGGCCACTAAACAACTCTGTGACCAGTGTAGAAATCGAGTGGACAAGTGCGAAGAAGTATCGCAAAACATTTTTTTTACATTGAAAAGGTAGCTGCTGATAAGTTAGTTTGCCATATTGGATTCAGATATCTTGCATTAAGTAACTTGTAATGTTACAAACTCGACTAACAGACAAAAATGGCCTTTATTCTACTAATTTCGATGATAATCGCGCTGGCGGTGTACTTGAACTACAACTTCCAGAAATTACAATCAAGTTTGTCCAAACAATTTTCACTTGGGAGGCGATGCAATAAGCCGTCAAAGACGACTCAAACGATTTGGGACATTCCAGGACCATATCCGGTTCCATTTTTCGGAACAAAGTGGACGTTTTTAGTGGGGCAGTACAAGATATCCCTGTTACATGAAGCTTATAGAGGTGAGATCAGTTAAAGCAAACCTTTTTCAACTATCTAAAGTGTCTGCTGCTTCTCGTCTAGAAATGAACGAACAATATGGCCCTATAGTGTTGGAAGTAACACCTGGAGGTGTGCCAATTGTGCACCTATTCGACAAGAATGACATCGAGAAAGTTCTAAAGTATCCCAGCAAGTATCCATTTCGGCCGCCAACGGAAATAGTAGTCTACTATAGAAAGTCAAGACCGGATCGTTACGCTAGTGTTGGAATAACAAATGAGTGAGATATATTCGCATTATTCAGCATACCGAATAAATATTCGGCTTCTTTTAGGCAAGGACCCACTTGGCAGAAATTGAGATCCTCGCTTACATCACACATAACCTCACCAAAAATCTTGCAGAGTTTTTTGCCCACTTTAAATTCTGTATGCGATGACTTTATCGAGCTGTTGCGTCACAGGAGGAACCCGGCCACCCTTGAAGTGGAGCATTTCGAGGATATTGCTAATTTGATGGGACTAGAAGCAGTGTGCACACTAATGCTGGGTCGTCGAATGGGTTTTTTGTCCACAGACTCAGACCAACCGGACAAAATAAAGTTACTGGCAAATGCTGTGAAGCAATTGTTTGTGTCACAAAGGGATTCTTACTATGGCTTCGGATTGTGGAAGTACTTTCCGACGAAAACCTACACGCGGTTCTCTGAAAGTGAAGACATTGTCTACGAGTAAGTGAAATTGTAATTTTATGATCCACATGACATAGTTTTCTATTAGCATGATTTCAGAGATGGTGGAGCAGGCTCTTCAATATGAGGAAGGTGACGGTTGCGATACCGATGACGTGAAAAGCATATTTTTAAGTATCCTTCAGCTCAAGGATATTGATATTCGTGACAAGAAATCTGCCATAATTGATTTTGTTGCCGCTGGAATAGAGACGGTACTTTTATACTTTTAACACTTTGTTGGCAGTGCTGATATTCTCCACTTTCAGTTGGCCAATACTCTTATTTTTGTTCTTCATTTCGTAACTAGTCACAAGGGAGCGACCGAGAAAATATTTTCTGAATTCCAGCAGCATAAAAACTCGGCAATCTTACAAGATGCCATTACAAATGCAATATTTACAAAGGCTTGTCTTCAGGAGACCTATCGCATACAACCTACGGCTTTTTGCTTGGCCCGGATACTCGAAGAAGACACCAAATTGTCGGGCTATGATCTGAAAACAGGAGTAAGTCTACATTTGAATAGATTTCGCTTATGAATGCAATGCAAACTGTCTACCTAAATCTATTCCACAGACTGTGGTTCTCTGTCAAAATATGATCGCCTGTCATAAGAGTAGCAACTTTAAAAACGCCAAAAGTTTCATACCAGAGCGATGGATCGAAAAGGACACATTCAATGTAAACATTGAAAGTTCATCGATAGTAGTTCCATTTGGAATTGGAAAACGTACTTGCCCGGGCAAACGCTTCGTCGAAATGGAAGTGGTATTGCTATTAGCCAAGGTATGGTTCTAATTTTGTACATTAATAAATGTTGCATACATTTTTTTTTAATTTTGCAGATGGTTCTGGCTTTTGATATAAGTTTCCCGAAGCCCTTGGAAACCGAATTTGAATTCTTGCTTGTGCCGAAAACCCCAGTGAGCCTAATATTAAGGGACAGAGACGTTTGAATTATTATTATTATTCAGCTGTCAATTGCATGTTTCCATATTTTTCAAACGAAAGACTGTTTTCAAAAGAAAAAAAAAATACATAATTTATTTTTAGATGAATAAATATTTAAATAGAGAAATTTACTATGTAAAATAGTTACATAGTTTGAACAAACACTATCTGTCCAAGGACGAAAAAAAGGTACATAGGGGTAGCTTGTAATTAAAACAAATGGCAATCTGGTGTAAACAAGTTTTATTTTATTCAATATTAGTGATTAATGTAACTTAAACTATTTGAAAAATGCATTTAAGCCAGAAAGGCATTGCTGAAATAATAAATATAAATACAATAAGTATATGTACAAGCCTACTGAAATGGATTTTAAATATGAGCAAGTCCGAATTTTTAGTTTAGTAAGTTTCTGAGAACCAGATGTCCCGACGCGACGGCGCGGCGCAGCGACGCGTTGACTAACAACGTTTGTTTGTTAAAAACAATTTTTATTCTTTGCACACAGATAAAATCATAAATCGACGACAGACTCTTGATATACCTAAACTATCGATCGGTAATCGGCAATCACAATAGAGGCCTTTCTAGAGACTTTTTGCCCAGTACACTCAGCCCAGTTATTTACAGAAAATTATTTTATTTAACTTAAATCCGACAAAACTCCGAAGCGCCAAAGAACAATAATCGTCGAGCTGATGTAAAGCACAAACTTTGTCGAAAAATCATCCACAGTAAAAGTAAGTGAGCTCGTTCATAAATCGGGACTCTATTGAATTGAATTTGAGAGTTCTTACATTTATAAGCTTGATTGGGATATGCTTTCGATGAAACAGATATAGCCAACTAGGGCATCAAAAAATAATCAGAAGACGATAGTGCGAAAATAGTGCAAAAATTTAAGGCCCGTCGTCAAAAGTAGATAGGATATTTGTTTCTTAAACGGAAGTTAGTATAGCAATCTGGATATAACTGACTGTTATTTTAGGCGTACTGAACTGTTAGCTATTTATGGTGCTGCTCGGCAACAACTGCGATTGAAAACATAAACGAAATTGCACATATTACTTTAACTAATCACAACTTAAATAAAGTTAAAAAATAATCAACCCCAGCATAGCCTAGCAACATTTTTCGACTAGTACCGCCTTGCTGTAGTCGGTCGTGGTACGCCGGACGTCCTTGGCCTTGCTGATTTGGCGCGCAATGGATTAGTAACAGTCTCCGTGTTATAGCTCAAATATACGTGTGACAAATCAATAAAGTCCAACTGATAATAAAATCATATTTAGTTACTTTCTCTTCGACCGCCTTAGTACTACGACTCACCTCTTTAGCATTCTGTTCATTATCAGCAATGTGTTTGCGCATATTATTGCCCGTGTAGGCAACGCATTTCAGTTGCCATTCTCCGATATCCTCATTCCAGTGCGTGTATTGGCCAATCATCATCTAAAATGTAATAAAATTATTTTAGGAAACTCTTAAAAGTGAATTTCTAATTCTAACCTGATACTCTTGCGGTATGTAGGAATTTAAAACAAGCTCACACAGGGCCAACTCTCTGGACAAACTACGAATATTTTCATAGATCCCTTCCTTTTCACGCTGGTGTTCCTGCTGTTGATCAGCCAATTCAGCTTTGACACTCATCAACATTTGCATAACACGATGTATCTTCTTAGTTATACCAGTGCTGGCGTCTTGCAAACTAGAGTAGCGTTCTTCTATGTCTATGCGTTCGGTCTGCACAAAATTTTTGACTTAGATAGTTCAAAGACAAACTTTTACAATTAAACATACCTCCTTCTTTTGAAGTGATTTGCGCAGTTCTTCTTCGGTTTTTTCTCGCACTTCCAACTCGGCGAGAGAGTTCTCTAAGAGTTTCTCCTGAGTTTGTGCCTTTTCAAGGAGATTTTCGCCACCGACCAAGATCTTTGTTTCCAATGACATGAGTTTTGTTTTCAACTGCTCCTGTTCAGATCTGAAAATTAAATTAAATTGAATTGTGCGCTAGAATGGATATTAGAGGGATTTACTTTGCGCGATCTAATTCCCGCTCACGTTCATTGGCTTTCTTTTCGAGGGCTTCCTTCTCTTCGTCTGTCTTTTCGGCCTTCTTTTTCTTCTTTGTCTTCTTCGGCAATCCATTTGTTACTTCGGTTTCTGCCTCGATTTCTATTTCTTCTTCGTCGTCGTCTTCGTCCTCTTCCTCTTCCTCTTCTTCAGACTCTTGTTCGAAACAGCCTTCTTCTAGTTGTTTGCGTAAACGAGCAATTTCCTCCTGGAAATGTCGCAGCAGCGCGTCTTTAGGCTCTTCGTTGATGTGCATCTTGTTTTGAATGCTCTTTGCCCGACTGGCGTACCTCAAGGTGGAAATAGTTTCCACATAGTTACTATGAGCCGGACTTATTGTGGCACACTACAAAATTATCAATTATTTCCTTGAATTTTCAAAACATCGGATAAAATTAAATTTACCATAACCGTCTTCGAATTTCCACCCAATGAGTCCTGCAGCAATCTTGTCAGTTTCGAATTTCTGTATGGAATGTGCGTACTTTTGCCATCGACCAAAGCACTGATGACATTGCCCAGTACCGATAGAGATAGATTGATCTTGGTAGCTTCTTTTAATCGTATACCGGTTGCCTGGGTTTTACTTTGCCTCTCGGAGCCAGCCAAGTCGACCAGTTGAAGTTTACCCATTTTCACGTGTTGAATTCCATCGGCCAATTCACTTGACTCAACTGTGATGGAGAAAATGGCATGTGATCGCGATGATTCGAGATTCATTTTCGTCGCACCGACAACTCGGTTTTTGTTCCCCAATTTCATTATGTTTTCCAGATCATCGGCATTATGCACGACATACCCGCTGAGATCTTTCACAAAGACACCAATATCTGCGCGTTCTTTTACCTCGAGACTTTTGTTAACATCCTTTCCCAGTAAGTCGCGCACTTCCTCGTTATAGATCTCCATATAACTGACACGAACCAAAAACCTTTGAACAAAAATTTATAGGCCACATAGGAATAGAAGTATTTCGATAATGTACTTGTTAATAAATTAAAAATGCGCATTGATACCTAGCTTTAAATATATCCCCTTTCCAAACACTTCCCAATCGCGCAAGCTGGCAACGCTTAATTTCGAAGCCATGTTCCGAAATTGCCGCTTAATGCGCCATCTTTTTACCCTTTTTTTTAATCTCATACACTCTTTTGTTGAACGGAGACTGAAGAAGAAGGAGCAAAAAAAACGTAAGCGAGATTTGGAAAAAGTTGAATTAATATACTTAAGCCGTATTATTGTAAATAATTTCAGGTTTTTTATAACTAAGTGAATAAAATTTGTTATAATTAACAAAATAAAGAGCGCCTTTCTCTCTACCAAACCCTTCAACAAAATTTATAAAAAACGTTTTTACAACGTCCATCATCCGTACAAAGGCAGCCGCCATCACCACGTGTGTCACCAAAGGATAACCTTGCTACCATCCGACTTCCAGGAACAGGAGTACTTACCACACCCTGACCCGACTCCCAGGAAATACAAGGTTTCTTTGCCACCACTGAGACGCCATCAAGGATAACTACATCGCCGATCACATCAAGAAAAGTTTCACCACACCGACTCTGGAATATCCACCAAGGCCACACCCCGAGCACAGGAAAGAATTACCGCCAACAAATATACTCCCGGAAAAAAGGTAAGCCATGTTAAATTCCAATAATATTTCCGTATTGCTTGAGAATACTTCCCCGCCATCAACACCATCGCCACCCCTTACATCGTCACCATTGGGCTCCCAGTACAATTGCCGAACATGTACGCGCCCAGATACCACCTCAATGGTTCAATGCGACGATTGCGATGAATGGCATCATTTCCAATGCGTCAACGTCACAGACGCAATTAAAGATTTGCCTTGGGCTTGCCCAAAATGCGTTCTTAAAACGCAGTCAGGTCCGAATGTGTCCCTTCCAACAGATTTAGCTACCAATACCACCATTGTTCCATCTAGAAGTTCTCCACGCACCACAACCAACTCTGTTCAGAATTTAAATTTACATAGAACCCCCAACGTGTATCCACCAAACCATATCGTCAACCCATCTAAGTTACCCGTACCCCCACGCAATACCGCCCGTGAGCCACCGAACATGCTCGCCATACAACTGCAAAAACTTGAGGAAGAAAGGATGCTGAGAGAGCAGAGGGATAATGAGTATTTAAGCAGAAAGTACGCGATACTATGTAATTTTACAACAGGTCTCGAGAATGAAGTAGGACTAATACACAGTGACAAACCGGTAGTTCATTCACAAGCACAAGCAACTAACCTTCGCGTGTCTGACGATAAAGTCGCAGGCGCGCGAATGGGTAATAAGATCTCTGATATGGTGAATGCTACAGCAAATGTTCAAACGGCACCGGTATCGACCGGGGCAGTGCCCAAGGTCAAGATTAATCAGCTGATACGCCAAAATCCTGGCAAATGCTTTACCTCCGAACAGGAAACTATTTTCGCTACAAAGACAACTTTCCCACACCAAGCTAATACCAATCCTAATGTCATTCAACCCGACAAGCAATCTGCAAACCCATTTGCTTCTTGGCCCGGTCCGTCCACTATTGCTGCGCCCAACATGACAAACCCTAATCACCAATTCGGAGATTATCATACTCCGACAGCTGGATTGTCTGCTAACTCAATTCGAGGAAATTTAGAAAATATATCTCAGAGCAATCAGAGCGTCCCGGGTAATCAACAGTTGGTCACAAGGTTGGCTTTGCAAAAGGAGTTGCCAATTTTTTCCGGTAATGTCGAAGACTGGCCGCTGTTTATAAATAGTTTTGAGAATTCAACGCGTTCATGTGGGTTCACCAATGATGAAAATTTGCTACGACTTCAAAAGTGTTTAAAGGGCGATGCGCTTACAGCTGTTAGGGCAAGGTTATTATATCCTGTTCAGGTGCCAAAAGTGATTGAGACTTTACGAATGCTGTATGGCAGGCCAGAAGCAATACTTAGGTCTATGATGGTGAAGATTAGAAGTGAGCCAGCTCCAAGGTCAGATCGAGTAGATTCATTAATACCATTTGCACTCTCAGTACAAAATATTACTGCCACTATGGAATCAAATGGTTTGTACTTTCACTTAGAAAACCCATGTCTGTTACAAGAGCTGGTGGAAAAACTTCCAGCCCAAACTCGATTAAACTGGGGGCTGTATAAGTTAAGTGTAGGTACAGTTAATTTATCAACCTTTAGCGACTGGATATTACAAGTTGCTCATGCCGCTTGTGAAGTAACGGTTATGGGTTCACCTGGGTGCGCAAATACGAAAACAGAACATCGGCGTACAGCAGTAGCGAGGTCAAATCTGCACCAGGAAGGCGAAGGAAAACACCGATCTTGTGTATGTTGCCAAGGAGATTGCAGGACCGTGGAGCATTGCACAATGTTTAAGGCCATGGATCTGAATGATAAATGGACTTTAATCAAACGTCATTCGATCTGCAGGACCTGCCTGCGGGTACATCACAATCGCAGATGCAATATAGATACCAGGTGTAATGTTCAAGGTTGCTGCTACAGACACCATAAGCTGCTTCACAAATACAATATACCAATCGGTGAACGGTCCTCAATTTCGCAATCATCAAACGTGCAGATACCAGACACGACTCGTTCAAGCCTGCAGACACCCAGTCCACAAACAAGTAATGTGAATTTACATCAAGAAAGCGGCGGCTTGCTCTTCAAAATAATTCCCATCACCGTATTTAACAATGAAATCAAAATCGAGACATATGCTCTGCTAGACGACGGATCTAACGTGACACTAGTGGACGAGCAGCTGGCACAGGATTTAAAATTGGATGGGGAAATCAAACCACTTTGCCTGAAATGGACTTCCAATAAACACCGATGGGAACAAAATTCAAAAGAGGTCAACTTAAGTGTAGCTGCATCTAGCGGACAGAAGAAGTATACTCTACAACGCGCTCGGACAGTACCGGCTCTCGCCCTTCCGAACCAGACGTTGGATTTTGAAGAGTTGAAAGATCGTTTCTCTCATCTCAAAGGTCTTCCAATACACTCCTATGAAAATGCTCGCCCACAAATACTGATTGGGTTAGACAACTGTCAGTTGACAAATGCACAGAGGACTCGCGAAGCCGGTGTTAATCAACCCTTTGCAATCAAGACAAGATTAGGATGGGCGATCTTCGGAAGACTGGGGAATGCAGTGAGCATAGGAACAGATGATTTTAATTATCACGTTTGCGAGTGCAAAGCCACAGATGATGCCAAGCTTGACCAATTAATAAAAGGTTTTTACACCATCGAAAGCCATGGTTCAAAGGCTGTAACACGGATGCTGAGTAATGATGACCTAGAAGCAGAGCGCTTGATGAAGGAAAATACCACCAAAGTTGGAAAACGATTTTCGGTACCATTACTGTGGAAGAGTGATCATGTACAACTACCCAATAGCAGACCAGCAGCTGAACAACGACTATTATGCTTAGAACGAAAGCTTAAAAGGGACAAAGGACTTGAGTCAAACATGAACAATCAGATTGAAGAATATATCAGTAAAGGATACGCGCGCAAACTCACCACGATTGAACAACAAAGTGACGGTAAGGGTAAAGTGTGGTACTTACCCATATTCCCAGTCATCAATCCTAACAAACCATCTAAGGTGCGCATAGTGTGGGACGCAGCAGCCAAGGTCGAGGGTACTTCGCTAAACTCCTTGTTATTAACAGGCCCAGATGATCTCCCTCCACTCACAACCGTTCTGTTTCATTTTCGTCAGAGGAAGATCGCCGTTTGTGGTGATATAAAGGAGATGTTTCACCAGGTACTCGTTAGAGAGGTGGATCAGCACGCGCAACGGTTTCTTTGGAGAAATAAGACTACGGGCGAGATAGAAGAATACCTAATGCAAGTCATGACTTTTGGTTCTACCTGTTCTCCATACTGCGCACAGTTCGCCAAAAACAAAAACGCCATGGAGTTTATGTCAACGTACCCGCGAGCAGCTAAAGCCATCATCGAGAATCATTATGTTGATGATTATCTTGATAGCTTCGATGATGAAGACAAAGCTATAGAGGTCACCAGTAATGTAAAATATATTCATCAACAAGGCGGTTTTGAAATAAGGAACTTCGTGAGTAATTCTTCTAAGGTATTGACAGCGATTCAGCCAGAAGGAGACAACACTATACACGAGAAGTCGTTAAGCAACACACTATTGGGACATTCTGAGAAGATTCTGGGAATGTGGTGGTCACCAACAGAAGATGTTTTTTCCTTTCTGGGCAAACATGGGATACTTAGCGATATTACCGGTAAGGACCAGAAGCCACCGACAAAGAGACGAGTCCTGAAGACACTTATGAGCATCTTTGACCCACTTGGGCTCATCGCACACGTTCTCGTGTCCCTCAAAATATTATTACAAGATATTTGGCGCACAGCGATAACTTGGGACGAAGAAATTCACCAGGATCATTTCGGCCTATGGAGAAATTGGATTGAACTTGTAACAACGGTGAAGGATATAAATCTAAGAAGACCTTATTTGGAAAAGCTACGTTTTGATAACACGCACAATGTCGAGCTTCATGTGTTCGTCGACGCCAGCGCATCAGCCTGTGCTGCAGTGGCCTATTTCAGGGTCACCAAGGGCGATCATACAGAGTGCGTATTGGTCTGTGCTAAGACAAAAGTGGCACCCTTAAAACCCATTTCCATACCGCGAATGGAGTTAGAAGCAGCTATTTTAGGAGTTCGAATGGCCAAAATGATCATAAACGGTCACTCCATAACCATAAACAGGCGCATGTTTTGGTCTGATTCCCAAACCGTTCTCTATTGGATCAAGAACTGCAAAAAGAAACTGAGGCAGTACGTTGCATTCAGAATTGGTGAAATCTTGGAAGAATCCAATCCCTCCGAATGGAAATGGGTCCCAACAGCTCATAACGTGGCTGACGATGGAACGAGAAGGAACTCACATATCGATTTATCAGCGGAAAGCCGATGGTTTCGAGGACCTACCTTTTTGTATCAACCAGAAAAAGAATGGCCCACACAGTGTATTGATTTCGTCACACAAGAGGAAGTAATATTGTTGGTGCAGAAAACTGACGAGATAAAACCTTTGGTGGAGTGCTCTAAATTCTCATCGTGGACCAAGTTAAGGAAAGTAATGGGGTTTGTTTTCTGCTTCATCGACCTAATCCGAAACAGAAGAAAAAAAAATGAATTTTTGGCATATAACATTTTAGTTAAAGACTTAATTCGAGCTGAAAATTATTTATATGGACTGTGCCAGCGGGAATCATTTCCGGAGGAGTGGCGCCTGCTAAAAGAATACAAGTCGACAACCAGTACGGAACTTCGGCTCGAAAAAACGAGCCCTCTTTTCAAACTGAGTCCTTATATGGATGAAGATGGAGTCATACGAATAAGCGGTCGTGTCGATGCTTGCAAGCACGCACCATTTGGATGCCAAAGACCAGTTATCTTGCCGAAACATCACAGTATTACTGCTCTACTCATTAAACACTTCCACGAGAAATACCGTCATCAGTTTCATGAAACCGTCGTCAACGAAATACGTCAAGGCTTCTACGTAGCGGGCCTACGAAACGTCGTAAAAAATGTGATTCGCAACTGCCAGGCTTGTAAGATAAACAAGGCCACTCCAAAACCACCGTTGATGGGTGAATTTCCAACCGCACGCTTAGGCGCATATAGCAGAGCATTTTCCTTTGTCGGCATAGATTACTTCGGTCCAATGTTGGTTACGGTTGGTCGACACACAGAGAAGCGTTGGGGCGTGTTGTTTACCTGCCTCTCAGTAAGAGCTATACACATAGAGGTTGCGCACAGCCTAACCACTGACTCATGCATCTTAGCGCTGAAGAGATTTTGCTCGAGAAGGGGAACACCTTTGGAAATATGGAGCGATAATGGGACCAACTTTAGAGGAGCTGACCAAGAGCTGAGAAGCGCCATGACGGCGATAGATATGAACATAATCAACGAAGAATGTCTGCAGAAGAAAATTGTTTGGAGATTCAACCCGCCGATGTCACCCCATATGGGGGGGAGTTGGGAACGACTAATCCGTTCAGTTAAGCAAGCCTTGCTTGCCATTAAGCATTGTCACAACCCAAAGGACGAGTTGTTGGTAAGCATGATGGTTGAGGTAGAAAATATCATAAATTCAAGACCTTTGACCTACGTTCCAATAGATGGGGAATGCGAAGAAGCTCTGACCCCTAATCATTTTTTAATAGGTTCATCGAATGGTGCAAAGGTGTTTGGTGAGTTGATTGGCGATGGTAGGGTGTTGAAAAAGAACTGGCTTATCTGCGAGCAATTTGGAAATGTTTTCTGGAAACGATGGCTTAGGGAATATCTGCCAAGTTTAGTTCGCAGAACAAAGTGGCATCAGCCTGTGAAGCCCATCGCGGAGGGAGATCTAGTCATAATCGTAAGCGACGACAATCCGAGGGGGATGTGGCCTAGAGGGAGAGTCTTACGCGTGAATGCCGGCAAAGATGGACAGGTACGCTCAGCTGTTGTACAAACGAAAGCGGGAGTTTACACCAGACCGGCTACAAGGCTTGCGGTACTCGACGTCATGAAGAAGGATGAGTAACCCGGAGTTCGGTTTACTGGGGGGAGTGTTAATAAATTAAAAATGCGCATTGATACCTAGCTTTAAATATATCCCCTTTCCAAACACTTCCCAATCGCGCAAGCTGGCAACGCTTAATTTCGAAGCCATGTTCCGAAATTGCCGCTTAATGCGCCATCTTTTTACCCTTTTTTTTAATCTCATACACTCTTTTGTTGAACGGAGACTGAAGAAGAAGGAGCAAAAAAAACGTAAGCGAGATTTGGAAAAAGTTGAATTAATATACTTAAGCCGTATTATTGTAAATAATTTCAGGTTTTTTATAACTAAGTGAATAAAATTTGTTATAATTAACAAAATAAAGAGCGCCTTTCTCTCTACCAAACCCTTCAACAGTACTTACTTTTGGTTATCCTTAGCCTTGGCTATATGACCGAAAATGTGCGCAAATGCATTAGGAATTATGCCCTTTGTCTGGGGCGAATCAGGATTACCAGACATTGTGTATGTCTTGCCTGTTCCAGTTTGTCCGTATGCCAGAATCGTTCCATTGTAGCCCTCGAGTACCTTTTCGACTATTGGTCTGGCTGTATCCACATATAGGTCGATCTGAAAAAAAAAACGAGCATGCAATAGTAAATTCATTTGTTGACAGTAATAAGGCTTCATCATTCAAAATATGACACAAGAGCTAAATTAACAACCTTGCACGATACATTTACAGACTTATAACGCATCAGTCAACCGGAAAATTGGCCATTTTTAGATACATATACCACACCTACTCATAAATTAAACTTCGAAGACAATCAGCTCCATTTAAAAGCACTTAGTTTCGCCCTAGCAATTGACGACGAATGTCTAAACAATTTCAAGGTCAACCAATGCGGTTAAGAAAGATGATTCACATAATTCTTACCCATTCAAACTTTTTTGCGGCTTACAGTATTTACAGATAATTGCAATAACAATTGCTACACGAGTGGGGCGATTGATATACATACCTACACTGAAATTAAATTGATTGTCAGACTGTCAGAAAACCAAAAGAAATATCTAGTACCTATATGATGACGCGCGTCTTCCAGCGGTGTATCCGCTATATTCTTTATAGGAAGTCTGGTTGAAATATGTACATACTCGAATAGTTTGATATGTATTGTTTCCCTTTTTGGGTCTAAAAAATAAAGGCGCCGTATTATGTAATTTAATTACATTTAATTGTCAATACACTATGAACAACCTATTCTATTCGAAAGTAGATGGTCTGCGATACGAAAGACACTCGCATCCATTCAAATCGAATTAGATAATGTCTAGTGCGAGGTCTAGTGCCCTTTGGTGCCGTATGTGCATTATGTAGATTTGCAAATGAACACAATTATTAGAATATTTAGGCATTATATAGAATCAACGAATAGTTTGTAAATACTATTGATTTTATTTGAAAAAATCAAACGTGTTTGTAAGTTAGGTATAAAGAATTTAAGAGTTTACCTACAAACAAATTAACACTCTGTTAAAAAAATAAACATGCAGACTGCTAATCGCCGTGAAATGTTCGCTGTCAGTTAAAGCGAACATCAGGTTTGTTTTATTAAACATCTAGCAAAGCGAAAGTAGAGAAATGCTCAACAAAATTATCGAGAGTCACTTATTTTTCAGTCAGCCTGAATGTATGCAATCATTTGTGATAAAGTGGTATCAACATTATTTAACAGTCACATTTGGCACGACTTGATTGTTAGAATCAAATGACTGATCTTAATGCCTGTGGAATCACCTTGTCAATCGATCTTATTACTAGTTATTAATACTTATTCCCTAACGCTGACAGACGGTTGTATCACTTTTTTTTGTTTATTGTTTTTGAAAGAAATTGTCAGTTTATATTATATATTAAAAAGGAATAGAGTATCAATGTTTTGGAGTAGTGATGAAGACAAACTTATCTACGCATCCGTGCGCAGATAACGACAAATTCCAATTCAATTGATCTACCAGATATAAAGTCAGTAAAAAGACAAACACTCATTTGAAAAACTCAATTTAATAAATTATTTTCGGATTCAAAATGTTTTTTAGAGTGTCTAAGATCCAATCTTCATTGGACGAAATAAAAGACAAGCTCGTAGAAATTATGTACATGGTTGCCGTCAGTTCCGGCAATATAACCTGACGCGACTGTGCGATTCTTGGCAGAGGGTAGCTACCAGAAGAGTGTAGGAAAACATTTTAATTAAGGACTAACACAGCCAACATTAAAAAAATGAGTTAAAGTGTTGGTAACAAAAACTTTCTATCAATCTTTTCCATCTCTTGATGGTGGTCTAGGGCTAGGCCACATATATGTAGATAGTCCCATTCGATTATGGCGTCAACATTTAAGACCCACCTTTTCAAATACCTTTACCAATGAAATGTTTTTTCTATCAATTCCATTAAACTGTTTCTGGTTTATTAAATTTAAACCTTAAAAAGAATATAATATAATTTATTGATTTGAAACGTTAAATTTTCAGTCCTTTTTCATTACTTGACGTTCATTAATTTGTTAACGATAACAATCGTCGTTTTTCTTGTCGTTTCGTTTGGCGTTTAACGCTTTACAGAATGACAGTGACATTTCTCATGGCGTTCGGCGTACACTAATAGGTTGCACAAGACCACCACAAGGCGTTTAACGACAAATGGAGTTCAACAACGAAAAAACGCCACTCGCAATTCTAAATTGAAATTGGTTTGTTTTAATTCGTCGTAAGCGCCACTCGGAATGAGTTGGGATTGAACCACCGAGACAGATTGTCAATTACGTCATTTATGTCACGATTGACAGGTTTTTTCAGTGTTTTTGTTGTCGTTGGTCGTGCGAATGGGCGATTTTTTCATTTTAAAACGTCACGGAGCATACCAATGTTGTGGAGTTAAATACCTACCTTTTTTCGAGGGTCGGTGGAAATCTTGAAAGGAACTTCCATTATTGTTTGCGACTAAACAAAATAAAGAGGTTCATATCGAAACTAAAGGCCACTTTGACAAAAGCTTATTACATGTCTAAAGTAAACAATTATTTGAAATATGCCACAGCTAGTCGCATATTTTTCCCACCACATCGTATACATACCTACATAATTGACTACACTTTGAATGAAATCCATTACTTTAAGTTCCTATGCAGGTATGTATTGGATACTATAGCACGTAGTGGCGGGTACGTACCTAACCTACCTATAATCAAATCCATTCACTGTTCCACAGTTTGCAATTCATTCTACCCTCCCCCACTCAGTCTTCGCTTTGTTCATGTTCATTTCAATTTAATTAGTCAGAAGCAACAAAACACATCATTATATTAACTACAGAGCAGCACCCTGTAATACTACGTGCATATGGGATATGGGTGTATGTGCTGTGCAGTGCACCATCAAACATGTGTATAGCTCAGACTTATAAGTTAGCTAGTCACAGCAGGCAACGCATTTAAAAGTCTGGTCTGGGAATAACAAACGATACAACTGTACCTTCTGCTCATCTTCTATGGTCTATCATCTATCTCTATCGTGAATTTCTCTTAGCTCTTGCCATTGCCGCTCGTCGTCGAACCAGAGCTTAGCCAAGAATAGGTACTGCGCGGAGTTGTAGAGACTTAATACGAGATCGACCCAACCATTTGCAGTTGAAACGTGGTGGAATTACAACGGATATCAAGTTTCTATTTCGTTGTTTGTTTTTATTTGGTTTTTGCGCCTTCTGAAGTTAAAGTTGAATTCGATTTCCTTCAAATTTGTATATTAAATTTCGCGCGGTAGTTTCGAGTTAAACAAAAATTTAATAATATTTTCTGAAAACAGCACTAAATACTAAATTTGCGTGATTTTGTTTTGGAAACGCCTTAAACAACACACACGAACACACAGTCTAAACAAATAGTGCACCAAGAGCAGTGAAGTCATTTTTTTTTTGTTAATCGTTTTCATAGTTAGAACCTACCTACCCGTATCTAGAAAGTAATAATATATTATATGTAATTTTATTTTCAATAAACTTTCCATTTAATTTGCTAAAAATGGAGACATGAATACTATACCTACGCAAACCGGAGTTGATGCCTTAAGGCTATCTGCAGAATGCAACTCCATACATAGCTTTGAATGTGTGTCAGGTGGAATACGCACATATCTAGTGCTAGTGTTTTGGTCGGAATGTCGAATTAATTATTATTCAAAGGTAGGCGCCAATTGTGCACACACATTAACTGCTTATTGTGTTTTGTTTCGTTTGTGTTCCTTGAGAACGTAAACACCTGAACACAATTGTTTGCCATACCAACCAAGTGCAAATACTATTATAGTTGACTTCAAAATCGATTGGCCAAATCTTCTCGGGTGTCATTTCAAAGGAAAATAATTATAAAACAAAACACAGGTGTGGCAGACGCTAGACTATTCTCCTCATTCAAAGCAAATGTGAAAAAAATCCAGTTCTATCGCTCACTGATACAACAACAACTACCTACTATATACTTTCCTGCGCGACTCGCACGCTTTGGAGTTTTCCATTTATTTGTTTACATTTTCCCACATTACGTCGTTATACTAGTCCCACTGCAGGCTGGTGGGGCACGACAAAAATACTGGTTATAAAATGAATGTATTCGAACGCAGAATCAACTGAACTGCTTTCTACGGTGGGTGCAAGGGCGAGAATTCCTTAACTTTATGTCAATGAGCAGTGAGCACTGTCTTACAAACGTGAATTGTAAACGTGATGTACGTGATAACGCGACCTGGCCTGGCCGTTGCCCAGCCTGTCTAATGTCCATTTAGGCCAGCATACAGTGGGTAGTGCGTAAAGACACATTTAAACTGTACGGATTGCGTGATTTGTTTTAATTATCTTTCATCCGTACAAAGGTCTTTATCATTGATTTAAAAAATACAGTCACTGCATTGATACAAAATGAACATCATCAACAATAAATTCCATTCTATCAGTCTTCTATTACATTGTAGGTACAATCGTTTCTCAGTAGAAATAGCAAACAATCTATTAACAACAATTTGCACATTATAAATAAATATATACACCTATAATCGTGTACAAGCATCCGTCAGTATGTAGGTAACTACCATACTAATATTAACCTTGATTTTCTTTTAAAAAAAATAAATGATAGTTTGTAATGTAATGGTTATGATTCGATGCATGACGGTAGACGAATCATTCTACAACTGTTAAAATACTAATAAACTGTAGCAACAATTCACACATATATGTACCTTAGTTATCTAAAAGCAATAAACAATTTCTCTAACAACGACTCACTGAAGTGATTATTATTGGCTTTTATACTTTTAGAGGAGGTGTTATTTCATTGGTCTTTCATCTTATGGTTAAGCGAAAAATAATTAGAAAATCATGAACTATCTACGAAGCATAGGTATTTTTGACAACTACACTGTTCACAGTAAATGCGGCTGACAGCAGGCAGAAATAGAGTTTGAAATTTGTTTTAAATGTCTGTCAATTAAGTACCGGATGCGGTTTGTTTGCTAGACAAAATGATAAAAAGTTGTTTACACTAAGCTATCAACAAAATTCGTGACTTTCTTTGATGTGTGATGTTAGTTAACATAGTTAACATAATAGGTCTGTTCCTTTACTTTTGTAGTAAAAATGGAAGACTGTCAAAATGGAAGTGGTGGGGATGAATTTTCTCTCAAAAAGAAAAACTCACGAAAACGTTAGGGAACCCTTTTGTATAGTTATCATGAAAAATGACAGATGCATTTTGTTTTTCAATACACGAGTACGATAACTACGGTGCCAAAAATTAATAACGGTATTTTGTAGAGGGGTTAAATACAAGTATTTGTTACTATGGGAGGGGGGGTCATCTGGCTTCATTTAGGCGGGAGGAGCAATTTAAAAAAATTATACTTAAAAATTATTTTTTTTTTTTAACAATGGCAACACTTGCATTAAAGGACTTTAGGATTTTTGAAAGCCAGGAATATCTTCTTTAATATTACTGATATTAATCAAGTTATATCTGTTAATAGTTTTTTGAAAAAAATGCTTTCAAACTTGAAATTTAAAGGAAAAAATTTTAAAAAAAGTCTTTTACTGATTTTTTCAATAGATACTTAATTTGTTTGTAGTTTTTACTGCCTAAATCAATTCCTAATCGAACACTGAAAACCAGATTGATTTGTATCCTCTAATTTTTGAGAAAATTAGTAATACTTTTATATGTCGCTCCGCTTAGAGTTAAAATTTTTACACTTTCGCCTTGAAATGTGTATGTGGGGCGGACATGCTGCCACCTGCAAGGCCCCTGCTTGGGGTCACTGTTGGATTTTGGGATGGGTGCAAGGCTGATTTGCTGATTTGCATTTTCGATAATTTATAACAGATTCCTGGCTTTGAAAAATACTAAGTTCTTTGTTGTAAGTCTTACCATTGTTTTTTAATAATCTATTTTAATTAAATTATGTATAATTTTTTTTTAGTTACCCCCTCCCATAGTAAAAAATGCTTGTTTTTAACTCCTATACATAAATCTGTCATTAGTTTAGATCGCCAAAATGATTGTAGGTACTCACCCGAATTTTTGTCCTTAAATTTCAAGTTTGAAATTGCTTCTTTCAAAAACTAGGTATTAACAGAACTTAATACTTGATTTAAAAATGATATAAAAGAACAGATTCCGTGCTTTCAAAAATGGTATAGTCTTCTATTATATTAATTTGATCCTGATTCAGAATACATAATATACTTTATGGGGTTCCCGGTGACTCCTTCGTGGCGTTACAAATGCAATGACAAAGTGAATATACCTTCCCGTGGAGGGTATAAGAATGCCTAATTATAATTAGTAAAAAATCGGTGTTCGGTCTAAGCACTTGAATGAAGAAATGTAGTTTAAGTCGAGGAACCAGCCAGAACTTACAAGCTGATAGTGGCTTTTTTTCTTTTTATTACAAACAGAATAATAATAAATATTCATAAACATTAAAGAATGCCTGTTTCGTATACACACTGTTTAACACACGTCGAGATTTGCAGCAACCACACATATTAAATGGTCAAAATTGGCCACGAATGCATTTGCAAGACTGCGATATACAAGTGAAGTTGAAGCAGTCAAGTTCGCAGTTCGCAGACATGATAATCTTTCTTCAGACAGCAAAATTAAAAGCGTCCAAGAGAGAGGATTTTTTTTTCTTTTCAAAATTTGCGTATGAAATCATCTGGTAGACTTGGACTACACTACAAGTACAACATACAATTACGATAGCTTTTTTATTTAGACAGAGAGACATCACAACTCACAAGCGGCTTCTAGTCTTTATTTAGTGCTCGACCAAGGCACTGTGTAAATTGATTTTGAGTCGAGAACATGGCGAAAAGTACAAGACGCGCTTTCCCATGGAATGGTATATTTTTAAGTGACATTAAAGAGGGTTCTTCAGAAGGAGAAATTCCTAAAGCCATGGAGGATAATACGCCAAAAGTGTCCAATAAAAAAACAAATCGGAATAGCCATTTTAAAGGCATAATTCGTGTTCAAAAAATGAATCCCACTTCTCAAATTCAAGGTGCTGCAAATAGTGCGTAATAGAATCAAAGTTATTTTTGTTTACCAGATTAAATGAAAACTCCAGTCTCAATTTAAATAAAAAAAAATGTTAAAAGATTTTATTTTAAAGTAAAACAATTTCAAAATAAACTCTATTGCTGGCAGCTAAAATATATCCCTCAAAGTTGAACCATTTCCCCATGTTTGATAGCCGATTCTAATGTTCGTCTTCTTTCAGAAATATCAACAGTTGAAATGTCACCGGCCGAAGAAAATACCTTCCCGAGTAGGAGTTCGAAAAAAGCCACCTACGCCCTGGTCGTACTCAAGTTTCTGGAATTGGTGAGTCCATTATTCTTCTCAATTCGATTAAAGGCAATTAATTTAAATTAATCTAATTCATCCAGTGTCTTATGATCTGCTGCATCGGACTGATAGATGAACCAGCAACACATTCACACATTCGGATTTTCGTTACACCACGCATCGTTGGCCTTTGCTATGTGACCTTTGGCTGTCTATTAATTTATACTTCAATTTATTTAATTATGGCCATGTTTGGAGATGCGTAAGTTTGAAGCTCGCCCATTTGCTGCAAGCTGCAATTGAAATACAATTAAATTTATGTATATCATTTTTTGTTTACAGAACACCATGGAAAACGGCGACTGTGTGGGCATTTGTGGGATTCTGTTTGGTTCTCGCTTGTACCGCACTCTTATTCAGGGACTGGGCAAATACTAAGGATCGCAACTACTGGCAGCCGAATATGCAGCGTTTGGACTTAGTTCTGGGCACTGCATCAGTGGCGTTGGTGGCCGCAGTTATATTTTTAATTGATTTATTAGTGACGATTCGTTTCGGATCTCGAGGCGATTTAGATTGAACGGTTTAATTTTATGTTTATTTAAGCACATAACTCTAGTGCATACCTTTATTACCTATTCATATTTATTTCATTGTTTTGTTACGTTTTATGTTTATTATATCTCATTTGTATATTTTATTTTATTTTTTTCGAGAGCAAGAACCGACTATTATAACGAATCCATTCGAATAGGCCAAACTAAAACTACAAACATTTATAGGTAATAGCACAATAACAAATAGAGCTAGAAATGTGTCATAGTGCCTGCCATCAATCTTTTGTATATCTAATGATTGTTAAAAATAAATTGAAATCAATTTAACAAACGAAACAGTTTCAGTGTTTCTTTTATAAAAAAACTTAACTAACACACACAGAATTATACAATTGCTATTTTAACTGTTTTTGAATAGCCCAACAATGAGGACTTTATTTGGTAAGTATAAGATTACAGTCGGGTTTTGTTCTTGCTTTTATTTGCATGCTAATAAATAAACAAATGCTTGTTTTCATTACAATTTGCATGCTTTAATCAGACAATTGGGAGCCACTGGTTTGGCATAAGTAAACAGTGAATTAACATAGTTCGGCAAATGTGACATTTAGGGATATGGCTCCGTACCAAATAAACATACTGTCGTCAGAGTGTAATCGGATGAAATAGACTTTCGAAAACTGGTAGGCTACAGAAGGCGTTAATTGATAGATAGGTTCGGTTCACTTTTGTTTTGTACGTATGGTTAGGTCTTTCGCACTTTACCACTTGGGTGCATTATTCTAGAACGATCTAGGTGGACCGGCAATGGCTGCAATCCACCTCCTCTTAAGGTTAGGGGTTTCTTATGGGAATGCCATCTCGATACAACTCGTCACAAACTCTTTTTTCTAATTCATATTGTAGAGGCTTCTGTTTAGTTCAAGGTTTAAAATAACTAAGATTAACAAAGAACCTCTCAACATTGTGTGATAACCGCTTTTGTTTGCGTACCAAGTTGAGTTTTAGGGTCAAAATTCATCACAATAAGGAAGGTGACGACAAAGGACTGTTTTTATTCATTGTTTTATTAATTGGTACACATCGTTTGAGCGCATTGATACTTGAACATTAAATATAAATAATAATAAGCAAAGAATTAATTATTTATTATTATTATAATAAATATAATTATGTCTCCCGAGGAAGAAAAGCAAAGAATTATAAACAAGCTATGTTTCGATTTGGTTGTAATTAGTAGCAATCACTTTGAAATTTATTATACAATTTTCAAATAATCCGAGTGAAATATCTATTCAATTGGATTTAATAACAAACCATGACTCATTTTTAGATTTAACTCACCTGGCTAGAATCATCACCAAAAACATTGTCGAAAAAGTAGGTTTTTGGTGGTTCATTTGGTGTTGCATTTGGTTTAATGACTGTAATGGATCGATTTATTTTATCCACTTTCACAACATTTAACGAAGTGTTTTGGATTTCCGATTTATCCATGGGACGAGAACGAACAACCACTCGAACATTTTCAATTTCTTCCTGCTCCATTGAAGGTTCGTACTAAAAAAGGAAAGAAACCCAATGTGTATTCATTTACAAAAATATATATACGTTTTTATTTACCGGCATTTTTATCAAGTTTAATTCTTTTTAATATTGTTTAATATGTAATATTTTATTGATTTAAAAATAAATAATCGAACTTGCGCCCTGCATTTGTTTTGCAAGTGCGAAGAATTGACATTTGTATGTCGTCAGCTGATTATTTCGAATTCGATTTCGATTATAGGGTTACCGTATTGTGATGTGGAAAAGTGTTTACTTGTACAAACTTAGATTTAATAATTTAGTACTTTTTTTTTTAATTTCATAAAAAAAGAGTACCTAAATGTTGGTATGTTTTGATATCAAAAATCACCCAGAAAATTTTAGCGATGAATAATAATGTGGTCAAATGTCAGCAAATTTCATGAACAATACAATTTTATCGCATTAAAATTCAATGCCAAAGAAGTTCAATAACATTTTTAAGGATTTATATTGCAATAACGATTTATTAACAGAGAATTGTTTAACAAGAGCTGTAGGTACTATTAAATTTCGCGAAATTGTCCAAAGCTGTCAACATTCAACTATCAAAGCGATGAATTTTGATAAAACTATTAGGTCATTAAAGATTGACCGATATACCTACACTCGATAAAGAATATTTAGGCCGTGTCTCAATTGGGCTTAATAATTATACTCGGATAATTTTCTGACACTATCGTGGTGGAAACCGAATTTTCAGTTGCCAAAAAAATTATCCTACTCGGGAGCAAGATAATAAATTATCCTATAGGCTAATTTTTTGACGTTTTCTATTGCTAGAATGTTGAAGAGGAAATAAAACAGTCAATTTCAATTATTAATTAATAGGGTAAAATTCGATAAAACTCTGTTTTAAGATTGGAGTTTGGTAAACTTCGCTTTCATAACTTTCATAAGTGTTAGAAAATTATCCGAGGATAATTAATTAACCCAATAATCGACACACGGCCTTAATACTAAAACAGTGCTGCAAATTAACATGATCATAAACATGTTGGTACATAAACCAACAAAACTGTCAAATATAAAGCTCCGATAGCCCAAGAGAAATAGTGGGACAACCTCACCATCCACAACGAGTAGGTATAAAAGTTTGGTACAGTTTTTGAGATGGCGGTGTCATTGGTCATTATTTGCGAAATACAGCCGCAATTATGCTTTTTTTAAAACTTCTTGTTATATGTAAATCTTCTGCTTTGTAATATAGATTTCAGTCAGAACTTCAATCAAATCGAAAACCCCCACACCCACCCCTCAAACTGTGGGCTTAGCCATACTTCGAACCAGATACCTTAATGTGTTACGTTTCGTAGGCCGTAGCTAATACTAGCTCGCAGCCTAGCTTCTGTGTTGCTTTTCTATATTTTGCTGGGTATTATGGCTTCTAGCTCATATAATTATGAGCGCAATGGCTCAATGATTAGCAAAACACACAGGCACAGGTTATGCCTATACCACCTAATATAGACTAGTCTTTGCAAATTTGTTTTGGGTTAAGCAAAACAGATAAGAGAAAACATATACATAATATGTACATAAGTAAATAAAGAATCGTCCGTCAAAAATCAAAAAAACAATTCATTTAAAAGACGAGTCTGATGATGGCGTATAGAGGTGTATTTCTAAATAGTTAAAATCCCTACCGAATGACTGTTTCAAAGATCTGTTCCTGTCGTTCTCTTAAAAAAAATTCAATAGAAAAACCGGACTGTTTCCTTTTCAACGGGTATATTTTGATAAACTAAATGACATTGAGCCTAATAATCATGTTTAACCTTCTATTTAAATATTTTATAGGTTACAGGGGTGAGTGCGTAAAATTTAACCTGGACACTGGAACTGATCATTAGTACCGCGCACTAGGTTAGGTACCTACCTACATTTAGTTTAATCTTTATATTGCCCCGTGCTACTTTGTGAAATTAGTATAGATTATTTGAAAAGATACTCCTCGTATTAGAGCGTTTTATTTTTCGTTTTTGAATTAATAAAAAAGATTGCAACTTGACAACTGCTTTTACCTTTTGACGATAAGATACCCCCAACATGTCTTTGTTGTGTTACTATGTGTATCTATTTCAACAACATATTTAGATGTCGTATCAACTATGCGCTATTATTGCAAAGTTCAATGACCATTTTAATCTTGCTCAACATGTATAAACAAATAAGTGCTCCATGCTAAATTTAGTTCACCTTTGGTAGTGCTATTAAAATTAAGACAAGAATGTCCTAATGTCTTTGGATCTACGTAAAAGCCATGCACTTCTAGGTATATTTTTTTGCTGTACTTGCGTTATCAGCAGTTTGTTATCGCAATCCTATTATCAAAGCTACATAAATACTTGCAACGATAATATTTCAGTTATAATATCTCAATCGAAAGTGAAAAGTAACTTTCCGTTTTTTCCATTCTGTAAAGCTAGTAAAAAGTAATTTTGCGTTTAACAAAAATACGCAATCGAGACTGTATAAACCGCTTTATATAATAACGCCACTTAATATTTAGTAAAGTGAACTTAATAGCGCCTGAAGGTTGTCTATGTTATGTTGTAAGAAAAACTGATAGAAACAGTGGGGGGAACATACAGCATTTAGCACGCCTCAGACAGATGCTGATAACGATGTCGCCCGTTCCAAATAACTAATCATTTCAGTACACAAACACACATAAAAGTAATCAATATAAAATTAAAAGTTAACCCAAAATAAAATACCTCTTGAGGTAGAAACGAAGTAAACAACTCGTATTTTGAATAATAAGTTTACGATACTATGATTTGCAATCTGTGCGATGAACTTAGTATTGAGGTAGAAACTTATATGAAGCGCCAGATAAGCGGCGTAAACATTTTAAATTCAAAAATAACTCGATTATTTCTAAGTCAGCAAATTATCTTTTAAATCTAACGAGATGCCCTTAAACCCTTAGATGTTGTTACAAAAGCAAATATAGGTACTATAGGCGCCGAAGGACAATATACAAACAATATTATGTAGTGTCCAACTTACAACGCTAAGTTTGTGAGTATGTATGTACTTCTGATAAGCCTGTCAATGAAATTATAGCTGATCTCAAACTGTAGGTATCTACCTAGACCTACTGGGCCTTACCAATAATCATTTTTAGCCTTCAACTTAAATATTTTGACGGTCACAGTGGATAATTTTATATGGAAATATTCGCCATTGTAACTTCGTAAAAGTTATCTTGGACACTAAAAATGATTATTAGAACCGCGGACTGAACATTTTAAAATTGTACAATATTGTACAGAAGATAAAAATGAAATAATGTTTGTGTTGGCAAAATTTTCAACTTACGACGATCCAGAAGTGTTTACAAAAATATACAATTTTTTTTAATTTTTTTGCTCTTCAATGATGTTTTCGAATACCGGCACTTATACTTTGCCTTACTTGAATCGCAATGCCACCTCGCTGCGCTTGGTTTATTCACTCTTTAAGCTTAGTGCATGCTCCCATGCAAAATTCTCTTCAAAATTTAGCTGAGCTAAATTTAAGAGAATTTTAGCTGAGCTAAATTTAATTTAAGTGTATCCATTTAGCCGAGCGGTACACTGTTTCAGCTAAAAAATCGAATTTTTATTTCAGACTGTACTTCATATATCTGTCAAAATTTAGCGCGCCCATTAATGAGTCGAAATAATTGACATATTTTTCGTTGAAGCAAACATAAGCACTAGCACTTTTGGTTCACGCCGGAGAGAAAGGAAAACACTCAAATGTCATCGAGCGATTCGTGTGATTTTGTTTGAGTGTGCCATCTGTTATAGAACGTTTGAAATAATTTGAGTAAGTCGTTATTTTTGCGCAGTTGCAATGTTTCTACAATGGATGGCACTGTGTTCTATGTAAAAAAAAATAGCAATTTCGAGTAGAACTGAACCAAAAGGGCAAGTGCTTCTGTTTGTTTCATCTTTCCTCGCAGGTTTGTATGAAACTGACATTTCACTAGCAGTCCATGTATAGTATGTCAATGGTCGAAATATTTTCGCACTCAAGCTAAATTTTGACAGATAGTCCTGCCTTTTTTTCTGTTGTTTTTGTGTTACGCAAAAATAAATAAGGATGAATTTTTGCAATGAATACATCGACGACGAATACCTTGGAAGTGAAGCATTTGAGATCAATGAATAGCAAACAATGAAAAAAGAAAGTGCAACGAAAATAAAACATTTTTATGTCCATGAATTTTTGAAGGAAATTATTTTCAACGAACATTTGTTTTGTGTGACACTTATATCCACGACGCACTCAATGTCAAAATGGAAACTCTTGTAAATATTTTGCTCACATGAATTAAAAAATGTTCATGGTTCCTTTTTGAATTTAAAAACCCTATTATATAAAAAACTCTAGCCATAGTAAATACTCCTACATATGCACAGGGCCCACACTTTCTAATATGCATTTGAGCTCAAGTGTTGTATCTTGTTTGACTACGTAGATAGACGTGTCGTGCCACTCTTACCGCAGCGAGTACCTAAATTGGTAAAAAAAATAGTGTATGGTAAAGCATTTACTCTTTTGGAGATGATCTGAATAAATTAAATACCACTCTTGATGCATATAAATTTAGCTGATAGTTTAGAGGTGCTTGACTGCATGGTATCTGGTTTTAGTTCTATTGATTGATATTTATAAATTATGAGAATGAGCACAAATGACAGGTATGTGCTGTGCAGAGGAACCTCGGTAAGAAGTTGTGCATGAGTGAGTTCGTTTTCAGAAGTATTCCCTTCCATTGTTTGATTCTGTTCTTTAATTAACCTAAACATATGACTTCAGGTATAAACTCAAAATATCACTCAAAAACACACTTGATCGAAATGCAACGCAAAACGCCGGTGTCCACTACATAAATGTCGGAGCAATGTTCCGAAAAGCAGTTGGGAATAATATCTCGAAGCAAAAATCCTCCGATTCGTATGAAATTGGAGAGTTTTCTATTTTGACGCGTATACCTCGCTAGGACAGAATATGTAGGATCTTTTATTGAGCGAGATTTTAGTGATCGGGACGATATTTGATCGTTTTCGAATTTACCGTGGTACTCTTCATAAGCAAAAACAAATTTGATGAATCGTTTACTTTTGAGTCGGTGCGGGCTTAACTTTAGACCGCGTTTCAATAAAAACGTGAACATATCACGGGTACTATATTGTCGCGACTTCTCCCAACCCTATATCTAACACTCAAGTTTTCCATAACGCTCTATAGCTATAGGTGAATCTCCCTGTCTCATTCGCTGGCGCGTGAACTAAAATAGAAAAATGTACTACAAATCTGTTATACGAATGGAATATTTGCGACACGTGTTTAAGCTGCCCTTTTTAACATCAATGCTAATTTATATACTTAGAACCTACTTATAAAACGCAATAACTTTGCACAAATATTTACAACTTAATCGAACAAAACGTTATGTAAAATGTAGGAAATGGACTAAAGAGATTCGGAGATTATCGCCTTCATTTGATTACACCTTGCTACAACTTTTCGATTTAGCTTATTATACCTATAGTTTCGTAATTCGTTATGCATTCGAATTAGTTCAAAAAGATAATGCATCAACAATTGCCTCGCCTCCCCCTCATTACAGCTATATATATAAACGAATAGCATTTCCTTATCAAAATCTAATTAAAATAATAAATCTTAATTGCTAAGCCGTTTTAACTTTTTGAGTACCTAACTATGTATATTTTTCGGATGATTGGCTAATTATATTGTTAATTGGTTGAGTGTGAGCGCCACAAAAGGATCTCTTAAAAATAAGGTACCTACATGATTTAAAGGGATTTTCCTTTTGGCATTGTTCCGATTACATTGTTGATTATGCTATTCTATTACATACATTCGAATATCTTATCTAAAGGTATACTCATTATAATGCAAAGGGTATTCTGGAATTTATTGACGACGCAAAACATATGGTGTTTTCGGCAACATACATAAGTGCATGAAAGTCTAGAGGAAATTCCAATGATTAAGGAGGATGGATACCGGTTTGATCCGATATTCTTAAAATTCGTGGAAAACGACTTGTTGTGGGTATGAACCATGTTTTCTCATGGTTCGATGTTTCTGTATATTAATTGCTGCCTATACTCTGCTCCCAGACCCATGGGAAAAATCCCACACAAACAAAGTGACAACGAAATCATGAACGAAAAATTTCGGTCTTCTTTTCGTTTCGCAGTACGCTGCTGCTGCGAAATGATGGCAAAAAGCGGATAATTGCAGTAGATTGCTTGGAACAATTTTCCACATATTATTGTCCGGGACATTAATTGCTTGCGAAAATCTGACATTTCTTTTTATTCGGGGTTCGTCACGAAGGGGACGAAATTGATTTTTTTATATTCCGAAGAATTGGAAGAGCAATATCAGGAAGATGACCCATCGCCATGACCATTAGCACAGTACCATCAGTGCAGCAAAAGCGAAGAATCAAAAGAAAAACCGATTTCACATCAGAAGTAAATAAATGCGGAAGCGGAAGATATTCACCCCTATTCCCGTTGGCGTTTGTCGTATACGACTCATGTTTCGTGTCGTTGTAAAACGATGTGCAGATTTTTGTTTAAACTTTTGTTAACAGTTTTGTTTTGTTTTCTTATGTGTTCACCTTTATTTCAATTCATTTGTTTAAAAAATGTTACAAAATCTACTAAAAAACAAAGTGAAATACTAGTCGTTTATGACAAACGACAACGGGAATAGGGGTGATTATTGTTGTTGTAATAAAATTGCTTTCAATTACAAAATACAAATTCTTGCTGTTGTCAAATAATGTCACATGCCACTTGTGTAGCAACTGATGGAAATCTCCACAAATTAATTTCCGCTGTCTTTTCGCAGACCTTTCGCTGTGCAATTGGAGTTGGAGACTACCGGAAAATTTCGTTTCACAACAGCAGCGTATACTAGGCTTTAATATTGAATTCAACTTTTTTTTAACAGAGACATACTTTTTTGGTTGTCATTATCTTCGGCTGGACCACGCAATATCACCATGTACACAATCTCATTAGGAGTGTTATTTCTAATGAGGAGGTTACGTTGTTACTAGCGCACTATACCAGTCCTATCAATAAAACTTTTAGGTTTCATATGTTATCATTTATGAAGACTATGCTCGAAAGGGCTGACCCAGAACCATATTGTGATATTTTACAACCACATACGTGTATACGTATAGAGTAGTGTTTGCAGTCCCTGAAGTAATAACACTTGAAAATTCAAGTGAATGAACGATACAAATCGGGGTTAGGCACTTTTAATGAAGAACTACAACTTGATTATGCATTGAATTAGTTTTGTATAATATTAACAGCTTGTTTCCTATTTGTTGCTCACCTAAAAATTGAGTCCATGTCGAGTTGTCTAAACTCATGCATGACGCACGTACGATATCTACATACATATATACCTGCCTTTAAGCAAGCTGTGTTTTCCCGTCCTTACACTAGCTGCAATGTATATACAATTAAATCCATGTCAATGAGCAATTTAAATGATAACTCACACTTATCATTAATACGAGTACTTCACGTCAAGGACATGCGAATGCCTCTCATGATCTTTGTGATCTACAGTAGAAACACGGTCGGCAGTCGGCACATAAACGAAGATACATATTTGTTTTGCAAAAGGTATTCAGCGATTGATTTTTAATTTTAAACAGGCGATAAGAAACAATCACAGCAATTATTTCTTGCTTTATTTCGCTCTTCCAGATTATAGGCACACTCCCGGCGAATCGAATCATATTCTCTGTGATAAATATTTACCTACGTTAAACTCTAATCGTAACATACTCGTAGCTACTGCTTTATTGGGTTTAGTCGAATTGTTCAGAAATTACATTATGTACATATATGTACCTTCATTGCACAAACAATAACGATTAGAAAAATGGTCGACTAAACTGTGAAAATTTTCCACTCAGATCAGCTTGCCGCGGCGTGCGTAGTCAATGTATTCATAAACGACTGATTTAAGTACTCATCAATAACTGCAGTCCTAGATAGTATAGTGCGTAAACATCTCAATAAGAAGAAAAGATGAAATTATTTCTTTGCAACTCGCTAACTTAGCAAATCGGCATGCAGTGCACTATAATTGCATTATGTCTGCGAGTGAAACATTTAATTGCGGCCGATCAATCGATGCATTTTTCTTGAGTTTTACATGTGATTATAAAATGATGTTTGTAAGCCAGAGGCATTAAACCCAAGGTGACCAGATATAGAATGAGAAAAAAATCGCTTTGGAAAGTACATGGCAGTTTAACATGACAATGTGCACCATTAGTTATGTCAAACTATGAATAACATAAAAAAATAAACATTTGGAAAAGGACCCCAAGACTAGCTTATGAGTTTGTATGAGTTTTTATTTTTGGGGCCAATGGAAGTGACCTACATGTTCATCGAATCCGAAAGTCTGAATTGAGAAGCAGTGTTGTAAATAAATTCTCAAAAGGTCTGTCCGCCGTTCGTTACTGTTTTTTCGCAGTGAAAAACCCAGTGTGTAATAAACAAATTGTTTACAAGGAATCTTTGCATAGATTTAACCCCCAGTTTCACAGTGGAAGTTTAAACTACACTTTTAGTTTAAACTTTAGTTCAACAATTAATTCGGTTAAATATTGAACAGAGTTCATTCTGTAGTTTAAGCTAAACGAGAGTATTCTGTGGTTTAAACCTCAGATCACCTGTCACAGTGATATTTCAATTTGAAAGCTGCCGAATGTCAAAATTACAAATATTTGACGTTGTTTTACGGGTTCTTTGAAAGAACACAAGGAACGATTTTTAAAAAGTCGTATAAAAGCAAAGCACTCTACAATACAGCAAAATTCTATTAATTAAATTAGGTAAATTAAACTGAGTTCAATCGAACTGAAGTCTGAAGTTCAGATTAAATTGTGAAACCGGACGAGTTGAACTTCAAATTTCAACTTAAGTTGAGGTTGAGCTGAACTTTAGTTTAAACTACCACTGTAAAACAGGGGGTAAAGTATCAAATTTATGGCTTTAGAGAAAAAAATATTTGAACTTAATAATTATTTTTGTTAAAAAATTTAAATTTTTTTTTTAATTTAAAACAATAATTATATAGATATTTGTTTACCTAGCACAAGTTTCCTGATAAGCCCAATCCTAAACTTTATGTGAATTATCCACGTTTTCTAACTTCAACTCGCTTAAGTATTGGCTCTTTCCCCTGATGGTGCCAAAGGCCTACACCGCATGTGCGATCTCTCCAGTTTTTCATGAATTTTGATGACATTGACACCTGCTAATGATATGTCGTTCAGATCTAACTTAATACTAAGGAATACATTATGTCATTCATTTAGATGCAAGAAAATGCATAACATGAAAACAAAATTATACTTGATTTACCATTCAAAAATATACATTATTAAAGATTTAGAAACTTTAACTAATACAGTTGCAACTGTAAATGTTAAATATAAATTGTTTAACTAAATCATCTCCGCTGATTAACATAATGCTTATACATACCTATTTTTATTTTTTATTTTTTTAATCTTATCGATCGGGCTTTCTCAATCAAAAGTTTTTAATGAGAAAACCCATCGATATTTTCTAGTCATGCGCATACCACACTCAACTAGATCTTCTTTTTTCGGTTATTAACATACATACTTACATAATTGTATGCACATAATATACATAAATTTCTTTTCTTGTCAGCAAAGTATGTACTTATTAATACAATAAAACAAGAAATGCTCAAAAGCGCCACTCGAAGCACTTATACAAAATATTCAAGTAACACCCTTTCTGGTGTTATACAGTGTTGGTCACTCTAATTAAACCAAAGCAGGATTGCTTTGCACTCAAAAATGGATGGTAGTGTGGAAAACCGGCTTCAATTTGAATGTTTGAATGCAGTGTTGTATACCACTCGCTATTAGAGGCTTACACACTCGAACATTTCCACGCACAAGCATAATATATCAAAAATTAGGGCCACTGCTGCGTCCGTGGAAACATTCAATATTGAAGATGTGAGAGATGAAAATCAATTTAGGATCATATGGACGTAGTGTCTCTGTGGTTATTGCGATACTGAGCGAAGGGTATCAGGTTCTTGTCCAAGTCTTCCTCTAATCAATATAAGCAGTCCACATGCTAGATAACATCCAGTTCTTCACTTTCGTGGGCTATTCGTATCCCAACCCAACCGATAAAATCCGTCGCGCCCGTTGCGGCAACGCATTCGACTGACAGGTTGATTGTTGATAGAATACACAGCAGCTTATGGAAGGTGACCCATAAGCAGCGCACGTGACGAATGCGACGGATAAAGTAAGTGTTTTCTTTCTGCTTTTCTGCACGTTGACAGTTGGCACAGCGTGAAAGGAAGCACTTTCATTAATGAAAATATTGAGAAAATGAGAAAACTGTCAAATGCTGCAGATGACAGTTCAGTCAAAATAATTTTGTGGATATTTTCGAATTTCAAGTGCGGACTGCGGCGACAGATTCTACAGGACCGTTTGTTCCGTTGAATACGTCAATATTGACGTTCAAAAATAGCGTTTATACATTTAGCAAGTCGAGCCCGAATGGACAATATCAACTTCACGGCGAGGTAAAATAAAATACGTTAATCAAGTGAGACAAAAATAGCAGGTACATTTTATTACCTTTTTGGGAAAAGCGTCATAAAAGTTGCATTTATCAACTTAACTTAATCCTATTTTTTTTTCTACAATATAGACATAATATATCCTTCATTCCCTGTGCAATTGGTTTTTCCCACATTAGCGTAGGATTTGAAAAAGATCGTAAAATTAAAACAAAAAAATTCCTGTTCGTAATCAAGTGAGACTGAGTGTATATCGTAATTTTGACAATTGAGTGTTGAAAATTTCAACGAAACCAATACTTGGTCCTAATTGAAGTGAGTAAAATATGGACGGACGTGGACCACATCCTCTAGTTTCAAGTTTTAGCATGTGGGTTCCTCCATTGAGCAGGGAAATTGAAAAATGTTTCTTATACAACCTCCACTCGTATAGATGGTTTTGATTTGTTGTAAACATAATGTATGCATGGACACATACCTGACATACGAAGTTTATAAAGGACATATAAATTATAAATATGCCAATACAAAATGGTTAGTTTTTTTACGGAGTGTCTATTCGGCCATTGAATTTGAACTAACTGACGTCTACCGATGTTGGGGACACCACTACGTTATCAACGTAACGTAATCATATTTTTATTAAAAACTGATGTTTATAAAGACAAAAGTTGGGTCCTAAACGTACAGTATAATGTCCGTAAATGATATACTGGAGTTTAACGCCCTTGACGCGAGCGAAGCGACACAATATAAAATTTGACATTTCGTTACGTAGTCGTACCAACACCCTTATTTTAAAGCAAAATAATTAAATTAATATTCTGCATTTTTTTATATTGATATCATAGTACTTTTTTTTATTTTAATTGAGAGTTATTCGAATCAGACCACCATATTCGGTCGCTTTTCGTATCTTTTGGTGTGAAGAAACTCTGATTACATTTGCTTCTCTTTTATGGGCGGTGGCAGATTACTGCTGTTGACCCCCGGGGCTCGAATTTGCTTCGCTCAGGTCATAAGCAATTACTCTAACCACTAATGTGTTAACATATTGTATAGGTATCTTATGCCGTACTTATGCATGTGCTTTATTACAATCATAGAGTTGAACACAACAAAAATTATCAAAATGTAAGCAAATCAAAAAAAAAAAAAAAAAACAGAGATTCTAACTTGTACTTGACTGTGCATACAAACGCATACACAATCAATTCTTCATTCAACTTGATATAATCTTAATACCCAAAATTTTCATTCCACATGCTTTTATCTTATCTACCACTCAAGTCTATTCAGATGACTCACTTGTATATGGCTAAATGACATTCTATTTATAGACAATTTTTCTAGCGATCTTATAAAAATAAACTGGGTTATTTATTATAACTGATAACAAATCGATAATTCGACAGAGAGTAGTTGAAGCGAATCCAACGAAACCTTTTCATTTGCAGGTAGATTTTATAAGTGCAACGGCTTAATGCATATGGGTGACAATATTTGTCCCAAACAACTGTGCACATATACAGCTATAAACGCCCGCACTTTACGCTGCGCTGTTTGCCTGCCAAGGGAGACCTGCGCTATGCGGTGATCAGGCTGCACAGTACACTTTGAAGCAAACCTCGCTCGCGATCGCTTGTGTAGCTCGCTCATTGTCGGTGTCTCGTCGGGATAGATGCCAGAATAATAAAAAAAAACTCAAAATCAAGAAATCTGGTACTCTGTATTATCGAAGAAATTCGTTGTCAATTCGATCCAGTCTGTCGCGCGGCGGCACAGTCTACTTTGGCGCACTGCACGCCTCAGACGCGTGAACCACATAATACTTTTTTTTATATACCTACTTATAATTTTTGTTATATTCCTTTTTGTCGCTTCAATACTGTTTATTTTTTTTTAACGTTTTTTATCTTAATGACTCAAAGTTAATACAAGTTTAAAGTGAAACCTATGCACTTGAGATTAGATGTCAAAAAAACCGACATAAAGCATTTCTTTTTCAAAAAGTATGTGTTATAAGCAAAGTGTCATTTGCACGAATGAATTTCAACCGATTTGTGATTGTTTTATTACAGTTTATCTGACATTGAGAAAATAGAAAATCACCAAACAGCTCAATGATGATTTCTCACAGTCCACCTATATTTAGCCATAGTCCTCCAATCAGCTTCCTGTCTGAGTTTAGGAATACCCAACATTTACCGTAAGTATATATACATTTTGATGTTTTATCCGCTTGAGTGTAGATTTTTCGCCTGTCTTCCCATATTTATTTTGGGAGTACTTTTAATGCAATCTGTTAACTTAACTGTTTGGTCTATTTTGGTGCAGTTTTCCAGAAGATCAGCGAAGCAGATTCTGTCGTCCTCAAGCAATTACACTGGCGTCTCGAGCCATTGCCAATAATGCACATTCACAAGTGTACCGAGGTCGACCCATTGGGATTGAGCGCATGTCATCCGCTCCAGAGATGCTGTTGCCACCGAAATCATGTTTAAGTCGACGTGCACATTTGGATAGTCATGCTGAGGAAAGTACTACATGTGATGCCAATAATAGCAATGAGAGGTATGTTAAACAAAAATTATTCTTGTCCTTGTTTAGGGTTTCATTATAAGATTGCCGATATACATGTATACGTCAGTGTTTTGTCTAAATTATGCGTTATAGAACATCTAAACTTTGAAGGTAATTCAAATGATCTTTTAATATTCTGTCATAATCGAAAAGCTCATTTAAACTGTCGGGTAAGAATGTACAATTATTAGCATTTCCGATGTGACCTGTTTTTAGTTTTTTTAAGTTTCAGTTGTAGCAACTTTCATGTTAATAGAAAACAACTGCGTTTCCTTACTGTGTATCAACCTTCAAAGGTTGTTGAGATCTATTATACAAACCTGTATCATGTAAAATTTAGAACCACAATAACCGACATTTAGGTATTTCTATATATGACAGCATCTTAATTCAAAATAAATCCGATTTCAGTGTTGTCTAGATGCCTATCTAGAACCATACGAAACTTTTTGTTGTTTGATAAAATATACTGGTGAACTTGAACTATCTTCAAAACATGTAGACTGGTCGAACGTGACCGATGATAAATGGAGAACGTTTTCTTCCGTGCCAATTTTTTACGCAGTTCCCTCGTCTATATGAATTCGTGGAACTCTCATTTTCATTATAAATATACAATGCACTCAGTATACGCTGCACACAACATACATACATGTGGTTATACATAGTGTTATACTGAGACTCAGTCTATTCCTTATGTAGGTGAATAACATTTTCACCTTTGAAAGGCCACAACCGCCCCCTTCCATCGGCGGCGTCGGCAATATGGACTGGAATAAAAATAGATTATTTGATGTTGTAATTTATACACATAGAAACATTTGTGGTAGATCGATATTTTAGTTGTGGAATCGAGTGACACCTAGGTAATGCAATACTCAGTTCAGTAGAGTGTATGCATCTTATTGGAGTGAGTGAATGCAACGCCATTGGGTAAGTTGGTACATATAAAAGAATATAGTGGTTTTGCCCATAAACTAGGCAACTGACAGAGAAATCTACGGGTGGTTCCTGCATGCACTAACATGTGGTGTAATAAATATCTAAAACGCTAGTGCTAGAGAGTTATATAGTCTGGCCTAATCGTGTCATGTCCAAGAAGCCGGCAAAATGTTCGTAAGATCATGCCCCTATGGGTGAAAATATACGTGGGTTGCTGCTTAAAAAGGAGTGGGCGCGCATGCTCTGGATACTGAATTGTCGTGTCGACACACTGCATCAGTTTAACCGGCTCACAAATTTCACTGAGAGTGGTCGTTCCATCCGGCATACATTCGGTTCGGACCAATATTAAAGGAGTGCATTTTTCTATTAACACTTTTAAATGTTTGATGTGTTGGCAGATAATGGGAGGCCCTTAAAACCGTATCCAAACATATATGACTTGCGACTTTGCTGTTGCATCGGTCCATATGAAAAATCCTTCGACTGAAAACAGGAATTTCAGCTAGTACATTCCTCTCTAACCCAAACGACCGACCGGGTCTGCTGGAGTTTTTTTCTTCCACTCTCTTGTTGTTATGGTTGCATTATCTTTGCTATTGCATATGTAACTCTAAGGAGATATTGACACCAAAAATATACCATCGAGAAGCTGTTATATGGGAATTATCGGTAAATATTTACGGATCCGAAATAATTAACATCCCTGCAGTTGAAAAATGTCAAATGGGACATGATAACAGATACGTTCTATTTTATTCTTACGTTGTAAATATAAATCTGATTTATGATCGTCCTATACAAAAGAAGTCTGGAGGACCAACAAGGCTAACTGGAAAAAAAATTACATTTCTAGGGGTTTCCCTTCTCGTTTTTCAAAACTAAACTGATGTTGCTGTACGGAATTATAGACCAGAAAAATTAATAAAATTACTGAGTCCCAAAATAACCATCAACAAGACAGTTCAAAAATGTCAAATCGCATGTGATAACAAATCTGGTACATACAATTATTATTTATGATTCACTCGTAAAAAAAGTGACACGCCGAAAATGTATTTTTAGTTGATTAGAACATGTGAACATCTGCTGGGGGTTATCAGGCTGTTGGTAATGCTCTACATTGTTTTTCCAGCAACACCACTCACTCGCAACTTCGAACGGAGCCATATTGAATGATGTATACCTAGATATTGTTCAAAACAAGTATAAATGCATGTTCCGATTTCGATAATTCGAAACGCATTTAATTTTATCATTCTTTTTTTTTTGGTTAAATTGAAATACGGAGTAGAGGAAATACAAAAATGAGTCGCACTTACAAATTTCATTACTTCTGGATGGTTTCATATGAATAGTAGTTAAACAGGTCCGCTTACTGGAGTGGCGCAGTTAGGGTGTAGTTGTGGACGGGGGGACGATTGCAATAGTTGTATAAATGAGACAGACGACCTCAATCACACTTTTTGTCCAAAATTTCAACAAAGTTGGTAAGTCAATTTTGATAAATAATTATCCTCGGATAATTTTCTGGCACTTAGAAAGTGTTGAAAGAGAAGTTCACCAAACTCCAATCTTAAATCCAATCTTATTTTTTGACAACTGAAAACTTGTTTTCCACCACGATAGTGTCAGAAAATAATCCAAGGGTACCTAATTATTTAGCCCAATTGACACACGGCATTACTTCTTGTCATCTTCAAAACAATAAAATAAATAAAAACACCCAACCCGAAATTGTTAGGTACCGCTCCCGAATTAAAAAGGAAAATGTGTCTCTTATTTAAAGAAGCGTCACCAAACCTAGAAAACATTTTACTGTCAACGAATATACCACTTAAAGGGATAAGTAGATAATAATATGGTCCGTTCAAATCACTTGAAATCAAATTACATACATTATAAAAACTGGCTATATTTTAGAGTCTTTTGTCAAGTGAAAGCCCGCGTATATACCTACCGACAAATCCTCTTTGACAGAAAATAATAATGAAAGAAGATAGTCTGTTTAAAAATGCATTTCTTTCTAATCCGATGAGAATTTTATATAATAAATCAGATCGGGTAAAGGCAAATCCCTTTCTCCCAATGCAAAACGCATTTCACTTGATTTGAGAGGAAAGTAAATTGCGTGCAGTAAATTTTTACTGATGTAAGACACTGACCTGCAATTAATATTTTTAAAGGGGTTTACGATGCCAGTATATTTTGGATTTTGCTTTTGAAGTAGGTACTAGTTCACATACGCTGTATGTAGCATGTACATATAATTGATAGTTTGTGGCAAGGACAAAAATAGCCTGGTGTCTTCAATGTCGATGAATTAACATCATACACCTAGCCTTCTGCCGAAATCTTTCACTTTTAATTGCAGAATCAAAATTTCGCTTGCGATGTATTTATTTTCTTTTGTATTTGACCTTCAAATAGCAGAATTCAAGATAATATTTAAACAATTGTGCACATTCCAATTGTACGTCTACAACAATCGCAGATGATCGAATAGAGTAGAAGACTCTATGCAAGTGCTGATGGCAGTTGGCAGTACTCCAAAGACTATAATGTCAAACCTGAACATCTAACATAATTCAAAAATATTTTAATTGAATTCTAAAATATTCACGTGATTCCCAAGTGATTGGAGGCTAGATTGTTGTTGAACCCTTTACTCTCCTCACTTATTAATTGAGTCTCTAAACAAACCGTGTGAAGAAATGTTTGAGAGAAATTTCATCACTAGACAGCTAAAAATACATTAGTGAAAAACAAAATATCACAGCCATAGGTCACATAAATTATAACGTTGTTCTATGTTCGGTATACATACGCTCATCAAAGTCTCCCTCGCAAGATATTAGGTCTAGCGTATAGGACGTAAGTTCATAGTATAATTTCTGGCACTTGTGCCAAAGATACACCTTAATTCGACAAAAGTACCAACCTTCTGATAAAAATAACAAGACGACAAGTGATCGAGGAATGATTAAAACGAGGAAACGTCACTATCAAAGACGTCAAATCAAAGGCGACCCAACGCATGGTTGGTATACGGTATACCCGGGCGTGCGCCTCGTTGAACTAAAATAAATCGAATCGAACAACAAAATCTCACCCAAAACTACCAAATAGCTCATTTAGTAGAGTATATAATATTTAAGTTTAAATTTTGTTGGTCGGGCGGCGATTCGTATATTTTATTTATACACACATACATACTATGTAGGTACAACATAATATACAAACAAATTTTTGTTTTCTTTTCGTACTCACGTCACATCTGTGAACGAAGGCGACATTGGCGTCATGTCGGTATTGTGTCGTAAAATTATGTAAAAATAAATTTTAACCAAAAATACTCTACAGGTAAATGAGTAAATATTGGCGCATTGGCCCTGTTGGCTATGGGTTGCAATTAATGCAGCCATAAAACAAATCTGCTTTATCATGATATATGTATGTTCAGCTTCAATGTTGGATCCCTGAGTAGAAAAAACAAAAAAATAATCGGAGAAAGAAAGGCAGTGATAGTAAAGAGGGGCTGCCGGTTAACAAAATAAACCTGATGCAAATGAAGAAAAGGAATCGCTTGCACCAGTGAGTGGTTTTGAGTTGAGAGTGATAATCACGCAATAAATGCGTGATCACGTGTTGGTATTTTTTTTGGTGCATATTTAACATTCGAGTTTTTTTTTCGTTATCTACTTTTCACTTGTCTTCGTTGGTATAATAATCATATTAATTACATTCATACATGGTATAGGTAGGTAGGTACTACTGATATTCAAATTAATCGCGACCTAAGAAGAAATCATGACACAAACACAAGATCATTTTTTATTTTATGTTCTAATTATAGGTAGGTACCTATAAATATAAATAGTTCAAACTGATATTATTGCGGTTTTGGCCTATTTTTTGAATGCAGTGTTTCTTTTGAATTCTGGATGCATATAAAGGCTGTTTTTTTTTTAAAAAGGTTTGGTTTTTAAACTGTGTTGCCAATTTCTACAGATTGTCAATTTGACAGATGGCGGAACATGTCCCACACGGCCCGCGACAACAGCAATTTATTGCGGGAAACATTTGCTGAGCGCATAATTTCGCGAAATGGACCTGTGAACTGGCCTCCACGATCTTGTGATCTCACACCTTTAGGTTACTTTCTTTGGGGGTATGTGAAGTCACTAGTCTATGGCGATAAACCAGAGACATTATACGATTTGGAAATCAACATTCGCCGTGTTATTGCTGATATACAGGCCCAGTTGCTCGATAAAGTTGTCGAAAATTTGACTTCACGATTGCGCATCATTCCAACTAACCGTGGCGCGCATACCTATACTTGGGACTAGTAGGTATATGTTGCTCTTCTTGAATTGTTAATATTCAAACTGAAGGTGCTAGTTAGTGCAAGCCACATAAATATGTGGCACTGACGTAATTTTTACGTCAGCGAATGCTCCCAATGGTGGTTAGTGTGCTGACATACTGTGCGAGGGGCCCCTGGTTGGATCCCCGGAAAAATACAAATTACATTACATTTTGCTTTATGGTCTGCTCTTCCCCTGTATTGAAGGGATCCTATGTTCGAGCCTACCAACATAGATCACCAGCAATTACTCAAATCCCTATACACCATCACCACTGCCTATTTTCGTTGCCACATAGTTCTGTCTTTGAATCGTCTTTTAATTTCTAAAACCGCATTCATAAGAATTTGTTTAGGAAGATGCCATTTACTGAATTCATTCTCCGAGTAAAAGCATTTGCTATAGTTTATGCATATATGAGTCAATGTCAAACAAATAAAAACGATGACCACGAAAGCGGTCGTCGCTTGTCACATGAATTCAAACATATTTCATAAACATTTATATAAAACAAACTACTTTTGTACATTCCAACTAACTATAGCCAAATAATCTCTAGAGTCTAGATCAATGGCACCAATTAATTTGTTTTTTGTTTTATATTTTGTGGACACATCATATGTAGGCTTTTCTAATACATACATACTTACTAAATAGTTAGTAATTTTGTTTGCTAATGAATCGAATTTTTTGTTTGGGAAATATAAAAACGCCTCCGCTGCCTCCGCATTGAGAATTTTTTTATTTTTAATTTCAGTGAATCTGAATTTCTCGCTGCGATGTCCCGTGTGGATATTTATAAATTTGAACATACTTATTTAGACAGCGTAGCGTAACAGACAGTCAAATTCTCTGGCAATTTATTCGCCCCAAAATAGATGTTTTTATACTAAGACAGTTGCTGAAATGCAGGGGCACGAAAAACGTGCATCGTGTTTTTGACGGATGTTTATTTCTGAGGGCCAATTGCGCAGAACTGCAGTTCAGTTCTTGTCTGGTGTTATCTACATAATATGTATTCTAGACTATGGCCAAAGATGGGATTTGTATTTGTCTTGCGCAAATTTTTCGAAACAGGTGCAGTAATGAATACCTATATTTTTGAATTCTATTCGCTATAGTGTTGATTATGGCAAAATATTGCAAAATATATTTTAGGTTGTTATGACTAAAAGAAACAGATTTCGAATATAAAAAAAAAACATTTGGTCAGCGAAATTGGGTTTTGCGGGATGAAATAAAGATAAATATAAAAGATTTGTTATATCGGGTTAACAGATACTAAATAGGTATTGGCAATACTGCAGAAGAGGTCAACGTAAATAGATACTGCGCGCTTTTAGTTAAACAAGCGAAAAGAAAATTACAATTAAACACAAATGGTACTTCAGCTATTATCCCTTATCTTCAGAAGTCATTAACCACCTCAATCTGTAGAAATTTGTCTGAAAAGTTTGATCTGTTTGACCTTGCTGGAATGAACACTTTTCAGCTGAAATTCAATTTAACTGGATATTGGAAGGAGATCGGTCGGCATTTATGTACCAAGCATTTATCTATTTTGAACTGATCGACAGTAGGTGGTAGTTGTGCTAAATTCCACACTTGCATAATCCAATTTGTAAATGTTACAAACAATTTCCGGTCGAAACGAATACGTATAATATTATGTACGTCACATTTGAGAATATTTTTAGCAGACTTACAGATAATTTACATATTTTCAATGACAATCTTATAGGATTTACAAAACTGTATTTGAACGAATAAGGTCAAGAAAATTTATGACTTTTGGAGACTATCCAATTTATTAAGACTAATATTCTAAAAATTTATTTATTTACAGCCGAGGTCGCAAAAAAGTAATCTTTGCCGATGATGAAGGACTCTCATTAACCGAGGTGAGAGTAATGTCAGAACCCTCAAATGTTCCACCATATTGGAGTATGAAATTTCTAGAACAAATCACACAAGGTCTTGTTAGTCCGCACCCTGCTGATCAATGGACTGTGGACTTCAAGCAACCCGCATCCGACTATTTATCATTTAGGTATGCATAAGAGTGAATGTATATTATATACCTAGTCGGAAAGCACCCACTAATTTAAATTGAATTTCAGGCGAAAAATCGATAAGAATTACGTTTGTCTGGAGAACGTTATTGTCAAAGATGATGAATCAATTATTGTGGGAACTGTAAAAGTTAAAAACGTCCATTTCGAGAAAGAGGTCGTTGTTCGGGTAACTTGGGACAATTGGAAAAGCCAACAGGATATGTTTTGTTCCTTTGCCAGGGTAAGTAGAATATTTAATTGTAACTGAGTCGGGTGTATTAATGTTAATTAAATCAACGTTTCAATAGACATACGGGCCAACGTCATCTCACGTTATCTTCGATACATTTTCGTTTAAAATCACTCTGCCCCCATCATCAAAGCAATTAGAGTTCTGCATATGTTACCGCACTGCAGGAAAGGAATACTGGGATAACAACGAGGTATGTTACAATCACATATTTTTGTTTTTTTCTCTCTAAAAGCATGTTTATTTAACAATTAGAACAAAAACTACACTATCACCAAGAGATCGCCCTTTTATTACCATGCACTTGCCCCCTATGAGCCACAAAGGCACAATAATCAACAAGTGTCTGCCATATCTAAATTAACAAGCGCACTGTCCAAAACAGCAAATAAGAATAACAACCAAGACGCTAGTCCATACTACTGATCGTATCGATCTGCTGATTACAATGAAGAAACTTACCTGAGAAAATCGCGACTCAGCTAAAAAGGTAAAATCGTCTGTTAACTCCCTGACCCTAACGAAATCCTTTAAAAACAACTACAATTATTTCCTTTATTTCAGATTAAGGAACCAGACACTTTTGTTTAATGGTTGAATTATGGAGTTAATTGTTTGTGTACATAATAAATACAAAGTACGATCATGAGCTATCGATCGATACACATTGCAAAACTGCATTCAACGGTCCGATACGTAGAAATGGCTTTCTTAACTACTGTAATTAAGCTTTGTATGAACTCGAAGCAATAACACATAAATGACAGTTTACAACTTTTATCTACCTACTCAAATAAGAAATTATTACAACTTTACTTTTGTGTATATAATACGGTACCTATAACTATAATTTTAGCTCTGGCCAATATTCCTAGTTAAAGATTTAAAAAATCAATTTTGTCTATTTTGCCTTGTGCCATAGTTGTGTGAATTTGTTAACCAATTGAGAGCATTATGTATGTTGTGTTTTGTGAGTTAAGAGATGATAACATTTATACAGCAAAGAACAATTTATTAACAAGACATTTTAAAATCAGGAAACGATGTGAATATATAAATATACGTAATTGCATATACATAGAAACAAAATTGAGCATAAATTCATTACATAAAAAAAAACTGAAACCAAAAGACTGAGATACTGGAGGATTTACTACTAACCACAAAACAAATAAATATCTTTTTGTGTTTTATGTAAATATATTTTAATGTCGATGATAGTCTGTAACTGAATATACTTTTACCCCAATTTTTTTTAATTCCCGCTAAAGATTATGTATATTATATAAAATTTAAGGAGCTAACTTTTTGTTATATTATTAATAATTATAATGTATAGTAGATGTAAACTCAGTATAATGAGAACAATGACAGAACTAAGATTTTAATTTTGTAATGCATATTTTTCACTGCTAGGATTTTAACTGATATAAATTAAAATATATGAAAAAATATACGAAAAACAATTTTTTTTCTTATATGTACTAAGGAATAATACTTATAAAATGAGCCCAAGTATTGATATAACAGGAACGGCATTAATGTGGTAAAGTAAGTACGTAATGCTAATGAATAAATTGACAGCGTTTCATTGACCGCTAAATGATTAAGGGGGCTGCTAATGAACCCGAACTGAAAGTCAGAGTCGGCGATATCTCCGAACACCTTAAAGAAGTAGGTACTGCCCCAAAATTTTTTTCTTTTCTTATGGATGAGATTTTCGCTGCGTTCTGCCAATGATGTCAATGTCGTCAGTTTTTCATATGTAAGTAGTTGCACAGATTTTTCAAAAATTGTGTGGCTTGCGAGTTTCGCTCACTTTTCTCAAGTATGATTTTGAAAAAGTCACATGACAGCGCATCACCTTGTCTAAATCCACAATGGTCTCGGTGAGATTGTTTTCGACCTTTATGGAGCAGCGAGCGTTCTCTATTGTCTATACATGACTCTGTATAGTATAGCTCGTTTTTATAAATGCTGTCAAATGGGGGATTTAAAATCGATAAATAGATGGTGAATATCGATTTGGACTTATTTCTCCTGAATCTGCCGCAGTGTAAATAGTTGGTCGGACCACAAAGTTTGTTGAGGAATGATTTCAGGCGTTCACACAGGACCGCAGATAGTATCTTAAGATCTGATAAGACTGATGCCTCTATAGTTGGCGCAGTTTAGAGGGTTTCCTCTGTTGTGCATCTGGCAAACGATGCTGAGGTTCCATTCATCAGGTATACTTTCTTGGAGACTAGTTGGTGTATGCATCTTGCATGATTACACTGTCTTATATTTGACTATTGATGCTAGATTTTGTACCTAGTTTCTATTGGTGTATGGCGGTATGGGGCTTACCCTTCACCGTTGAAAGCTGCCGTCTCCTCTTCAATTGTCTGGTATGTATATTTCTATTGCCAGGAACCCAGCACAGAGTCGGGGTGAGATTGTTTTTAATGGTATATATATAAGGATGTTCGACTTCGATACGAATCTCACCTGGAGCTGCATCACGAATGGCCATAAATTCTCGCTAGTAAAACTCTACAGGAAGAATGGAGCCGAGGAAATGTCAGCTCATACAAGAAAAAAACGACTACCGGCCGATGTCAAATTACATTAAAAAATTTGTTGATTACAATTTCATGGTGCGGCAAGAGTATTAAGCCGAAACCAACAAAATAATTTTAATTCCCCCTACACAATGAACTTACAAGTTATCAGCACGTGATTGTATGATATCAATTCGTGTTCAAACCTACTCACCCCGTCTCATTATTTCTTTTGCTAAACAAATTAACCAGAGGCGATTACCGTTTATCACTCATTATCGTTTATTTTCTTAGTCATTATCATGCCCCGTGACGCAAATAAACTGCCTATTCGAGCACGATCGATTGAAATTGCAAACCAATTGTAAGTCTCTGAGTAAAAGTGAAAAACCATTTTGATGGGGATATTCACATAGGGAAACATATATTTATTAATTTGTTTAACAGGAATCATTACACGTTTTTTTCAGCTTCGTTTACAAAAAAAAAATTAAATTATGTAGAATAAATTACAAACAACTTTTCAAGAATGATCGTTTCCTTTTTCAAATGCAATTTTATATATGGAATGAGCCATTTCTCGTAATTTCTTTTCTCGTTTAAATGCAAGTTTAATAATAAATTAATTTTTCAACCCAAAGACAGATCTGTTGTTTTTCTTTGGGCGTTAAATGAGCTAAGTTCTGCGCAGGTCGATGGCAGTTCTGAATGTTTCCCCTTATCTATGTGTTCATAATGGTTTTCTCGTATTTGGTTAGTTCCACTGATTTTCATTACTTAATAATTTAACTATGCACAGAATTCCTTAAAATTATTCCTCTTTGGCTAATTTTGCCTTAAGGGATTCTGGCATCTCTGGTGGTGGTGGACGTGGCAGAGCCAAAGCTACTTTAACACCGTCGTAGATGAACCATTGTAACGCGGTCAGAGTACCAATCATAATGATACGAGGAACTAAACCGTTCCACATTCCCATGAAGCCGAGGCTTCTGGCAACATCGATGGCACTTGAGCCCTTAGCTTGGTTCAGTTTTGATACCACAACATCAGCTGGATGGGAAACGATGGCGCAGAAGACACCGGCAATATAACCAGCAGCGAATGTTACTACCAACTGTTCGCCCTTGCTGCAATCTTGACGTGGTTTTGGTACAATATGCCTATAAGAGTAGATAATGGAAGTTGGTTAGTTTACTATTTTAGAATTTAAAAAAAACTGTCCTTACTTGTAGAGTAATTCCACGGTCCTCTCGAAACAAGCGAATTTCATCATGGTGTATGGGATTTGACGGCACCACAATGGCACCAAACCCTTGTAGAAGGCACCGACACCTTCTTCCTTCAACATCTTGGGCACAGCTTGGCGGAATGTATTAGCATAGCCAGGCATGGTTTGGATCTTAACCTTGGCAGCTTCAAATGGTGCCAAAGCAATATCGGCAAAGAACTCAGCCGAAGCGGAGGCTGCCAAGTACAGCGATGTACGGTACAAGTAGGAGTTCTCCTCACCCAGCAAGTTTGCATAGTATACTTTGAAAACTTCATAGAGTCCAAACTTGCAGAGACCCTATTAATGCAAACATTAATTAAAAGATCTCAGACATGAATTATGAAAAATCGCAATTGTATCAGTAGACACGCCTGAGCCATTATCAGTGTTCTAAATTCAATTAAAAGTCATATCAATTTGTATCGAAACAGAGTAGTGTATGAAAGTGTAAACAATGTTTTTGCTAACGTTTCCTAGGACATGGCTCTTTGTTTAATTGTTGAAAATTAATTTCGGAAACCAAGAAGTTCTAATGAAATTAACTGAATTATGTAACAAAACCTTTACTCTTCACTGGCGGAAAATCGGGTCACATGCATTTTTATCCAGTAACAAAATGCGATTAGGCTCAGTCGTGTATACTAATTATGTATTGCATAACTTAGACAATCAATGAACGGGATAACTATGCATTCATGCATCACTGCATTATTGCATAACCATTACAGTCTTAGTTCATTCTTCTCCACACATTAAATTCCCTTACCTGAGCAGAGTATCCAAAGAAGGTTGGAGCCCAACCCTTAACAAGACCACGGGATCCCTCCTCAGCGACAGAAACCTTGAAGCCATGGAACAAATTCTTGTATTTAGCGGAATCTACTTGCAGACGGCATTTGACCAAATCCAATGGCACTACAAAGGTGTGAGTGGTACCACATGACAAGATTCCACCGAGACCACACAAAACAAAATATTTGTTGCTGCCGAATTCGCATGAGTCTTGCTGCACGACCGCTGATGCCGCTTGTATCTCCCGTCCGGGAACCGCTTCACACTGGGCCCGAGAGAGTGGGCTCTTGAAGGGGGAGTTTTTGGCAGCTTCAATTAGTGAGGAAAACATCTTGATATAATACGATCAGCTATTAAAAGAAAAATAATCCAACATATCTATAGACAATTTTCTTTCTTTTTCCAGCTCCAAGGTTAAAATCAATAGGTTACATAACTCTCCGAATGAGAAAATCAAAAATTGTATTCAATGGACTGGGGAGATTCAATTTTGAATGGTGGAAACAAATCACGCAGTCTTTAAATCACAATTTATGATACAGTTAATAAAGATATTATAAAAATTACCAAAGATATAAGCAATTTATCGCACTTACAATTGACAGCACCAGCCACGGACACGAGAACTAGAACTTGAAAAGAAATTATTCACTACCGCTGCTGCTACCTTTCGGAATTTTTTTTTAACAAAATCATTCCGTTATGGAATACGAATGCAATGGAACAATTATATTGGAAACGAATGAAATTTTAGAATGTCTAGTGATGAGCTACGAGAAATAGTGAAAAAATATTTCAAACTCGAAATATTGGACAAACACACACAACACATCTCAGAGATCAGAAAATGAGTGTTGTACTCATTAATCTTCTTAGAGGCACTTCCGATTAATAAATGTCTAAAAATATGATAATTATGTAGTTTAAAAGACTGTAAAATGAAAACTGGAAACAGTTTACATTTATTAAAAAATTATTCGAAAATTGATTTCTTGTTTGAAAGAATACCAATGACAACAATGCGTAGAGAGTCACTTTTGCTAAGAATGATGCTATTTCAAACTACACCACTAAATTCAACATCGGACTCCTTTTTAGGTAATCCTTTGTTGAATAGTTTAAATTCTGACAGTCAATTTTCCGTATAAAGTCCACTTGGAAGACATTTCTGCTTTTATTTCTAATTTCATGTTTCCATAGACTTCACTTCACAGCATTGACATACCTACTATACATAGACTGCTAGTGAGTAGTGAAATGTCAATTTAATACAAACTTGCGAGGAAAAATGAAGCAAACATTAGAACTAGCCCTTTTGGTTCAGCGCGGCGTAAGTATGAAACATAGCACTCAAACAAAATCGCATGAATTGCTCGATGACATTTATGTGTTTTCGCTTCTCTCCACCGTAAACCAAAGGAGCTAGTGGTAGTGCTAATGTTTGCTTCAACAAAAAAAAATTTGCAGCACAGACCGCACTTACTTACTTAAGGTGCCGCTACAGTCCAGGGTGGACCTGGGCCTCAACCAACAAGCGTCTCCAGCTAGCACGATCTTTGGCCAGCTGTCTCCAGTTTCGCACGCTAATTTGGTTAAGGTCTCTTTCCACTTGCGTGCGCCACCTGAGTCGCGATCTTCCTCTATTGCGCCGTCCCTCGGGTGTGGACTCGAAGATCTTCCGGGCCGGAGCATTCACGTCCATCCGCTCTACATGACCCAGCCACCGCAGTCGTTGGACCTTCACTCTTCTGGCTAGGTCGATGTCGCTGTATAGCCTGTACAGTTCCTCGTTGTATCTCCTCCTCCATTCACAGTCTATGCGACCGAAAATGACTCGAAGAATTTTCCTCTCAAAGAAACCAAAACCGCACAGACCGCACACAATTTGAAAATAAAGCAGATGCAGATGTCTAACGCGAACATAATGCGATCAAAGGCGGTTTAAGAATAAAGCAAACGCAGAACATTACGAAGAGGGCGAAAAGAGAATACAAGAATCAGATGGGAACTCACGGACCATTACTATAAGGTATGTTTTATTGAACTTTCATCTCCAAGTCAAAGTAAAGTAAAGTAGAATCTTGAGCATAAAACAACTATACTCTATTTTGCACTTTCGAGACTCTATGTAGTTGTTGTATTTGCGTGCTAAAGATTCTGCCTAAAGGCCCCCCGACCCATAGAATCGGTCACATCCGTTGATAGAATATACAGAAGCTTATGGAATGTGACCCATAAGTAGGATTACTTTCTCCTTTTCTGTCCGTCGCATCCTCAAATAATGAGAGAAACTGTGAAATTCTGCAGGTAACAGTTAAATCAAAATAATTTTGGCAATATTTTCGAATTTAACTGCGGACTGCGGCGACGGATTCTGTGGAACTGCTTGTTCCGTAAAATGCGTCAATCCGTCGACGCAACGGACGTGACGGATTCTATGGCTTGGGCCTTTTACTTGGCTTTGCTAACATCGATGTTCAATAAGACACGCCTAAAATCACCATGCTCTAAAACCTAGATTTCAGTATACATCAGAGTGGAGTACTTTGTATAGTCTTTACTGTACCCAGTTCATATTTCTGTTTCATTTCCTGTTCCAAGTGGCATGGCGCATGAAACGTTTCGCACATTTGATCTCTCTTTCTCCTTTGCGTGTGTAATTGTACACTGTGGTGCTATGCTATTTGCGTTTATTATTTTTCGTTGATTCTTGTGTATAAGTTGAATGTGATTCTTTTTCCTTTGCAGTACTATAATAAATTTATTTGTTACGTTTTATCTAAGTTTTCAGTTCAAAAAACATTGTATTTCATCGACAGTTTCAAGCAACTAGGTAAGTGTGAAAACTTTTTGCCAAAAAGCCGAAACTTTGCGAAAAATAGACTCCCAAAAAAAATTCCTCCTAAAACCGGTGAATCACTTTTTTATGAGTTGCTTTGCTGCTGCTGCATATCGGTCTTACAACGACAACGACAGTTCATGTCTCCAATCTACAATATACGCCATTGGCTGTTATGAAAATGAATGTTTTTCAGAATTCCCGTCTTCTAATCGACTTCTATCTAATTAGAAACGATTGCTTATAAGATTTGCTTCAAATGTTACATGATTTAAAATGCAAATGCAAACTGTAAAAAAAAACTTGTATTTCGATAGATTAGCGGCTGCCTTGGTATCGAATCGAGTCGACAGTCTAGAGAATTACCAAAGGGGGTTTTACTAATTTACATGGGCAGCAGCAAGGTGTTTTGTGTTTCCCCCTTCCGCTTGCGCCTCCTATAGCAGCTCACACTCGTGATAACAAAAGTTCTTTAACGTTTATCTTGTTTTTTTTTCTTTTATTGATATAAATTACGAAAAAAAAATCAAAAAGAAATAATTATAATTGTGTGCAAAAGCTTTGGGACAGCCGCCTCCTGCTGCTGGACGACCGAATTGATTGGGTGTGGTTAATACGGTGCGCCGTCTGTACATTTGAATGTGGCTATAAATATTTTTACTTGTTTAAAGTTTATTTTCTATGTAAGAACAAAATAAATAAATTATTAATGTTTAATTTAGATCCACAGACAGTGAATTGATATAGAATATTAGCGGAAACATGTCATCACATAACGAAAATGATCCTGCCGCACATGGGGATGTTCACGATGAGCACGAACATGATGGAAACTACCAGCCACCACCGCAAAAGACTATCGAAGAAATAATGGCCGCCGACCAAGAGGACGAAAGTCTTCGAAGATACAAAGAGGCGCTATTGGGTGCAGCGCAGAGTGAAAAAATTGTCGTAGGTAGGTAACGTGGGTGAGAGATATACACCGGAAATAGCTGCCAAATTGTCATTCATTGCAATTTACGCCTTGGCCTATGATGTTGCAAGATTAAAAAAATGTACACATTTCCTTCTTCTTTTTAGACACCACTGATCCAAGAAAGGTTATTGTTAAAAAACTATCCCTTTGCGTAGAGGGACGAGATGACATGGAATTGGATTTAACTGGTGATTTAACGCAGTTAAAAAAACAAGTAAAATTTGCTTTACATTGCTCCTACTAATGGGTCAATAACGATTGGTTTTTTGTTATTTCTTTTCATACATCTATTCTCAACACTGGTGGCTATGTGTCTTTAATCTTGTGTACGCATATGTATGGTTGGCTAGGTTTTTGTAATTAAGGAAGGTGTTCACTACAAGGTGCGAATCGATTTTATAGTTCAAAGAGAAATTGTTCATGGCCTTAAATATGTACAAAAGACTTATAGATTGGGAGTACCAGGTAAGCAAATAAAATGTATTTCTTATGATTACGAAACTTTGAGGGAGATTTTATTTAGACGAACGCTTTTATAATAGAATTGGATAGCTTCTTAGAGTTACCGACAGAACATGGCCAACATGTTAAAAGTAAACATGTTAAAAGCAAACATGTTAACCATGTTCTGTCCAATTTGAAGAAAAAAAATCTAGTTTTAAATAGGATTTGTTATGTTTAGCACGTTTACAAAAATGGGGTGGCACTTAAGTATGGTTTGAATAACTTATAGTTATATTAACTCAACTATTTATTTCTAAGAGCGAGAGAGAACAATAACAAATTGAAAAACAATAACAATTGAATTGACATATGTACATAGATTTATGAGCTATTGGCAAGTTAAGCGTAGTAAAGAGCGCGTTACACGTGCGAGAGCGAGAACAATAACAAATTGAATAACAATAATAATTGAATTGATATATGTACATAGATTTATGAGCTATTGGCAAGTTAAGCGTAGTAAAGTCGAAAGAGTAAAGTTTGCACCCACTTTTTTCAACCGTTATAGGAAAAACGATTAATGAGGCATGTAATAATTTTGACTTATTATGTATCAACATACACACTTTCAAGTTCATTCGGCTAACGGTTCGTAAGACCCCCCTTACTCCCCGAGACCCCTTTACTCCTTACCAATTCTCACATACCCTACGGCCGAATTTGGCCACACATCTATAAACTAACTATAAATTAGAAAAAAAAATCATGAAATTCGGATGAATGGTTCTCGAGTCATTTAGGGACGAACAGACGGACGTTGCATTTTATATACAGTGGCCGGCATAAGTATTTTGACAAAACTAAAGTTAATTCTGCTCATAATTTAAAAGTTACTTCATGTAAATTTTGGCATCAATAGAAAGGTCATTTAAATTCCGTTTGAATGATACAAAACTTTCCTTAACCCATTAAGTACCCATTTAAAAATTTTAGAATTTAGAATTTTTGTCAAGGTCTACTTTTTTGACTTTTTTTCCTCGGTATCAAAAAAAAATGTTTTGATGCAAAAAGTTTCTCCAAACAATTCTAATAGTGACTGCAAAAAAAAATTTTCAAAAATATCTTCGCTAATATTTTTTATGATTTTTTTGGAACCGAGGAAAAAAGTCAAAAACGTAGACTTTTACAAAAGTTCCAAATTTTCAATGGGTAATTAATCGGTTAAGGAAAGTTTTGTATCATTCAAACGGAATTTAAATGACCTTGCCATTGATGCCAAAATTTACATGAAGTAAGTTCAAATTATGAGCAGAATTAACTTTAGTTTTGTCAAAATACTTATGCCGGTCACTGTAGTAGTACGGATGTAAATGGAAGTCAAAAGTAACAAATTAAAGTGTTCGGAAAAATAAGTAAATTATTTTAGTACACTGACTGCTATTGAATTTTTTCAAATTAGCAATAAGTAATTTAAAAGTCCTTGTGCATATAAGAAAATAGAAAAGTTATGAATTATTCAATCCAATGACTCTAGTAGTGTAACCTAGTACATCGTTCTAAAGTTAACCCAATTCTGCCTAAAAATGTCACATAGTATAAAATAAAAGAATTAAAAATCTTAATTTTTGTTTGATTGCAAAACTGAATCCAAATTACAATTTTTTTATTTATTTTTTTTTTTTTGACACACTTAACGAGTAGCTCAAACTGCACTTTGACATAATATTAGGTACTACTAGTGAGTTATGTATATGAATTTGTGACTTACTTGTGTATTGCATTGGCTAAACTTTTGTTAAACTAGAAACAATAGAAAAAAAAGATAATATTACACAAATAAAGTTGTCTGTTTTGTTTTGTTTGCATACTTCGATTCGTGTCGGGAAAAAAAGTTATCGGTAAGATTTTTTTGGTTGTCAAATCTTTGCATTACACTGTCGAAAATGCTGCACTTTATTTGTAATACATATTATTAACAGTTATTCATACAAATGACATTATCACTCCAAATATGTAATTGAATTATTTAAATTCACAGTCGATAAAATGACACATATGGTCGGCTCGTACCCACCTAAAAAGGACATCCAATTCTACCTAACACCTTTTGAGGAAGCACCATCGGGTCTAATGGCAAGAGGCACATACTCTGTATCATCACTATTCACAGATGATGACAAAAATGTTCACCTTAAATGGGAATGGACATTTGAAATAAAGAAAGACTGGGAATAAACTACCGCTAATCATCTGTTGCAGAATTATCTTCCTAAATAAAAGCAAAACAAAAAATAAATAAAAGTAACAAAAACAACATTGTGTAACAATTATATTCTTATTATTTTTTTATATATAAATAAAAATAACACCATGGAAAGCGTATACATATTTATATATTATATATAATAGAATTTACTAAAAGTATTTACAAAACACGCCACAACAACATCCCATTTAAAGGCGAATGAATATCCTCGTATTCAATTATATATATTAAAACCTAGATTATGTTTCGATTACTATTTTGTATTATTAATTAATAGAGAGAAAAACAACAAATTATATACGACACAAAACGCTGGGATAATAATATATATTATGCTGTTTTGTTAAAACAAAAGAACATGTAATCAAATAACCAAACATAAATTTATGTTATTCTATTTAAGTCTGAAAAATGGTAGTAACCATGAAATGAACTTATACAAAATAAAATTTGCATTTGTTTAAATGTTTTAGTTTTTGAATAATTGTGTAAAAATAATACCTTGTGGCGTACATTGATCAATAAATTGTTTACCCAAAACCAAAAAAAAAAATAAATCTTTTGAATGAATTACACTTTTTGCTAGAAGAATAATATCCCACTTGTAGGGATGGTGCTATGAGTGGGATATCGTAGGAAGCATGTTCACACCAAATAACAAATTCAGGTGGACTGGTGGACTGAAATGACTTACCCCCAGCTGGTAACCTCTGCCAGTCCGCTAGTAAGAAGAAGTGTCTAGTACAGATCAAGGAAGGGTATTTGGAGCAATCTAATTTGCTGTTTTGACTGCAACCAAAGAAAAAGACAAAGTCTGAAAGTTCAACGTGTGAAGGAAAATTAACTGACGTAGACAGCTCTTCCTCCGTTGGGGCGTCGGTAAGGGTGACCATTTGTCTTCGGGAAAAAACCGAGGGTAACCGAAACAGTATACACCCGCCTTTAAGAATTAGTATGTTAGGAGAGAGAGACTGGTGTCGAGTAGAAGCGGGTGATAGAAGCAATCTACCCTACTGCTTGACACCGAAGAGGGTGACGATTGGTGTCTGTTCAATATATCAGTGAAGCCAGTTCGACTTTGTAACGAACTTTCTGATGCAGCAAATCACGGTACGGGACAAGTCGCTCTGGTCTTTATTTCCGAGAAACTAAAGCTACATTTTCAGTAAAAAATTCGCAGTTGTGGGGGGCTTACATAAATTTAATGTGGAGACTTAATTGCATTTTCTTTTTTCCAAATCCCTGAGAAAAATGGTAGAGGGGTTATTTCAAATAGCTTTGAAATATGTACATATCTGTCTAATAATTTTGATTGCTCTTCCAAAGTTTAAACTGCTCAAATTTAATAGCTACGAGAATTCTACATATCCCAAGGCCTGTATGAATATCACCTGATAACTGGAGATTTACTAAATCTTCAACTACCTAATGCTGTTATTTTCTTGTAAAGCTTTTAGGCTTCATATTATTATCGAGTAGTATGATAGTTCTCGATCTGTCAATTAACAAATAATTAACGAAGAATTCAAAACTACTGCAGACCCCATGTCTATATGTTTCAGGCCCATAAATCTAGTTTTGCGCATAAAACAACGTGAATTAAAATACGTATAATTCCTCCACAAGGTAAAAATAAATTTACAGACAACAGAAGAACAAACACAAGTAATTGGTGCTAACGTCAGAGGAACGCTGTTGCATACGATTAGGCAACTTGTTTTCCTTTTTATCTACCATTTCCATGGGTTATAAACAAATAGATACTTTATTTCCACAACATTTTAATACAAAACATTTCGCTATACCGCAAACAATGCTTTTCGATTTGAGTTTGTTTAGAAAACCAAATGATTGTTTACACAGTAAAAGGGGAACAGAGTGTGTTGCCTTTAAAAAAAGAAGCACCGGGAATTATTATTTGTTTATACAACTTTTTTTTAAGTTCAGAGGCCAACAATTTTAATTTTTAAAATGTGACAAAGTTTTATAATACAAAAAAAAACTGCCTCCACCTCTACCTCAAATACATGGTCATTCGGGGCTGCCTGTCGTCAGGAGCCTTCACATTCACAGTCCACAGTTTTACACTCAGAGCACTTGTTAAATCACGTTGCTTTCGCTTTTGCATTTATTGTTGTTGGAGCTGTATGTATGTGCTCCCCAGTCTCATTTGCTCATTTATCTGTCAGCAAGATCACTGATCGCTGGCATTTTTTCTCTATTTTCTTAGTGTTGTTTTTGATATCGTATTGGATGGGTGGCAGATATCATAATTTTTTTTTTGTTCACCCCACCATCTTTTTGTTTTCCTGTAACGATTTAGTTTGACCATGTTAACGTGTTCAACCATTTAGATTATAGTGAAGCGGTTTTCAGAAACTTTTTCTATGTGAATCATAAAAAATACGGAATATCTCAATTTTGAAAATATCCTACTTTATGTGTTACAAAGTTTTACGTTTTTATAACCTAATTGTCTGTGAATATGTGGAAGTGGTGTAGCAAGAACCGTTTGCAAGAACCGCCAGACGTAAATAGATAAACAGAAGATCGTACATAGGATCTTGCAGTTGTCGTTGTCGGCTTGGCAAAAAAAGTATGATAATCAATTTGTGGGAAAATAATATTAGGTAAATATATAATATTTTATTTAGTTTGATTTAGTTTGCACAATGCAAAGCGTTAAAGCGTCCATCACCATATTTTCCAAAAGAAGAGAAAGAAAATGTACATTTATTTCCCATGCATGTCATTGTTATGCTCTAATGGACGTGGAAAACACGCATTTCTACCATAACCATATACATACAGTTACCCACTTCTAGTAATCGCTAATCGCTCCTCCTGACAGCTATTTTTTTGTGGTGAAATTTACAGCTGTATGGATATAATTTTACCTCACAAGTGTCAAACTGTTTGGGTGAACAACTTGTACTAGTGGAAGTGGATAGGTATGTTCTTAAAATTTATAGTTTTAGTCAAGTGCTCCAGCATTGGAGGATTTTTAATTTCCCAAATTTTACTGAAACATTTAAACACAGGAAATTATTTAATTTCTTCGGATTCGTCGGAACAGAATATTATTACACTAGGACTAGGTCATCTAAAGCACTGAATTATTTCTTTTGTATTAAATGTGAAATTAATGACATCTTTTAAGTTTAATTATTTATTTATTTATTATCTATATCTAGGACCCAGGTACCTATCTAACTGGAAAATATTTTGGCCGTGTGTCAATTGGGCTAAATAATTATCCTCGGATTATTTTCTGACAATATCGTGGTGGAAAACGAATTTTCAGCTGTCAAAAAATGATCTTGCTTCGGGAGCAAGATAATAAATTATCCAGCTAAATTTTTTTAGGTTTTCTTTTGCTTGAGTTTTGCTAGAAGATAAGATAAGAAGTTTGTTGAAGATAAAATAAAACACTGAATTTCAATCAACTAAGAGCGTAACTTCGATAAATCTCTGTTTTAAGATTGGAGTTTGGTGAACTTCCGTTTCAATACTTTCATAAGTGTTAAAAAATTATCCGAGGATAAGTATTTAGAACAATTGACGGCCTAAGTAGTTACTGCTGAAAATGTAATTGTGTAACTATTTGACACTACTTGGTGAAGAACGAAAAATTCAACTGTCAAAACAATTGAGCAAACATAATCCTGTTGGTTATTTTCGTGACTCTTAGGATTTGCTAAAGTGTTTAACAGGATATTAAACATTAATTTTTATTGATTAAAATTTGAGAAATCTCTGTTTCAAGATTGGAAATAGGTGATCTTCTGTTTTTAAAATTATACCTATTATAGGTCAGACAATTTGCCAACCACACATCCTAAGAGGTACATTTGCGAAACATAAAGTTACATTCAAGAATAAAGTAAAATCCCCTTTCGTAGAAAAAAATCCCCAAGCCCCATGAATACTAGTTCTACATTTTGTTTGCACTGCAGGTAGTACGATAAACATTTTCCAATCGAGCGGCAGTTACTTCCACATTATCTGCATGCAAGGTGGTACTCGGTTTTATGGCATTTTTTGAACGTGTCATTACTGCCTGTGAAGTGTATATAGTTCCCAATAGCCCAAGATAATATAAACCAAACTATAGCTTTTATTTGTCGCTTGTTTAATGCAAGTGTCAATTGTGGAAAGTATACAGTTTTGCTCATGCACATCATTATACAGTTTAATAACCGAATTGAAACAAAACAGAAAAAAAATGAAAGCACCCAATGTGTTGTTTTGAGGGAGAAAACATTGATTTCAAATAAAAAAGTAAAAAAGTAAAAAAAAAAAATAATAATATCCACATCGAGAGGAAAAGTTTAAACAACCGACTAAACACCCATATACGAGAACATGAATTGGATTCAGTTAGACTTGTTTTGATCCGGAAATACCGGTTGAATTGGAATTGCTAGGAATATGTGTAAGCCTTAAAATTAGCCTGTGAGTTTGTTAAATTAAAAAAAAAAAAACTAAAACGTATAATCAATTTATCAAAGTATGAGCCATCAAATTAGGTGGATGTTGTGACAATCTTTGCAAGAGAACCTTAATTTGTTTTCTGGGGTGGGACGATGCGGTGTTAATGACAACAACCTGAGGCGGGTGGTGAAAGGGATGAGAGAAATCACCCGGATATTATTTTGCAATTCAGGGCAAGGTAAATGATATCCGGGAAGGATATTTTTAGGGGTGGCGACTTGCCTTATTTTATATGCATGCCTGTACAGAAACGAGAGTAATCCTCAGGATTTACTAATTGGACTGAGATTACCTGTTCATTGTGGTGTATAAGAGAGTGTTGTTTAAAATGCAAATAGTATTGATTTTTTTATCGTTGCCCTATTTTTAAGCTTAATTGATGGTTTACATGCTTTGCGGTTTCTGTGATAGGCGAATCATTTGCATTTTGTGTACGGTATGCTGCAAAACAGATTGTTTATGTAATATCTGACCCATTTTAAGGGACTATTATTTAAGATGTATGTAAATTAGAGCCTATGTGAGGCGTAAACTTGCGAGTGCATTGGTGTTTATTTTTATCTTGTGAAATGTAATACGGCAACCCAACGATTTAAGGTCTATCTAATTGGTTTTTAATAGTCACTTAAAATTCAAAGTCTAAAGGTGAAGACAACCTCTTTATCTTTGTTGGTCCTCTGGTTACATCGGTAACACATACACACATTTTGTGACACCATCATCAGTGTCCCTATAGAATGTTAAGTAATTTCAATTAGGGGTTACAACTTCTGTTAACACAATACTTTTATGCTTCATTTCGTACATATTTATAATGTGGTAATGCTGGTTGTTATGGGGCTATAGATGAAGGAGGTAGATTTCAACAAATGGAGTGCGGAGTCGCAAAGGGATTTTTCGGGCGGACTTAACAAGTCTCAGAGTTTTGCATTTTTAAAAGCTCATCTAATGACATGTAAATTAGTAACGCTTTTAAATGGTTATATTCAACTGCGACTTGCTGAGCAGTGAAAAAATTAAATTCCCCCGATTAGCAGGCTGCCTCCACAGTATCCCAGAGAAGAACGAAACGAACAACGAGGTAACCAAACGTACTTCAATCTTGACGTTTCTTTTTCGCGGGCAGTTCACAGTTACGCAAACTATTTCTACCATGGCTTGTTGTATACATACATGTACCAGCAAACGAACATTATTTTAAACTCTATTCATTTTGAACCACCAAAATTAACTACCAAGATACCACCATAATGTGTCAACAAAACAGAAGTTTGTACCAGGACAGGCGGAACATTTGGCGCCCGACCATTTAAAAGTTCGTGTAACACTGGCCCAAGTCCTTCCAAGCTCCTTCCACACTATCAAATCTCTCAATTCCACAGTATGAATTGGTTTATCAAATGAACAATCGCAAAGAAAATAGCATCGTCACGTGAGTTGTGGTATCAAAACAACCGGCGCACAAGCGCTAATTGAGATGGCTACTTCAACCAAACCAATTTGCGCCTACCACATCCACCAAAACGATAGGTCAACCAGTCTTATAGTCCTCGTGCCGTTATTCTATATGTGACATCGAGCTCGTTTTAAGACACAGAACGTTTATACGATTGTACGAATTTCTTTTATTTTATATGAGTGTACCCATGTACCTTGGTTATGTTTGTGAATTATCTGTGCCCACAATTATTGTTGATTGCGAACAATTGGTCGTCGGCCCTACATTCTGTGTCCGACTCCTTGCAGCACATTTATCAATTGGTTCCTAATTTTATCCGTTTACATGGCTCAAGAAATGCAGCTAGTTGCAAATAATAGTATGTACCTACAAAAAGCCCGCTTAATGCTGGAACTCAAGTTTGTTGATTGAGTGTTGGAAAACAAACAATTTATATTTTCAAGAAAATTGCTTTTGGATGCATGCTGCGCAATGAGCTAAAAGAGCCACACATGAGTTTTTTTTTAAATCAACAAGTAAGGGGACTGTGGTGGTTAATGTAGTCTGATTTTGCAACTGTTTTGTGTTGTGTCGTAACGTCTGCAGTACAGAATTAGTGAACAATTAATGGCCAATATAGTCAACAAAAATGTCGACACCTATGATTATCTTGTCTTGGGTTTTATTTCTACATAAATGTATTTATATATATTTTGTTCTGGTCAATCAATTATCACATTGAATAAAATTTATATTGATGTTAAGTGTCTATATATTGGGGTGGGCAAACTGATTTCTGCTCATATAGCGCTATAACCCATATACACATACACACATGTCCAACGAAAAGCTGTTATCACTTACATATATCACAGATATTAGAAATATTCACGACATACTGTATTATTATCAGCAACGCCGGTCATATGAAAACTCCGAAGGTCTTTAGTTGCACTCTTTTCATTTTTATCATAATTAAACAAGAAAAAAGTAAAGAAATTCCAAATCAATTACCCGCTGTTTGTGAAAATTTAGTTTTTTTTATTGGCAAGCAAGACGCTGTTGGCTTATATCAAAAATAAAAATAATAAAGTACATTGTGACAATTAGTGATATCTGCTTATAGTCGTAAGAATTTCCAATTTATTATCTTATCTCGTTTTTAAACGGGCTGTTAATGAGGTAAACAGCAGTGGTTAGTGCCTAAACGCTTTATACTGTTTTGTACTCTCAGCCATTTTGACTGTGAAAAATTTGGTTTTAAATACATACTACATTTATGTACATTTTTATTAGAAGACTACGCGAAGAATCTTGGCTTCAAGGAAATACACTGCATTATCTTTAAACTTCGTGTACATCGATTGATGCCTTCTAAAGATGGTTAAAGGGATTCTCGTTCACCGGTCGCGGACGGAAGACGCGGACAAATTGGGTGCACTAAAGATGGATCACTCAGATTTGGTAGCGGAGATGCAGACAGTGGAAAATCTTCCCACCCACGAACGTCTGCAACTAGCTCGCATGTAAGTTGCTAATATTTTTTTGGAAACAGCTAATATATAAAATTTGTCTTCAACAGGAGAAGAGCACAACAACTAAAGATTGCCCGCCAAAAGGAAAAGGAATGGTTAAAGCTGCAACGCCAAAAGAACAACAATCAAAGTGATCGGCATTCCATAAGCAGACAGAATTCAAAACATATTTTCTTTGAAAATAGCGTCATTCTTCTGGAGGCTGCTAGCCGCAATGATATTCAGGAAGTCGCCAATCTATTACAACGCGGCATTACTCCAGATGCCGCCAACGAAGATGGTCTTACTGCCTTACATCAGTGTTGTATAGATAACAACATTGAAATGCTTAAACTTTTGCTTGACTATGGTGCTAACGTTGATGCTCAGGACAGCGATAAGTGGACGCCGTTGCATGCAGCCGCCACTTGTGGTCATTTGTATTTGGTGAAAATTCTTATTGAAAGAGGTGCTAATCTGCTGGCAGTAAACACTGACGGTAATATGCCCTACGATCTGTGCGATGATGAGGACACCCTGGACTACATTGAAGCGGAGATGTCCAAAAGGGGCGTCACACAGGAACTTATCGACGATACACGATCAATGACTGAGAAGCAAATGCTAAGTGATTTGCTCGAATTGGCAAATAATGGAGGTGACTTGGAGGACCCCGATCACCAAGGTGCTACACCGGTAAGTCAGTAGACGAAAGTTGAGTAGACGAAACGACCGACGGGACACGCACTTAGTTTTATTTTTTGTAGTCCTTTGTAGTTTTCGGCCCAGAAATCAATAACCGTAAAAATAAACGTAAAAAATTGCATTTCAGCTTCACATCGCATCTGCAAATGGCTACAATCGAGTCGTGGAATTTCTTTTGGAGCACCACGTCAACGTTGACGCAGTTGATAAAGACCTATGGACACCAGTGCATGCAGCAGCATGTTGGGGGCATGTAAGTACATATATAGTAAGTCTCGTGTCGCCCAAACAAAAAATCTATCCACAACCACTTATAGCTCGATGTATTAGAGATGTTGGCACAATATGGCGCTGATTTGAATGTAAAGAACAAGGACGACGAAACTCCTTCAGGTATTTGCGGATTTCGACAAATTTTAAAACACGCAACTATGTATGTATGTACTTTTATGCTCTTTAGATATATGCGAGGATCAGGAAATACGAGAACGAATAGAGCAATTAAAGACCGAGCAAGAAACCAAACGCTTAGCCGAGGCACAAATACGAAGAGTGCGGCGATCACAAAGTAGCAATACGCGGTAAGTCATGCATTTTGCTTTTAGATCTCTCGATTTAAAAAACACCTAACAATCCATAGAGCACAATCCGTGCGGCGAACATCACTAAGGGATAAAACCCTAACAACTAAAAAGGATGCTGTGGAAGAAACAAGACTGCGACTGCAAGCGCAAGAGGTTCGTCAACGGCATAAAATTAACGTATAAACAATGTATAAAATTAAAACTATACTTTACTTTTTTCAAGGTGTACAACCCAGATAGCACAACGGAAATACTTCCAACATATCTTAAAAGTACCTCAGGGACTAAGCACACCGGCGGCGATCCAACGAAAAGTCATGATCATATTCCAACGAGTACAACTCCTATTCCACCTCTCAAAATTGAATTTAGATCCAACAGTGAGAGTGATAAGATCTCAAAGACATTAGATAGTAGCAAAGAAAGTGCGCACAATGGGCCCAATGAAAATGTTATACTTATTAACGGCCATGGTGGCAATAGCATTGATACAAACGAATTGCGTATTGACGATGTGGATTCTTTGGGTTACTTATCGAACTCAAGATACCCACCCGATGGTAAGGAGCACGATGACCCAACTGGTTTGGATAAGACGACAACGAAGACCGCTTTTGCGAACTGCTCGAATGGCAGTAACAGTTTGGAAAAAATGCCCGGCAATCGAGCGACGACAGGTATTTTTCAAACGAGTAAAGAAAATGGAAAAATAAATGTGCAAGTTACTGTGCTTGTAGGTGAGTACAAGCCTCAACAACGCATTATTAACAGTTGTTTAATAGTCAGTGATCGGGAAAGTGATGATAGTATGGGTAACGAGAAATATTTACATATCTATATTTTTCGATTTTCGATTTCGACACATGAAGCTGTTGATGAGCGGTTGATGGTATCATTCATGGCGAGCAAAAAAAAATTATTATAGTACATTAGTCAAGTTAAATTTAAACATTAAACATTTTAGATTACACACGTCCATTTTAACGCTGTACTATCATTATTTCCCAAAAGATACGCATTTATCCCAATTACTAATGCCAAAAGCTTTTTCACTCATGTAAAAAAAACTAATTTCCCTATCACTACAGTTCTTCTTACCTGTCCCTTTGTTTTTTGTTTTGCTTCATTTGCACGAATAATGTATTGCAGTTTGTATATGCTAATTGTTTGCTAACTAATTGATTTTGTTTTGTTTCGTTTTATTTATTTGTTCACCGCTTGCTACATCTGTGTTGTGATGTGACTGTGTTTGGTTTTGGAATAATTTCCTGTGTTTCTGACGTTCTCTCAAAATAAATGTAACATCCTAAATAAGACACTCATCATGTAGATAATGCATACGCGGGAGCAACACTAGCCAATTTGAAAAAGCAACGTTCACAGTCGCGTTCTAATGCACTAACCGAAAACGGTTCTGTTATAGGAACCAACAATAGCACAGATGCTGCCTCAACAATATCAATGACATCATCACCATCGATGGACCCCCGGGTATTGTCTATGACGAAATTTAGTGGCATCACTGGAGACGTTGTCGGTGATAGTACGCGGTCCAGGAGAAAATGTTGCAACCTTATGTAGGTGGTTTTGAATGATCGTCATTTCCTTTATTGTTGTTTTTTTTTTTTCTATCAAAAATAAATTCAGTAAAAACCCCCCGTATAAAAATATTTATATGTATGTTAACGAAAGCATCAGTATTGAGTATTGAAGAAGTTTAACTTTATAACTTAATGCATCACTACTACGTAATGTATAAAAACAAATTTATAGGTATATAAATAAAATATATTCTTAATCATGTTTTTATAAGTATTAAATTCATTATCTTATGTCCTTAAAAAGTGTACACTATAGTATTAAATTTACATTACATTTCAAATGAGTAGATGCAACCAGTCTATTGTTTTTTTTGTTAAGCCTTTTTTTAATAAATAATAAACCAGTGTATGTATTGAACAATTTAATATTTATCTTTACAATTGACGAAAACTTTCGTTGTTTTTGATAAACAAACAAAATTTTTGAACGTATAAAATACGCAAAGTGTAGCCCAATGTGTTATTGAATAGCAAAATGTAATTTATATTTTTATAATCTTATCTATTCTTTAATCTCACAATTATAAATTATAAGGAAAAATAACTATTGGTAGTTTTTTATTTCAAACACGACAACCATGTGTGTCGATGGCGGCCAGAAGATCGAATACCACAGGCCTGGAATTCCTAACAAATCGATTACTGCTGTACATAATTATATTTAAGCTCTTTAACAAAAAAAAAAAGGTGCAGAGGATTAATCTACAATAGTCTTAAACCGCATAAAAGTTCAATGACCAACGATGGCAGTGGCCATGGTGTTATAGGCGTTGCTTATGAACCGAGCGGCGCAGGTTCGAGTCCAAGCGGGCAATACTCTGCCCGATATGGATAGGATAGTCTGTTTCGAATCACCAACCAAAAAGCGCATTTACTGAGAGTGAAGATTGTCGACCCCCGGCCCTGACTTATTTCAAATTAACCAAATCAACACTCAAATGAAATTAAACTCTACCTGCATCCACATCTACTAATAGGACAAAACGGCACAATAGACAGATAGATGTATGTACCTACAACCTGCCTAATTTAGAGGTGCATAGTAAGAAACGTTGTCCAACTCCGCTTTATGTATCTGAAGCAATGATTCTGTTTAGGTTTTGAAATAGGTAGTTGTTCAGCGACGACCGACAAACTACACAGAGCATAGGTACGCCTAGATAAAAAAAAAACAAAAGATTTGCATTGGTCCTGCAGTATTGCAGACCCACTGCGACATGGAATCAAGAACTAAGCAAGCTCTTCAATTAAGCAGAAACATTACGTACGTTTACGTACCTACCTAACCATAACAAAATATATTTTTGCAGAATATAAGAAGAATCTGTACTTACCCGTTCTAATACGAATTATTCAATTTATGGTTTATATTTTTTACTCATTTAATCAATTTAAGAATAATTGGATCGCCTTGCAAGTTACCTACACTTTTTATTAATTCACTTGTTAAATAAAACTAAAAATGGCAAAAGTTTTAAAATTCAACGTACTAGATGAAACTACGGCCAGCCAAGGACGGAGACGGAAAATCAGTTTCCACGATTCGCATTCGACATGTCCCGTTACTTTCAACTTGAAATGGATACATTCAGTACATAATTCATAGTACCTACATATTTTTGTTGCCAATTTGATACAGTTTAAGCAAAGTTTTTGAAATTAAAATTCGCCGAAAAGACATCTATATTTGACATGAGGAGCAATAACTAAAGGCAAATATATCGGCAGGTTCTGCAGGATTGTTGTTTTTTGCAATTTTATAATATTCATATATATGTCACAGCAAACGTCGTACTTATTCTTTTAAGGCAAACAGATGTACAAGCAATAGCAAACTCTTTATTTTATGTGGTTTTCCATTGGGACATAAGATCAATCTTTTTTTTGATCCGGATCACTTTTCGTGTTCCATTGGGACAAAAAATCAATCTTTTTTTTGATTCGGATCACTTTTTGCAGATCTCGATAATTTTCGAGATTTGCACACACTCTCACCAATACCAATATACCTTGCACAGCTGTTTTACGTCATTCGGAATTTGTGTTCAAAACAAAGTTACGAAAAGCCTCGTGAAAAGCAATTATTCAGAACAAAAACGTAAATAATGGGCATGGACTTAATTTTAGAGCAATTACTATCGTCTTCGTTTTCTTCCTCGTCATCTGTGGTCTGTGGATTTCGATTCTTCGTCGATATGATTTCCCACATTAAATTCGTATGTTTTCATCGACAAACGAAAAAAATGTGCACAGCTGATGTACTGTCTAAAAATGCACTAATACATTTACAAAAGCAGATCAATCTGCCTATCGTGTTCCATTCGCCACGAAAAATCTGAGATCTGAAATAAAAATCTGATGGTCCCAATGGAAAACGACATTAGTTATTTCACTGCCTGATTGCCAATTTGACATCATGGCTGTCAGATTAAATTTTTTATATTTTAGAACTTCTTTATGGAAGGGTGAAGCTAAAACATTTTAAAGAGAATGCTGTACATTTCGAAAAGGAATGTTTCAATAGGCCTCTTTTATTTTTCACCTATAATTTGTATATATATACATTAAAATTGGAAATAAAAAATACTCCTAAAAAGTATTTTTGATGTTTAATTTGGTAAAATTTAGCGTGGGAGCTTAATTTAAGCGCAAGCAATCTACAATAAGTGAAGTTATGCATCTTGAGAAAAACTAAGTTTTAACTGCTCCCAAATTTTTCACCAAACATTCGCAGCTCGAGCTAACCTAAATTTTAGTTCCTCTTCAATTTTGCTCTCTAAACACTAACTAAGACCAAACTAAATTTTGTCATGGAGTGCGTTGTGGATATGAGTGTCGCAGAAAACAGCTGTTCGTTGAAAAAATACTTCAAAAAATCTTCAAAAATCACCGACGGAAAAAAATTTTTTATTTTCGTTGCGCTTCCTTTTTTCCTTGTCTGTTAATCGTGGATCTCAAATTTTTAATCAAAAATCACCGACGGAAAAAAATGTTTTATTTTCGTTGCGCTTCCTTTTTTCCTTGTCTGTTATTCGTGGATCTTAAATTTTTCATGTTTTCAAGAGATTCCCTATCAAGGTATTAATGGAAAAATGCTTCCTTATTTACTTTTCCATAACACAAAAAAACACGACCTGTCAAAATTCAGCTTGAAAAATGTGCCGAGCCATTAATTTAGCTTAGCTAAATTTTGGAGAATATATTTGTATATTAAAGTTTGTATTCCAGTATGCGCAGTTTATTTAAAAGAGGAAGACTGCAATTTTATACATTGACATATTTTAAAAAAATTTATAATAATGAGCTCCAATACAATTCTTTAACATCCGAAAGTGGTATCACGGGTTGACTTAAATATAAACGCCAACCAACTTCACACTGAAATAATTCGAATCGAAACATCTGAATTTTGTTCTCGAACAGAAAAAGAAAGAACACAATTACAATTCTTGTTCTCCATTCCTGCTTCAGCTTTTGTCTGTGAATGATGCCGTCTGCCTCAAATAACACCAAGTTAGAAAAACAGGTCTCCGGCACCCCAGCGGAGTCTACTAGTGACAATAATAATGCCACCAATCCCATGAAACAGGCATTGGTAACCATCGAACATAAAATTCGCAATTTGGAAAAGCGCAAGGTGAGTGAATTTTCTGCATAAAATTTCTTCAACAAAATGTACCTCCCTATTCTTTGGGTGCACATACAACCGCAACAACAATGGCTTCCCGTATATACGTTCCATCTATCAGTGAATTCCTCAAAGAAAAACAAATTTTTATTATAAAATTTCAAAGTAAATTTAGTAAATAAACTCTAAAAATAACCCACTGAATTGGGCTAAAAACATAATAAAAAAAAGTTCCAACTAATCAGATTTATAAAAAAAAAATGTATTTCATGGAGCGTAGTTTACATACATCAATTGTGGGTATGTGCAAGTTTGGGTTTTACGAGACGCCATATTTACATGTGCTTTGGTTCGCAAATTGCTCTTACATTTTTGCCCGATTTGCAATGTAAACTATGTAAATCATAAGCATTTTACGATAACGGAAACCACTACACTCCCATCGTATGTTTTCAGACCAAATTGGAGTCCTACCGAGCGATACAGGCCTCTGGTAAGGAATTGAGCGCCGACCAAAAGGCCGCAGTTGCTAAATACGATGCTGTGACGCAAACTTTGGAATTTGCCCGAGATCTCTCTAAGCAAATGGTTCATTTCTCCAAAGATGCTGAAAAGGAGCAAAAGAAACAAGCAAGGAAGGTATGTGTACACTATTGCTGTGTATTTCTCTGAATCGGTAAATTAATTGATTTTCTTGTTTTCCATTGTCAGGATGCCATCGTAAAAGCTCAAACCGAGACAGGTAAGATTCGCGAAGTTCTGATTATTCAGAATATTCTGACAAACCTCTCGAGTGTTGAGATCCGTGAAGCATTTCTTAATGGAGAAAATGGTGCTGCGAAATTGGAGCCATCCGAACTGGATTGCTTGGAAAAATTGTAAGTACATAGTACCTTTATGACTAAATTTGTTATCTGTCTTTCGAATCAGAATATATGTGCAAAGTTAAAAGTGATTCTGTTTAAGTATAATAACAAAAATGTCTGTGACTCATTAGATTGTAAATATTGCTGTTTACCGTCTCACATTCTAGCAGATGTGGCAAAGCATTTTCTAAGTAACAGTATACATAGTTATTTTATTAGCGTGCTATACATTTAAGATTGGAATCTAGCAAAATGGATAGTTGGAGATTATTTGCTCTAAACTTTAGATGCCAATACCAATTATGCACTTATCTAAAACGAAACAGCAGATTTAATATAATGTATTTGATGTGTAGTCATATTTCGATTTTGTGCTTGCTGAAGAATTTTCTATTCAAATGTAATCCACCATCATTGTGGTACATATGTACATGAAAATTCTTCCAAGTACCAATCGGGGGAGGGGGTTCTGTTACAAGTGATAACAAATTATATTTGTGTTTTTATAAAAATCAAACTGAACTTCTTCAAATTATTGTTCTGCATTTTCGTGCAACTTTTATTGAGATTGACAAACTGACGTTTCGTATTCCGATGGGTAAGAGCGTAAATCCAGAACCTCGGTTATATCTTCGATTTTTGACGGCTATTCGGCCACTTCCACTAATATTCACCGGTCAAAACTAAATATTTCGGTCCTTTTGACCTGATCAACGATCCGCATTTTCTAACTCTAACCCTAATATCCCAGGGAACTGTGCAGCAGACGAACTAGCAAAGCGAGGCTCCTCTGGCGTGGACAGTATAAGTATGCACAACGTGTATACACGACTTTTCTACGCTAAGCAAATAATTCACGCGGACGCAGCAAGAAGGACGAGTCCGTCACTCACTTTCTTTGCAGTTGCCCCGCCATGGCCAATCTAAGAAAGGCCCACCTAGGAAACAATTTTCTTAATGATCTTGATCTAAGTAAGACAAAATGGTTTACATGAGTAGCCAGAAAATAAATAGCTCCCAAAATCCCAGTGGTATGCACAATGGGCCGTTATTCGTGCTTCGTTATAAGTGCTTGTCTCATCGAGAGCCACTTTAACTAAACTAAACTTACCCTAATACGTACACCCCTAGTATGATAATGATATTTTGGAGTGTTGTTTTTGTAAAGGGGCCAGGAGATAAGAGCCCTCTATAGCCTTTTGCCCGATAATGTTTGCCGTCGTCTTTCTACAGCTATAAGGTATCCTTAGAGGTTGCTGTTTAGTTTACTGCTATGTACATCTTGGAGTTAGTGTTTTGTGGGTGTGGTCGAGTGGAAATCTGCAGTTCAGTTATGTACTCACATGATTTTAAAATGTCTGATCGTACAGCAGTGCCTTTTCGACAAAGACTTTCAACCAAATGGATGCTATCTTTTGGAAGAAATGAACAGAGCCTGCTGCAACAATCCACATCCATTGGTTTTATGTGTTATTGAACATCCATGTCAGAAGAATAAAGTGAAGTAGAGTCTTCAGTAAGATTGAATTTATAATTTGGATTGTATGCTTGAGCTCCATTGTTTAAACGTTACAATGGCGATTTTCATTGAATTATATATCAGTGATATCGTTTTATGAGAAATAAAAATAAGCACACAAATGAAATTAACTATTATTACCTACTTATTTTTTTTTTTTTTTTACTAACTGCAGCAATTTGGACACTCAAACAAAACGCCCTGAACAGACTGATGACGTTCCATTTTTGACTCTTGCTCAGAAGGCCGCCGAGTATCTTTCCATGACGATTGATGGACGCCCAAAGCAGTACGGGGAGACCACGTTCGAGAACTTGAAGCGCATTTTTCAACAAATTCAGGAGTCTGGATTCTTGGACAAAGTCCATTGTGTTGCCCAAGCTGATGTAGATGTAGAGGAGCCCTCTGCTGTCTCGGAAGAGATTAATGTCTGCGACCAACCGGAGGAAGAGCCGGAGCAAACCGAGGAACTCGAGTTGGAGGATGCTGTTGTTGATGAAATCCCTCAGCAACAAGAAGACCAACAACTTCAAAGTGTTAAACCAGTTTCGACTTATGATGCCAAACCCCCAATTGTGAACAATGTGTATGTAATGGAGTCAAACGAGGTTGTCCCAGTTTATGTTGCACCGCAGCCGATACATAATCAAATGCCACAACATCAATCACCGCCACCACCTAGTGGAATTACGACAAATCAGCTATCACCACAACAGCAGCAACATCATCATCAACAACAACACCACCAGCAACAACAACAACAGCAGCAGCAGCAGCATCAACAGCCACAGATTCCACGTCAAGTAGTTCTTAGTCCCGTGCATATGCAACAGCCATCAGTAGCTGTGTTGCCACAAACAGTAGCTGCTGTAGCTGGAGCTGTTCCAGGTCATTTCCCAGCAACAACCGTTCGCGCTGTAGAGGAAGCATACTTTAAACAGCAGCAGCAGCAGTATTTGCACATGCGCCCTCTGGCAGAAGTCATTGGCGGTGGTAATTTCTTCTTCCTGCAGGACAGCGAATTGGATTCTCCCGACTTGGGCGCAGCAACATATATAAATCCCAACGAAATTCAACCGCAGTGCACAAATGTTTTTAATCAACAGCAGCAGCAAAACCAAACCCAACAGCCACCCCAACTGCAGCAACAGCAGCATCAAATCCAATTGGTTCAATCACCAGTGGTTCAGCAACAACCCGTTCTACCCACACAGCAGCCACAACAACAACAACAACAACAGCAGCAGCAGCCATTGTCAAAAGGAGCTCATGTCAATCTGGCCGCACCAATCCCAACACAAACATTCACAAACCAATCATTCCCTCCAATAGTGCAAGCGCCAACTACACTCTATCCCGTTGCAGCCAATCAAGTGGCAACGTCCCTTCAATCGCCCTTGAGTGGCGTCCCGACCGACAAACATCAAATGGCACAAGCGGTCTTCTCGCCTGTAGTCAATGCGAGTCCAGCAATCCTCTCTGTTCAGCACCAGATGATTGCGGCAACAAACCACCAGTCGCAAATCGATCAGCAACAACCAGCGGCTGTGGTTATGATGAACCGCCTCCCGATAGCGGGCTATCAGCAGTACGAAAACAGCCCAGTAACTGCTCCGGTACAGGTATTAAATCAAGCACCTCTTAATCAGCAGCAAAGTGATCCATACATTGAACAAATGGAAGCGAACAAAGATGACGTGATCCTTTCTGCTACGGAAGATGCCAACACAAGCCCCACCAGCGAATGGGAAACTAATGATCGAGAGGACCGCCGTCGTGATGACTCTCAATCGAAGAGCAACAACCCGATTGAATCCAATCAGTGGAGTAGTGAGATGAACAGCGCTGCTTTGTTTAACTCTAACAGCGGCGGAGGAGGAGGCAACCAATCGGACTCTAGCTCCACTGCCAATTCGAACTCGCGGAAAAACGATTGGAATGATGACAGTCACCATCAAGGCAGACATGAGAGCAATCACTGGTCCAGCAACAATAGCCACCAGAACGATAGCTACGGAGGTGGAAGATCACGGCACAACAATTACAACCGCAACGATCAACGGGGTCGGGATGGCGGCCGCTCCAACAATGGCATGGATCGCATGGATCGTGGAAGCATGCGGGGCGGCAATGCAGGAGGACCCACAATGGGAGGCGGTGGTGGTTATCGGGGCAGGAATAATTACCCATCGTCTCAGTCCCAACAAAACGGCGGCGGTAGAGGTGGAGGCGTATACTTCCGCAACAATGACAACAACTCGTACTATCACAATAATCAAAATGGGAATTCAAACAACGGAGGCGGCAGTAACAATGGCGGTGGTTACAACAAGGACGGCGGCGGCTATAACAAGGACGGCGGTAGCTATAGCAAAGACGGCGGCAACGGTCAACGCTACGATAACACAAACAACTACAGATCTCGTGGAGGCAACAATAATGCCACCAACAGCTCAAATAACAGTCGAAACAATTCGAACTCTACCAACGGCAACAACACCAGGTCCAGCATGTCATCCATGTCCAGTGGCGGCGGAATGAACGGACCTCGTACTGGCGGTGGTCGCACATCTGGCGGCGGAGGGTCCTCTGGTACTTCCTACGTCAATTCCAGACAACAAGCCACCCCGAGGCAACCACAAGACGTCGCGTAAGTCACATAATAGCAGGAGCAACTACATATTAAGTGTGCCCAGAAACGCAAATAAAACAAAACCTAGTTCATACTAACTTGCAAAAGCGGAACAGCACATTATTCATTCACACACACAACATAACTGAACTTCGTCTTTAAAAAACATATAAAAATAAACAATTTTAAAAACAAAAAAAAATCTTAAACAAACGTATAACAAAAATCAAGTATTTATGCTTAATATAATTTTCAATTATTCTTATTCTATATTATAATTATTTTATGTTATATATAAACAAAAAAATGGAAACCAACAAAAAAATGAAATTATCTGAGATTTAGTTTGTTCGTTTTACGAAAGAAAGAAAAATAATTACTACCTACGTACAACAAAGACACAAATTGTTTTTTTGTGTGTACCTAGCTGGGACGCCACGTTATTTGACTTATCTATTTCTGTGAAGTAAGTATTTTTATTTCTTCACTGGTGAGCTAGTTCATCCGAGAATCCTAGAAGATACATGCCTACTGTTTCGGAAAATAATTAACATTGCGGTGAAAGGATCTGCTGCAATTCGCCAAAATCCGCGCATGAAATCACCGCAGACCTAGAAAGCTTTTGCATACAGGAAGCTTAGGTACATGAATACACTAATCTTGCATGTGCATTCATATACTTCTCAAATAAAGAATGGCGTGTTGGAAATTGTGTACCTATCTTCGTCGCTTCGCTCTTATAAACGTGCTTTTTCTTATACATATTTGTATGCAGTTATGATTTCTGTTATCGTCTGGAGCAGAGGGCTATACAAATCCAAAACGGAAAAATGTGTTATCTGCGAGGTTATCTGTCAAAGCCTAGCTTAGGCTATAGCCTCATACTGTCACAGCCGTAGGCGAAATCATTCCTATTCTTGGTAGAATGCAAACACTAATTAACTTTAGTGTTATTAAAAGTTGTCAATAGAACACCTTGTACTATTTTCGTATACTACAGATTCTTCCAATAAAAAAATTAGTTTCTTTTTGTTTATATTTAATTCATAATCGTTTTAACAAAATATACAGTTCATTTGTGCAGCGATTTTTTCTTCACTTCAATACCATCTGCATTACTGTTCTTTGATAAATAGGTGACCGGCGACATTCCTATAAAAGATAAAAAAAGTAATGAACAATATATTCTTTCAAAGGAAATTTTATTTTTTAATTTATAATTTAAAGTCAGTTGGTGGTGCATGTAACACTTTAATCAGTTTTATCATACAAAAACATGTTCATCATTAAAAATTGTTGAATAAAGAAATAACTGAAAGGTGTCCAATCCTCTTACCTTTTCACATGCACGGAGGAGCTCTACGAGTTCAAAGCTTTGTGTTTCGACTGAAGACACATGCACGACTCCTGCAAAAAGAAGTGTAAATATTTTAATTTGTTTTACCTCAACTTCAAGAAACATTTTACAAATGCAAATATTTTCAGTTGGTGGTGCATGTAATATAATCATTGGGATCATTTAATACATGTTCATCATGAAAAATAATAAAATTAAATTTAGTTTAATGAAACTTACATAGAAGGTACCCAACTTCGGTGTGGATATTATCCAAGAGAATTTGCCATTTAATCTGAAAAAAATTAAAGAAATTAGAATTGCGATCTGTAGCTGCTGGTGTTCAATAATATGTATATCTAAACTATCAGTTGGTGGTGCATGTAAAACTTTAATCATCTTTCATACAAAACATTGTTCATCAGAATAAAGTTGTTGTTTAAAATTAAATTTTCTTGCAATTTATACCTCTGATCCCAGTCAAGAACGTGGTTAGGTTATTATAACGGCCATAACGAGCTCATTCCACATCCATGTGTTGGCGTACATTTTACAATTTGAGACTTTTAATATAAGAAGCCAATCATAATGAATTCCTTTATTGCTCAGCCCGTTTTTCTTTTTAATTTATTTATAGATAATATTGAATACATATTTGAAACTAATTCAACGACCGATTTCAAGAAGCGTGTTAAATAAAATGGACGAGGCGAAAAGTTAAAAATTGAGAAGTGGAAATGAGGACGATAAACGAACTCTCGATTCTCGATCTCGACTCTTGTTTCGTTTTCGATTCTCGCCAGAGCCTGTTTGTTTACTTATTTCGAGTTGCATTGGGCAGAAATAAAGACTTCTTAACATTCTGTCCGAAAGAGTGAATATTATAAATCAATACAACAAATATCTAATGGGGATTTACATTGGGCCTTTGTGTTGGTGTGTTTATTTGACAGTCAGCTATTTTTTTATTGCGTTTAAAAATGTTTTTTGTTTTGGTATTGGTGAACTATGTGTGAATCTCGCTCTCGAATCTAGATTCGCAAAAGTGAGCTGAATCTTTAAAAAAGTTTTTTTTTTCCGCCCAATGGAAAACGATAATTTGAGAGACAGCTGATTTCTAGAGCAGAAAAACTAAAAAAAGTGCTTTTTCTTGCCCAATGGAAATCGACATAAGGTTTGCTTTTAAATTACCTACTTCTTTGGCCTGGCTAACATTCTTAAGGACGATTCACACGAACGAATTGATGAAACGTGAACAAACCTCTTTTGGTGCGTAGAAAGAAAATTGCACATTTTATTATTTCAAGAGGAGGATAATTTATTATTCCATCAAAATGTATTAAGAAAACAAGTTTATAAACAGTTTAAATAACGAAATCCAATCTTTTTGTCTCGAACGACACCCTTGGCGCGAATTGTCAAAGTTTATTCGCAATCCACATAATTTAATTCACGTTCCACAAACAAGCGAATGAAACATTCTTTCGAACTTAACCTCAAACTAGACATTGCGGGTAGAAACTAATGGCTGAAATTCGCCAACTGATGCGACCGGTCACATGGACTGTCATAACTTGCGAATATTCGTTCGTTCGTAGGTAGTTGGTCGCTCTCATGTGAATGGTCCTTTATAAATCCTGCTTAAAATTATTGACTGAATTTGAATCATTAGAAGTTAGAAAACTGACTATTTTCTCTGCTAATAGTACGTTTATATCGCACCTAAATTCAGCATTTCAGGCCAAATGTTCAGCATTTCGCCAAATATTTTCCAACATTTCGAAATATTGGATTTCCAGCGAGATGTTGAATTTCATCGCTGTAGGTATTTGTAAATTTGTCAAATCGAACATACCTCATTCTGATGATTTGAGCTCACTGACAAAAAAACGGAAATTTTGTCTGCTGAAATGTTGAATTGGTATTAAGCCTGTTTTATTGGCAATAGGCCTGTTTTATTGGCAATTTATCCTAGTGAAGTAAAGTAAAGTAAAGTAAAGTAGAATCTTCAGCATGCAATTACAACTACTATATAGAGTCTCGAAAGTGTCAAACAGTAGGCATGTTTTTTAATTAATCTATCTTAAGGCGGCAATAGTGACAAAGAACAGAAACAGGAACAGGAGGACTGTATGATTAATTGATTGTCACATTCAGGGTCTATACTTGACTGTTGCGACCAAAAAAGTTTTCATATGCAAGGACTGCCAAAACTTCGTTCGTTCGTAGGTAGGTGCTCGCTCTCATATGAATAGGCCTTTAGGTTCCAAGTTTCATCGAGAAAATTTCCGAAATGTAACCTCTGACTTATTTCTCAAATTCATTAGGTGAAATCGTGTTCGAGTATCGTTTCTCATTTGGAACTACAGATAACTTCACTTACAACTAATCTTTCAGAAGGTGGGTTTGGGTTAGCGATGTGAATTTTGTCGCTGTATTACCGTCAGCCGATAAAAATATAAATTATTTGTTTTGTACTGCACTCAAGAAATGAGTGTTAATCCCATACGTTAAAAAAATAAACGTTGCAACATATTTCTTATACCATAACTAAATCATTCAAATGTCCATTCTGTGAGGCGACCCCCAAAAAAAGATGAATTCTTCACCTGCTGGTAAGTATTTGGTGGGGTGGGGGTCTTCCATTGCCCGAAGTAGCTGTCCTTGATTAAAAATAACTGGTTCTGACCACAGATGCTGCAGCAGCTGCTGGACCTCTGGGTATCGCTGCTGAAAAGAACAAACAGTGGCAGCGGGAGCTACTCATGGAGAAAATTCGTTCCCATGCATCACAGCACAAAACATTTCAAGAGCTCTCCAAATCGATGCGCTTGTCAATGCTTGAGAAACGTTACGCACTTGATGCTGTTGAAAAGGCAAATCTTCAGAAATGTCTGGACAGTATGCAGCATTGCATTAAAGTCACTTCCAGACAGGGATTGGTCGAACGTTTGGAGAGTCTTTCCCGTCAATTGGGACTAAAGTTTATGGAGGACACGTCGGGGCTTTTTATATCAACAGACATGTTTTACCTAGAGATAATACTTGACGCAAATGGATCCTTAACTGATGTGAAAGTCCATCACGAGTGCAAAATTGAGCAGCAGTCATGCAGTGAACTTGTCAACTGTTTAAATCGGGGAGATTTTGCCGACTTTACTGTGCAACTGGAAGGTTTATCTTCGATTTATCAACTGAACGCAGAACCAAAGGTAAAGACTAAGGCGTTTGTAGCACTACAGGCAATGGAAACAGATCTGTACAGCCTCTATCAATCGCAAAATTTTTCAAAAGATGCCAACGCAATTGTGGCCGAGTCGTCTGTTGGTGTTGTACTCAAAAGGCGTGGCGGACATCCAATGCGATTGACTTACTTTGTTTCGCCTTACGATTTGATTAGCATTGAGGCGAAAACCATGATTCCGCTAACAGTCGACCTCATTACCAGCAAAAATATCGGGATGAGCGTGACAGTTAATTTGGAGGCTTCGTCAGCTAATAAATTGCAAATTTTACCAACAGTTGCATTTAGCAAGGAGGGGATGATAGATGTTCCAATTTATTCGCCATTGACTCCGCTGAATTCAACACTGCTGCCGGCGACCTTTGTGTTGCGTCTAAACAAGCCTCTGCCAATTTGTCAGAATATGTTACGTTCTCTCATTCCAACACAGCCTGAACCTAGTGTAGCAGCAACTGGAGATGGTGGTAAGCCCCAGACGACATCGATTATGAAGCTTATCATACAAACAGCATCAGAAAATCAGCTGCAAAACTCATCAAAGGGACTGTTTGTGTGTCTTCCAGACCAGACTCATTGTTACTTTTTTACGGAAAACAAGCAAATGAAGGTAGGCAATCGGAATGTTCTCTTGCTTAAAGTGGTCACTATGGTTAATTTTGTTTTAGGCGTCGATAGTGTCTAGCGTGCCATTTACCGAACCGTCGCAAGTGCCTAAGATCCTGGCCGTACTAAAAAAGCACGCACTCTTTTTTACTCTCCTTTCCAGTTGTGTTCGTTCCCAGACTAAAATGGGAGGTGAGTTATAATTCCTAATCCATAGTAATCCTCTAAAGTCACATTTTTAACTTTTTGTAGACATGGAATCCACAACTATACTCGAGGTAAATGCTATTTCGTTTAATCAAATCTCTGTCGCCCTCGAGCACCCTTACGAAGAATCAATGGCAACTGTTGAATTCAATCTAAATGACATGGGCATGGTCACATGCGAAATCTATTCTCTTTCCACAAACTACGAGCCACTGGCAGCGAAACTTACTGTAATCATACAACAGAGTCTCTCTATACCAGTTACCATACGCAGTCTTCTCAAATACTGGGATCAGGAGCGCATGAAGTGTTTTCAGCGTGGAATTGGTGGCGATTATGGAAATTTTAACTTAGCTCAGGGTCCAAACGATCCCGGAGGTCGTAGTGGTGGTGGCGGGGACTTTCGTGATTTGAAAGGGTCAGGAAAGCCGAGTGGGAGTGGTGGAGGATCGTTGAATGGGAATTTTGGCGCAGGCGGGAATCGACAATTTTTTCATGCCTCAGGAATTGCGAATACTGCTGCCGAGGGATTTCCTGAGCTAACATCTTCAGTATCAGCAGCCGGTATGGGTGGTGCGGTCGGGAGCAGCATCATCAAACCACAGTTTAAATCGGAAATCAAACAAGAGGATTTTTGTAAAAGCCCAAGGAGTAATCTAACATTGCAGACTGATATTAGCAGCAACGACTCCAGCTCTTTGGGCACATTGTCAGCAGTGGCGCAGAGCAGCAATTCGCAGGAAATGTCGATATTTCCTTCGGTTGCCGCTAATGTGTCTGCTGTTGCTGCATCTGGAGTCGCTGTATCATCATCGTCATCAACAACTACATGTACGTCAGTATCAACACATACCGCATCATTATCGTCAACTTCTACTTCTGCGGCGACTGCTAACAGTGAGCGAGATCGAAACGACGATATTGCCGAGAAGTATCAAAAAATTTGGAAGGATAAATCCAACATCAAAAATACGGTCAGCATCACGCCGATACCGGCAACATCTCCGTCAATGGATCCGGTTAGTAGTGGTGGCATTCGTTCGTCATCAGGGGTACTCGAGAAAAGACCAGGAATTGAGATAATTCCATTAACGACACTACCCTCACAAACTCCACTTTCCACCACTATAACTATTACCCCAATCAATCCTGTCACTGTGCCGTCGTCATCATCATCGTCGTCGTCGGCCCCAGTAAAAACCGGAGACAAGAAGAGTTCCAGTTCAGGCAAACGCTCGACGGATGACAAAGAAGCGAGCAAGAGCGAGAAGAAGAGGAAAAAGAAGCGCGAAGACTCACCTATGGGGCCACCGGAGAAGTTATTTCCTCGTCAAAACTCTCCAGCATCGGATCCGAACTCCCTCTCACGAAAATATTCTCCACAGTCAACGTCAATTGTGATTCATACTTCACCCAGCACAAAACCGAGCCCAAAACATTCACCGGTATACACCAGCCCCAAACACGCTTCGTCCAGCCCTAAAAGTCCCTTCGGCACTCTGTCACCTAAACACGGTAGTTCCGGAAAGCCGTCAATGTCTACACTCAAAAACGCAACGAGTCCGAAAAGTGAAAGATCCTCACTAGCGTTGCCTACAAGGCCCCTGTCTTCATCACCTGGGGTGACTTCGTCAAAAGGTCGTGAAAAGGATAGCAAGGAGCGGTCACTAAGTGTTTCTAATACAAATTCAAAAACCCCCACCAGCCCTAAAGTGAAATCCGCTACCATTAAGCTAAAGCCGTTGGATGTTGGAAACCACATGAATTTCACAGCTATGGCTGACGATGTCGACAGAGCCCGTAAGAGTTCTCTAAATGCAGTTATTGACAAATTGAAATCCTCTCAAAGTTCAGCAGATGATTCGCTTCCCAAGCTGCTGAGTTCCTCAAGTGTTGACCAAATGTCAAGCGATCCAGTTGGATCTAGTGCAACTAGTGGAAGCGGCACCATTGGTACCCCTAGCTCTGAATACATGGTGAAACCCAGTCAGGATGGGATAAAGATAACAATCAACAAGACAAAGAGCAAAGACGGTGGCAGTTCCAGCAATCGATCAAAATCGTCAAGTACTAAAGCCGACAGTGTCGCTGTTAGTAGTAATTCTCCAAAAAAACATACTGGTCTGAAGCCAGGCGTTAATAGCGGTCCTGCGTCCAAGAAAACAACGTCGAATCCAGCCTTTCCCGCACAACCGCCATTGCCATTAAGCAAGTCGTCAGCATCGTCATCCTCTACCAGCGCCTCTCAGAGTGGAACCAAGTATAATTTTCAAAAATCGAATTCCTCCGGGAGCCTGTCTACTAAAGTCTCAGCGAGTTCCGGCAGTGGCAGTTCTCTAACCAAATCTCAGAGTACAAATTCCTTTCATTCCGATTCCTTTCGGAAGTCAACATCAACTGGTAGCAAATCACGGTCCACCTCGAATTTTATTGAGAAGATTCCGCCACGTCCGGATCCCATGATGAAGATTCTTCAATTCGCTTCGCCCAACATGGGCGCCATGGAAGGATTTATGAAGACGTTTAACACCAAGTTTCAAATTCCAAAACTATCGGCAAGAAATTCGAATTCTCAACCAAACGATCAGGCCGGAGAATCGGCGAACAAATCCCGTCCAACATCTGCACCGACAACGCCGGCAACCTCATTTACACCATCGCCAACACCGAGCAGTTCGGAAAGCAGTGGCAACAGCAACGATTCAAACAAGAATTTGACAAAAATTAGCGCTCCCGCACCCAGCAAAGGTCAGCCTCAAGATATCTTTAATCTGTCTTGTCACACATCTATCACTACCCCATCTTTGTCGTCCACACCCACTTCCTTAATCCCAAATGCACACTTCAATTCATACCGCGGCCAGCTAATCGATACGAATAGCCACGCAAATGATCTCAGTATGCGTCCGCCGTCGACACCTAGCGTGACTGATGATCTACCGTCATTATCATCGTCTACTTTGAAAAATGATATTAAACTCCTGCACACCACCCCATCATCGTCAGTTCAGATTTCGAATAAACTTCCCTTCCATCAGCATCCGCCATCCCCATCTGTTTCTGTGCATATTCTCAAGTCGCCCGTCCCTTCGCCACTGGTGGTGATGCCATCGCCCCATTCCAATTCGCCCTGCATCACAGACGACGAGCTGGTAGACGATGCGCTGGTCGGTGTGGGAAGTAAATGACAAACACTTTTCGCGTTTAGATTGCCAATGGCGACTGTTAGGGATGCTTATTGCTTATTGCGAATCGGGTTTGGGCTTTCTCCCCCCATCCTCTAATTGTTTTCGTCTTCCTTTGTATTGTTGATAATTAATTTTTTTTTCTGCTCGAGTTCGACGAAGGATGAGATTTTGCAATTTTTAGGAACTTGAACTAAAGGACGGATGAACGAGCTCCCCGGAGGGTTTCACTCAGCAGCAGAATGATTTGGATAATTCCAAAGACTCGGAGTTGTTCTTCGTCGGGCGCTAATTATTTTTGGTTTTATTTTCTTTTACTACACATTTAACAATGGAAACGAGCAGATGAACAAATTCAATCCTTTTTCATTATATGCGGCCAGGTGTGACAATACAATACCGTCGTCCTTCAAACCAGAATTGCACATATTAATTTTGTTGATTAAACAAAACACTTGAAATAAATTGAAATGTTTGTCGAAAAATGTTGACTAAAAGTACGACGGTATGCAGGCTTGAAACAGCACAAAATTTTTAAATGTAGTAACATCCGCAAAATATAAAATTGATCTAAAATAAATAAATTGACTAAATAATTCAGTACAAATGAAAAATAAAAATAAAGATGAGAACCTAATACAAAAGTAAGAATTAATTACTAGAGTTCTGTTAACGGATATAACAATTAGTATAAGTTGATGCCTTAAAATAGAAGAAAATTACAGTTTACTTAAACATTTTTATCGTTTCGTCTTTGGTGTTAGTTTTAAATTTTAAGACTGTCTCTTAAACAACTTCAACGGTAAAAGCTGAATTTTATTAGTGTCGATTTAAGTTGTATTTTTTTTTGTTTAATTATTTTAGATTTACATATTAAATAAAAACAAACAAACCGTAAGCTTGAATAACTAAGAAGACACGGCTATGGAAGTTGAATGCAAACATTTGTAAATATTTATACAGAAAATGATATTTCATGTTTTGCGAACATAATTAAAAAAGAAAAAGAAAAAAAGATATTTAAATAAAATTTATTTATTATGTAACATTTTAGCAATTGTATTTCTTTTAATACAGTCTTAATGTTTCCTGAACGATTTACTAGACCTTCGCCAGCCAACATTCAGAGTAGTGATTCGAAGGAGGTCTCGAATTGAAGTCGCTGTCCAATTGTGCGCGCCACTTGTGGTGGGGACTTCATCTACTTCGTTGTCCCTAAGGGGTGGACTCAAAGGCCCTTATTGTGATTGTCGATCAGCGATCGTCACGACAATATTGTCGATTGCGTCGATTGATTTTAGCTATTCGTACGCACAACTTTTTTTCACTTCCAAGAGAAAGCATCGCTCAGACATTTGTAATCAACTACAAGCGACTGTCAAATCGACAAATATCGATCGCAACCGACAATCACAGTTCTCGATCGATCGACAGTTGTCGATCAACGATTAACTATCGACGCTCACAATAGGGGCCAAAGACTCGTGGGGCTGGTGCTTTGTTGTCCATACGCTCCACGTGACCCAGTCATCTTATTCGCTTTATCTTGAGCTAGGTCAGCGCCGCTATATAGCCCGTTAAGTTCGTCGTTGAGTCTCCTCCTCAGTATTCCGTCGATACAAACTGGACCGAAAATCACCAGAAGAATCTTTATCTTAAAGAGTGCCAAGAGGTTGTCATCAGCTTTCGATAAGATCCATGCTTCTGCACCATACAGAAGGACCAGGATGATTAAGGTACAATAATTTCCTTGGTTCTGCGAGAGAGGGCTATACTTCTTAAATTCGGTCCAGCCGTTCTCAATTGATGAATTACTTTTACTATATGTACATTTTTTACACCATTTCTATAGATTCAAATTCATTCCCTCTCTTGTTAAATTCGCTTCTTCTTTCGCGCAAAGTGAATAAAAAAAAGTAAGTACATATATATAGTATACATACGTATTTAGTTTTCAACACAACAATGCAAACTAAAGCTTGTACAGATTCAAGCAATACCGCCTTAAAGCTGAAAGTTTTAGTTTGTAGTAATTTTCTCATTATTTTCTCATCGGTAGATATTCACACACATTTTTTCGTTAAAACAAAACCTTAAACTTCAAGTGACATGTTTAACAAGCGCAAATATTAACCATCAAAATCAGATTACACAACATACATTTTTCGAAATTTCTGAGGTACCTAACTACAATCTAACTACATTGTGTGCTTCATTTCAAAATAAAGAAGATTTACCTTTTAAACGCTCGACGATATTATTTAGGATTTTCTAACTATATCTACCTCTCCATTAATTAACTGACAAACAACTTCCTTGGCCAAGAGCATGATAATTGATTCCTTTTGTTATAGCAATTAAAACTTTTCTGTTAAATCCGAATGAGATACTCCTCTTGTGTGCATGGTTTCACATATTCTGATAAGCTAATTTAAATGTCGCATGCAATACTAAACTTTTTCGTAAACTTTGCACATCCCCGAGTCACATTATGCTATATTTCAGCTGTCAGCAAACGAGCTAATAAAATATTTCAGCCAAACTAAATCCCTACCGGGCGGCGAAAAGGATTTTAATAACCACTTTATATAAGATTTCTACTAAATCGCAGTCATAATAGAAACTCATCATCCAGACTCAGCAACGCAGTCGTTTGCATTCGTACGTACGCTACGCTCTGATGGTACAGCGGTGTGGGGGGTGATGCTGGCCACATAGCATTACCAAACAGTTGAAAACCTGGTAAAATTTGCAAGCAAAGCCAACAACCCTCAATGAACCGCCTTTAAGCCACGTATGCGGGTGCAGCAGGGCAGCTGGAATAGAATGTTTGTTTAAGCACAATGCAAACTTTTATATATGAACTTCCAAATAATTCGGACATATTTGCATAGAAGCACGACATAAGTGTGTTTCGAATTCGATTCTGATATCGCAGTTAGATATCGTAGGTTCATTCAATTTTCGGTCCATTTTGGACAAACATAGCATGCGAATATACACATTGGGAAACCATTAACGGTAACAAACTGCATAAACTTTCCAACCGTTGACTATTCCAATAAAATTTACATTTATGCAGACATCTATTGTTTGCTGAGATTTATGTATTTTGGAGTCCAGGCAACACATATTGGATATACCACATACAGCTTAAGTAATAGCAGCCGGCCGTCCGGTTCGGGTCCACCCGGTCCGTCCACCGTCCGTCCGTTACTATACAGGCGAAGGAAAAGGAAGCTGCAGGGAGACTCTATTTCATTTGATTGTATCAATGAATACTGTAAATATGCTTACACCGACAAAAGGGATTCTATGCATTGCAGCCAAATAAGGGCAATAGGTACCTATAGTTGTAGATAGAAATTTCGTTTGCGATTGCAAAATTGCAAAATAAATAAAAAAAAATCCAATGATCAATTCCGACCAATTCCGACCGGATATGAATTCGTGTGGTTTTAAAATTTTTGGTTTGTTCAATTCGCATTATATTCTCTTTTGATTGAATTATCTACTATCTTTGGAAATGAGTGTACACATATGCAAATTAAATAGGTACATCGTAAACTTAAAATCCGCTCAAACTCAAATCCGGTTAGAATTGCGATTACATGGATGAATGTGTCTTCCTAACAATTAACTTTCACTCATCCAGGATCTAGTGCCGAATTTTTCTACTCCTTGAACTGTATAGAAATTGTTTTCTATTGTTAGCGAAAAGTAGCAGGCCGATCAATTTAACTCGAAAATCGAAATAAAAAAAAAAACTTTATTTTTAAAATAAATTGAAAAAACAGTTTAACGTTTGTGTTGTGTATTGTGTTTGTCGAATTTGGAGAATTTTATTCTCAACTGTGTCACGGATTGTCTTAAGTCTTAAGATAGTAAAAACGAAATTTCTTAATGATTATTCAATGTGGAAGAATTATGATTGTGGCCTGAAGATGGCAGCGCAATGAAAAGGTAACAACACGTCTATGTACATAATTGCAATTCAAATTTAAATTTATTCAATTATGTATTATGGCTTAGTCCTTAGTCAATGAAATGCCTCATTCTCTGTTTTTCCTTTTTCAATAATTGTATGTAGGTACATAAAAGTATTTTTCGTCGTCTAGCTAGGGTCTAGCGGGTTGCTAAAAAGATTAAAGGTGCTAGTACACGGCATGTAGCAAGCCACATATGTACGTATGTAGCTCTAAACAGATTTTTTGTTATCCTTTCCTTATAAGCCGCAGAAGGCACCAAGAGAGGGACTAACAAGCACTATTGTGTGTATTGTAATTTTTTAACAAAATTCCAAAATTGGTCTTTCCCATTAGGTTTAGTGGTTGCGTATTTTTTTTTATCAATATCAAACAATCCTTCAAACAGGCGTACGTATGACCCACTCTGTAAAACAAAGCGGACTTAGCCAGCTTCGGTACTCATCTAATGTATTTTTATCTACTACCCTTCTTCTATACATACATAGGTACGTTTTTAGCTGTATACATAACTTACATAGCTATAGATTAGAAATCGGGCAGTGGGTGGGTGTTCACTCATCACATCACTGTTCACAGTTTCCCGGAATTCGAATTTAGTTGGATTTGTATTTATTATTTGCTTGCAACATGTTATTTAGAAATATAAATCCAATTGCTAAGGTAATACCTACGATTCAATATTTGGAAACAACATTTCGATAGTAAAAGCAGCAGTAGAATCAGTCTATTTCAATTTGTTGTGTTTTTCAAGATAATCTATTTAATATAGAAATACACTTCAGAGCTTTTGAAAAGCTTAAGGCTTCTTAATCAAAATTCTAACAGCAAACGGCAAATTCGATTAGAATGGCAAATAGCACGCGGTAAATCAAAATTCGTTGACTTAGCACAGCCCCACCGCACTGATCTGTGATGGTCCTCAACAAATTGCTGTTGGGATTGGGAAGCAAATTATTGGCTTATTGTACCGAAGTAGCAATCATAAGCACAGTGTTTCTGGCATAACTAATCAAGGGCAATTGATTTGTAGATACGCATAGGATTCAATGCGGTTGAAGGACAACTCACTATGATATAAAATAAACGATGGTTTAAATTTAAATCCACTTTATACAGCAGGCAAAATCATTGAAATGAATGGAAAGCGCCTTAAAAGCTGGTTCTGGTGCTGTCCATTGCACTGTCAATTCTCGGCTCGGGCTCCTCTGTCCTTGATTTAATGAGCGAAGATAAATGTCTGCATAATTTTCAATGCAGGTCATTGAATAAAGAGAAAAGAAATGTCTAGTGGAGCCTTTTTTTTTTTTGTTATCTGGACAAAAGAGTATTATTATTCTTTTGTGTAAGTGAGTTGCAAGTAAAGCTGTTGCTGCACCTGGCACATCGAAGGGTGATAAAAGAATAATTTAACTGAAAATGTCATGCCAACGTTTGCTGGTGTTGTTTCTTATCTTGTTTCATGCTCGCCTGATGGCACATAATAGACGGAGCTGATAAAAAGAAACCCGCAATATGTATATATATAAGCATTTCCTCTTATTGGAGGAAAGGTCTGATGTGTAGGGTCTGGACTATGGTTCTCTTGTGGACAAAAAAAAAACCTGCACGCAAGGATACCGCACATTCAGGTAGTATAATCGATTTTCTTTTCTTGTTTTCTATTCTTATATGATGGTGGGTAATAACCCTTTTTTCTACTACAGTATTTCCGAACGGGGTAAAGAGTTTTCAGTTTTCTTTTGTTAGGTAGCAAGGTAAGCTGGATACACCGGATAATAACCCTGCAAATCTTCTATTGTACGTCTTTTTTTTTTCTAAAAACACTGTCTCCACGGCGATATTTTAGTCGCAAATAAATTGGTTTGCCCTACTTTGTGCTCATCCTGTCCTGGAATCACTATAAAAATTCACCATACAACCATAAATCTGGGCATTGCTTGAACTACGCAAAGTCGCAAATCCAATTAGAATTAATACCATACATCTTTTCCGTAGATACTAAAGCTAATGACGGTAAAGAACCACAAATATTGACGGAAAGTACGAGGTACGTAACTGACCTTATTCATCTTAAAATTACAGTGTGTCTGGTTATTTGATCAACCGGAATAGTTTGCGAGTTCAGGATCGAATTACTTGCTGCAATCACTTTTCGGGTAGTCACAATATGCAAGCGCAAGCGCAAGTGATTTTTGAAAGTAACAAAATCATTGCCGGATTGAAGCATTTTACAAAACCTGGCGGGATTGGACAAAAGGGCGTGACACCTCTCATAACAAAAAACAAAAAATACATTTCAAACGCTATTCTTTGACAGTCATAGAGAAATATAATATCTAGACAACACAATTCGTGGGCACACGTCTGAGGACTTATCTGTCGAAGCACACGGACACGGAGTACAGAATCAGTTCGGACAAATCGGTTAAATAAAAATGAACTTAATCCAATCTTGATGTCCTGCCAGATTTGAGGGGTGGGGTTCTGTAAAATACGAAACGAAAAAAGCTTTCGTTTTCACTAAACCTGTCTCATATCTGTGGCAATAGACAGAGACTGCTATTGTCAAAACGATATCTTTCGATCGTTTTCATTTTACATAATCTGGCCCCAGTTGACTTTTAAGGAAAAAAAAAAATACGTAATTTCTAACATAAATTGTCAGCACCGCTTCCTTGTTTTGCACAATTTTCCCACGCTTTTCTGTTGGAGACTAGCAATTCGTAAGTCTCTTGCCGATGGTCCCTCTCATTTTTTTCGAAATCCGTCCGTCACATGCGTCACTTAAAAATCCTTCAGCGAATTTGGTTTATAAAATTGTTAGATGCGATTGTGTAATGAAATTTGTATCCTTTGTGACACCAGTTAATACGATTTTCCATGCAGAAAAACTAGACTCACCCAATAATTTAAAAAAATAATAGCTTGTACATGTAAAATAAGGTCAGTACTGTCCCTCTTTGGGGGTCTCAATTTATTTCTGAGTATGGGCATTAGCAACTGTCTCCGCATATTGAAACGTGCACCAGAAATTAGTGTGAATTGATATTCCGTGCTTCGGTCTGAGACTACAAATACTTTTACCAAATTCTTAATATATAGTCAGAAAAACGAGTACGATAAATTTTTATTAAGACTGTCAATTGCTTCCCTCCCACAATCAATGACCCTACAATCCTTTGACACGCTCGAGCAAATTAATTTACACCTTGTTAGTTAGGTTTTAAACATTAAAACAAAGTACCTCCTGCAAGCACTCCTAATGCTTGCAGCTGGGAGGTATGTCCTTTCACTCGTTGACTATACCCCTAGATTTATTGCATTATACACTCGCTTTCACTAGCGATTTTTTTTCAGGTTTAATTAAAAACTTACAGTCCTGCAAACACATCGACATGGGGCGTAACGTTAAATCTAAAAATTGAAATTGGAAGCACCGCATCTTCTTTTCTAAAAGGAGGGCATCACCTAGAGGGCAAAGATTTATATGATTAATGCAAACCCTCAATATATCATTTCTGTTGATTCACTTAATATTAGTTTTGTGAGCGAAGAATATTTTAATCCTCACACAAGTCTTTCGAGTTCTGACTGCAAGCTATAGATTTGGCGTTCAACCCACGATCTCTCTTTTAAGAAATAAGGTTAACGTCAATCCTACAGAAGACTGTGAGCGCACATGGAAGATTTAATCAATATTTTGTTGGGATTTTTTCTAATGCAGTTGCTTTTGTTTGGCGTCGTAATTTTACAACACAATATGGGCGAGGAGAAGGATTCCTTGCGGAGTCCACTAACCACACGTTGAACTTTTCGAAACTAAGGAGTCGACAGTATACTATACGTAAGTGTAGCGGAAAGCTTTAGTTTAAACATTTTCTTGGTGTGGGAGTGGGGCAAACATCGAGAGTCAAGACCTCACTAATGGATTTAGTTCATTAATATATCTCTGGTGTAGGAAAATGCTGTGTACAATGTACACCCAAATATGTAAATTGAATGGATTCGCTTTGGAAACTTCTGTAATGGGATTATTGGCCACCCAACATTAGCAGAAAGGATGTGGTTTATATGAGAAGAGATTATGCGAAAGGAATGGTCTCATACGAATAAAATGAACAATCAACACAAGGTTATAAGAACTACTCACACTGGAAATTGAAAAAGCGTTTTTGGAAATTAACCTGAATGAAGTTTGATTTTTCATTTAAATTCGATTGGTATTCAATTGGCAGCCACCTAAAATAATAAAGAAATCTTAGAGCAACATCTGGTCTTGAAGTCGATAGGAGAATCGGACACTACTGACTGGTGAGTACAAATTAATGTTTATTATTTCTTCTTGTTATTTTAAATCGTACAACTCAATTGTCAAACGAGTTGTAGGCAAATTTAATTTGGCTTAATTTAGCATTCTCTTACTCTAGTACTTTTTGATGTACAAATTCCCAAACTGAAAGCTAAAATTTCCCTTCTTTCCCACCGACTCACTATTTAAAAAAAAAAAACCTACAAACTTTTTACTTAAAACAACCATAAATAAATAAAATATGTAGGAACAACTTTAGCTAAGAAATTGAAGAATGGAAGAAATATAACCCGCCTATACTTAAAATATCAACCGAAAACTCTGACTACCACTACACCACTCCATCCCTAAATTTAGACATGTACTTTCTCGTCACCGTCCCCTCCAGAACAATCTCGAATGAGAATACATTTTTAGAAGATGAATTACATAATTCACTTCTATACTGACGGCTCGACGGGGGCGTTTTGTACCAAAGTCTTAATATTAAGCTCTTCTCCCGTCTACCAAACTATTGAAGCGTGTTCCAGGCTGAAAAAGAAGTCTTATCTTGGCTCAAGACAGCAGCTATCAAATCCTTGGATTCGATCTCTATAACACAAACCAGTAAGAATAGACCGTCGACTCCTCCCACATAACGGACTTTGCCTACAAGCTGCCGGCGGGCCTAGGATTTTTCATGTATTGGTGCTGTACAAAATCAAAGGAGGGCCATTAACGCACGCATACTTGAAAAATCCTAGGCCCATGGTATAGCACGGAAAATCATTGCCGCCATTAATTTTGACATTTACACGTATTCACAGACAGGGTAATTTTTTCCTGGGGGTAATCGGGTAGGTGTACGGGAAGTCGGCGGTCTATTCTTACTGGTTTGTGCTCTATAATTTCTCAATAGGTCTGTTCCTTTACTTTTGTAGTTGAATTGGAAAAGACTGTCAAAATGCCAGTGATGGGGATGAATTCTCTCTGAAAGAAAAATGCTTACGAAAACGTTGGGGAACGCTTTTGTAGTAAGTAAAACTATGAAAAATGGCAGACGCATTTTGTTTTTCCATAAAATGCATGTGAGTATCAAGCTATTGGCCGCGTTCCATTGACCGCTAGATGACTAGCGCGCATGCCAAACTCCATATAAAAAAAACTGACATTTCACAATATGTGCTAGAGCTCTAGCGCAAATGATGGAATGTTTTTGGCATGCCGCTAGTCATCTAGCGGTCAATGGAACGCGGCCAATGCCATTTTCCGTTGGTCGTTCTCGTCCAGAACCGTCCGGAAGCAATCCGAACGCTTCTGAAAGCGTTCAATTGTCACTCAACTGACAGTTCTGAAGTTAGTTAGTTAGTTCTGACATGGGAACTAAGTCCACTTTACGAAAGTGGTTTTATTTCCCAGTAGGAGGTGGACTTAGTTCCCGGGACTTATTTCCCTGCACCTAGGAAAACATGCCGCAAGGCTAGGCCTTGTGGGAAACGACTTTTGCAGAAGCTCTATTGATGAGGAGGAAGAGGAAACTATTCCTCACCTTCTTTGTTTCTGTCCGGCTCTCTCCCGGAGAAGGAAGCTTCACTTGGGGGCCTTCCATTAGATCGACTTGGGTGATCTAACAAACATATGTAGACATCAGAAGCCTCTTACGCTTTATAAAGAGCTCAAGATGGTTCAACTAATAGGGAGATCTTATATGATCCATTTTTTGTGGTATCACAATGGACCTATGCTGGACTAATACTTTATCGAGTCTCCGGTATGACTCCTTTTTGGCATTACAAATGTACCTAATGACAAAGTATAAAAAATCTATTCAAATACCACAAAAATGGAAAATAATTACAATGTACTCTTTAAAGTATCGTATGTCCTAAAAATTGCTCCCTTGATTGTTATAGAAGAAAACATTTCATCCAGCCAAAAAATAACACATCACATCCGGTGGAAAGAAAACTAAAATTGGCGGTCGATTCTCAACTGGTTCACCCAGAATAGACATTCAGAATTGTTTCCCGTCCGAACATCAAAGGATATATGTTTTCCGGCACTGAACCCATTGAAAAAAAAAAAATTCTGATTTAGACAGAAACAGAACATGCAACGCGTATCAAATTCCTTCTCTGTGAAACCAACTAACATAAAATTCGATTTTCAGCCTCTGGCTGGGGGGTGAATTTAATACCTACTCAAAAATTAAATGTTTCAAACTGACAGAATGGTCATGGTCGATGGGATGCTGTTCATTATAATCTATAGTCTACTACCTATAACTAACTATTCCTCATTCCTTATATTAATTGTATGGCGAATTATGATGTATGTATATGTATTTACATATCGGCGGCTGGGAAATGGGATCGATAGATATGTAAAAGCGTGAATGGAATGAAATTTCATACGCTAACTGATTATGTTTTAATTAAGGAAATATGTTTCACATCAAAAATCTCTAATAGTGTCAAAGTTCATCCGGACTATACAATATGGCTAATTAGTCCTCGCTAAGCAACGAAATCGATTATGTAATACCTTCCAAAATAATCCCTTTGTTCGTTAGATAAATTATATCAGGCAAGTGTTGAGTTCCTAAAACTCGATAATTAGAATCGATTTTCCTGACCATAATAGCAGGAAGTACAATTAAGCGTTATTGAGTGAATATTTGTATCAAACATTTTCATCAGAAGCGATAAAGGTAGTAGGTAGATTAGATTAGATTAGATGATAGGTCGGGAGAGCCTTCATCGGCCCTGGCACTGCGGCCTATAGTGCCTCCCCTGGTGAGGTCCTAGAGCCATCTTTTTATTCCGGAGACAGTCAGGAAAATACGAATCTTCTCTGGAGGTAAGTCAGCAAGTTTTGCTCTAGTGACGATTTCTTCGCCAAGGACTTTCCTTCTGAGACGGAAGAGAGCCGGATATTCCACGAGAAGAGGGTTGAAGAGAGGATTCATCGCTCTCCACGCAAAGTCTACATACATATGTGGGGTCCGGTAAGATTCCAATTCGGTGAAGATGTTTTTTCATAAGACCATGGCCAGTAATAATACCTGTCAGGATTCTTAGGTTGTTTTTGTCCAGATTAGTAAGATAGCATGATTTTCTGGGGGAGAAATTTGGGAAGAACTTTTTGGTGCAGTTCTGCCCAGGTGTTTTAAGCCAGAGTTCATTAGATTTGATTTAAGCTAAGCTCCTAATGTATTCCCTGAAGCATCCCTTGCTGACACCGCAGAAGGGTTTAGGTCCGCCGAGTGGCGTTGTCGCGCCGACTTTGGCCAGTGAGTCAGACGTTTCGTTTCCAGTAAAGCCCCCGTGGGCTCGAATTCAGTGTAGGACGATTAGCTTTTTCTTTGCTAGTTCGTAGATGGCCATGTAAGTTTCTTGGACCAGTTTCGATTTAATAACTTGAGTCCAATAGCGAGAAGCTAGGCCTAGGGTGTCTACCGCCTGTTGCACCACAGGCAATTTATTTGAGTCTACAGCTTTAAGAGCAGCTTGACTGTCTGAGAAGGTAAATATGGTTTTACCACGTGTATTAGGACTTAAATTTATTCTAGCGCAGTGGTTTATGGCAAGGACTTTAACCTGAAATATGGACGAGTACTTGCCTAGTCTGACTGAAAAGTTCGCTTGAGGCGATTCTCCAAAAATGCCAGATCAAGTCCCTGAATCCATCTTGGAACCGTCTATGTACTAGACTAGGTCAAGTTGCGACGGATTGGGTTTGTATTTTTGGTGGCATAATGATAGAGAAGTTTTTATGAAAGCCAAATTCCGGTCAAAGCACTTTCGCAGTGCTTTGTCTCCTATGTGTCTATCAACTAGTTTTTCCATGCTTTTGAGGATAAAAGACATGAGGCTGATAAGGAGTTATATTTCGGACTTAAATACGAGTTTCTTCATGTCTTGGGTAGATATTTGACTGTTACTTTTCGCCAGTCTTCTGGTATATGACCATAGGCCGTGCTACAAGTAAACATTTTGGCCAGGATGGGTGCTAGCGTGTCATCCCAAAGATCCACTCAACATGATTTCGATTTTAATTCGTATTTTCCAAATCCATTTCGCCATTACTGACACTTGCATGCATAAGTGTGCAGTTGTTTCCAAAATTAAATTCAATATGCATTTCGCTGTACACGCACTTTTCGTGGAAACCATATCAAAGAAACACATATAACGTATATACAATATCCTTCCTAATACGAGTAGAACATGAAAAATTGTAGAGTTAGAGTTGCTGCAGGATACCAAATTACCTTCCAGTTCATGTGCAGAGAATGTTCGCTCGGTAGAGGTAGCTGCTACCTTAATGTGTTGACAAAACGATTTGGGGGTTCCATTAAGCTTAGTAATGGATTCACCGCAAAAGTCTTTATCAGATGCACTGGTTGAAAGTCGAGCGTGGAATGAAAAGGTGGTCTAAACGATTTGCATTCAACACGACAACAAAGCGTGCGGAATTTTAATTAAAAATTTCCGCTCCAATCAATGCGATTTCCCTCAGCGTTCCTATTGCTATATATAAATAAATTCTGGTCTGAGAACCTTATTGGCGCAATTGACGTGAGAGATTTCGCCTTGAATGCATCTTCAGATGGCAATTCTATATATACCAATAATTTGTTTATTTGGAAACTTTAGAGGTTCATTAATTATTGAGAGTTTTCTTCATCATTGTCGTTGTCGTAGCCTTCGCCATGGGATGCACGTCATTGTTATCGATTCGATTGGTGGCAATGGCAATAAGTAGATAGTTTCCACCTCTTAGATGTTGAGTTGGTGCGAACGCAAATTGGAAGAGCAATATTGTTATTCGAAGTTGTTTAGGTATAGTTGTTTGGTATTTGAGAAAGATTGAAGCAAAGTTTCCCCCAGTTAAAATTCACGGAAGAGCACTCTTCGAGCGATGGAAACTTTTTCAAAATGTAGCATTGTTTGTTGTCGCGAATCAACAAATTGGCTCATCTACAACACTTAATTAAAATGACAAGTTGAATAAAAGTGAATATTTTCTTCAATTTGCGAGTCGCAGTGGGTAAAAGACTGTAATGGACGTCGACGAGTGCAAATCATTCGATTACAAACGCTGTTTGCTAGTCAGGGCTGCTCTCAAATAAAAATTCACTTTAATTAATCACACTTCCGATTTTTTTCTGAAGCTAAAAGCTTTGAAGAATATACATCTGTGTATATAAGAAGTGCAACAAATAAAATATTTAAATAAATTTTAATTTAAGTTTATTTTAATTATAAATAATTAAACAATAACTAAATACAGTCTAAGCCCTTAAACTATATAGTTTACCATCAATCAAAAACAATCGCTGAGCAGAATCGAGCTGTAGTTTTTGCAATTTTGGTAATTTTTTGTCGCTGCTCTTCTTAGCCAAGGTAATACGTTCGAGAAGCTCTTTATTTGTTTCCTCTGCAATTTCCATTTGTGCTACATCCGATACATCTTGTTCTGGTTCAGCGTCGACTTCTTCAGCAGGCTTTTGATATATGTCAACTTCATCAGGTTGAGTTTCCTCCAGTAGACCATCTTCTTGGTGGGATTCTTCTGGTTGATCCTCCTCTGGTTGAGCTTCATCTGATTGTGCTTCCTCTGGTTGAGCTTCATCTGGTTGAGCTTCATCTGATTGTGTTTCTTCATCCTTAGTGACTTGAGTGTTTTTATCTTTTGGGCTTACTTCAGGTGGTCCATAAGTCTCTGCAGGTGGTCCATAAACTTCAGATGGTACTAAAAACTTGGATGCCTCAAAAATAGGCGGAAGATAATAGTCGGCTGGTGCGATAACTTTTCCACTACTCAAATTGTCTACAACGGGTGTGTCTACTTTTTCCTCAGTTGGCAAATTAAATGGAACTTCCGGTCTGATGCCAGCTGGAGGGTATGGTGTCTGCGTTGGTATGTCCTCAGCGACCTCTTGACGAGCCAAGAATTTCGATTTAGATGGTATCAGCTTTTCTAGTCTTGCAGGCGATGCACTGCAGATAGATACCAAAAGTGCAATTAAAACGGTTTGAATAAGTTTGGCCATATTGTGATACGTATGGTTATGTTTCTAGGAAAGCGAACAACTGATACCTATTCGCAATCCCAATTGTCTATTTAAAGAAATTGTTTGTTCGATTGATCGCAAATACTCAAGTTCATGTGCAGGGTAAATCTACATAATTGCTATATTTGAATGCAAAATACATTTGCACTTCCGAAAGCGCTTAAACGAATACTGAATTTGTGAACACTGATTTTTTTTGAATTATGCGTAATTTGGTGGTTCATTGAACGTTGACTTTGGTCACATTCATCCTCGCTATGTGCGGCTCACATATGTAATGATCGATTTTGTTCATGTTTTACTACAAATTAAGTCAAAGTCAGCGTGTGGTGATCGAACATTCGCTTTGACTGTGATTTAATGAGATGTCAGTTCGTGAAGTATCTTTCGTCATCTCCATAAAGGTGTGGGTTTTTTTTTGTATGTATATTTTAAATATCCTACTATCTATCACTTCTGTTTATATATAATTTTAAGATAAACTTAACAATCTAAAGCATCGGCGTGTGAAGTACAAATGGCCGCATCAACTTTGGTGGGCACAAAAAAAAAAAAAAACTTGAACTAGGCCCCATCTTGGGTTTGAAAAGGGTTGTTAATTACATTTAGCTCCTATCCAACTTTAATCGGATGATTACTAAATTGAATTTTGACCGTACAAGACATTTTCTTTTATTATAATAGCAAGAATAGGTTACGATTGTAACAGTATGATTATTTATTATAGCTAACTAAAGGGTGAGTTTTTAAGCGTTAGTTTTAAATTGGAAAATAAAACCAACAAAAATTTGCAAAATTGAGTGAAATTAAATTAGGGACGAGGTAAATCAATTCTTGTTATTTATTTTTTGAATATTATTTCGTGTAAATGTTGACCGCGACTACGCTTCAAGTGATCCATCCGGAATGTCAAATTTTGGTATACTTTCCAACATTTTGACTGGTATCTCACCAATAACACGAATTATGTTGTCTTTCAAGGCGGTAATAGTTATTGACTTATCCGTATAGACCAGAGACTTCACATATCCCCACAAGTCCAGCGGTGTCAAACCGCACGATCTAAGCGGCCAATTCACAGGTCCAAAACGTGAGATAAAATGTCTACCAAATTCGCCTTGCAATATGTAGGTATGTCCATGGATTCGCGTACTTTGTACGCGCATGTCGCGCCATCCTGTTGAAACCACGCCATGTTGACCAAACCCAGTTCTTCCATTTTGGGCAAACAAAAGTCCGAATTTATCGAACGATTGCAAGAATCATTGACCGTAACGTTATTGCCATCATCATCTTTCAAGAAATATGGCCCAATGATGACACGGGCCCACAAACCACATCAAACGGTGGTACATTTTTGTGCACGCATTGGGAGTTCTTGCAATGCTGTACTGGTTTCTCAGCAGACCATATACAGCAATTTTTATCTTGAATAGCCTGCTGGACGAAGTGCTCTAAATACATTTTTAACTGAGCACGATTTTTAGTAATAACATTTTTTACTTTGACACGTGTCACGAATCACGCGTGAACTGTCAACAAAATCGGACTGAAAAACCAAACAGAAAAAAATCACCCTTTACATTATACGATTTTAATTCGATAACGTTTCTGTTTTTTTTTTTTTTAATCACTGTAGACGTAGATATTAAGTTCTAATTGATATCAACAGTTGTTACTTCTTTCATAAATCAATCTTTAGCATCTCTCATTATCACAAAAATACATGACCAAATAGGTATAGTACTCAACTGAATACTTTGCTTCATTTTATGTCCTCTTAAAAGCAGTGAAACATTTTGCCCTATAATCCATGGTAATTCAATACACCACAGATTTCTGAACATTCTTTTGTGCCCATTACGAATCATTGCTCAATAAGACAAACTGTTATTGCAGTAAATTATGTAATCAACTCCCAGCTTCCCCAGTGAATCGCAAAACGTGTATCATAATAAAAAAACGCTCATCTTCAACATTAACAATAAAGGAGAAAAGGTGAGCAGGCAAACTGCCTTACGGTTCCGCTGTTACTTTTCCCGGTTTTATTGTTAATTTCAGTATCACAGCCTCTCTTAACATAGATTTCAGGTTCCACGTACGAGTATACCAAGACCAACTGCAGTTTATATCATATCGGGACGGGGTGAGCTTGGCTACAAGTGCTTTAAGTAGAAAATCAAATCAAATGCCCTTATAGGCTTGGCATTGACTCTCCATCCGCAAAGCCACCTCCCTCGAGGAATTAAGGGATGCGTAGCGCATGCTATAATTGTGCACACTACATCTCCATCCGATGTGCGTAATGAAATTAATTTATTTAATTGGTTCTGTTCTCTCGGGCGCGAAGGAGGAGCGCGGGCGCATTGAAGTGTATGCAGCAACATCGTGCTGTGGTCACACGCTAATTAGGTTTGAAGAGTGAACTCGGTTAAATCTGTGTCCATGCTATCCGCACTCGGACCTAATGAACCGATAAATTACACTTTTAGCACTCTTCGCAGGCGGGATGGTCGGCAGCAGTTTTTTTGCTACGGGTTTTGGTTAATTAAATAGTTCCCCGCACTACTTAATTGGATTTGAATTGATGGTGATGGTGACAAATGTGACTCTTCCAGGACTGAAGAAGAAGTTGGAATCAATCGAACATGAATAAACCAAGAGTTATACCATGCGTTACTTATTGTTTGTCATTGGGGAGGTTTGTATATATGTAGTTCCCGTGGGAATTGAAGCTAATTTCCTTAAAGAAGAAATTTTCGCTGCACTGCTGCCCGGGAGAAATTACAAGCAGAGCACACTGGTGAGTGGAGTCGGAGTGTTGTCATTATTTCCGTTTATTGGGGGTAATTACGTTAAGTTATAAATGTTTTGGGCAAAGAATTCGGCCTTTTATTATACCATTAGATAAATGTATGTTAAGAGTGAATAAGTAACAATTGGCGAATAGACTCGTAAAAGTTCTTTTCGCTAGGGCTTTTTATCTCAAAGTCGACAGGACAGTAGAATGAAATACAAACAAGCAATAAACGATTTGTAATCACCAACTGTAAACCATTTATGCCAATCTATTAAAGGAGTGTGATTTGCCCGAAAATAACAGCAGCTCCATTGAAAATTGACTGCAAATTTACAGATAGTAATATTTGTTACTGAGTGCGAAACTCAATCTGTTATCTCTTGAACGAAAGTATAATCTTTCGAAAGTCCATTTTGGTAAATACCAAAAGTTCCATTCACTAATTTTCATTTCCATGCCACTCCTTGTAATAAAGGGCGATTTTTTTGCTGTTTGGTTTTTTAGCCTGATTTTTTTTTGAAAAAATGCTCAGTGAGCAACAACGTTTGCAAATTATTGAATTTTATTCCCAAAAATCGTGCTCAGTAAAAAAATGTGTTTAGAGCACTCGTCCATTTTATGGTCGTCGTAATCGTCCTACTGTGCAGGCTATTCAAGATCAAAATTGCCGTATACGGCCTGTTGAGCAACCAGAAGCATTGCAAGAAGTGCCAAAGCATCCAAAAAAATGTACTGTACATCATTGTGCCATATTTCTTCAAAGATGATGATAGCAACAACGTTGCGTGTCAATGAGGCTCGCCATGATTTCGGAATCTTTTTCACCCAAAATGGAAGAGCTATGCTTGGTCAACATGTGGTTTCAACAGGACGGCGCTGCGCGACATACCATATAGCACGCGAATCCATGGACATATTGGGGGGCGACTTTAGAGACCAATTCATCTCACGTTTTGGACCTGTTATTTGGCCGCCTAGATCGTGCGATTTGACGCCGCTGGACTATTTTTTGTGGGGATATGTCTCTCGTCTATATGGATAAGCCAGCAACTACTGCTGCCTTGGAAGACAACATAAGTCGTTATTGGTTATTGGTGAGATACCAGTCGATATGTTGGAAAGTATGCTAAAAATGGAGATTCTGGATGAACCACTTGAGGCGTAGTCGCGATTTACACGAAATAATATTAAAAAAATAAATGGCAAAAATTTATTTATCGACCCTAAAAAGTATTTTACTCAATTTTGCAAATTTTCTTTGTTTTTTTTTTATTTTAAAAACCAAACGCTTAAAAAATCACCCATTACAAACTCAAGTCGGAGAAAAATTGTCCCTCAATTTCGCTAACATGTTTAGCGGAAAACAGGAAATAGAACCCTTAAAGGTCTTAAAACATGTCTCTGGTAACGAACTTAGCTCAAACTTTTGTAAAGTGAACAGGCCGATCTTTTAAACGACTGTTTTGTTAAGTCTAACAAAATATGCGAGTATAGCAGTTCCGCATTCAGCAATTCAGAGAGTTTCCACATCGCTTCGTAGTCACATCAATATGTACTACTTGTATATTACTGCTGTCATCGTACCAAGTTAATTTCAATGCGTTGCGTCATCTTCCTTAAAATCACGATGAGGATATCCAATTGAAACTCTAGGGTCTTCTCTCTAATTTCGTCGAATAAATTTAGTCTGTAATTCAAAAGTTGCAACGATTTAAAAAAAAAATGATAAGTCGGGTTTCCTTCCTCATTTGAGAGTTCTCGCACGTGTACTCTACTCTGAAACCATAAACACACAAAATTATGTAGTACATTATAAACATCACCCAGTCTAGTCAGATGTCAAGATAGATGACAAAACAAATGAGCAAATATTTTTCCCACTCTTTCGTTGCGTCGTCATGTCTACGGCTACGGGTCTATGGAATAAATGTCTTCTAATTATTTTCCGTTGTTCAAAATATAATATGTTCTTTTGGGATATTGATTTCATATGAAAAAGCACCCATGTGTGTATTAGTTAGCTTCTTTGTGTTTTTTGAGTAACTGGAAAACGACGAAGGATTCTTTTGCAAATTTTTCTTCGTAAACATATTAATTGAAAATAATTCCATGGAAATACATACTTCCTGCTTAGAAACTGTTCACATAACAACCGTACTTTAATCTCGCACAGGTAGATGTTGCTGTCGATGGATATACCTTACTTACGAAAGGGTTAATATATTAAATTATGTTTTATTTTGGTTTCATTATGCAAAATGTGTATACTACGACTACGACCTATTTAATTTTTTATTTGTTTCACGCGAGGTCGCCTAGCATATTAATAAATAATGTAATAAAAGTTTGCTGACGTCACACTGTATGATTGCATTCTCTAGCCCTGGGGGTGTACAAATGATAACAAAAATAAAGTGCACCACTAAGTTGTAAGCACTTGGGCAAGCATGCCATTATTATAATTCAACATACGTAGACACTTATGGGAAATATTTAATTTCCACAAAATTGTAATAACACATGTTACACGCATGTTGCATGTAAGTTCGTTTTGGTTATACATAAATAGGTTAGGTTAGGTTAGGTTGGGTTGTATGGGGTGTAAGTTCATCACATTGGACTAGGCACCATATTGGGCCCATCGCCATCCCTGGGGGCACCTACACGGTCAAAACCTAAACCAATTCGCCCAGACAATTAATTTCCCTACAAAATCCAAAAATTGTTGCAATTTTGTTCGTGAGGCCAACTTCCTCCAAATTGTCGAAGAAGTACCTTCCAAGGTGTTTCCAGTAGCTTTACATTCACAGAGAATATGAGTAATATCCTCTGCGATATGTAAGTCTTTGCAATACCTGCACGTGTCCGTATTTGTTAATCTCCTAGCGTGCTTGCTTAGAAGACAGTGACCAGAGAGTATCCTTATTTCATTCTTTCACTTTACTATTGCGAATTTGCTCATATATTAGTTGCATATAGGTCCCTGTAAAAAATAACAAATATCTATATACATACATATTTTGTTTGCGTTCTAATTTAAAAATCGAATTTTGAATATGTTCGTCCTTTTTTGCCTGCCCTCTTACCTTGGCCAGTCAAAGTTAATTTAGAATTTCATTAGTTTTGTTTGAACAACAAGATTAATATTGGCACGGTCTATTCGCTGCTACATATATGTCTACTCAACTCATTTGGAAATTCCCTAATCCCACTAATGATATTTAATTAAAATTTCCATGCCAATACCAATACTTTATGACAGGTTTTTGGATAATGGGCAAGTGGCATGCAAACCTATCCTACTTGGTCAAAGGGGAAAAAATGCTACGATGTGATGAAGCCTCCATTTATAGCGAATATACTTTAGCACGAACTGCAAGGAATGGCCGATTCGACAACATGTCCACAAGGACATAGTAGCATTATTAATGGTTTCGTAGTACGGTGATTACAATGTCAGATTGGTAAACACAAGAAGATAAGGGTTGAAAGGATTTATGACGGGAAAATAGAGAAACAAAACTTAAATGCTTTAAATATGACATATGAATATAAAACGAAAATCAAGAACTAGCTCTAAGCAATGACAAAATCTGTTAAAAACATATTATCTGAATAACTTTCTTCAACTATAAAAAAAGGAACTGATGAACTTCATTATAACCCTAACGCAAGACCCAATTGCAATTGCACCACCACTTAAGACAATAAAATTAAATTGCAAACATGACGTTTAATGGAGTTTTTTGCGCATCATAAAATTCAGCATCCGCACTTACTTCGTGAAAGCGACCGAGTTGACAACCCCGTGAAAGTGTTAAATAAAATGCAGAGACCTCCCAAATTCCACTATATAAATGTCCCTTCGTCATCGTGTAGTTTCTCTGAATTTATTACCCACTTAAAAACAGCACCGCAAATTTACTACCAATCCAGGTTATATCACAGCAAGGATTCATTACCCATTATGTATTAAGCGAAGTCAAATGGCTGGAAGCTATTCAAAGAGCATACTAATTCCGAAACAGGGTTATTCATTTTTTTTTTTTTAATAAAAATTCATGACACGAAAAGATTGCTCTATCATAAGTGGAGACTAGTGAATGGTGGAGATTTTTCTACGCTTCACTTCATGGTATTAAAATCCACTATATACTATCTCACAGACAATCTACTGTGAGTGCTAAAAATCACTTTATACTTGCTCGTGAATGCTTGATAACATTTGCATTTCGCCAATTTTATACGAATGAAAGGAAAGGTGTTGCATGAGTAAAAATGGTGGTATGGGGTTTTGTAAAGAACAGACGATTAAATCCCTTTTACACTGGGAGATGCATATAATCAACTAGATTCTTGACACTTAAAAAAAAAATAAAGAAGGAGAAAAACATTTTATGTTGCATTTCAACAAGGGGGTCATTCAGAATGTAATTCAGTAATCAGTTTTATGGCAAATTGCAAGAGCAGTACACTGAAAATTGTGGTATGAGTTTTCAAGTTCGAAAACGCAGCCAGAACCAATTAACTTCAAGCCGTTACTGAGTGCTATTATTTTTTTTTTAACAGTGTATAATGTACTGAAAGTCATTATGCACAATACGACTGTTTACAACACGATTTATTTAAAACATAATTGAAGAAGAAACAAAGGTTGTCGTATCCTTTAAGCGCGACTCGAACATCAATTACATAGCAGCCAAATTGGCTACAATTCCGGTAAACATTACCGTTGCCGTCTAAAGGCACCAAGTGACAAAGAATTCTGTTTACGTTGCTAGGTCAGCTGCACAAAACTGAAACAGATGCAGAAAAACATGGCTGCCGTTTATTCTGTCAAACGCTATCACGAAATTATGTAGAATTTTTTCAGTTTAGTAGTCGAATTTGCACCTCAAACGACCTAAAGGAGGCATCTGGATGACAGATGCAGAAAAATGCAAACAAAACAAACCTCCCTCTCACAATAAATTGGCATTTCTGTCGCTGGCAGCAACAATCAACTATTACTCTTCTATTTAATTGCCAAAATGGCTACTGTGGGACCTAAAGTCTCTTACGGGAGGACCGACGCGCGCGGCGATCCATAATTAATATTGGACGTTCGGGTAGTTGAGGGCAACCAACAAAATTGCTAACACCATAGTTAAATTACTCAAGAATGATGACGTTCAAAGGGTGGTGAACTACATATCGACACTAAAGGACCATTCACATGAGAGCGAACGAATGAATTGATGAAATGCGAACAAATCACTTCTGAATTTCTGAACAGAAAATTGAACATTTTACTATTCCAAGAGTGGGATAATTAATTATACCATCAAAATGTATTAAGAAAACAAGTTTAAAAACAGTTTAAACAACGAAATATAGAATTTCAAAATTTTTGCCGCGAACGAAAACACACTCGGCGCGAATTGTCAAAGTTTATTCGCAATTCACATCATTAAACCGCGTTCCACAAAAGGCAAATAAAACATTCGTTCAAACTTTACCTCAAATTAGAAACTGATGGCTGCGCTGAAGTTCCCGAAGCCGTGTTCATGAGAACGGACTGTCAAAACTCGCGAATATTCATTCGTTCATAGGTAGTTGGTCGCTCTCATGTAAATAGTCCTTAAGAGACATCAACATCACTTGTATTCAAATATTAAGCCCGTCCCGCGATAGAAAAATAAAAACATTGACTTATGACTACATACCGAGATCCAAAAGAAGGCTGATTTAAAAATTTGCTTACATCTTGCTACAAACGCAATTTGATCACTGTCACTTGTCACACTGCGCACATGTGAGTTTCCCGTGAGTACTGAAGCAACGCAAGTAAAATGATGTAATACATTTAAGTGTTTCTTTTTCTTACCCAATGTCAATGCGAAATGCTCATCGTCATCACATACCTGGTGGTGCAGTATGAATATTCAAAAGGATATACGTAAATGTTCTGAAAGCTTAAGCGTTAAGCTGCACGTAAAAAAATGATATCTTTTGCCTTTGGCGGATTAACTTTGACTGTCAAAACTGACACAAAAAGAAAGGAAACTGTGATAAAACCAGCCCTCTGTGCGAGCTGCTTCCATAACCAACGAAGGAGGTGTAATCAGATGGAAATTCAGACAAGAGAGCAGATCTCAACTATACTAAAATACATTTTTTATAGAGGTTATTCAAATTCATTGTAATGTCTATCATGGTTGTACGAGTAGTTTATAGACAAAAATTCGGTCTCGTTTTACGAACATTTTGAAAATCATCATGTACAACAGTCATCGTAATATCGAGGAAAAATTTGGTCCAATAATAATCTAACGATGGATGACGAACTGACGGTGTGCTAAAAACGCATCTGACTCAATTTATTTTTTTGCGAATGAATAACTCTGAACAAAAATGAGGTTAAAATGTTTTTGTAACAAAAAGACATAATGTGGGGGGCGAGAACTTTATCCTTCGGAATTTGAGCAAAAAGCAAACCCACAAATGAAAGGAAGACTTAGCATTTTTCCATTGCCAGAAGTAAAGTGGAGATTTTGAGATTTAAGATATTGAAAAAATAATTCAAGGAGAAATGTGAATCGATATAATGGATTAAGATGTTCATAGCGTCTTTAAAAAGAGTTATGTGATACCGTGGGGTACTATATGTACAATGTATAATATTATAGATACAGACACTTGTATGCGGTATTGATTGAATAACTTTTATGTTGAAAATTTAATAATGACCTCCCAGACATCAAGTAACGATCTTAATTTTGTTAGTGAATCGCAATTGGTAAATGTTATATGCAAATATGAAAAATCTAAGACAAATCGCCAAATGAAATATTATATGAGCTTTATATTCACTCAGCTTTCTAATTATTATTTGTTCTGTAACAACTCAAATGATTCATAACTAAAACCGACTTCAAAATTCTAAACGAAAGTCAAATCTCTTCGAAACTCGGACAACTTCGGAACAAAATAAATGAAGAATGTATATAAACGCCATTTAATATTTTCATTGCAAAATATTCCGCAGCAATATGGTTGTCGGAGAACTTTGGAAGAAATTTGACATGTAAGTACTCGTAACTGTCAAAAGTGAATTTCGTATGAATCGAAGAAATTTTCTTTCCGAACTGATAGGGCTGAATGTAACGCCGGATTTCGGCTTTTAAATATAAATAGTTGCATTAACTTATTAACATTTATAATAATCTTGTTTAATCCATAAAGGAGCACCGATTCTCGTACTACAACCAATGGTAGTACGAAAATATAGTAATACAAAAAATGTTACGTATACGCCCTCGATACAACGATATCTCATATAAAACTATTTGGCTGGATATACACTATCGCCCACTGCTCCCAAACCAAGGTCGCTAGAGAATACATTTTTTTTTATTAATGTTCATTTAATTGTTGTGATTTGACAAGAAGATTTAAGACTTAACCTTTAAGTATTAACATACAATTATTAACTAAAACCCGGCAAAATATGGGGCCCTCATTACGCCAATTGAATAGAGCACTTAAACGAAAAAAAATATTGTAAAGAATTCTGATTCTTTTTAATCAAACATTACTTAAATTTAAGATAATTGGAGTATTTCAGATTTAAAAAAAAAATTGTTCAATTGTGTTTTTTTTTTTAAGTTTTATGTAACAACTCAGTGCGCAACAAAAAAGAAGACGTTGCGCTTTTTGAACCGGGTTAAGGGTTCTTCTTGATTTTTAGTCTGATTTTGACCAATTAGCATGTGGTATGAAAAGTGTTGTGACTTTGTGTTTTTGTTATTATTTTCATTTAGCTTTCAATTTTAAGAATTTTATATAGAATCTTTTTACTGTACCAATATTTAAAACTCTCTTCAAACCAGATTGAAGTTGAGTATATGAGACGTTCTGTCAATATACGAATATACGACTATAAGTGGTCGGCTATTCAAAAAAATTTGTGCTCCAACAAAGTGGGCACAACAGTGTACAAGCAAATGAGTTTTCATGAACTGAATCCGCAAAACCAATCAGCGTTATTTTAAATTTGCACCCATTATTACATTTTCCACTTTTACTCGTATGCGGGTGCAAGCAACTTTTCCCCACAAAATGCGATTCAATAGAGAAATACTGTTTAGAAAATAGTGGATATAATCAGATAGAAACTAATTAAATTTGTCCAAACAAGATTACTCGCCAGTTCCATATTAAGGCAAACACACTTTTACTCTTACCATACTTAATCTCTTGCTTCGTATCATTTGTGGTACGTGCCAAAGTTTTACCAACCCAAAGCGCAAATGTTAGAAGAAATGGAAATAAAATGAAGGCATTAATAAAAGGATTCTTTGAGCAATTTTAGCCGATGTGAGAGTCTCGGTCTGCACATTTGCCTCTGTGCGTCAAACCCAAAAGGAAATTGTTCCTTTAATTAAGAGCAGACTTTCTACACGATTATTCACACTGCCTTAAGATGGATATCTGTCGGGAGAGACACGTGAGCTTAGTTTATGAGAAACGACCTCCGTAGAATATTATCATTACTTACGCACGTCTAAAATAAACCATTTTCAGTCGCCGCCGGCCGGTTGTCAGTGTGAACAACTACGAAGAGAAAATGAATTTCATCACCCAACAAAATGTTCATCACTTAGCATTTAGCAACAAAAGCATTAGAAATTATATATAGATACATGTAATTAAATACGCATATTCATTATGATATTAACACAGTAGATAATAAGCATTGAGTGTTAATAAACAAAATGATCAATTAAATCGCATAGATAATGGGATTCCTGGATAAGCTTACGTCTATGTGGTTTTGATTTATAATAATGTCGTCGGTACTTAATTACGTAGGGATTTTCTTCATGTCCTAAGCGAGAAAAAAATATGTCCAAAAGTAGCCAGTTTGAAAATGCAGAAAACATCTTTCAACCTCAGTCAATGAAGTTGCCTTGCTATTTACTTACAGTAGACGCTCGGTATAGTGAACTATCCAATATAGTGAACCACCCACATTTTGATTTTTTTTTTTTTTTTTGCAAAATTCAACGAAAAATATTCCAGTTTTGCAATGCTGCTGCATGTGAACTATTTTTTTTATAACATTTGTTCATTTGTATGCTTTTCTGATTTTTTATGAAGCGTTTACAAGAAAAAGCGGTACATTCGTCCCAAAAATAGAAACTCACACAAAAACGAATGGTTGCGAGAAGCTAGGCCTAGGGTGTCAACACGCCTGTCGCGCCACCTATTTATATTTATTTATTTTTAAATTTAAACTTAAAGCCGACACAAATAGAAACAAATCTAAAATAAAAAAACCTTTGTATTTGTATCAACTTAAGCTTTGGTGTATATTTAAAAACTCTCGCTGGAAATAGTAAAAAATGTCGATACAGTGAATAGGCCTGGTTTTTATTAGTTCACTATAGCGAGCGTATACTGTATTTTCTGCGTCTACTCCATTCGGTTGCCAGATTTCTGGAATGTCCCATCATTCTGATGGTCTCCCCTGAGGCCTGTTACTATTCTTTGCGTGCCTTTTCTCCATATATCCGGCTGTCGTGAACGAGCCATACGCCCACGGAAGCAAGTCCATTTAAGATACGAATTGTTACGTTACGTATTGTTTGGTTACGCTTAATGATTGCGATCTCATAATTGAGCCTTCGTTAGCATTAAATGCAGAGAAACGGACTTTGTAAAGTCACAAAATAATATTTATTTCATCTTTGGGTTTCCGAATTTCAGGACCTATTAAAATGCAATGGCTTGTGCTTATTTGTCTCAAGAGAACTCAAAGAACTCGCCTTTAAGCAAACTTTAGGTTATTAGTGTAAATGACTTAATCTCTATTTAAGCGTTAGCCATTGACTTGTTATAAACTAAGCTGTATCATTTTGTAGTACAAATTTCTTAAAGTTAAAAATTTCCACCTGAAACTGAAAAAAAAACGTCATCTACGTCAGATTCCAATTGTGTATAAATCAAGCGTACCTACAGCAAATTATCCATTTGTAAGGAATTAAGGCCTTTATATTATTAGAGATTTATCACCTCGATAAGTAGTGAATAAACCAAATGCTACTGTAACCTACTTCGTCAAGACAATAACAAAAGGAATTAGCATTAATTTGTCGGAGTATATTCTGACGTCTATATCATTTCATCTCTGTCACAGGAAAAAGCCAGTTCAGTTATAATAATTGCACGCTCGTATCTACTCATATGGCCCAATCTTCATTCAATTATGTTATGGATTAATTATCTTTCCAACGGTAAAGTAGGCAAAATTGTGGTGATTAATCTCCACAGACTGTACCATCATTATTACAATGATGATAATTATCTGAATCCTAATGATTTGGAAACTTAGCATAGGAAATCTTACCAGCCCTTTTTGGTTGTGATTCCGTGCTTCCTTTATAATTCCCTGGTTTGCAAGACTTATAAACTTTGGTTTCCTTTTTTTTCGTTTCGTTGTTTCGTAATAATTATATTGCCTCAAGGAGCCCTTAGGAAATGTAATAGAAATTTCAACTTGATGTACATGGGCATGAGTTGTCAGCATATTCTTACTATCGTCTCCATTGTAAGAAGCTTTTTAATTAATTGTCCTTCAAATATATGTAATTTCTAGAATATTCATCAAATCTGCACGAGTTTTGGTATTGAGCGATTTTTGGCAGCTGGAATTTCTACATTCTGTTATTCTTTGGCTAATTGCGATTATTTAGTATATCATGCCTCCGATTGAAAGAATAGGAGATTGTAAGCATGATCTGATCATGTTTCTCCATTTAAAAGACTAATTGTTGCGATTTATCTCTCGTCATGAATATTTCTGTTTGATGTATTTTTCGGTACCTAATGTTTGAATGACCATGACATTTATTTTGCTTGTGCGGCTAATTGATTCTGTGTAGGTACATTATCAAGTTGGTCGATGAGAGCGTGTAGAAAATGATTTATTTCTCCCTATCCCAGTCGAAGTTGTTCTTTCTAGTCTACTTTAATATACTTCCACAGAGCCGTAAACACACAGTGCCACTTAGAAGACCTTCAATATTTAAACGTTGACTAATTTGTTACTACGAAATGAGTCGGAAAACGATGGTTCTTGTAAATTTTCAGGTAGCGAGAAAGCCGACTTAAAGTCGATAGCAACATTTGACGTAAGCATTTGAACCGAATATTAAATACTTTTGGATTTGATCCGGACGGGAAATCTATACATATTATAATACTGTAGGAATTTTCTTTGGCTGTTAAAAACTCGAAAACTACTGGACAGATTTCGATGACAATTTTTATAAATGTTCCTTAAGTTCGTAAGACTGCTATAGGCTATGTCGCTTATAGCCACGTCCTTAGGAACAGTTTTTAGCCAAAATGTATTTTTTGAAGTCAAAATATATACATAGGTACACATAGGCGTGGGGTATATTAATAATCTTCATAAGAGAAGATACGTATAATACAAAACAGGTTTCATTTCAGAATTTCATTCGATATATTGTGGTATGGTAACAGTGTAGGGTTGGGGTAGGTAGTTGTTTGGATTCCATAGGAACAGGGAAACAAAGGAAAGGAAATGCGGTATTATAAACAAGTGGAGGGAGGGAGATGAGGGCGATGCTGAAGGTGCATATTAAATATCCAATACATTACAAAGGCGAGCACGGGTCAGATAGTTATTAATAAATTGATATATTGCCATCAAAAATACATATTTTGACAAGTTTTCAGGCAGGCAAGTAAATGCAGCTTGAAGTAGATACAAATATTTGACCCGAATGTGAAAAATTATCCCTATCGTGAAATCCGCCGGGGGAATCCGACTAGGTGAAGTGAAACTCAATTCCGACTTCCTCCACGATAGGGGTGAATATGTTCGTGTTTGACCTGAGCAAGAAGTATTTGTATAATTGATCCAAACAGAATATCCAAACAGAATAGTATCAAACAAACGAGTAGAAAGTGATTGATAAATGAAACGTATATAGAAAAATGTTCAGACTTCAACGAGTATTTGAAGTAGTTTTTTTTTATTTTCTGAAATATTTAGTTCTTAACGTGATAAAGTAGGTATATGTCCTTGTCCATGATATGACAGGCAAACTAAATGCAGTTGCAAAATGATATTTACTTTTAAAATACGTATTTGCATAACTACGATTATTTTTGCTTTCTAAATATACCTACATTATTTTGTTTGCGTTCGCCAATGATTACAAAAATGTTGTTATACCTATCCTAACATTGCAATTCTAGTTTCATTATCCTTACTTCGAACACGGAATCTTTCACTTTGCCTTCGCACACGTACATAATAAATCAACTCTCAAAAAATACCTCCACGAATTCAAGCGTAGGCGCATAAAGAACAAATTATTGTGGACTAATGAAAGGCTATTATGGGGAAGTAACGCTAAAGAGTTTTAGATTATACATGCACGCAAATTATTATTAAATAATCATTACAAGCCACCAAAATGACTACCACTAGGCTAAATAGTTTCATGAATGAACCAAAAAAAAATCCACCTGTAGCCCGGTCTCTCTGAATTACTATAATCATACAATCCTATTTCACCCTAACTTTTTTTAATCTGACTTTTGTGAGTCAGGAAATCCGGACCATTAGATTTCAAAACCATGTAATTTATAAATTATATACTCAATACCAATAACAAGTTGAAGTAATAGCTTCAGTGAGCCCTTGACAATCAGCTCCTATTTGAACACAGGAAGAAGTTAATCACTGTTTAATGGTTTATCGAATGTACACAGCTTTTAATTACCAAGAGGTGCTGCTAATTGCAGAAAAACTAAGCGAGAAAAAAAAAAGAAGCCATGTGCGGATAATGTTTCAGAAAACTTAAAGTATGTGTTGTGAAAATGTCCTGAATGGAATTGCTATACCGAAACTTGATATTGCGGGTAATACTTCATTAAATGTGTCAGAAAGCTTGGTATTTATCCCACTACATGTAATGTGAGACAGGCCATGTCTCACTTTGCGTCTTTTATTTATGAAAAAGTTAAGTCTTGCATATAAATTTACGCCTTGGAAAATATTGATCTACGAGAGTAATGAGTTTCGCTTGGTAAATATGAAACTTTTTATTTTTAAATACACGACCCACTTTTGCAAGAAACTTTGCCAACACTTGCACTTTCTGGCGTTTGAAGTTAGCAGGAAATATTCGAAAAGGTTTTTCATAGGAAGTTTTGCCATAACTTTAGATGTTGAACAAGGTTAACGTGGAATAGTAAAATAATAGAAATATTGGTTAGGCAATGAATTTTAAGAGACTTTTAGTAATGTTCTAAACATAATATGAAAGTATTTTTTAGGATTTGCGATTAAAAAACAATGAACACGATATCATAAAAAGCCCTTGGTGTCAATTAGGAAAATAGCTGACATAACAGCAGCAATGGATATAAAACAAATAAGATGGAAGAAGAATGATGGCACAATAATTGACTTTCACCTATATAGAATTGTCCTTTTATATTTTTCGCCCAGAAAAACTGTGTATGTTAAGGGTATTAATTTCATAAATTGAAAGGAGACTAATAAGCTCGTATATCGTTTTCATTTTTATAATTGAAGTCCTTGCCTTATCACAACAAAGGGATAGGACATGAACAAACCCAACACGTACATATTATTCAGACAATCTTCACGACAATCAGTTTCCTCACATCATCGTCGGGAATATATGTCTATATTTAGTGACACGTGATATAAGTAACACATTAGGACTGACAGGGGAAAATATTTAAAAACACTATAATTTGTTTTATTTCATTTGTTCATGTTTGATAGGATTTCTAACTTTCAATAATGTAAGTAATTCAATTCAATTTGCTTTTTTTGTTGGTTCTTTAAACTTCGTCTGAGAAACATATATGACTCGATATCGACAGCCAAGATGGTATTCAATTCCATTCAGCGTTATAACGACAAAGCTGGATAAGACAACTTCACCCTTTGCTGGCCACCCGATTACTGTGTAGCTGATAAATTTGCTGGACTAGGCTCTTCTGCTGTTAATGGTCAATGCCATTACTGTGACAGAGCTTACTTACTTAGGTGGTGTAGTTTCCCGAACAAAATATATCTGTCTGGTTCTATCGTCTTGTATAAAGTGAGCTACAGTCCGGGCTGAACCTGGGCCTCGACCAACACGCCTCTCCAGTTGGCACGATCTTTGGCTAACCGCCTCCAGTTGTGCACTCCAGGTTGGTGCGCGCCACCTAAGACGAGTCTTCCTCTACTGCGTTGTCCCTCCGGGTTGGAATCGAAGACTCGAGGACAGAGCGCACAATCTTATTCTCTTCCTAGAGTTTGAACCTACTATAAACACTTGCAAATGTCTATCACGCTTGCTTCTCTAACATTCTTAGACAAAATGGCGACACCACCATAGAAATGTAGAAATTAAAGTACTTTTTATGAATTCACTGAAATGTTGCATAATTTAGCCAATACATACTTTGAATAAATCGATGCGCATGGAAACCATTTGCTTATAAACCTTTGCAATCAGATCAAATACAGCAGTATATTCATCTCCACACATTTCATTTAAGTCCCTTATTTTCTTGCTATGCAAACCAATTAATTACTAAATCCTTCAATGCTTTAGAAGACCACTTCATTTTCGATATTTCAACATCAAAGAAATTTGCTTATGCTTAACCTTTTACGATATATGTGTATGTAAATAATGATTAAATAATGTACATATGTATTTATACTTTCAAGTATTTCCTGAGTTAATAAATCCTGTTCAAGGATACCTTTTCTTCATTGCCTTATATTCTCTTCGAAAATCAATTGTCAATCGAAGTTTACCTAACGAAATCCAAATAAATAAACAAACCAACCGGAAGGAAATCAATCAAGTACGCGATACATCGTCTTAACGAGGATACTACATATTTCCGTTGCTTAAAGGCCAAACATAATAAAATGTATATTAACATGATTTTATGATCGTGCTCAAAGATACGCCAACATGAGATGTACGTGATAAGAAAAGGGAAATGTTATAAAATGCCTGTGGGCTGATTTAATCATACCGCACGCATACATGCAAAAGAAAACACAACAAGCATTTTCATTGCAATTAAAAAGCAAAGCATTTCCTTACTTGCTTTTTCCTATACCGCATCAGAAAGACAGATTTTTTTTTTCGTTTGTTAGCAAAATTTGTTTAAATTTACGCACCAACGAATCCTTGTATAATTGATTCCGTAATTGCTATTGTTGTAGATAGAGAGAAGTTAGATGGTGAAAACATACGGCATATACCTACGTATATGGTATGCGTTCACATACACCCAATGACGTACACTTTGTGGCAAATTTAATTTTAATTGGCGCCCTACGACTACAACGAGTTACTCGCATATGAGATGTTCTACCTTTATTGACGGTGATGATGATACACTTACTTCATGTCGCGATTAAATGTGACGGTGTGTGCCGCAGTATTTTCGAATTTTAATGAGATTTCGTTATCGATGTGTGTTTACAGAGAACATATGGCCGAACATGTTGTTATATGCAGAGTAAAATTTTGTACTGAATATAAATGACTGAATTGAGAGTTATTTTCACTTTTCTTATTCCAACAATATTTGTTATTAAATTTCAAGCGCCAAGGTATTTTGGCATTTATCAAAGTGATAAAGTCGCATGTGAAAGGGAAAAGATTAAATTGACTTACCTCAGACCAGAATCCCGCGATGATGATACACCTTCCGCCCGCCTGAACAAAGCGAAGTACGTATAGCAATATCCAAGCTAAAGAACAACAAAGCTGCCCGGCCTGACGGTCTATCTGCCGAGCTTTATAGAGCAGCAGGAGATGACTTGGTAGAGAGCATGCACCAACTCATTACCAAAATGGTCAGATGAATGAATGCCTGATGAATGGAATCTCAGTATTATTTGCCCGGTCCACAAGAAAGAAGACCCTTTCAACCTCGCCAACTACAGATCAGTCTGCTTAGCATCGCATACAAAATCCTGTCTGCCATATAGTGTGCACGCCTCTTAAATCCATTGTAAAGAACCTGATTGACCCCTATCAGTGCAGTTTTAGGCCAGGAAAGTCCATCCGTCGATCAAATTTTCACACTTAGGCAGATAAATCCTAAGAAGTCCTAATTGATACTGTCGTGCGATTTCTTCAACATCGTACTTGAAAGAATTTTCCGAAGTTCACAGGCACGATCTTTCAAAAGTCAGTCCAATTACTTGCAGCATGCTGTCACTGGTACGTTTGCTAGTAAAGAAATGGAAGCGGCTAAAATGGGTCTAGCGGTCAACGAGGGCAAAATCATGCTTTCAATAAGAAGGGACATCCAACATCGTAAAATCGGACAAAACGTCGCGATCGACATCTATAACTTTGAGATAGTCAGGGACTTTGTCTACCTCGGCTTTAACGCCCGCGCTGTGTACATCACACTACATCATAAGAGTAATCATAAACTCTTTAGCGCGTGTGAATTATAAAAAAAAACCTCGGCTCTGCTATAAATTCTGATAACAACGTCTCAGAAGAAATTAAACGCAGAATAACTCTTGCCAAACAATGTCTCTTTGGGCTAAGAAGGCAACTGAGTAGAAGGGTCCTATCCCGAACAATTAAGAAGATAGTGTATGAGACCTTGATCATTTCAGTCCTGCGTTACGGCGCTCAAGCTTGGACTCTATCTAAAACGGATGAAGATATCCTCGGTCAGTTCGAGAGAAAGATTATTCGTAAAATTAAAAACAAAAAAAAAATCGAATCTCAAAATGCTGCCATATCTGAAGTTGAAGTCGAACAACTTAAAATTATAACTCAAAACTCAGGATTTTAAAAGGAGTTATAGATTCTAGGTATCCATCGTAAACCGAAATTGACCCTCTGTCGATCTTTTATATTTATTGGCAATAAATAGTAGAGTGTCGGAAAAACTTCAACATTTAATTATATGAAAACAGAAACATCCCCGCAAATAGTTAACAGGGCAACATCGAACATATTCCCTGACACACTGACACAGTGCGAGAGTTACCAAATTATTCCCATACTGGTTAGCATTTACAATTTTTCTTAATATTTTCCTCTCCATCATATTCATTGGTAAGATTAATTTATTTTATGATAGATTGACGTAAATTCTATTCATATCTAAGTGATAACCTTTTTACCCAAATCTGTTTGGTAACTTATCATTAACAGTCCACACCGCTTCATCCTGTCCACTTCGCAATGAAAAAAATATTCCTAGGCAATCATACTGATTGATTGATATTTCCTACTTCCGAATAAGCCTACATCTCTCACTCATACCCCACAGATGTGGGTAGGTACTCTCAAATACTTTTCAATCGCATACATAGCCAACTTAAACGAGGGCAAAATAATCTCTTATCACGTCCTTTTGTGCACATGTCATCAGAGAAGTTATCAAGCTGCTTTATGGGTCCATTATGCACTGTAAGAGCGTTCTTAATTAAGGGGATTTTACGTTGCAATCAACAAAACCTTTAGCCCTCTTGAGAGGCTCATAATCGCAGTCATAATAAATGGGCGGATAAATCCCGTCGAAATCGTAAACCATATTTGCGCGATTAATACAAAAAATCCATACACAGATTAAAAGCAACTCTCAAATGGGGTGTGATATTTATTTAAAGAATCCTCTAGCCTTCAGTTGCTGTCATTTTGTGGTTTTGCTTTCACTTTTAATTAAGCGGCGAATATTTCGTTTAACTGTTTTTGTTTTTTTTTTTTGCAATTCTACTTTAATCTACAGTGTTTAGCCAATGCTGCCAAAGTAATCAACGTTGCTCTTTAGAAATTAAAAGGACTTCTGGCGGAAGTCTCATAAGCGATTTATTTTTTATTTCCATTTTGCTCGCCATGTTGCTTTAATGGTCGCTAAAACTGTGGACTAGAGAAGACGAGTGTTGTATGAGGTGGCTACGGATACTTGCCGTTTATGGAGAGTTTTATGCTTTTAAGTTTTTTGTCGTATTTATTTAAATGGTCATCAAAATACGCTTTTGTTCATATTTGGTAAATAAAGAGCATTTTTTTTTCCCGAATAAAAATGATAACCTTTCAGAAGTAACGAGCTATGACACTGTGTAAAACTGATAAGCCATTCACCCCTATAGTCATATCGTTTTTGCAAACAAAAGTGCCATTAAATTACGATTTGTGTCATTTGTAAGAATGCCACTTAGTTTCAGCTGTCAGCTACTGTGACAAGTGCGTGAATAAATAGTTTTAACTGAATCAGGAACTTTAGAACAATTTTCGATATTGCATAGGTACTTTATATACAAATTATCATAATCACTTCACACATCTTCACTTTACCACTAAATATATTATTAAGCAATCATACAGTAATGCTGTGATGGGTTCCTGGACATGATGATGTAAAAGAAAAGGAGGCAGCAGATAAACCGGCCAGATGCGGCTCTGAAATGGACGTACTATTAGCTGACAGGCAAGTATTTACCAGCTTTCAACGCAGCCAAGGGCGCCATTTGACAATGTCACATTAAAGTTGGCTAAAGAGCGATGAAACACCACTTCCGGTTGTATTATAACTCGCAGCTTGTGGCACTAAAAGGTCTAAGATCCTCACATCTTTTGATAGAAACCAAATTCGAGTGCTCGTCGGGGTAATAACCGGACACTGCATCATTGGAAACAGGGCTAAAACGACTAGGTCTCTTTACAAATGACTTCTGCAAAAGTTGCAGAGATGAAGAGGAAATGGAATCTGTACAACATCTTCTGTTTCACTGATCAGCGGCTTAGAACGACACCTCTATCAGATTTAAGAAGATTTATCAACAGATCTAAATCGTTTTGTAAGTTGCTTGCACTAATCCAGAAAATGTTCAGAATTGTTTACCTAATGTAATGCACCTATTATATTAAATCTGTTAATTTTTCTTTCCCATCTAAAAACCTTTGAACATAACTCTACTTTATTAAATAAAACGAAAATCTACTTTACAATGAAAAAGACAAGGAAAAGATTAAGTTCAAAGACCGAAGGCGCTTAATTCCTGCAAATGTCACAAGTACAGAAGAGAGGCTACCCATGCTCAATACCTTACCTACGTATAATTTTAATTAGAATGCTTTTTATTTCGAAGAGATGCGGTACCATGCCAAAAAAAAAATTGTATAAAGGCTCAAACCCAAAAAACTTAATTCTATGCGGAAAAGGTCAATAAGCCGTTACCTTACTAAAATTCCCTTTTAGCCACGAATCGGGAGGTTTTGCTTTGCTTCCAGAACTTATTTGCATGACCTTCCCAAAATATGCTGAATTATTTAATGCTCATCAACAGAACAAAAGATGTGAAAAAAGTGTTGCTTTGTTACGACCTGCAAAAGCTCTAAAATATTCTAAAGCGATTGAATCCCCTCCCCTTATACCCTTTTGATGAATTTTAATTAAAAATCGAAGCTCTCAGCAGCCTAACATTCGCCGGATGCCATCAGTCAATCGCCAATGGCAACAATTAGCGTGCTTCAAACGTACAGACGACTATCATCAGCTATGTCGACGTTATCAAAGTCCGATTAGCTGGAATGTATATGGAGAACGGAAATTTACTTAAAGCATCAGCATCCTACTCTGTTGCTAATTTGAACTTTGACTCCTACATTTTACTATAAATATATATAACTCGATTATTGGCCCGTAAATGAAAGCAAAAATCGTTCCTTTCGCATTTTGTTGTTTTGCGCCACTAAATTCATTTTTAAATTTGTCTGTTGTCTGTGGTTAATTTAGCAATAATTTGAGTGGAGTGGCAATTAATTGAGGTACCCGCACCATGATTGTTTTAGATTCCCCTTCCGCCCCCCCACCACACACACAAACAGCCATTAAGTTGAAGATGTTGGGAGCAAGCCTACTCCTCATTTCACTTATACTATTACAGTAAAAGTTGTCGGTCGACGGTCAGCCGTAATTTGAATGTCCCATTATGGGGCCAGACACATTCATATTGTTATCGAAAGTCCTTTGTGTCAACTTGGCATTTCTTGATGGACATCGACCGGATAAGGGAAGGCAGAGTTACTTGTTGATTATAGACAGTCCTTGAAAGTAATTGCTGAGGGTAGATCTATTGTGTGTGAGCCAGGACATTTGTTTAGTTGTCAATCGTTGTTACGAGGTACGGCGAGCGGAAAATTGAAGTGCGGAGTAAAGAAATGTAATGGCCTTAGTCGGTAGGTACTTTCTTTTTGACAAATTCATTTGTAATAAATTTAGTATAGTCGATAATCTAAGTAAATTGGTTTAAAAAATATATACTAAAATGAACAAAAGGTGAGTTCAAATTAAAATTATAATTTCCTTTCATTTTTGTGCTCATGTTAGTTAGATAATTTAGCATAGCTTCTCCCTTTATACGAGATATACCTAATTGTCACACAAAAGTATATAGAACATGAAAATTGTTTTTAAAAAGTTGCTCCATCTTCAAAAGCATTTGCCAACAAATAATGAGGTGATGAGTTGGGAATTTCAGTTTGTGAGATACCCACAAAAATTGAGTTACGTGCAATCTATACACCCTTTAAAAAGGTTTCAAAATTATAAAAATGTTTGACAAAAGTTCGTTGGGGGTTGCGTCATATTTACGTGCACAAAATTCATTCTCAGCATTAAAGAGATTCGCGATTGGCGGTTTCGAGCTATTTTAATAACGAACATCGAACACGCGTGCAGCTGTTTTCGTGGACGACATTTGAATGATATTGACATCATCGGCTGTTACAAGCGGGCCGTAATAGAAACTTTCACGGTGATTGAAAAACTGACCAAAAAGGCTGGTCATGAAGTAAATGAGCACACGACTAAAAACTTGCTCTTAAATATGAGACAAACAAACATCCTGTCTACTGCTTACAGAAAACGTCACTATTGTGATAGCAGCAATTTAGAGGCACAGTGAGCGTCAAAAGTGAGTAAACACCAACGCTCTTTTGAGTTTTCTTTAGGGTCTGGAAAAAGTTCTAACAAATTAAGAATTTGCTAAAAGTTTGATCACGAAATAACAGTAACAAAACATATTTCATTTTAATAGGAAGAATACTTTACAGATATTTTATTTCCAACCCCCAAAGACAAATAGAAACCGCATTGGCGTTTACTTACTTTTGACGCTCACTATTTTTTTTAAGTGTTATAAATTTACTGGAAGTGATATTCGTTTCGCCCAATTGACCAATTACTTACTTACTTACGTAGGCGGCGCTTCAGCCCGGTATGGACCTGAGCCCCGACTAATAAGCCCTCTGCATTTAGTGAGGTTGGTTGAGCTCTTTCTCTTACGTACGCCATCTAAGGCGATGGTTTCCTTTCATCTTGGTCGAAGACCATAATGGGTCGGAGCGTTAGTATCTTCGGCCACTGCGTAATGGTTGCTTTTGTTAAATCTTCTTCTCCAAATTCGTTTAACGCGAACGGAACCACCGGCTTGGACAAAACGTCACTCTTGATAGCAACAATTTCGAGGTAGTTGAGTTCACCTAGCTCTGAGTAAACATGAACTCCATGAATGACACCCTGCCAGAAAGCTTGGTCTGGAATACTGGAAGCTGTATGCCCGGGATCGTAGAGGATGCAAGGCTGCAGTGTCTCAGGCAGAGACTCTACATGAAAGCAATGATATCCTCATCCACCTTATGGTTGATGCCTGTGTTTCTGTACCGTACCTATAGATAGAGAGTCCATTAAGTGTTTCTTGACAACAACATACAACTTAGTTGCGTTCTAAGGCAAAAAAAACATACATAATTCTTTGTATGATTTCTGATGTCATTTTCTGAGTTTATAGCGGAACCTAGATAGCGGGCTAGATAAAGTACAAAATCATAGCTGTCTATTATGATGACGTTCTGTCCGATTCGTCGATGTTGTGTGTAAATTATCCAATTTGCATTGTACGACTACGATCGCCATTAACTTCCTGGACAGAACAAAGGACATCCGTATGAATGCTCTGCACATTATTTGGAAGTTGACTCTAACCAACATAATGTATGCAACCAGATCCATTTCTGAAAAAAAAAAACAACCTAAATGGCATGTTGATTGAGCCCCAGTTCCGTTACGAACTGTAGCACCATTAAAAGTAAAATGTCTATTATATTTCTTTTCCAAAGGAGAACAATCGATTTTGGTTTGAGGCTATTACGCTAATTGGGTACTTTGCAATGCCTGATGAAATTTTGATGTGATGCTACAAACTTTCTTCTCTCTCCACTATTGGCAGTTATTTATGAAAAAGTTTCAAAACAGCACGTTTGTAGCTACGTATAATTTCTGGATAATTTTCAATAAACAATGGAAGCCGTATATTCAAGTCAATTGCTGCAAAAAATTACCGGAAGAACAATTTTCCAATTTGCATCCTCATAAGTAATATAAACAAAAAGCCAGATACTTTGTATAGAATGTATCTACTCTAAAATCTTCCAACATAGCAATATCAGAAATATGTTTTTCCTGCTTTTATTCAATTTAAAGAGCAGATCAACTTTTCAAAACTTTCAAGGATATTCTGAAAATACCAATCAAAAAAAAAAACAACAACATTGCCCACCGTCTTCCGGCGAATTTCCGGTCTTCGGTTAATTCCTCCCCTGAACTTTAACAGCAGTAGGACCATTAAGGTAAACATCCTTCCTATGTACATTTCAACTCAATAGAAGGAAGAATGGCAAAAAAAAAATCAAAACACGCCCCAAGAATCGTTTCTCAAATTGTTCAGGAAGTGGTGTATTTCCATACAAGTTCCCTTCTTCTAGGTGTTCGGTGGGATATACGCAGTACATTGCATCCGGTAACGGAAACAAGACACATCCTAGCACTTTGTTATTCCTTCCATTAGGAAATGCAAATCTGTGGTTTTAACTGATTGGTGACTGACGACGACTCACCATAGACGCAACAATTCTGCAATTCCATTAGTGCTGGCACGGTAGCTCAGTGTGCCTGCGAGCTTTTTTTTTTCTTTTTTTTTTGTTTCATTCTTTAATATATTTACCAAATAAATTTGCGACGATGTTATACGTCATTAAGGAAATTACCGCGAACCAATTCATATTATTGACCAATTCATCTTCCATGATCTGGTAAACACTGACAAACATATACTTACGCTGGTATAGCTTCCGTGTGTGTTCTACACCGGTTTCTATAATTATATCGTTCTCGAAGAACTTTGTAGTGGTGTGCGTATTCATGTCTAACGACCGGCGCGAAATGTCCTTGATGTTGTTTTTCTTCGCCCACGAATTATTAATTATGAAATGTACATATTTGCACAGCACTATTAAAGTTCGTCTCGTTTGAAAATAGGATTGAGATGAAAAATAAGGAAACTCAAATAAATTACATACACGTTCCTTTTCATGGACATTTTTTATTAATATTTTTGAGTTTCTTTTGCAATTCACTACTAAAAGTCAATAAAAAAAAGTGTTTGATAGACATTGATGGAGATGATGATGATGATGATGAGTCTCCACATCAAATGACGATTAAAAATTGTTGACTGACAGCAAAATATATACATACATACGTACTGATGGGAGGAAGTTTGAATGGGTGGTCAGACGTTATTAACTTTTTTTTATTGATATGTGGAATGGCGCGTAAGAGCTAAACATTTTATCGATATTTTCCCATTTACTTGGATGACGATGTGCTCTGATTGTTGACTGTATAGTTGAATTTAATGGTCTGGGTTGTGGATATTTGTGGCGTCGCATAATACGGTTAACAGATTGGAAAGCGCTTTAACTATAAAATTTACATAATCCTAATCCGATTAAATTTTTACCAGACGTAAGAAGAAACTTTACAAAATACGCATTTTATATATTAACGTTTTGTTAGAGATCATTATAAAGGTGGATTAAAATGCAGTCAAAATGCTAATACTCAGGCCATTATCATTATTATCTATGGACTCCTAAGTCCTAGTATGCAAATACCTAGCTCTCGTAGTTCGGAGCGGAATAAATTGGAAACTTTCAGTTTTGACATCTATTGTCACATCTAGATGTCACTTTCAGAAGTGAAGTGTCACTTTCAGAAGTGACATCTATTGTAAACAACGACGCAAGAATTTGAATTTCAACTGTTCTACTTTGCAAATTCACTCACGCTCAATAGGTCTCTCTAGCATTCTTTGAAGAAATTAAAAATGGTTGTCGCACTTGCTCCATTTCAACTGTTTTACTTACGACCAAAAGGTGTCTCAAGGATTCTATGAAGAAATTCATTATGTTGTCATTTTGTTGCACCTAAGCGTTAGTTTATTTTATCATTGAATAGCAATACCTCAATTTCGACCGTCTTCGAACTGTGCTTTTTAGTTTTTTTATTCTGACTTCCAAATTTCCAGCTTTTCCCCCAAAAGTATGACAGCATTTTAAAGCTCATTTTTTATCTGCAAACAATTTAACATTCGGGCAGTAAAAACAATTGAACTTGTCACTGAGCCACTGCTTTTAGTACATTTGCAAAAATTGTTATAAGGCTTAGTGTATATACTCGCATACAGTCCAGTTAATTACCACCTTACGATGTCATCTCAAAACAAACTCCTAATGCCTGACAGTTAGATTTTGGACAGTATCATTCCATTGGGGTACAAAATAATGCCGCTAAAATATTCATGAAGATAATGAACATAATCTTATACGACTTTTTTCTCCCCAGTGACAAATGGAATATTTCGGATGTATTTTCTCGTATTATGAAACTCGAACATTATCCAACGAAAATATAACAACTTTAGTAGGTAGCTACTCACTTGGGACCACAACTAATGCACGTATTCTGGACGTTTTCGTCTGGATTATAGATAAACCTGACGGTTGCCAACTTTCAATGTGCATTACAATGTATTATGTGAAACGATTCCCTTTGTTATCGCAACCTCAAGTTTATCTTCTTGCAAAACACATTTAAGACAATCATAATTCGAAATCTCTGCTCTAAGATGCATAAAACTCATGTTTCTATCCACAATGATGCGCCATTGGGGAATCAAGCATTCAAATAAACTATGCCACTGAACATGACTCCGTCCCTTGATCGTAAGCCAATAATAGTGTAAAAGGTACCTATCTCTTCCCCACATAAGAGTCCTTCAGGTACCTCCGCAAGCAATTCACATTAAAATGAAACAACTATTACATTAAATTCAGACATCGACAATGGCATCCCCAAAAGGACGACGATTCCTTTCCAACCACAAACCCATCTAGACAAACATATAAATGCCACAATGAAAAGAATAAAAAAATAAATTTCATTGAAATTAAATTAAACGACAATCAGAAATCCAATACGGAGCACGGAGGATGACGACAACGTCTCCAACGATGACTTCCTTCTTTAGCATGTATCCTCCCCTATCCATATAACAATTTTTTGAAATACAACAGGAAAGGGAGAAGTGCTCTTGGGATCAGAATAAGAAAACAGAAAAAGGAGACGACATTCATTGAATTTGTTGAATGGGGAAAATATTACCCTTAACCTTCTCCACGCCCTGTTGTTGTGGGATGTGTGCCTCTTTACGCTACTCCATTTCAATCAGAGCCCATCACAATTGTCGATCATCTAAAAATGAGCTCAGAAGACGTTGTCGTCAGATAACGACAAACAGGCAACTTCTGCTAAGTATAAAAGCAGCACTCACATTCATTGTGCTCGTTATAATTTCTGGGTTGTAAATTCTCGTACAGCACATTTTGGGCCCTATAATCCACTCGGATGGAACTATTATATTTTCTCATATTATGTTCATCAAATTAAAATTCTTATCGCATCAGAACAACCCACAACACATCATTTGCGCAGTCACACACATGAGTCTCATTCGTTACATTCCCCGCCTCCAAAAAAAAAAGGAGTTTCATCTACCAGGACTTCTGGTCTCATCGTGGAATTATATTATACTCATTTGCATAATTGTCTTATATAAAAAAAAATGGAGACCATACCACGCCACATGTCACAGTTTGTAGAACGATTTCACGATGGCATTATGGTAAGAAGTTCGGAAATCGCGTTCAATGGAGAACACATTCTAAAAAGAATTTTCGTATCCGTAACGATTTTGAGATTTAAAAGCGAATATACATGACAGCTTTATCCTGCACTCTTTCTGTTGATCATAAAACGATGAGTGGCATTTTAACCAATCGGTTATGACATTTTTACATTTGCCAAGATATTTCTTTGACATGTTGGATTTCGAAAGATGTTTTGAGCGTTTTGTTGCAATAAATAAAACTCAAGCAAAGAGTATGCTGTATGCCTAACATGGAAGCATTTTATTAAAACCTTAAAGCATATCGCAAAGTGGAGCACTTAAAATAAGAGTGCTTTGCTAGTTTCAATAAAAAATACGTTTATTACATCAGAAACAAAATTTGTTATGATTTCCTAAAGTTGCCAGAGAAAATAACCCGAAGTAAAGTGCATTAAAAGATTTTTAGGGTCTATTCTAAAATTAAGTGATTGAAATGAAATGTTTCCACTGTCGACATTATAGTCCATGCTGAGTCAGATATCACATAAACCGCGTTACTACAAACAAGTACTTGTAGTACTTGTGAATTTTGAACCAAATACTGATTTTCCCATGGCTTGTATATTCTAAGGGATATAATGTAGCCAGCTATTTAGGTGGCTATGGTTAGGTTAGGTTAAAGGGGCAGTTTGCAATATATACCCTTTTATTGTACATGATAGGACTTGCAACTAATAAAATCATTCGGATCTGTTGATGAATCTTTTTAAATCTGATAGAGGTATCCTTGCTAGATCTTTCAAGCCGTCCAAGAACCGTGCTCCCATACAATAGTAGCTGCGTTTTTGGAGGGCTGGGCAGTGACACAGATTCCAGTTCCTCTTCATCTCTACAACTTCTGCAGACGTCATTTGTAAAGACACCTATAGTCTATACTCTAGTGGCCATGTTTCCAATGATGCAGTGTCCGGCTATTACCCTGACGAGTACTCGGATTTAAATTCTATCAAAATATGCTGGGATCTATGACCTTTTAGTGTCAATTGCGGGCCATAAGCTACGATAGTTATAGTACACCCGGAAGTGTTGTTCCATTGTCAATGACGCCCTTAGCTGCGTTAAAAAGTAGTAATACTTGTCTGCCTGTTCATAGTACGTCCATTTCAGAGCCGCATCTGGGCATTTTATCTGCTGCCTCGTTTCCTTCTTCACCGACATGTCCAGGGACCCAGCACAGCATTACTGTGTAATGGTTTAATGCCGAGAGACCCTGACTCACGGATTTGGAGTTTACCAGATCGGAGTTAATCACTTAAAGTGTTGCTTGGTTGTCCACGCAAAATTTCCATTGCTGGTAGTTCCCTTGCTAAGACAGTTGAAGCTGCCTTCTTAACCGCGTAGATCTCTGCCTGAAAAACGCTGCACTGATCTGCTAGTCGGAATGAATGGCTCCCTAGGCCGAGCTTTATACACACAAACGTGAGTTTTTATTTTTATTTTTGCGGCGAATTTACAAATTTACGCCGAGTTCGAACGGCTGTATTGATAAGCTTTCCAGAGTATTTATTTGACGTTCGGGACTTTGCCCACATGTTGATACATTAAATTGATAAAATTTTCAAAAATAAATCTACTCCATACGGGTTACTCACGTACAATTGATTTTCGGATAATGTACGACAGCTTCAGGTACAGAGATAAAGTCAACGATGTACGTACACTGTGGCGTATACTTGTTTTTTTTTCTTCTTGTCAAATTATTGTAAAATTGAGTTTAGTTCAGAAACTTTTCCTTTATTTTGCTGAAGTTCGCTTTTGATGTTAATGTGCAATCGTTTTCATCCTAACCTATAACCGCTAGTACTAAATCTCCAGTCGAGAAAATCTAATATAGAAAAGGACGCAGTATGCTATCCATTGAAAATAACATCTTCCCTATAATAAAGAGCGTCTTATGTTCATCTATGTCTGTAGTTGATGGCCACATTCGTCCTTTTTACCATTGACATACGTTATAATGAATTCCAATTTCTTTAATTCCTATCATCTACGACTTTACACGAAAAAACACTGAAAATAGGAGTGGATTGTTATTTATTTAAACACAATTCCCGGATACAGAGCACACAAGCTCTCATTCCTTTGCAATAAAAATAAACTGTAGGTATACTCGCATCGATAAAACTTCACCAGTTCATCCTTCCTGTACAAATTGCGTTTGCTCACGTAGACTTGCATCACGTTTCACCTATAAACTCCGTATATCACCTATCAATGCACTACACACAGGTCGTCCTTGTTTTTCCCCTTTCATTCATTCGCCTGCCACATAAAGCTCCTTTAGAGCTCATTTCTTCTTAGAACTGATCCATTATAGAATTTTACTTCAAAGCCTTTTCATATTCGCATTCAAAAAATGTTACCAGAATGAATTTTCCACTAAACTACATGCCAGATCTAGCAAAATGTAAAGCTAGAAAAAAAAAAATAGGAATCGGTGAATGTTAAGTAAACATTACTACCATAGTACAGAGCACTCACATCTGTTCTGTTTCACAGGACATTAACTTTTATGTAACTCAAATGTATACATATTCATACCGGCCGTATGTAAATGCTGTCATTTATTTAGTGCATGCCACCCACTATAGAAAGAGAGAGTGAGATATTTGCTCTTAGCCTGTGGATATCCTTAAATTCGCAAGAGTTTGCTTGTGTCAGCCTTGGGTATTGCAATAGTGGCTCTCACATGCAAATGCATTGTCATTACTCATCATCCCATCACACCTCTGGGTTGGGTTTCTATATAACATCAGTTTTTCGAACAAAAGTTAGGTATAAATATAAAAAAGTCCTTCTTTTCTATACGTTTAGACCTTCAACATAGTTTTAGTTTTTCGCTGTGTGTAGTGTATACGACTAAACCATTTTCCTTTGGGTCGTGTTTTTGTTTAAGTTTTCAACATTAAAAAGTTAGTTTATATATAGGACCATAGGCCTAGCATCTCACAAATACGATACTTCACAGGACAGTGATGGCTTGTTAGTTGATGTGGGTCAGTCAAAAAAAAAAATAAAATATTTTTTTGGGGGTTGAACCCATAACCGGTCAGTAGTGCACACTAACCACTGCTAGGCATGCGTTATGCGCCACATAATTTATGGCTCACGGACCACGACCAATTTCGCAATACCCAGATGATGTACCTAACTAATTGACTAATGAAAATATATTGTTACATTTTTCATACTCTTCTATTGCATAACTCAGGGGTTCCCAATCATTTTCATACTGCGACTCCCTAGAGAAGTTGAAATATTTTTGCGACGCCCTTCTAAAACCACAGATATCTGAATAAAAGCTTATCTTACTGAAGATTCACTAAAGGGTTGAAATATCGTCGTCCTATATATTTATGGGGATTTTGCTTGTTACCCGCATTCATCTAAAAATGCGCCTCGTCGCTAAAGATGATTTTTCGGACAAAATTTAAGTTTTTTCAATTTTCAAACGCCCCGAAGCCATGTCAGCTAACAAACGGCTTTGTCTATGTTTATTAACTTTGAGCTCTGGATTAGTTAGATCTTGTACGGGCTTAGGCCCAAGTCCCAATGGAAAATTCGCCAAGTTGGAATCTGCGAAAGGCCGATTGCGCAGAACGAAGAAAGTCTGACTGGAAATGCGGGAAACACAAACGCGCTTAATCTTCGGCTTCAATGTAACTATTGGATATCGCTTCGACCTTGGTTTTGGTATTCGTAATGCTTTTCCTTTGGTTGGAGTCTTATAGCAGTGGAAAAATAAAACTTGCGATGCCCTAAGGATAACGCCACGATGCCCTAGGGCGTCGCGACGCACAGTTAGGGAACTCCTGGCATAACTCATATCTTACAATAGAGCAGATAGTGTGCCGGAAAGTTTCGCGCCGCCAAAGCACCAACAATATGATCAGACGAAAAAGGAAACAACACGTTTATAAGTGTTCACAAAATAAGCTACATTTTGACTTTTAGTTTCTGTATAATTTTCAATAAAGTTCGTGACTTTGTTCGGACTTTTTTCCTTACAGATAATATAACTTATACGTAGCAAAAGGGAATGAAATGATTTTAAAATGACCCACATCCTGCACTTAAGCATATATCTTTTTTCAAATACACACACATTTATTTCGTTCACCCCTTCTCCTATGATTGTTCTTCAATATTCCGATATTAGCTTTATCTACATCGATATTGGGAGCTACCTTCAGTCCCACTGCCTGAATTCCGCATACGAGTAGATATTTATTGATGGGAAATGCATACACATATAGTATGTCGTATGTCCTATGTGCATACAGCGTACTGCATACCAAATTGCAAAAAAGGCACCCACTGGACTATAGGTATAATAGTTCTCTATTTTTGTTTTTATTTGAAAACATGATTACCCAAGGTCTGCGCAGGCCCGAAGCCTAAAATAATGAAATTCTATGTTTTTTACATGCAGACAATTTTTTTCCCCTAATACAAGCCACTGCTGCCTACATTGGGAAGACCTGTTGCACACTGTATTCGAATTCGAGAAATAGGTACCCAACAGCAACAATAGACTTGGATTTTAGATAGAGTGAGGAATGAGTTTTCTGTCGACAATGACCAGCAATTCTGTTTGAAAAGAGCGAGCATGACATCCCTTGATGGTCATTTTGAGACCGGAAATGGTTGTAGTTTTTCTATTGTCCCATGTTATGTTGGGGAAGGCATTGACCATTTCCTTTTTAAGTGTCAACTGAATGAGTCTTGGCCTAAGACGTGAATGGAATCATTTATGTATGTATTGATTACCCATTTCACGGCGCCAGAGACAGGGATTATTCTACCGAACCTAATTGAATCTCTTGACTATACGATACGAACCAACTGGCCAACATGTGAGACTACATAATAATGAAGCTAAAGGGACGTATTTTGCATTTGTAAAGGATGCGTAAAAATCACAGCTCAGCCGAATTTAATACAATGAATGCAGAGTTGGGACGTTTGATCAACTCACCATCTATTGGTAAGTTTGAATGGACGAAAATTGGGTGTCCCAAATAACCTCATGTGCAGTTTCGAATATATGCTGTACATGTACAGTGTACATGGGTCGTAAAACAATGTGAATACCAAATATGCCACTAATCGAATTGGAATTTATCACTCCCTTTCACCGGAATACGGGAGGGCTTAAGTAAAACCATCGACAGAGACATTTCAACTACCAGAATTTGTTGGGGGTATCCGCAGAATTTTAATTACTCGCTAGAGACGATTGCATAATGCATGGCAAGGATATAGCCATTGCAATGGGAGTGATTGATTGACATGAAATATTGATGAGATGTATTTTAGTATGGACATTATCAAAGGGAAATTAATCAGTGCCCATGGTCAACATTTGTTTTGGGTTTTGGCCAACTGACAAATTGAGACTATTAATCAGCTTTCTGGTTTCAGAGTGTAGTACTGTTTTTACGAGTAGATTTTTGTGCATGCGATAATATAAGTGCTAAATCGACCTAATAATATGAAATCAAAACCTAATCGTCTGTCACATAAGTATTTTGTATATGCTGTCATCGAAAAAGGACGGTGGACAGATATAACTTTGAAGTAGTTAAGGACTTTGTCTACCTGGGCACTACAATTACCTCGCAAGAATCACTCTTGCGCTTGCCAATCACTGTTTTTTCGGGCTAAAAAGTAAATCTCTCTCTCACAGAACCAAGCAAATATTGTACAAGACCTTAATCATCCCGCTCCTGCTGTATATGGTGCAGAAGCATGAACCTTATCGAAAGCTGATGAAAACCATTCTGCACGCTTTGAGAGAAAGATTCTTCGAGTGATTTTCGGTTCAGTTTGTATTGATAGATAGTGGAGGAGGAGATTCAGCGACGAACTTTACGGGCTATATAGCGACCTAGTCAAAAAGCTCAAGATACAGCGACTGAGATGGTTGGATCACGTGGAGCGTTTGGACAACAACGCACCAGCCCGACGGGTCTTTGAGTCCACCCCTGAGGGACAACGAAGCAGAGGAAGACGCGCACAATTAAAGAGCGACCTCAACCAACTTGGTGTGCATAACTTTAAACAGATAGCTAGGGACCCAGCAGGCTGGAGGGGCTTATTGGTTGAGGCCGTTGTCCACCCTGGACTGTAAGCGCCCCCAAAATTAAGAAAGTAAGTTCAAGGAAGTTCAAACAACTGTGTATGGATATTATAATTAAATTTAAATCTTTTATGCAGCCACATTGAACTTTGATTATTAAATTGACTGCTTAAAACAAAAAACGCAAACATTTTTTTTTTCGAAATTCATAGAATTGCCATCTGATAGTGACTATTTGAAGTCCGATGTAGTGTCAAATTAAATTGAAAACTACTGTTGTCAAGAAATCGTTGTTTCTCTCAAGTTGTATCCACTTTTACCCAAACTAGAGGCTGAGACGTTGATGTTCTGTATCCAAATTAGTTGCGTGCTGCTAATTTTTTAGTTAACACATTTTTATGACAACAAGTCGTGTACATGTACACATTAACAACATTGGACATTGGTATGGAGACTTAAGTTGTAATTAAACATGTTTGTACCCAACTCTCTAGAAATATCTGTTCCCTAAAATATTCTGTTAAGTGTCATCGCATGGAGTGTCACTATATGGACTTATCATCAAGTAATAAACAAAAAAAGTGAGCATCTAGAAAAATAATTAAACTTTCCATGTCATATTTGCAATCTTGCAAGTTTAATATCTCTATACCTTTACCTAACCGAGTCTACGCACATTCATCCGTTTTACTGAATGAATATTGCTGACTCGTCTATCCGTAGTTGGAGTAGGAGTTAGAGAGCTCAGATATTATTTATTTGTCCATGACTGTATCTTTCTTTAGTTACTATGTATATTCTGGTTCTGCCATTAAGGTCAAATGGTCATTTTTTCTTCCTTGAAAAGAATAAAGTGTTGTTTTCCTCCTTTGAGTCGTTAAAGATGTCTGTCTATGACTTTTACTTTTTTTTTGTTGTTCATTGGCCGGCATGTAAGTGGATATGTTCCGCGGGGCGTAGGACGGATAGGGACATATCGTATATCCTTTTATCACTAATATAGTATATCAGAGACATTATTAAAATGGTCTTTGTGGTTAGTGGGTTGAGGGCGTATGACATGTGGCCCATATGAGCTTCGTAGATGTATTCGATGTTGGTTGTTGGCGAAAGTAAAGCAATCAAAAACTTTTATTATAATATCAATATTATGTACTATAAATAATGCGTTTGTTTGTGGATTTTCTTTTGTTTGCTGGCTAAAACATAGATGAAGCGGAAGAGAGCCCTACATTAATATACATGCTTTATTTCCCATAAAATGTAAGTTAGTTAATAATAAGTCCTTAACAGAATTCATATATAATATTTCATATAATTGGGTAAATATTTTAAATTTAGAATTTTTGTTAATACTTTCCTTTATTTTGGACACCTATAAAAGGCAGAAAAAATGAAGAAAAAAAAAACTTTGTTTAACAATTACTCCGTATATTTTCATCTTAATTATTGTTTTTTTTTCTCTAATATTTATGTATATCTTTTATAATAATTGTATACACAAACACATTGAATTTATTTAATTTCCTAATTTTGTAGGCAACTTAATTATAAACCCCTTCGTATGCGTTCCCTGAATAATCAAACATTTTATATGTCATTATTTAATCATAGTTTGTTTTTACTTTTATTGAACTTATGTCATAAAATCTTTATCTACATTTCTAAGTAAAAGCTATAATTTTAAGTTAGCCTACTTGGCTATATGTATAAAATATGTGTTCTATCTTAAAATTGAAATAACCTAAAATGCGTACAAAATTACGATACTTTTTGGAAGGTCTTCCAAATGGGGCTCATTCGATACATAATTTTGTACACCTTTAGGCGTAGAATAGTTTGTTGGAAATAAATTTTATAAATATTTAGTAAACGATACAACTAAGCATCTCCGATTATATGTAATTTTCTTAAGAATATTTATTATTATATTTAAGTTATATACAGTTGCTATAAAAATGCACTCAATATTTACAAATAATTGAATGTTAAATACAACAGTTTTCACAGCTAACATTTACTATCTACTATTTAAATAATTATATTATATATACTCATATTAGTTTTGTTTCGTTTTCGGTTTGGTAAAAGTTTTTCAAACTATAAACACTATTTAGATAACGGTACATTTCCGTTAGAAAAGTATGTTATACGAACACCACCTTATGTACATCTAACACAATGCAAAGTTCTGAATAATTTGATTTTGCTTTTCTCTTATTTTGTTTCCCTACACATTCACACGTAGTAAACAAAGTCAAAGTTGGATGTTGTGAGCATACCTGAGGTGGACTAATAAGGTTATAAAAAAAAGTTATGCGTTCACCTAACATCAGTTGAATTAATAAAAGTTTCTGCAGAGCGTGTTACATTAAAACTGGCACACCATAACCGAAATGGATTGTTTAAGTTTTACCACACTACATACTTATATTTGTATCTTAGACTGTCTTGTGTGTGTGTGTTTGTTTCAAATCATGATTGCAGCTTGCACAAGTGAATTGTGTAAAGGCGCATGTGTTGAGCGAAAAACTCTCCAAGAACTTACAATTTATTCAGAAGTGCTATAGGCGTTTCTTTTTTAGCTCAGACGCGTCAGAGCTTAGAGCTTGTGTTTCTTTTTTCTGCAGAGAATGATCAGAGCAGGCTGAGTAAAAAGCTGATGATTGCCGGTGGGGTGGGATACTGCGTGTCCGATAAAGCCTGCCCGCTCACCTCCGGTCGGTTAAAAACTCGCAATAATTTGATTGCCTACGTTCACTTTTGTTGCATTTTTATTTTTGTTCATTAAGCAAACATGTAGGTACCTTATAATATTTTGTTTTTGCTTAAACGTCAACTTTTTGACTATTGACTGCCTGCCCCTGGGTAGCCAAAGGGGAAATTGTTCATTAGGTTAGGTTAGATAGTTACCTTTTACTTTTGAAATTTCCACTCTGGAGCCATGGAGGTAATACGGTACTAGTAAAACCATTTGTATCTCTTAATGAATCTTCTTAAATCTGGTAATTGACTGCGTTCGCTTAAAGAACTTACATATACCCATACTTAACTCGGGGCGTAACAGGTTCATGTAATATAACTAAAGCTGTGCACCTACATATTTCTCTTGTAGTACATTTCACATTTTTCACACACAACCTGGTGAAATTGCCACGAGCAGATTGCTGAAATAAAGTGCGGCTTCTTTGTAATTTACTCTCTACTCTCTACTTTTACATATGCTGCAATTAAGTTAATAAAATTGAGAAAATAAATCAGATGTGGGCGCAGTGGCTCAGTGGTTAGCTGGACCACTGTGCGAGGGGTCCTAGGTTCCATCCATTAAATTGTAGCTCCCTTCCATTCGTCCTAAAAATAAAAACTCACACAAACGAATGGTTGTGAGAAGTAAGGACTGTCTACACTCTACACGCCTGCTTTTAGATTTAGATTTAGATTTATACCTTTATAAGGTTCAGTCGGAAATAATAGACAATCAAAATTCAGAAACTGAACACATTTTTGCCTAAGCAAAAACAATGCAATATCAATCGTAATAATCAATCACCATAATCACTAATCAACTTTAGAGGATAATATCTACTTTATACCCCGCCTAAATCACAGCCTAATTTGTATGTATTTCCTATTCATATTAACCTCATTTACCTATCCTCGAGCAATCCAATCAAACCGATATCCTTATATCAAAATCCTTTTTGCAATATTTCCCTTTTCACTTAAAAGCTTATTACCTGATCCTAATTGGAGATACCATTCAGCACCGCCTCGCAATCTGTGTTTTCATACAGATCAATATTTTATGGCAAGACTACGAATATGGACACACCAATGAAATTCTCAACCATATACCCTACGAGATGGGGAGGGTACTTCATAATACAGATTTTTATCTAGGTTTTATTATTCAATTGTTTTTCACAATGGCATCGAGTTTTCTGGTGCCAGCGCGCGGTGATGATTTTCATTTAAACACATTTGCATATCATTTATAATTCAAAATGAGGAAAGGGAGTTGTTGCCTCCAGCTAGCGCGCGATTGGATTTAATTTCTTTTTGTCATGCGGTACTTGTGTTTTTTTAGTCTTTGCCTTGGTGAGTGCAATAGTAACGAAAAACAAGGGAAATGTCCTTCAGAAATAGCATCCGTGTTCTGGTTTTGTCACATCTAAAGAGCTGAAACTTCATAGTTCATAGTGACTGTGAAACGTGGCGTGGTATCAAGAAACGACTTAAAAAAAACATTTCATACTCAGAATTAAAATTCGTTTCAAAAATCTCTATCAAAATGTTGTACCATGAATGCGTTTAGAATGACTTGTGTGTAGGTGTATACAGGACCAACGTCCAAACTAAACTTATTTTTTCAAGTGAACATGATGGACTTTTTATTGATCCACAGAATCCTATGATCCGCTTCATTATTATCCAAACCTGGTAGTCATCAAATGTCGGTGTACCGTAAATAAAAACAAAAAAACCAAAGGTTTATCCATACATATGTCTGTATGTATGTATATACGTAGAGCGCGTCTCAAATCACTACGGAGTGATTTTGAGGGGGATTGAGGGAGATATATAGTGTGTTGTAAATGGGATTGAAAAAGAGTCACATTCCATAGTGATTTGAAACACACTCTACATACATATGTACAATTTAGACGGCGGTAGAAAAAGTCCTCGTGTCATTTACAAAAATAAAAAAAAAAACAGCAAAAATCCTATGATTTCATCCGGAAAATCCATGGAGTGCTAGGATGTGCGGGATTTTGTTAAAATTGTTGTCTGCTTGTTGATATTTCCCGACGACGATGGATGATGCATGAAATGCGTCTTCATTCACCTGCAAAGAAATAAGCATGAAAAAGGTGATGTTAAAGTATTTGTATTATTTGGTTGTGGTATGTACTGAATGTAGTTAAAACGGCTTTGCATTGTGTAAGATTCGAACTGAGGAACCAAATGACAACGAAATCACAAGAAATTACATCGTGATTGTTAGAAAGGTGGGCAGCAGGAGCATACTCGCATATGCATCCTTTTTTCTGTGTGTTTTCTATATCGCGTACGTAGAATAAATGGAAACGGTATTAAGTGCTTCCTGGGGGATGAGCAGTTTATTGAAAGGGAATTTTACATACTAAAGAGATTGGGCTGAAGGAAAATACTCAAATAAGGTTATTGCTGCTTTTGGCTGGTGTTATTTCGTGTTTTTCATTACAATCGATTTCATTACAGCAGATTCCGTTTTATTTTCAGTTTTATGGTAATCTCTGCTGGCAATGCGAAACATCTGTTATGATTAAATTATGGAGAGGGGAATATTATTAAAATAGTACAGCACTTGTTTGGAGTTTGGCAACATTTTCTCAAATCTCTGTAAAATATCCATTTTGGAATTTTTGTTATTCGTGCCATGCTATTTTTTTTTGCAGACATTTTTACTTATACATATATTCTTTCTATAGGATAGATGTGAACGAAAATAGTTCCGGATACAACTTTAACAAAAATGCATACCAGAGACTGCAAACGCTTATAAAGGGTGCTCCATAAATTTTGAATTTTGCGCCATTTAATATTACAGTGATGCCAAAAAAAAGATAACAATGTGGTGTTATTAAAAATGGAGCGCTATACGAAAGAACAACGCATTTTCATTGTTGAGCAATATTTTAAAAATAATGAAGGTTTGTTCAAACAAAATTATCTTCAGTGATGAAGCTCATTTTCATCTTGATTAGTTATCGGAATGGTCACATTTGGGGTTCAGAAAATCAATGAGTAATTGTTGAGAAACAAATGCATCCACAACGAGTGACTGTTTGGTGCGGATTTTGGGCTGCAGGCATTATCTGACCTTTCTTCTTCGAAATTGCGGCTTGTCAGGCAGTAATAATTAATTGTGTTCGTTACTGTGACATGATAACCCAGTTTTTAGTACCTAAATTACAAGATATGGATGTGACCAACATGTGGTTTCAACAAGACGGTGCCACATGACATACAGCCAGAGAAACAAATAAAATTACTGCATAAGTCATTTCCATTTCCTAATCGTGTAATCGGCCGTTTTTGCGATCAGAATTGACCATGCATATCTTACGATTTAACGGCATTGTACTTTTTTCTTTGGGGTTTTTTTAAGTCAAAGGTATGCAAACAAGCCCACGACCACCAACGCCTTGAAAGAGGAAATTAAAGTAAATAATTCTGATATACACTGAACAGAAACCTTTTCAACTCAGTCATGTTTCTGTTACGTGTGCCTGTGCATATTCAAATTTTAGAATGCTGCGATTATGTAAATCAAAAGTAAAATCCGATATTGATGGGTAATTAGTATTCCTTAGTATACCTACGAAAACAAAAAAAAACCAAAAATACCTTTTCCGAATTCGCCTGATGCTCTCTTGGGTCTGAGCAAATCAAACTTCAATTACTTCCACATCGCATCCAACTGGAATGTCAGCACGACAGCCAACATCCCTTTTCCACCCGAATATAATTATCGGGTTTCTCTTTGGATTGGCGCCATCCACGTGCAAAAGAATTCCAAACCAAAAAGAAAAACTTTTCTGTTTGTAGTTTTCTTATACGCAATACCATAGGCATAGGGTATTATAATTTTGACACATTGGATGTAACGTATAGCAATTATGAGCAATTTATCATTGTCATCAAGTCTGTCGATTTAGGCACTTGAATTTGCGTGCCTCTTTACCTACTTGTTATAAGTATAAATTCCTTAATTCAAATTATTGGCGCAAAAGCGACGAGCTAATGTTAGTGTCTATCAGCCGTATTAATAATAGCTGCGGAACTTCGTGATATCCGTAACTAATGACCAACACATTGGTTAAACTCAAATTCATATTAATAAACTTTTTTAGAAGATAACTCAGCTTTCGTAACTTTTACATAAGTAACTCACGGTGGTAGGTGTGTTAACGATTTGTTAGCTTTGCAAAACATGGTTCCCGCGCAAAATCTCAAATGGTGTTTCGCGTTTAATTTCGTTTGATTGATATAAAGGAGGATAAAAGGGTGATAAATAATTGAATAAATTTGCAAAAATTGTGGAGCAAAATGGCTCACCGTTTTGCATTGTTTTGGGATACCTAATTTGAATATGATAGACGAAAAAATACGAAAAAAACCTTTGAGAATATTTACATATAAAACATTCATAAAATAAATATAGTTTTTCAAAACGAAATACGAAATAACAGAAGACCCTGGATGGCAGCAGAAAAGAATGACGCATTCCTGTCAGTTTTCAATACAATTTGGGGACGTGTTGCCATCACAAACATACGAAAATAGGAAACACGTCAATTAGTTAATGCATGGGTTGGTATACCTACATACGTGTATTTGAAATATGTGAAATATGTGTATAGCAGTTGGACAAAGTTATTTCTATGTGTGAGCAAGTTAACCACTCTCTATTCCATAAATCAATTTTCAACTGTCAAATTGACAATCTGTCGAAACAGTGTTGTCAGTTTAGAGACCAAACATTTAAAAAAATCCCTTAGGAACGGGTTGAAAATTCGCTCCCATTCTAATACAATATTTATACGTAGACAAAAATTTCCTTTCAGAATAAATCATTTTACTCGTATAGTTTCTACTCTAAACAATAACTTTCAAATGACATAGTAAATTGCAAAAACAGCATTTATATTTTTGCCATTATCGAAAGTCCAACATGAACACCACTTTGCTTTTAAGTAATAGAGTAAAACTTAGCTTTAATCATTTAATTTATTTGAATTTATTTGAACCTTCTTAAAGTCCGTACTTACGATTGCCTACATTCTCTAATCTCTCCCATTTGCGTCTATTTTTATGTCTCTATATGTTTTCCTTAATATTTTTTTTAACAAATTTAGAACCTAAACTTTTCGGTCTTCAGTCGACAGCTTGCTTTGAAATATCCCTAAATGGTATTAATCTCAGTAAATGTGATTTGTTTGTGTATAAGAAAGATTCGGCGGTTCATTGAAAGAATAACTAATCTTCTTGACATTCTTACATCACGTCACTTGAAATTGATTTGATTTTTCCTTAGATTTACTTCGTGTCTACTATGTATATCCCTATACTATGTATATCCCTATTCAAGGACCAATAGACTTAGTGACAATGGCGGTAAGAAACTTCTCTTTTCCCCATTTCAATAAATTTTTCCTTTCATCGATTTCCCTCATATTCTATTCGTTCTTGAGACTAGGTAGATAAAATTGAAAATCAACAATTCAATTGACAGAACATGTGTATATTAGGATTTTCATGAAACATGAGCTAGCTTCATTTGAATTAAATTTGACATTTGAATGGCTGCTGTGCAGCATGGCGTAGAGTACCACGACAACCTCAATTATGGTGTGAATTCTTTGGTTGACATGTTATCGGCTCTTATTTATTATTGGAATATTTTTCATACATACATTATATCCAACGTCACGGCAGTCAGGGTTTTTTTTTCTGTTCTCTCCTCGCGTTGAAAAGATTTTTTGCCACATTTCATGAGTGGGGAACAAAGATAAACAAAAACCCTTTGATTTCTTTCTAACTTTAATAAAGTTTACGTTTCAAGTTTCAAAACAAATCTTCATTAAATTTACCAATGGTAAATATGTTTGGTATTCAATGGAGAAAAATATTTGAATGGCGAATTTTCCCACACTCAAATATTTGAATTTGTGTGCTTAATAAATTTAATGAGGTTTTGATCGCCAGCAGAGTTATTGCGAAAAGTTACGCCAGATAACCTTTCAAAACATACATATTTATTTAGTCCCTGTCGGGCTGTTTTTGGTTACAAAAGTTCTACAGCCGCATGAAAAGACTTACGGCTATCTGAGAAAAATTGGATAAGCACTTGCTTGTTATTCTTTATATCAGATATTTAAGTGATTCTTTTCAAGCCCTGTGAACATTAATGAATTTTATAGCATAGACAAAAATGTCTGGCTATTATAATTAGGTATATCATGAAATTTTTATCAATTCTCATATAATGATGACAGGGTAACTTCAAAAAGTAGGTCTCGCAATCCTGTCCGTCCGTATGTATGTTTGTTCCATAGGCTTGCAGCCTAAACGCTTGGACGGATTTGTTTCAAACTACGTATTTAGAGTTTGTGGGCTCACCGCTAGGAGGCGTTTTTTTTATTTATGCTAGCCCTAATATTAACGATACTTTTCACACATAAAAATGTTACGAAATATTAAACAATTTAGACTTGTGTGCAAACAGTTCTAATATTTCCAAAATTGATAGTTAAGTTAATGTTAGGGTAATGCTTAAATCTTTAATAGTACCTTGTGCTCAGTTTTACAGCTAAGCAATTGTGAAAGAGTGTTTTTCGGACCATGACCACGTCCTTCGATTTCCACCCAAATAGCTAATAATGGTTTAAAACTGCTCATATCTCCAAAACGCAATTTTCGATTTGGATAAAAATCTAACTGGCAGGTAATGCTTATGGCCTAAATAATACCTAGTACACAGTTTTCAGCTATGCTGTTTAACAACAGCCCTTTTTGAACCATAACTTCGTCCTTCGATTTAGATCCAAATGCCTAATAATTGTATGTACTACTTCAAAAACTGCTCATATCTCGAACACGCCATTATCGATTTGGATTAAAATGTAACTGTTAGGTAATGCTTTTATCCTGAACAACCTTTTACTCAATTTTTCAGCTAAACAGTTGAAGAACAGTGCGCTTTTCGAACCTAAAGTTGTAATAATAGTTTGCATAATTTTACAAAAAAAAAGACTAACTATTTGGATCGAAAGTTCACCTACTTAGTTCTTCTCAAAAAATTAGGCCGTTTTAAAAATATTTCTAAAAAAATTACTACCCAAATCCCGACCTGTATTCACACACGGTATATTTTTGTAAAACCCAAAAGTTCAGTGACAATATAAATCCAACAAATAAAAATTTGAAATGACTCTGACATTCAGATAGATTCGAAATAAAAAATAAAATTTCGTGCGGCCCAGTCGTGCACTTTATTTTTTTATGATTTGAAGATTCAATATAGAGGTTGATTTTTCTAATTCTAATCAAGTTCCCCACGCCGCCGCCGGCCGGCTTGATTTAGCAATCAAAATATTATAAAATAAATAAGTGGATACTTCGAAACCAAATGTCGGCAAAAATGATACCGATCTTATGACAAATCGGATCTGAAAGTACGAAACACTCTACTAAAGTTGGCATGATGTCTATCCTCCATAGAACCAAATTTGCCGCATTATTGCTTGATTATTTTGCGCCCTTATACGTGCTTACGTTATCTTATTTATAAAACCCGTTCATGCTTTCCAGAGAATAGAAAGGCACCATATATACTCGTATAAAGCGCATATATACTGTATAGCTGTCATTTCCAACATAATGAACATTTTGTATAGACAATATCATTCACTCGCAAAATAACAAAGTTTCTCCTTGAAATTCTATGAAATGTGTCAATTTACGACACACTACCGCCTCCTAAGTGTTTACGGAAATTACATAATAACGCGTAGATTTGACTTCTTCTTAACAATGTTGAGCATCGTAAACCGTTTTTGAAATTAATTTTTTTACTGCATCCCACTCGGCGATTGTTTGAGAGTACACAAACTTATCTACGTGACAAGAAATCCCTTTCTCTGAATAACGAACAAACTGAACACCAGTATGTCCTTGCTAACAAACAGACATTTGATATATCACAAAATAATAGAGAATATTTACCATGGTGGTGTATGTTTGTAAATGTTCGACAGCAATTTATGTATTTAATAACACGCTACGCTCCATTCATTTCCTCTTTTATTATTACCGTAGTCCTTTGTGAAAAGGGGGAAAATCCCTGTATCTAGCACAGATTTTAGTTTAACAACGCCAACGAACGAGTGTATTCTTTTCGCTGCGAATAGTGCAATGAGGACACAAAAAAACAAAGAATCTAATCCAAGTTTCAATGCGAAAAAGAGAAGACAACGAACAAGAAAAACTATGCAACTGAAATAAATCCTAGCTAGATATAAAGGATTTACTGTATTTTTTTTTGCAGCAAGCTTTTTAAGCATTAACATTAAAGTACAAATACGAGTATGTATGTATAGGAATTTTTCGATGATGAATGTTTTTTGGCTTTCTCATTGTTTTAGGATGTATTTTTAATTTTAACAATTAAATTAGTATGTATTGGTCATCAGTTTTATTTCTTCTGTGGTTTGTGTCATACCTACCCACTATTATATCAGAACATGCCGTCCGCAACAATTGTCATCTGTTTCAGCCACGCCCTTCAGAACCAACAAAATTGCAAATTGCCACAAGACATCAAGAATGACAAATGTCCTTACGTCCCCCGTTGGCAGATCGACAGTTGAGAATGGAGTAATTCTAAACAGTAATGACAAAAGCGAGGTCATTTTGACGATGAATGGTTACGAACATTTTTTAAGATTTTTTTTTTGTTATGAATAGGGATTGAACTGACGTCTATGTAGGAGTTTCAAGAGGAGAAATATTATACATATTATTTATTATATAAAAAAAGAGAAACGTGAAAAATAGTCAAAAAGTAAAAGGTTGTCACTCAGTTGGGGCGTGAAATGGATGATGACATGTAAATCCTGGGAATGGTGCCCATGGGTAATGGAATGCCATAAGCCACTTGAAGGCTTTTTCTGTTTTTCTTTTTTACGTAATCCCAAGTCATGACCAATACCAAATTCATTGAACGTATGTAAAAAGGCGCAATTAAAAATCCATTAGGATTATTTTTTTTTTTTGTGTGATGGTTAATGGATAATGAATGACTGCCAAATGAATTGTGAGCAACATAATAGACATTTGAATTTTTGATCCAATTGGGTCAATTGGGATAAATTTGAAGTAAATAAAGGTTCCATTTAGTTTTAATTTCACTAATTTAAGAATATATTGGTAAGTATATACCTACACACATTGGTATATTCAAAATTAAGAGGTTATGGACACCTAGAAATGGGAAGTAGAACATGGGATTCCAATGAATTTGTATTTAAAATATGTCTGTGTGCTAATGAGCAAGATAGAGTTAGGCAAGGCATTCCACATTCGCCGTCTGATGCACAAATGGTTTTTGCATGTCCTCAGCACCGACTGTGAATCCACTACAAGGTTTCCTTGTTCGTCTTTACAGGTCTCTGTTATATCAAATTACATACATAGTTGTTAAACAAATTTCCCTAACGCAAATGACACTACAATGAAAATCAAAATTAATGCAAACATCTATTAAGTAATTAAAACTAAGGTACTATAAAATGACAATTCATAATCTATTTTGATATATTTGGGTAAACATCGACATTGTTAGGTCACGCGGGGTGACGCCAAAATTATCATCGCGAATGTGCACTCACTTTGAAAAACACCCCTATATGCTTGATATCTTTCTTTTTTCGGAGCAATACATTGACCATACAGGAGTAAAGTGTCTGATGAATAATATATTGCCAGATTATTTGGGTATTATTTTAGCACTTTAACGCATCCGATTTTCCGGGATATTCACACTCACGTATTTAATTGTTCCGCCAAGGATTTCCATTCCGACGCTTGCTGCAGCAACAATAATACCCAGTTTATTATTGAAATGTCTGTTGTAGATACCAAGGCATTTTATTGCTTTTAAAATGAACAAAAAAAAAAAAAAACAGAACTCAAAGCGAATGGAATTTTATTTGCATTTTTCGAATGTTCTTAAAAGTTTTTAATATTTATTGCCTTTCCTGCAATATTATTTACCCGAACAACAATTCGGCAACAAATGGGATTTCTGTAACATAACATTTATTTCATGTCCATGAAGAGGAATGGGAAAGAGCCAATTCAATTTTATTTTCTATTCCGCGGCAATCAAAGGGTTATTATATGAATTCCTTTATAATTTGGTCGGTATAGGTTGCGCTTAAAGTTTTTTTGTATTTTCTCTTGTTTTTGTTGTGGTTTCGTATTGTTTGTTTAGATACAAAAGATATGCCGGTGAAGCAGGTATTTTTTCTCCTAATCTCCCTCTGTAATAAACATTTTTAGTGTTCAGACTAACGAAGTCACAAGTTGTACCAAATTCTTTTCTACGATATTCTAATCGAACGGACGAGGCAGGGAAACAAGCTGAAGACTTCGCCATTTGCTGCAATCTCACTCAGCTCGTTGATGAGCCCACGCAAATTCCAGACAATCCATCAAATTACGGCAACACTCTTGATCTGTTTCTCACAACAGAACTAGATAATTATAAAATATAAATATCTGCTCCCTTAGGCGGCTCTCAGATTGAGGCAACAAGCAATAAGCAACTGCCAATCAGCAACATTTTTCGAGCGATATTTAGTTGCTTTGATGTGAGACCTCTAATTTAATTCAAAGTAAAATAATTGTGAGCGATAATATTGCGTGTTTCCTATTGACAGTTGCTTATTGAATGTTGCCACAATCACAATGTGAGAGCCGACTTAGGGAATTCGGAACATGCTCTAATATCTGCTATCCTCTCTATACCGACACCAATAGGTGCGAACCAGGATCGTTCGATTTGAAATTATAGTAAATCTAACTGGGACGAGCTGCGTAATTTCTTCGCTTCGTTGCCATGGGCTGATATGTCCTTTGCAGATACCGATGTCAATATGTGCACAGAAGCCGTAACCGAAATGATTTTACTCGGTATGGAACTTTATATTCCACATTGCATCAAAAAAGTAGCTTCAAATAAACCCTGGTTTAACAAAGAATGCAAGCGAGTTACCGCAACGAAAAACAAGGCTTTCCGTGAATGGCGGTCAAACCCTTCGGTTTGATCTGAATTTATAATTCTTCGAAATTGATGCAATCTAATTATTGAATCGGCGAAGACAACTTACAACGAAAGAGTTACTAACAAAGTGATTGGATGTCCTAACTGCTCTCGCGCATTCTGGTCGATGTCAAAGGCAATCAGTAATAACTATAGTTGCTCTTCCTTTCCATTTTATATTTTCGTATTTTTTATTCAAATAAAGGATTTAAAAAATTCATTTATTTACGACAAATATATAAGAAGAAAGAAAGTGAAATATTGCTATTACCGATTTATAAGCTTTCAAAAGGCAATACATACAACACTAATCTATAACCTTCTCACTTTTGCAGTTTATGTTCCATTTCCAGTTCAAATATTTCATTTACCGATCACATTAATCAACTAGTCGATTCGAAAAGGAAAATTTATTGCCCACATCGAAAGGCCATAATAATAGATGTGGTAGTGGAGGGGTCCGGTCCTTTACCAAAACTCCAAACTCATGTTTGAGGAAAATCTCGCATGTAGGCCGATAAGTCATTGCAAGAGTATTCTTTTCATTCTATAACTTGGGCAATAAAATCCTCCTTTTACGAAAGCCACTTGGGATGACATGTTACGAGTATATGTATGGTGCCATGCCAACTTATCTCCGAATTCCTCAAGCTGGAGTTATGCTTAACGATAAATATTTCATCCTTCCCATGACTATGTATCAATTTACTGTCTAACGACCCAAAATTAAGAGAAAAAAAAATATTGCCTAATTGGGGACTCTCCTAGATGTCAAAACTAAACACACATGAATGCATTTGCCTTAAGAAATATGTGTAAGGGATTTGTTTACATGGGTTGAATGAATTGCGTGACTTGTCATGTCGGAGGATCTTAAATAGAATTATAGAGTACCAAGAAACTGACACGGGTAGGGAATGATTGAGTGATTTTTTTAAGGCGTGTTGTTATGACAGTTCGGGTAGGTACCACCTACTCACAGCTCTATATAGTTTCAAGCAAACAACGTTAAAAATTAAGTCTGCTCTACTGTGGATAAAGAAAGGAAAGTCAAAGATCATTTTGCCTTTTCCAACATTTGACATATTTAAAGTTTCTAAGTAAATGTCGCATGCCAGGCAAAGGAGCATTATAAAGGCAAATATTAATATTTCAAACAGCCTTGCTGTTTTTTTCTGCACCATTGAAGTCTTTAAGAGGGTCCGTAGCCGGTACGCCTTAAATATGTTTTGTGCTCGTAAAAGTTGGATATTTTGGAAAGTGGATTCGGAGGTCCGGTGAAGTGTGAATAAATAGGTTGTTGTGTTTTTTTGTTTACAGTTATTCTTACATTTATTCGTGCTAAAAGTTTTTAGCCTACAAGAGATTTTTTTTTTACTTTGGCATTTCTTTTGGTTTCTACAAGCGATGCAAATTTAACTACAGAATGGGTTCTCAAAAAGCAAATATTTTGCTGGTTGGATTCATTCACATTTTTGCTTCGTTTGTCTTTTGATTTTTATTTACACTTTAGAGGTGTTTTTGTTACGCATGACAGAGTGCATTTCACCACACAATGTAAACTGAGAAAAAAAAAATTTGTAATCAAAGGGGAAAACTCCACCGGAGCACTCAGACGCAATTGGTCCATTGTAGTAAAAGGACCCATAAAGAAAAATAAATAATATTTAAGTTTCTGATATTGGTAGAAGGTACCGCTTGGGATTTTTTTTATCTTACAAACAACAATTCGACCTTCGGTTTCAAAGAAACCTTTTTAATTTCATGAGTTTTTTTTTTCATTTATTTTTTACAAAATAACCCATTCGTTAAGTAGGCTCTAGCTCACAACCAACGTACATGCCAAAGTTTCCAGCTTCACATTGGTTTTCATTAACGCGTAAAAGTAGCAGATGATGGACCTTTTTCCTAGTTGGAAATGAGAGTGACATGTCACGTAATTTGCATCGTAAACAATTAAATGTTAAATAAACAAAAAAATCGTGCTTTCATTGCTTCAAGCAGATAAAATATATTACAGATGCTCAACGAATAAATAAAGAGATCGTGGGTAAATATAACTTCCCTTATCAACTTTTTATATATGCCTTCTAGGTCTATTTGACTTCTACACCGGTAAGCACGAAATGATTTCTTTTTCCGAATCCATGATGCTTATTTCGTTGAACATTGCAAATGAATCACTCCACCAAACTCAATCAAATATAGCTGGTTAAGTGATGCGAATGACCACTTTTGTATACATTGGTTTTAAGATACATTTGCATAAGGAGTGTGTTTTGGCAGAAAGGCGGTTCAACTTTTACAATGCATTTAATTCATTAGAAGCAAATGAAATATATGGACATCTTTTACTTAAGGCTGTAGTACACGGAATGTGGGCATTGGGACCATATGCTGACGTAAAAATGACGTCAGTGCTACATACATTTGTGGCATGTAGAAATGCCGTGTACTACGGCTTTATTTCCACAAAGCGAAAAGTAGGGCTTGGCACGAGTACGATAACTTAGGCGCCGAAAATTGATAACGGTATTTTGTAGAGGGGTTAACACAAATAACTTGATTTAAAAATAATATGAAAGAACAGATTCCGGGCTTTAAAAAATGCCAACACTCTTTATTGTAAATGTTGCCATTGTTTTTTTTTTTTTTTCATTTTAAGTATTATTTTTTTTTTTAATTTCCCCTCCCGCCCAAACGAAGCGAGATAGACCCCCTTCCCATAGTAAAAAATATTTATATTTAATCCCTCTACAAAAAACCGTTATCAATTTTTGGCGCCTAAGTTATCGTACTCTCCCCTAGGGCTTTATGAGATGAACTGAGTTGTGTCTGATAATAAAGCAAAAGTCATTATTTTAGCTTCTCAGATGAAACTATGCTGAATGTCATTCAAAATTGATCAAAATTGATCACACGACTCCAAAGCAGAAATATTTTCGATAAAAAAATTCCAATTAAAATTGCAAAACTTACAAACAAAAATGAGTAATTTGCCTGCGCCTTGGAGCTGATTCTGTTTACAATACTATATTAAGCCTTCACAGTAGGCTATAGAATGTATGTGTAATCGAATTACAAAGTTTGAAAACTCACCTAAAGTGAACAGCAGAACAGACCAGAATCCACTTAAATTGCATTTAGGTGTAGGTACAATTTATTTACCGACCGACGACCGCATACGGTGCGCTGTTGACAGATTCATGCCGAAGCCACAATTGGACAAATGAAAGACCGAATGTGCTACAACCTCTAAGAAATTTAATTAAATTCGCACACAAACCCATACAACAAAATATTCCCTCTGATTGATTCGAGATTGCGTCTGGATTTTCCTGTTTCAGAAAAGGAAAAGATAAAAAAGTTCCAAAAAATCAAACGCCTTCATGCTCCATCTTTCACCGAACTCAAAGCTATACCTCAGTATATGAAGAGTTTTCTCGTTACGTACGTGGCGATAGCTGCATTGTAATTTCCTGTGACTTCACATTTTGCTGGTCTTCTTTTTATGAAGTGTACTGCCATGTTTGTCGTGTATCCTTGTGTGCTTAAATAACGAACCAATATATTGATATTGCTCGTATTCGGTTTCGGTGATTGTTCAGTTTGTAGCGATAGATGTCAAAATAGCGCTTGTGGAAACTTCAACAAGAAAAAAATAATTTTGATTTGATTGAGTCAGGTGTGAGAGAGTACAGAAGCCAGAAGGATATTTTCTCAAATATTTTCCCACACGGAAGAAAAGTAATATGAGTAGGTACATACTGATTGTCAGTTGAGGAGATGTATGAAATTAGTAATAAATCAGTATTTTGTGGTCCAAGAGTTCACAGAATAAGATTGTTTGTGAGAAGTACCTAATCGAAAAAAGGTACATAAGTACTATACTACTCGTGCCCAGGAATTGTATTGTCAAGATATATTTTTTCCCATGACTGTTGACGAATAGCGTTTGAAAAGGATATTTTTGCTATGAGAGGCGTCACGCCCTTTTGTCCGATCCCGCCAGGTATTGTATGCTTCAATCACGCCTTTGTTCAGATATTGTGTTTTAAATAACTTTCTTGTGAGGGTGGTGACATGGCCCGTTTAAATAATTTATAAAAATAGAATGCCTAATCTCAGATTTAATTTGCAAAGCTATATTATTAACTTGTTTTTGTACTATATACCCAAGGAGCCCAAAAGTACTGTCGAAAAAGGCAGTATTTACTTCGAAAAAAATAAGCGCTAAACTCTGTTCGAAAATAAGTTACCAACAAATGCTATTCGAGGTAATTGATAGGTAACCTTTAATGGTTCAAACAGATTTTGTTGTCAAACAAATTACCATGTTCACGTACGAAGTACAACTGTCAAAGGCTGGAGATAAGTTTAACTTATTCCGCCCTGATCAAGGCATTATTCACTTAAGTAGCTCCTGCAAGTGTGTGTAATACTTTGCGAAGATAAATGAAATCAATTTTCTATCCACCCTATATGTGTCGATGTCGAAGGGATGCACGAAAAGTGGGATACAACTTTGTCGGCAAGTGAATTTATAAACACCATTCAACCCTCGCCGAACAAAAAGGAATACGAAACATTCTTCACCTCATTAACTATTCATCTTTTATTTTTATTTCTTTAGTGGCTGTACCGGCTCTCGGCACTCATAAAATCAAGAGCCGTCTGTGAAATATGACGTTTCCCAGATATCGGATTTCTTAATATTAAGGTAGCTAAGACATTAGAAGCACTTAGTGACATCTAAACTGGTAGTTAGTGCGTGATGTACCTATGCATAGGTAAATATAATTTTGCTAAAAGCCAAAGTCTCGCTTACTTAATTCATGTGCGAACTGTCATCCTGACCAACTGACAATGACTCCTTCAAGTTACACGTTGCCACAAATATGTGCTACTTTTGTACATGCTAAAATCGAGCATCAGCACACCTGATGATTACGATATTCGTCTGTCTTTTATACGCTCCTGCGAGAGAGAGAGGACGAAGTTAGGAGGCAGGAGCAGGAGGCAATCACAATAATGGCAAGTCTGTCGTGGCAAAAGGACTACAAGCATTTTGGTATTTGTTTTACGATCTATTAGGGACATGTCGGATATGTAAGCCATGGTAGTCTGTCGAGTAAGTTACTCGCTCATTCATGTGAGGTATGTGATTTTGTTAAGAATTTCAGATTACGTATATGGAAAGGAAAATTCGCTGCTAAAGTGAGTGGAAATTAGGCTTCCGCCTCTAGCAACGAATTATGTGACATTAAGGTGTGCTGAAATATCATGAGAGGGAATTAGGGAATATGTCGGATTTTGGTTTTCGACTTAAAAGATTCCTCTTTTTCATTTTTCTCGACATTGACTTGTGTGCCTTCTGCAAAATTTCACGAAAAAGAAATGATTTGTTAACACTTTGCGGGGGAGATTCTTAGGGCGGCGAGTGTGGTGGATAAAAGGAATTGAATTTATATGGACAATTGAACGATACGGATACCGGAACGAGAGAGATTCCGGAGAAATAGGTACTCTCTGCAGCTCATGTGTCTGGCTCTGGATTTCGATTTCAAGGTAATGTTGATACCTATCTCTTTAAAATGTAAACATTTTTGAGAAGATAAAAAAAAATTGGGTTTGCAATGTTTGTTTGTTTACTTTCTGTGAAAGCATGCAAGCTAAGGGAGGTATCAAATTTGAAGTGTATCAAGGATATTTTTATCACTCAAGGTCGGTCGTGATGTTTTCTCTGAAGGGTGGAACATTCCAAAATATGATTGTATCAGTCAAACGCTGAGGTAGACCTCAAGAGAAGTATGGGCAATTCCATATTGTGACGTCGGGTGGATGAAGGTTGTTTTTTTAGGAGAGAAAAATAATGAAAAGGCAAGGTATGTGGTGCGATCACTACAGAGGACTTAGAAAAGTTCAGTACACCTATTTTAAAAATCATAAATGAGTAAGTCGTTATCAGAACTAACTTAAGTATTTTATTTTAAGAAATCTAACCGCATATTTTATTACTAAACATACACATGCAAATGATTCCTTCTCAGTTTTCAAAATATGTCAAAAATGCAATATTTACCTACTTACAGACATTCATTTGATCGATGAACTTATTTATTTAGCATTCCCCGGAAATGTAATGCTACAGATGTATCATAGGTTTTAAAAACAGCGTATATAGTGTGTCTAAATTATTACTATTTTTTAAAGACAATATCACATCAGATAAGCTGACTCTTATAGGGCAAAACATGTCTTGCACACATCACGTATCGCTGATATTGACATGTTTTTAAATTGGTACCAGATGAGAGATTCCAATCTAATGTATAACAATCACACTGATTTTGATCCGTTCACATTCATATTCCAATTTCAAATCGAAAGTTTGAAAGTGTTGGTTGAAAACAATTTTTTTGGATTCGTTCTAGTGATGAGATCTTGTTTACTCGTACCTCATTCCATTCTCCAGTATACTCTGCTGAAAAATCAGTCAAGCCTTTAAAAATCCTCGTATTTCATGATCCGCTATTATATTCTTTTGTTATCAATTGGGAATAGGCCAACAAAACTATAAGAACACGAAACTACCAAGGCAAACAATGTTCCCACGCACGAACGCTGTATTTTGTAAGCGGTCACGTAAAACATGCAACTTCTCCCGTCCTGGTGTAAAGTACATATGTAGTTTCCGTGTCATGATTTTTTTCCCATTTTTCACATTTTCGTCTGCAAAAAGGATACCGGCGAAACCGTGTACACACGTTCCTTTCTTTTCAGACTTTTTGTATCTTTTTCGTTGGAAAATGCTTCCCATAACAATGAAAACTCTGCGCTCAACGACAAGAGCTGATAGTGTCCTTAAACAGATTTACATCAGTAAATAAAAGAAGTGGATATCGCTGGATACAAGTAAGAAAAAAAATCGCTCAGCCACCCCCAATACAATGCTTTGAATTCAGTTCCGGTAGATCAATAAAGTGCCTTAGTTTCCCCACCAAGATAGATTGCGATGTCGATATGCGTTGGGGCCGAATTATCCTTAAACCATATGTAAGTGGTTAAATAGATTTATGGCAAATTTAAAGTGAAATTATCGAAAATAAATGCAGTTGGAACCTATCGCCGTGTATGTATACAAATTGTGCATACAAATATAGCTTCAGCGGAGTTAACTAAGTTTGCGAGATACATTTTATTTTCTAAATTTCGACTATTAAAAAATGCTTAACGATTATGAAAGCCATTTTAAAATTTAAGACAAATTAAACAAATTTATATTTATAACAAATTTCTATGAAAGTTTAAAAATCCAAACTTAGAACGATCTTCATAATTTTTTATTTAAATCGTCGTTTTTACGGCGGATTTATGAAAAAAATATAATAAAGTTGAAAAAAAATAAATATTTTAGTTTTTTAGCTTAAAATTTTTGTAAATTGTTCGTTTTAAAAGTTCTGTTCTGGGACAAAACGGAACCTTATCGTTTTCGCTACGATGTCTGTCCGTTTGTCCGAACCCACTAAGCCAATTTTGTTCATAGGTCTATCTCAAGAACTAATGGACGTAGAAGGCTGAAATTTGCTCACAATATCAGGTATAAAATCTAGTTAAACGACAAATGATAGCGATGATATCGATAAATTGACTGGTTTTAGAGTTATTAGTAATTTGGTGAAAAAAATATTTTCTATCATACAAAAACTATGTATCGAAAAGAGAAGTATAGGCTGACATTGAAACTGACGTTAGGGAAACTATACCTTAACTATGTAGGTATTTATATGGACTAACAGCTGATGTACTTATATACGGAGCCTTGATTGTTTCTGTTGCTGCCAGCGACAGAAATGCAATTTATCGTGGGAGTGGGAGGGAGGTTTTTTTTTATTTGCACAGAATAGACGGCAGCCATATTTTCCTGGGTCTGTTTCAGTTTTGTGTAGTTGAGCGAGCAACGTTAACAGAACCAGAATTTACAACAGAACGAAAAAAAGTTCGACGCATGCTGAATTTACATGTGTTTTCTCCATTTAAACGCGTGTGTTCTATATTCACTGCATGACAATTTCTGCACATGTTTTTTGGGCATTCCTCGGCAAAGTCTATATAAAATAGACGCTTTCTTAAAATTTGTATATAATGTAGGTAGGTACTCGAAAACGAAAATATTTTTAAATTCGTTTATGTGCATTTTTGCTCTCAATGAAAAATGACTCACGAATTGCCTTGGACTTTAAATTGAAGTTTACGACTTGGAGTCCTTTTTACAAGTTTTTTTTATTTAAATTGTATTTCTTTGTTTTATGATTGTTTTAATTGAAGGAGAAAAGTTATTTTCTCAAAGAGTTTGTTTAAAAGCGAACTCAGTATGAAAGGCTTGAGAGAGATTGATAGTCAACTAGTCACTGCTCAATATTCAGTTATGATACTAACCAAATTCTAACAAAAATTGATTCTTACGATTCCAATACTTATCTACCCAGCACAAAAAAAAATTAAATGGCAAAGCATTTTTTTTACTGCAAAAATGCGGTTTTAAAGTTCTGACGCCTTTGTATAAACGATGTTAGCACATGTGCAATATACGAGTACCTATACTCTGACATGAATGTAATGGAAATTGCTCTTGGATTTGTGTCCTTTTTCAATGGACGAGTAAATTGCGGTGTGGAACAGAAAATGGCAAACACTTAACTGTTGTGCTGTATCTCGGCGGTGCTTTTTTTATTTGCCCTTTTATCGATAAACGATTGATGATACGAATACGAGTTGTTGAACTTTTGGGATTTTTTGTTTCTTTATTTGACAAAAGCACTTTTAGAAATATGTACACATCGCCAAGTGGTTAATATTTCATCGTTGTAAATGAATTTCACAGCAGGGTTTAACTTATTTTTATTGGCTTTTAGAAGTTAACGTTAAAATTGTGGAAATGGTTTGAACGTCTTTATGGTTTGAGATACAATATTTTGTGGGAAATAGTTAAACGGAAAACGATTATGCTCGGAGGAGAAAAAGCACATTTTTAAGTTTTGACGCTGATAAAATTAGAATTCCATTTAAAGACATTTTTATGAAGCATTAGCTGGCTTTGTTCAAGACTGACACTTTTCATGTCTAAAACGCAGGCGCAGACAAATTTTCATATTTCATACTTAAAAAATTATTAATGTGTGGCATTACAATGGAGTAGTTTTCCAATCTGAGTGCTCAAATAGAAAAACGAAACTTCCACTTTGTGTGTTATTATTAATAAAGGACAGAGAAATTTTTGATGCAATAGTCTCTACCAAAACAGTCGGCATATTTTCCAAAACATATTCAACGATTACTTCATTGCCACGAGCAAATTACGTCATCAATTAATGAGCCCGTATTTGACCCGCTGCTTTGATTAATATATTTTCATCGGGGACTAAAAAACCAATCCACATATAACTAGTAGTTAATTGTTACCAGCTTCCATTAAAAATAAATGGAATTGTACAATCTATTTCCGCCCTCAGTTGTGGTATTTGATTTTAATTACACGTCACAAGCAAGACAAAATTAAATGTTGGCAAGCAAACGCAACCACCGTTTTCTTTGGTATGTGAAATGCAACTTTGTGGTCGAGCACATGACTAATACAGACCAATACCGTGGGGTCTTCGTTACTTTTGGCAACAAATAAAGTTTAAGATGCTAAACAACATACTCGTCTAATATTTATGTGAAATTTAAATATGCTCACCTCAGTTCGTTGGCTCAATGTCTGTCGTACTGGTTTCGATATTACTATAACCTGTTGTATTGTCCGAACTCATGAAGGGCGTTTCGCAGAATCGCATCTCTACCGTTTGCTCATCGCCTGAATCGACCTCATTGTCCTTCATTGGATCATCGTTTAGCAAGATATCGACACCTTTTTTATCGCGTTTCGCTGCCATAGACGTTGCTCCGTTGCCGTAAGTTGCTTCACGGGGTATGATAATATCCTTCTTTATACATGTATCCTCCGTCAGTGTTATGTTATTATCCCCATTATCCAAATCCCCATCGTTGTGATGTAGCCTTGGACCGCAAGTATTTCTGTCCGAACGATTATAGGGGCGCGTGATGTTGATAAGATTGTTGTTCGATGGATTGAAACAAGGCAGCACGTGCTTGAACTCCTTGCGAAAGTTCTCATTTAGCCATGCGTAAAGAAATGGATTATAGCAAGTGGATGACATGGCTATCGAGTGGGCGACGAAGAAAAACAGCGTATAAAAGCGCCACTCGTTGGACTTTTCGTAGAAATCATCGAGTATATTTACTACGTTGATAGGCAGCCATGAAAGACCGAAGACGGCAACCATGGCGATTAGCATACGATTGGTTCGCTTCTTTCGGTCCCGGTCGGCCTCTTCGCGACGTGAACTCTTACTGCCGGGCTTCGCCCGGGCACGGGCATTCAGTTTCACCGACACCCAAATGTAACAGATTGATATGATGACAAAGGGAAGTACGAACTGCAGGATAGTCGTAACCGATCCGAACACCTTTCGGTACTGTTCCGACGGCCAGTTCTCCTCGCAATATGTTTTCGTTGCTGATGCTGATGATGAGCTTGAATTATCAAAGGCAAAAGTCCAAGCGGAAATCGGATGGCGACTGGAAATATGAGTCGATGTGGTGTTATCTTGATTAGTTGCAGGTCGTAGCGTTGTTGTTGTTATCGCGGAATCATCCGCAACGACTTTCATGTACATTCCATAGGGCAGGGTAGCCAATAACGATATCACCCAAATACTCACAATAATTGCGATACAGGTGGACAGCTTCATACGTGGATGAAACGGAAATATGATCACGAAGTACCTGTCGATTGCAATCGAAGTGAGCGTCAGTGTCGATATGTATATGCTGCATCCCTGCGCAAAAGAAACCAGGTGGCAGAGAGTCTTTCCGAATGCCCACCGACCCATGAACGTGTACAGTGGTGTGAACGGTACCGCCAGCACACATAATAAGATATCGGAAAGTGCTAAATTGGTTATAAAAATATTTGTTACAGTTTGCATTGCCCGATTTCGAAGCACCACATAGCAGACTAGTACGTTGCCAAACACTCCCAGTACAAACACTGTCGAGTATAAAATGCAAAAGAATATCTGCACCAGTTCGTACTTGATGACATCTGGGGAGTTCGTATTTGCCCCCATAAGAGTATCGTTTTGTCCACCAGCGGTTGTCGTCGACCAGGATGTCGATGGCGTCGTCGAAAGTAAGGGCATGGACGTTGAAGATGGTACTAGAAAGGATGAGTACTGGGTGGCAGTTGTCATTGTTCTTTCCGCCGACGCCAACGTCGTCATCAGTGGCATGACTGCTGGTACCATAGTGTTGTTGTAATTATAACTGAAACTGTTGTTCGCATTTGTTGCATTCATGGTGGATAGTACAATTTGCACCAAGTGCTGCGACGTTGAATTATTCATTCTGTTTGCAGAGTATCGCAGGGAGCATTAAGAATATCCTGTAACTGATTTCCTTGGTTATTCAAGTTTCTTAAGCCGGAAAATTATGAATTCATCTCTGGTGTAGCCTTCATTCAAGGTGTTGACGCGTCGACCAGCCGGTGTACCTGCAAAAGAAAGTTAATTAATTAAAATGTACTAAATGAAAAAAAAACTGCATTATTATGTACTTAGTTTATATTTATAGCGAAGAGAAGACATTGAAACGCTACCCTACTATGTACAAAATACATTCTACCGCACAACTTAGCTTTTAATTAGATTTGGTTGTTGTGCAATTTTTGGTCCTTTTTGGGGATTGCTCACCAAGTGGAATATTGCACAGAAGTCATTAAAGTTTTGAAGCAAGTCGAAAATTGTTGATTGTATAGAAGGTGTGGGAAGCGTCTGGGGGTTAAGTTGCGGAGTTGAAAATCCTTTAAAAATGATAGCCCACTTTGCCAGAAGGATTCGCGTCTTATATTAAAATGGATGAGTAGGTACAAACCAGTCGTATATGGTTTGAGTATTGAGTCAAGTTCGCAAATCTCTTATGTTTATGTATGCGCAGATATTTGCGTTGATTTAAACGGTGGAGTTTGTACTATATCGTTTGGATGAAGTATAATGCATATTTAATTTTTTAAGAGCAGCGGTTTGATTTCTTTCTTTATGAATTTTTAATGTTAATGGGGTAGAAAAGCATTTTGGATCAAAACTAAATGGCTGCTAAGTATTTTGTAAACTAATTTTATATACCCACATAACTTATATCAGTCTTGTAAGTAATGTAAACAGCTATAACCCCCACAAAGTGTAATAAAAGTTACTGCCTTTGATTATAAAACATATTTTCGTGATTTCAAAACTGTCTTCAGAACGGCGCGCGTGTGGATGGTTTTCAAAAATTCATACTATCGATTTTGTTTAAATAAATCACTCTGATGGTAATTATACCTACCATAAGCCTATTTTGGAAAGAAAACCATGTGTCACAAATATGTACATATTTCAACTAAGTACCTACTATAGTCCTTGAAATATCTTTCCCAAAGCTATATATTTTTCGCCTGACGAGAAAAAAAAATCTGTATTTATGCCATGGCAATCTCTTTTCAACAAAGCCATAGATACATCCTTTAGTAGAGTTTCTTTGAATGTTTGTTCATTTTTGCTCATAGAGAACAAATTTTTTGTATGCTAGTAAATTTAGTCCATCCACTCGAGTTTTGTTTGCGATGAACTCCATGTCTTTTATCTTTCGGTGTCGATGTCGACAAGTGAAACATTTTTTTTTACTCGCGAAATGTCCATTGTATCTCCTACGCTTTGTGTTTATCCGCGTGGATGCCCTTACTAGTAATGTGGATGACAATGCGATTAATACTACGGCCTCCTTGTGAAATTGTGTAATACATATATATAAACGGCAGGTGGATTGGAGCCAGCCAACTGAAATTACTGAAGCGTTTTCGCTAATGATGGTCAAATCAATTCCTATACACATTTACTACTCAGCAACAAAAATCTGTGATTGGAAGGGTAGGTAGGTACATATTTTTTTGCTTATAGAAAACGACTTAGATGATTCACCATCTACAACAACTTGGATCGATCTTCACAGAAGAAAATTTTGCATCCATTCGCCAGAGTTGTTGTGGTAATCCATAAGACGCTAACTTGCCTAATAGCGCTCTATGCCAGACTCGGTCAAATGCCTTTGATATGTCCAAAATAAAAATATTTATCTGCAAAGACTTGTTGCACTTTTTGTCTGCCCGGTGAGACTAAAAAGGTAACAAACTCCCCCCCACAAAATATTTCCTGAATTGTTGTGACAATAATATGTCATTACATTAGGTTATTTGACAGAAACCGGCAAAGAGTTTTAAAGTAGACTCTACATATTATGGTTCGAAGTGATACCATTTTTAAATATGCTTAAAGTAAATATTTTGACAACTGTTCCAGCCAGTGTTAAAATGTTTAGTGAAATAAATTACGAAGAGGTTTTTTAAACAAAAGTAAAAAAATTGCATTGAAAATATACATACTTTGTACTTAAAATATACATACTAACATCCACAGTTAGTATTGTATTATTTTTCCCTCGGCAACCATTTTGTATCTCATATAATCTGGTCCCTCTGGGCCATTGGCTCTTTCACTAAGATGCCAAATGGTAGTCTTAAGTCTACATACACATCTCAGTTTTTCCTTTTTTTTTATTTGCACCTTGAAATAAATCCTCTTACGGCTCAAATCACTGTTAAAAAAAATTCCTCACTTAAACAATTGAAATTCCAATTTCATGCAAATGGCGAAGAAATATGTCTTGGTTTACTACATTACTGTCAGAAAGGATAAAAGAAAGAAGGAAGCTAAGACTAAGAAAAAAACAACGCTGAATAATTTAGATATCATTGTCGACTTGTTCTGTAGGTAATCTCATTCCAGAGCATCTGATATCTGAATATAGAAAGGAAAAAAATCGAATGGAAGGCATGGCGATTGGTTCAATCTGTCTGGAGCAGGACATGCGAAAGGTACTTGATCTTTATTACGAGAACCTAACAAAGGAGGTATGGCATTGGGCATTTCCATTTCAAATACCATGATGTGTAACTTGAAAATTGGGTTGAGTTTTCGCTTTAAAGTTATAAAGATTAAAAAAAATTGTATAAGTCCTAATCCTAATTTTAAAATGTGTTTACAGATACTCATGAAAAAAATATTTCAATATTGTACCCCATTATTCATATCTTTAATTCATTTTCTTTTATTTGAATTCAAAATCCTAAGGTTCAAGGTTAATAACCCTATGAAAATAAATGCTTTCAGAATTTCGCTCCGCTTTCTACAAATTCTTTAGTCAGAAGCAGAACTAAACAAGAATAATAGAATCACAGCTTTCTAGGGCATAAACATGATGGACGGCAAAAGCTAGGCGATTCCGCAAGTTTCTATTATGAAAATGCATGCACAGTTGCGGTTGTGTAAAACTTAAAATAAATTGCCATACTTCAAATGGCTTTATATATTCTTTTCATTCAAATGAGGTCGTTGGCGAACTTCCTAACATAATTTTATTTTCACAACTCTTATACAAAATACGGAGGCCGGTACTTGATGTAAGCATTTTGATTCTTGACGAGTGAGAAAAATAGCTTAAGGCAAATTAATTGGCAGGCGAATTCTTAAGACATTATTTTATTGCAATTTTAAAATTTTGCAATTTAAAAGCTTACAAAATTGCATTGAACCCTAAGTCGGCTCTCACATTGAGGCAACATTCAAGAAGCAACTGGCAATAGGAAACACGCAATATTATCGCTCACAATTATTTTACTTTGAATTAAATTAGAGGTCTCACATCAAAGCAACTAAATATCGCTCGAACAAAAAATGTTGCTGATTGCTTATTGGCAGTTGCTATAGCAACTATAGTTGCTTATAGCTTTTTGCCTCAATCTGAGTGCCGCCTTAGATTGTCCAACAAGCGAGCAATTCGTGTTTCATAAAAGGGCGGTTATCTTAAATGCGAACTAAATTTGGAGTTACTTCAATAACTATCCATTTCATTTCGTGGTCGGGTAGTTACCCCGACGGCACAACCCCCAACCTGGAGGGCCAGGCCCTTGATTTAACCTAGGATGTCAGTAACCCATTTTGGGATATGAGCGCTGCCGTTGACAAATTGAGGGCTCGTCCGCCACCGACAATAGGGGTCACACTTAGTAGGTCGACCTGACTGGAACTGTAGACGCCACCGTTGACTCCATCGGTTACGTCTAAGAGTAAGTGCCTTAGTGCGAGGACACTCCTCCCCTCTCTCTCGTCCGCTGCCACCAACGACCTTACACAGGGGGTGGTTACCCCATTTTCAGTCGAGGTACTAGGACTATGACCATAGTCCATGCATGCCCCATGCCATTCTTTGCATTAGGTACGGAACGGACGCGACGGTATGGTTATAGTAAACTATAGGAATTTAAGCGCAAGAGAACACGCCTTAAGAATGGGGGCGTTCAATACGCTTTTGCGTAACTAGTCAACAGCTTCTGATCGGTCCATTTGACTGCAAATCTAGGCAAGTTTCGTGAGTGTGGTCAGCTGTGGAAAGTTAGGTAAGAATTTCTGCCTAAGTTCTTAGTCGATTTGAGAAAGCCATAAACAGCTGATTGAAATCGAAGAAATTTTCACTCCATTTTGAACTTGTATGTGGTTTTAATATTATTGTTAGAAAAAATAAGAAAAAAATGAAATTTCAAGTTACAATTGACGGTGTTCTGTATGACATCGATGATAGCGAGGAAACAAAAAATTGACTACGGCTAAGAAAATCCACACGTCGTACATAAGTGTGATAATAATTAAATAAAATGTGTCTTTTAGATGGGGTTTTTACGCAGCAATTTGTAAAGCGGCTTTTAGAAAATAATCCATAAATATTTAGGTGCCTAAGCACGTTGAACGCGGCCAATGAGATTACGAGTTTATAATGGATGTATGAGTATGAGTAGGGTTAGATTATGCCTATATGCATTAGAATCAATTTGGAAATTCACACTTTTTTTGAAGTGACATCTATTGTTAAAAACGGGGCAACAATTTGAATTTCAACCGTTTTACATGAAACCAACTTCCAATTCCAATTTGGAAACGATTAAGGGAACAAGAACACGTACATATTATAAATGAGAATGGAGAAAGGAGTGTATTTTATATGGTAATTTTGTAAATATCTTGTAAAATATTAACTTTTAGGCAAAATAGTCTTCAGCACATATATAGCTACAAAAAAAGAATATGTATATGTATGCGTGTTTTTTGCTTGTAAATCAATAAATAAACAGGAGAAAAATATTTTTTTGACTAAATTACTGATTACTCCAAAACCAATCAATGTATCGGTATCATTGGTATTTGTCGTTTAACTACCGGTTATATCTAATGTTCGGACAGACATCGTAGTGAAAGCAATAAGGTTCCTCTATATGGAAACGGAACCTTAAAAAGTCAAATAAATCGTTAAGCAAAAATAAATAATAAATCCTCCTTATGACATCGGGAGGCTTTACTTGCACCCTCATAATAATGACTAAATCTTACCTTCACTTTTATTTTTTATGTTGATTACAAAGACACTCTGAACTATAAAATAACATACTCCATAGCCTGGTTACTCTTATACAAATATTTACTGACACCTGGAGCCATGCATGAGTAAAAAGGCAAAAGGGACACACAATATAAAAAGGACTACCATATTCTTTTATTTGAAATCGTAAATCTTTCCTTCAAGTTATCTAAAAAAAAAAAAAAAACTCAAAGAAATTCCCTTCTTTTCATTCCATTCACTTTTGTTTATATACCTATTTCCTCAAGGCTGGCCGCATTCAGCACAGCAGCTCCCCGCAAAAGAAATAAAGCAAAGTGTGCTTAATTGGTGTCCATACTATTTGCGCAATCTTCTTGGTTACGCTCTTTGAAAATTATAGTTCTTGCTGGGCGTGGAATTTATTGCTTCCGCACTTTAGGGCGCGGAACTGTGTTTATTTGTATCGCTTTATCGTCCAGTGGTATTGCATTAAAATTAAATCGACAAGAGCACTTAACTTTAATACACAAAATAGAATAATAGACATCATAAATAGAAGATAATTTTCTTGTGCGTCGTTTATCATACTCGCCTTGGAAAGGGGCATTTCCTTATCATAAGTTTCGAACAACTAACAAAGCATTCTATAGAAATAATAGTAAATTGTGATTGCCTTATCAAATCGCTGTCAAAAAAGAAAATCATTTTACCTAGCCGTATATACAAAAGGTCAGTTTTAGTAGAAGGTTATGTTCCATTTAAATCTCCCAAGTGGACCCTTTTCAACTGATGCCTGTTGTGGTATAGAACAGAGTAGACGAATATATGAGCGAATTCTGCTCTTGACATATGCTCACCAGAACTGAAGATAGTTTATCAAAAGTCTATTGTGACATGTTCTCAATTAGTATTTGCCTCATCCCTAGGACGAGCAGGACACATTTATTAAGAAATTGTTGGAAAATGTGTTTGTGTGGAAGAAATTAATTCACGCAGCTAGGTCTCAGAAATTTAAAAGACCCAGCCCTATCTAAAGCAAAAATGGCAAAATGCAGGTCAGTGAATGTACCTGTGAGCCTTAGTTTTTGTCTTCCTTTTGTACATGTATCAGAGAGTATTTTAATGAAAAATAATTTTGAAGTACATTTTTAACAATTCTTAAAGAGAATTTCATTCATTCATATTCAATGGTCCGCTTGTCCATTAAGTGGGTCGCGGGTGTAGGTTGCTCAAGTGGACCCTCCATAGCTCTCGATCCTCCGCCATCGACTCCAAATCATCAAGGGCAATCCCCATGCGGGTAGAGAAGATATTATGAATTTGATCTAACCATCTCATCCTGGGTCTACCTAGGTGACGCCTGCCTGATGGTAATGATTCCATAGCACGTTATGGAAACCTGGTCGGGGACATACGTTCAATAGAGTAGAGAATTCCCATTTTCAAAAAGCCCTGGAAAAAACGCTTGTGAAGCTGTTTCATTGCCACAAAAAATTCTCCTCTGATAGTTCGATTTCAGGTCAGAATCGACAACTGACAGCAGTAAAACATTAATTTTCGATATCTCACCAATACATTAGTTTAGTGGAGCAGAAGCATTTTTCTTTTTGAAAACTGGAGCTAGTTTAAAATACAAAAAAAAACAAATTTTGCAAAATTGAGTGAAATTTTTATTGGGCCTTACCAATAAACAATCACTAAACTCGAGTTTTACTAATTTCGAAACTAACTTTAGTTTTGACTTTTAATTTTGCCCTACCAATAACCAATTTAATCGAAGGGTTTATTAAACACGACTTTAGTACAAATTCTAGTACAATTGATGTCAAATCTTGTACGAATTTGGTAAAATTGTCAGATTTATTCGAGCCAATTCAGCTTTTCAATTTTTTTTTTGCTGAAATGCAATTATTTCACACAAATTTTTGGTAGGTCTAAGGAGTCAGGACGCAATAATAAATTATCGGAAATAAATTGAGCAGAGATTTCTGGCCGCATAATTAAATGTACAAAACACATTTTTGGTTTGGGTTAACATTTTCACATAATTTAATGTATTCTATCAGGCCAAAAGATGAAAAATGTTCCGATGGTACCGAATCATAATCACAGTCACTTTACAAAACAAAAACCACGAAATAAAAGAAACTATTAGGGTTGCTTGACAAAAATGTGTCAATTTATTTTAGGAAAATAAAAATTCACTATTTCACAGGCTACTGCTAGATTTATTTTGTATAACACTATCACATCAAATTAAATCATACAATTACTTATTAAAGAATTTTAAATGAAAAATAAAAATATATCAGCTGGAAAACTCACATTCCACGTTTGAATGACACTACTACGATGACACTTATACTTAAACCATGACTTAGACAGCACTTTCTCAGGATCGAAAGTTAGTGTCGACATTAGGGTTAACTCGAGGATAAAGTGGTTATTGGTACGCAATATTTTTTAGTTTCGACTTTTGCGTTAAAGTCGAGACTAAATTTGATTGTTGGTAAGGCACATTATATTTAATTTTTTAAATTCAATAATATGTAAACGTTGTTCAGGCGTTACTGAGCAATTTTTACTTTAACACGTGTCACGATTCGCGAATCACGCGTGAACTGTCAAAAAATCAGGCTGAAAAACCCAACAGCAAAAAAAATCACCCTTTATTTAAGTTTAAGGTAAAAAATGATTATTGCTAAGCCCCATTACCTATTTCTATTTCTGTCAATATACATTGAGGCTCCACTCTAATAGTAAAATTTAAAATATTTGTTCGTGTCATTTGCGACAAAAAGTGTTGTTTCAGAATAAGGAGAGACTGCAATGATATACACAGCTGCCTACCACTCCTATTTAAATATTGCGCTTAAGTAAAGTCTGCGATTACCTTTAAACTGTATAAGGAAAAAAAAATACTGGTACATTTTATTAAATATGCATCTAATTAAAAAACCTCGCTGAATTCAAGGAAAATGTCGCCAACAATAAAATACATTATCTCATTGCCACCCCTGTATCTAAAGCGGAATCTTCTCTAACACGCTGACACGTTTTCCCTAAGGTTTCCCAGTACAACAGTTCTTTACACAAAGTGCCATGAAAATGTCTGACTGCCTTCATATTGTTTTGTTTATTTTTTTTTTATTATTTTTGTTTTTATTTTAAACCCACAAAACAAAGACACGAGGAGTTCAACTATACACCATCACGATAAATAATTCAAAAGAGCAAAAAGACCCGCAATTTAAATTACTTAACAATGCGTGGAAAATTTCTGAACTCAAATCCCTTCCATTGTCATCTCGGTGGGCATGCTTAAATACCAAATGTCGTTGGCTTTGAAATTGGGTCAGAGTACGCGTGGCACGGGGAATTAGCTAAATAGTTTTCACATGACTTTCCACTCCGATGAGGTGGGAAACTTTTCAATGGTTTAAAGGGGGGAAATTAACAATTTAAATCACTTGCAAATGTTTGCATTCGGGCGGTTTACATGTCGTTAGCCTTAATGAAATCCTTTGAGCCGAAAACAGAAGTCCTATCCTATTGTGTGATTAATTGGGCTTTGTATTATATGGGTTGCTATTGCTATCTATACCTTAACTTTATTGTATTGCCCCGCTTTGTAGACAGCACGAACAAGTGTGGTTAATTTTTTTTTTTACGGAATTACTAAAGTTTTCGCATATAATTTACGACTGAAGGGTAATTTAAAAGAACAGTTGAAAGCGGTAAGGGGTTTTTTTGTTTTTGGAAATACCAAACTGTTTTGGTGGTAGGTTGGGTTTTAGAAGTAAGGCAAAGTTTAAGCAGTTTAGCATTTTTTTTCATAATGGTCGATTGCCTAATCCACAACAATTTGAAGAAATTTGTAACGTTCTTATTTAGTACCCTCAGGTTAAATAAGAAGAGATGATACGGTAGTTAGCATAACCGCTCTAAGGAAAGACATTAGTTTTTTCCCCGAAGAATTTGTGTTGACATACTTCTGACAGTTTCTGGGTACGAATAACTTTAACATAAGGAAATAAATTGAATGTTCTAGAGGTCATGAATAATAATAATATGTATGTATATTTTTCAAGGATCGGTGGTGGCCCTATGATGCTTATCTTATACGCATTGTTGAAACAGATTCAAATATGAAGCGAGCGTACAGTAATGTTATGTGTGTTGTGTATAAGGAAGCTGCCTCTTTTAAAGGAGAATGTAGTTACATTTTAATCGTTTAATAAAATGATATGCACACAAGTCCTTGCCTGAGGCGCGAAAAGTGTGTTTTTAGTATAGTGTATGACACCGAGTCTTTTTTAGCTTGGCAAATAATGAGTGTGTGTCCAACAGTCTAATAGTCCTTCCGACTTTGCTTGATTCGTTGTTGTAGAGACCCAATATTCCATAACCGATTGATCTATAGTTTTCTATCAATTGACTTTTATTTTCCGTATTTTCATTTTATATAGTGGAACTTTATTTTCATTGTTTTACATTTTATAAAGTCAAGTGTTGGCATCTCACAGTGCCGATACTACAGTTGTGACTTTATTTGTAGAAATAAAGTTAAATATGATTTCGTGACCTTTAAGGTGGAAACTCTTTAGTTCGAATGAAGCGCAATCGTGAGCTCCAAATTTTCGATAACTTTTTCGAGGAACTGGGGCCGGATATCAGCAATAATACGGCGTATCTTAGACTTCCAAATCGCCCAACGGGTCTGGGTTATCGGCATAGACTATTGACTTCACATACCCTCAAAGAAATGAATCTAGAGGTGTGAGATCACAGGATCGCGGAGGCCAGTTCTAGTACCACCAGAAGTCGCATGATCCAAGAAACGAAACTGTCATTCAATTAATTCATATTCAGACCATATTCTCAACACATGTGAGTGATTATAAATCGCTATCGTCTATATCAAAAAATCCTTCCTGCACTAACTCAAAGTAATTGCATTAAAGGAGTGATTTTCTGATAGTAACATTATCATTCTGATTTCCTCTGGGAGCTTCCGACTTCCAACAGCGATACCCTTACGTATATGTTGAGTATGCAAATGGAATTATTATTTACTCTTTCGTGTTCTCTTATCTTGAATAATTTATCAGCTTATCGATTACTACCAATCGACATGAATAGTTGGCTATCGACCCCTCGGTTTTGGCGATTATTTCCTTTACTTATCTAATTTTATTGGCACACACAATGCAATCTGGCGCCGACGGACCGGACGACGCGACAGAAGGCTTTTGTTTTCATTGCAAAACTGATTCCCTTTTAATTTGCTAAACGTAGTCAGAGATATTGTAATATGTACCTATCTGTTTTTTAGCTAAAAAAAAAACGAAATTTAATTCTTCTTGCAATCAAGTGCACTCCTGATAGAATGTGTACACTGTACATATTGCTGTAATGTTTAACCACATTTTACCAATGTTTACTCATTCAGTACATTCAGGGTAAAATTTTAAATTATTTATTTCAGTTCAATGAGTGGAATTAATTTCACTAAAGCCATAGTAGGTGTACTGTTTGTAAAAACACCAGTCAAAATGATAACAAGTTTCTCCGGCGTAGGGGATGAAATTAATGCAAGGCTACGAGTACACACGGCAGGTAGGTTCATCTAGTATTCGGCCTTTAACCTTCCGCAAACTATTGGCTAAATAATTGAATGCACTAACAATTAGTAACAAATTAGATACATGTATTAATTATAATATCCCCAAGACTGAGCAGTTAGTTACATAAGCGGTTTCTCTATTCAGAACTTGCTACTCGTCGAATATCGATTTGCCCACCCAATTTCCACGTGGATAATTTTGCCCGCAGAGCTTGGATAATTAATTTTATGAATATTATCACATTAACTCCGATGGCAAACTAAACTAACCTAACTTTTGTTTCAATTATCGTATAATGTGATGAAACTACAGTAACATAGCAAGGATTTTCAAGTAACCAATTTTGCCTACCAAACATTGGAATTGAGCTTACGGTTTCATTATTTCTACACACATTTCGATTTCGACCAGAATGTTGCCATAACAATCCATTTGCCAATTCCGGAAACTATGGATATTTGTCATCATAAATTTTCCTGCCAGACAAATGCAATGCATTTGGGCAGAACGACAGCATCAGTATTCGTAGATCAGGAATTTAATTTACGTTCTAGGTGGATATATAGAGGCAAACAAATTGTTACCGGTACTCAAAGTGATTCCTTACAAAAACCACCAATGCAATGGAAGCCGACCGACCAACCGACGCATGCACGGCAACGTTATTCGAAAACTAATTATTAAGATGTCAATTTCCAGATCTGGGTGATTTATTGTAGGCGCGGACAGTTTATATATGCAACTTTGTTGTGCTTTTCGGAAATTAAAAAAAAAATAAATAAATTTTTAATTGAATTTGCCCGTTTTATGTAGGAAAATTCATCCCTTCAAGAAGTTTCGTTTGGCCGTTGGCAGCGAATAAAAGGAGAAAAGGGATTGCAAGCAGCAGGAATTTAAATATAATATGAAAGGGATTATGTTTCGTTGTGACATTTCTTTTAGGCATAAATAAAAGCGGCAGAAGGGTATTTAAGAAATGTCTCGTCTTAGCTTTGGGATGGATGATACTGTCACGGGGGCACTGACACATGACGAACACAGTATTAGTTCAAAGGATTAAAGAAAAGCTACTAAGCAAACAACACAGCCATGAATTTCTTGAAAATATTCCTAGATCCGATTACATAATAATCTTTGAAATCCTTTTGGAGTCCTATAAAAGACTATACCAAGAGTACCTCTAGCTACTCATAATTCATCTCATATTCCAATTTTTAATTCGCATTTAGTTTATTTTGTACTACAGAAAATGGTACAGATAGCGGCAATATTCGATTTTGTGAGATTCTTACTGATGTGCGGTATTTTTTTCAATTGAAAATGTTTTGTGTCTCTTTTCATCCGATAGCTCAGTGCACACGTACTCGTCGTTGTATTATAATGACACTAAATGCAATTAATGACGGTCCATCAGAATATTTTATTTGTCAATGGCGAATAATAAATGCGGCGGTAATAAAATCCAATTTATTCGGCTCTTTGAGTGCGCGGATGAATGGTGATACCACACCTCATTGTATGAGCATGTAACCCGGCTATTTATTACTATAATAAATTTGCAATTATCGTTCTCTATATATATTTATTATTGGGTTAATTAAGTTTTACAATTTCGTCCCCGTTAACCTCCTGGAGTGCACGTCACAGAGAAATGTTGGCCCTGTATTAACATTCGTATCACGTTGACGTTGGTGCACGCGTGAGGTCTTCCTTTTGCTTTTATCCACCTGATTAGTGAGCGCAATTATATCTCTTGAAGGGATATTAATTTAAACTTCGCCTGTGGTTGCACATATGCTGCATATGCAGTTGACAACATTTTGGAAAGAGTGGTTAATTAAATGTAAACCCAAACATGAGCAATGCATTAAAAACAACCTATCAGTAGGTAGTACGGGAGTGGGCACAACCAACGTATCGTCTAAATAACCCGAGGAATATTCAATAAAATTATTATTATAATTACATTTTTAATTGCTTCTGAATGTTGGCAACGATCGCTGATGAGGACTTATCGGAATCCAGTATATGCTATTTGTTTTATATTGTAGCGATATGTATTTAAACATATGTGGTATAGGTATGTGTAAGGGAGAAAAACGGGTGCACTATTATTTAATCTTTCTTTTAGTATGGTAATTCATTACGAAAAACGTTTGCGTGCCATTTCGTTAATGGTGTGCATAAGGCTGGGCATAAACAGGGATGAGCTCTTTAAGAAAAAACAGAACAAAAAGGATTAATTACCTTTAATGGACTCAAGCTAATAATAATATCTAGCTTTGCTGATGACAATAATCTTATATCCTCTATATCGAACAGTGGGCCTGTGAATGCGGCTACATCACACAGTCAGAGATTTGAACAAATTAGTTCTCCAGACTAAATGATGATCTTTACAAAATCTTGTGGAAAAGACAACTTGGTTGTATTTAATGCAAATAAGACATATCTCACAACTTTTTCTAAGAAAAATGCATCAATAGTTCCTCAGATCCAAATGGATGACCTTCCAATCCATCCCAATGAATAAATGCACCTTCTAGGAGTCACAGTCAGTTCAGGAATCACATGGCAGGACCAATATACTATATCGCAAGATCGGCGCCCGCTAAGTTGAGCAACCTATTTAGAGCAAAGAGGTACTTTAGCCCCAAGCAACTTCTCCTTCTCTACAAAGCACAGCTTAGACCAGGCCTGGAATATTGTTCCCATATATGGAGCTTGGCTCCAAAAAATTCACTGAACGTACTTGACAGCATACAAAGACGAGCAGTTCGACTTATTGGAGACCCTACCCTCACATCGAATCTACAACCGTTGGTGCACAGAAGACAAATCGCTGACCACCTTTGCTTGTTCTATAGGAACTTCCATAGTAGATGTTCCGATGAACTCAAAGACATTATCCCTCAAAATGCAACTTTTGGGAGCCCCACAAGACAGGCAGCTAATGCTAATGAGTCATGACTCATGACCATACATTACACTTGACAACTGCGAGGACATCAATTTTCCAAAACTCCTTCTGTTACAGGACAAGCAAACTTTGGAACTCACTTCCTGGGGATATATTTCCAGAAGAATACAATTTGCAGCAATTTAAGTGCGGAACTAACAAACATCTGCAAGCATCTCGGGGCGCTGATGAAGCGTTATAGGTTCGCCTTACCCGGGAGAAGTATTACAAAAAAAAAAAATTGTGATTTTTGATCAGTGCGGCTAAATTAAGTTATCACCATTAATTTAGAAAATGTATAATTTTGAAAATTTCTGCCACACAAAGGCATTTTTTTGACTTGTACAATATACATAATTATATCCAGTAGTTTGATTTAATATTGTTTTTTAGGTTTACATTTTTCACTGCCAAATTTGTTATTTTGGACTTCCAACATTTAATTTACTTACTGGATGAGGAAAACTTCAAATTTGTTTGTTACCTCCAGTATACGTACAGCAATGAAGAAGGCATTAAGTTCAATTATTTGCCCATATCCTCCGTGCAGTTTGTTGTTCCCAGATCTGAGTTACTTCAGAAAAAAAAATATTTTTTTCGGGACAGGTTTCAATCTTCTTCAAGACAATATGAGGACCGTCGGCGCGTGTTCACAGTAGTGAGATTTTTTACTCGCCTAAACCTAAGACCGCTTAGAATACAGTTCTGGTAGATGGAGATTCCTTAAAGAGAGGCGTTATCTGTAGTCCATGCCCAGTTGTAGATGGTTAAAGTAAATACATATTTCATTTTTATGAAGGTATGTGTATCCACTTTGCCATTACATTTCTAACGCCAAAAAGAAGTCACCGAAGACCCCATAAAGTATATTCTGTGTCAGCATCAAATTCTTAATCGATGTAGTCATATCTGCCTGCCTGTCCATCTGTCTGTTGAAAACACAATAGCGTTCAAACGAATCGACCTGATGGGCAAATGAAATTTTGTGAGGGGACTTCTTTTTACCGTCACCAGGTTGGTAATGAAAAAATGGGTATTAATCGAGTAGTTCTGGTACCTGCCATATAAAACCAATATCTTCTCAAGGTCTTGTGTACTAAAAACGTTCACTTGTATTTAAATCTTATCCCAGGTTCGATGCCTGGAAAAACACAAATTATATCTTAAGTTTTTTTTTTCACTGTACCACCTTTCGCGAAACCTGACAAACATTCTGAAAAAGGTTCTCAATTCAGCCATTCGGCGGACTAGGCATAAATAAAAACTCACAAACGAATGGTCGCGAGAAGGGTGCCTGTCTACACGCCTGTTGCGCTAACTATTTATTTGGTTTAAAGGCTACAATAATGATAAGATAACAATTAGGCATCAAGTCTTTATTTGTTCCTCAATACGCAACCACAAAACAATTTTTGTGTAACCCTCTCGTTTTTTTTAAATACAAAAACATTTAACCCACTTGGTTAAATAATTTTCGCATAATTTTTTAAGCTACAGACAAATTCCAGCTAACTATGACATTATCATTTATAATTCCACAATATCGTCAGGTATATTTAAACGTTTATACTGTACAAAAAATATACAAAAAGCAAAAGGTTAATGGTTAATCCCCTACGATATTAGGTTCGCCTGGGGTATTGGAGATATTTCGAGAACTTTTTTATCCCAGAGTTTTTGCTGTCGTTTATGTGTTGTTCCTAAAGGGAAATAATTGGTTTCGTTAAATTTTTAATATTAACTCTGAATATCTTAAATTTAAACCTATTTTCAAGAGATACGCGTGCATAGTGAACGTCAGATAAGTAACTGCTGTGTAACCGGTTGATATCTAACTTTTACGCAGCGCTTAGTAATATACATTATGTTTTAAGATTCATTGCTTGGACGTACCAAGGATTTTTGCCTTGTGCTATAAATATTTTTTTTTCACAATAACTACCTTCTGTAAATTGAAAGGTATATACATAGATAATTCATACTGCGATTGATAATGATATATAAGATTCGTTCAGAGGTTTTCCTCAAGTTGAAAAGATTTTAAATTGTCTAATCTTCTTAGATTGGCTTTTTTTAGTGGTCCGGTTTTAAAACTGACGTGACACAAAAAAGTAACTATTTTGATCTATACGATGTGAAATCAAAAAATGACTATTGATAAGATTGTGTGGGGGTGGCAATGATGTAATAGTTAAAGTCATTGCTTGTAATCGCTGGCTGTAGTCCAGATTATGATGGTCTCGTTATGGTGCCTAGTACCTATTTCATGGGGCTCTTTATACCCTCTTTATCCTAACCACACACTGGTTTCATTGCTTAAAATATGCCATTAGTTTCCTATTACAATTAATGGCGGTCTATTGGTTAGTTTTTTTTTGTTAGTACCTATTCTTGTTACAAATCTACTTAACAATTGACAATGTCCTCCACTTCCTTATGGTAAATTCTCTAATTCTATATTACATTTAATAAAAAAAATCCATGCCCAAGCCAGTGCGACTAGTGATATACTTAATTTTGTATTTGGTGGAGTGTTTTCTTTTTTTGATCGTGATTATAATAATGGTTTCGCGAACTTTGCTTCCGCCTCATTACGGATAACAATAACAATAAAGAAAATTATGTTTTCGTTTCTTTTAAATTCGGTGAAATTTGGGGAAGAAATTTCATTTTTGGGAAGTGCCTATTCATCATTTTAACGAGTGACTTATGTTAAAAATTGCCCATGGAGAACTGTTTAACATGGATAAGTGGTGACTTTTAGCGTAATACAAATAATCGAAACAATATGGGCTAAGAGATCCTTAATAGCCATCATTATTGGGCGACGGGTGAGTACACTTGAATAAATCAGCATACGGCGAAGGTTAGATAAATTTGTAATTCAAATAGCCCGGTGGTGGATTACTACCATCTGTCAAAAAAATTCTTATTTAAAAAAAGGATCAGCGAAATGTATATACAAATCATGGGGTGTGTATTGAAGGTGTAAGGACACTATATACAAAGAACAGCACTAAAGCCTTGTACCTCATTTATATCCTTAAGACATGAGAAGCATATGTGTGTGAAAAAACTAATTTTTTTCTATTCTTAGGTTCTTTGATTGATGATATTTTAAGTCTTCAGATTAGTTAGGATGTTGGATTTATCTGCCCTCATTTTATTACGTTTTTGCCAGGAAACGCTTTAATCTTGCGGCTTTAATTTCAGAATCTTTTAAAATGACTTTAGGGTTTCATCACCTCTAACCCGAGAATAGGTATATACGACAAAACTTATTTAATCCTTTAGGGTACAATTTTAAAGTCAATTAGGTAAATGAATTTCTCATATTCTGCCCACCTCAATACCCGACCATTAATATATCTTCTTGCAAAGTCAGTTTTTCTGATGGAAAGTTTCATTATTAGGCAGTGTCGTTGATAGTGCGTTGCCGGGTTTATGTACTCTCTTGGTTTTGGGTCAACATTTACCTCTTACTTAGTGTGCGTCAGTATTTTACTTAATAAATAAAGCGGTTTTCAACCCTTCCAAGTGGTAGCTGGGCTACCTACCTACCATTGTTGTTATTTAAGGTGTGTGCACATAAAAATCAAATTAAATCGGATTTTCAACTTCAGGGATTCTGATGGTTTGTTGCGTAAAACTTTCGGAAACTCTCTGGAACAAGATTGATTGCGTTGAATTTGCGAATACCTGGTCAAACAAAAACATAAAGTTTTCTGGTATTTGCATACAAAGGTAAAGCACTTAGAAGGGGAAAAGTTTCTATTCAAATAACCACAGGCGCTATCAATATGCGCATACTTAATAGTATGCTGTATGGAGGAGATAAAAAAGTTTCTTTTTTTTGTTTGTGTCCATTGGACGCAAGTAAACAGGGAATTTATTAAATAAATTAGCATTCCGGTATAGGTCTATTCCTGCGGTCAGGAAGGAGAGTAATGATTACAAAGTTGTTGATACACTGATAGTGTAACAGATACAGAATCATAATGTTGATGAATAGACTTGAAATAATATTTTATTTCTGTAAATGTAAAGACAAAATAAGCAATGACAAGAACATTTTTAGTGGCTTGCCGGCCCGGTCTTTTGAAAAGCTAATGGCGCAGTATCACAAAAACGTTGTTTTCATATATAAAACTGCCGGTTTTGGCTGATGCAGGTAGGTAATATTCGGTATCTATTTCTACACAGGGTGTACTGTAAAAAAATGTAAACATGTAAGAGTAGTTGTCATTAGTTACAATCATGTTGCGCAGTTTTGTTGAAACCAAAGCTCTGTCACGTCAATGCCATTCAACTGAGGAACGAAGAAGGCAGAAATCATGTTTCTATAGCGTTCTCCATCGACGGTAATATTCTGGCCGGCATATGGACCGATGATTCCACCAGCCCATAGAGCACACCAAACAGAGAGTTTTAATGGATGTAAAGGCGTCTTTGGGAATGCGTATTATCCGCTAGAGTGTACGTGATCCGAAAACGATTCATCGTGTTCCAAATAACTTGCTCATATCGACGATTATGTCGACAGTAAAATAGACGTGGGGCACGATAAGTTTGGCGAACCGAACAATGGTTTTCAAAAGAAATTTGCACTATTTGCTCGCGTTGATCTGTCGTTAATATAATTTATCGTATAATGGCAAAACGTACTAACCACAAATCAACTTTCAACTGTCAAATTGACAATCTGTGGAAACAGTGCTGCCAGTTTTAGAACTAAACCTCTAAAAAAAAACACCCTTTTACAATAGTATTTGAACCTGTTGCGTCACCTTTTGATTTTTTTTTATTATTTACTTCGAGTCGTGCTTATAGATGACATAAATTTGAATCCTTTCTAATACATATTTCGTAATGCAACTCCTTTGTCGAATGATTTTCAATGCATTTTTCAAAAGAGTAGACTTTACACTTTACTTGTTTAGTTAATGCAAAAGCAATGTAACAAAAAACAACAAAATTAAAAAAAAAATATTTGTCGTCGAGCCATACATTTTGTAAAAGAAAACTAAGATAATCGTATCCTGAATTTATTGCTGACAAACGCTTTTTGTAATTGTGTGCATATCTTCAATCACATTTGATGAGCAGATACCGCTACATTTAGAAAGTAGATGGCTGTAATTTTCCAAAAGGTGCGGTTTTTTTCAAAAACTAAATTTTTGATGAACTCTTTTGGTTACACAAAGTGTGAAGCCAACGAAATAAATTACTTAAATCTTAATATCTACGTACGTCTGTGTGCAAACATACTCTCAAGTATAGTGATTATGAGACTATACTTGAGACTATGTTTGAACACAGCCGAATCCTCTTGTTAGCTCAGATTAATTCGTATAACGATGAAGGTTAGGTCGCAATGTGATGAAATCAAAAGCATTATGTAACCCCCAGAAGGACTTTTGCCATATGGTAGCTATCCCCAAATTGTTCACCTATAGTCAACGTAATTAATTACTACCATGAGTATGATGTCAACTCTAAAAAGGATGCTCAAGTACCATACCTATACACATCGGAACTCTCTTAAATTCATTAATTCCATCCTCATCAAACAATCATATGTGTTAGCACAGATGAGCAATCACGCTGAATAGATATGGTATTGGAAGGGGGGGGGGGGGGGGGATAGGAGCTTGTGCTCAATGAATTTCCATATAAATCGATTTGTATCCCCCACATTTTTTGAGCGTAGATAAAGATAGAGAACCCACTAATGGTTGGCATATATTTGAGATAGGAAAAGCAAAGAGTAAACATCATCACAACTCTACAGATGTGCTAATGCTCTTTACATATAGGTAGTGTGAAAGGAAATGCAAATATGTGCTCACTCGTGTCACAGGTTCATAGGTACGAGTATGTGATAATACTATCATGCACTTAAGATGCCTTACCTGTCGTCGGGTCGTGTGTATCCTCTTCAAAGGATCTCCAGATGATGGCCAGCAAAAATTGATAAATGCGACGTTAATACCGCCGGCACTGAGTTTTGCATCTCTATTCACCACAGTGTTAACATGAACTCTTATTCCTTTATTTCAATTTATATATTTCCCCTAGCTATTGCATGCACTTTCACTTTGACTGATCATCACTTTAGGTATAAATGACAGCAATCGAATCACTTGACAGGTAATTTCATTCCGCCCCTTCGTTCTCGAAAACAACAACTGAATAAGGAGCTTCGCCGTCAATAATTCTTAGTCTAATGGTTTGATGAGGACTAAGTTTGGGCTTTGATTGACAGGCAAAACTGAATGGAATTTAATGGTTGCCCGCACGTAGCGCTGTGGTAGCAATGAACCCGATAGCACAATGAGCCGACGAAAGTGCCCGACATGCTGGCGTCGGCAGCAGCACCTTATTGAAGGGCATCATTGCAATTTTTTGCTGTCGACATGTGTAAAAGTCGGTGGGAATGAAATACTTGGGGGAAACTCGCGTTTTTTCAACTGACCTATGGTTTGGCGGTTTGAATTGCCCGATAAGGTGTAGCGTGTCCTTCGAGGATCGCCAATCAACTGATTTGCGGAAGGAACACGTTTTAGGAAATCACTTGCCAACAGGTCGCATGGCAATAGCAAGTGGTAAAGTGAACTGATAACAGGAGATGAAAACATCGCACGCCAAAAGCTGCTATCGAAAATTGAGTGAAAGAATAGTGCGCACGAGTATTAAATGAGTTAAAGCTTTCCTTTTGTATAGTGAAATCCAAGTAGATGTGAGTTGCAATGAATAGAATTTGGCTTTGTTTTCATATTTATTGCTCCAAGGACGCTATATGTCGGGGGGATGTAAAAACAACATTTACCTTAAGTATAGAAACTAGTACTCAAATGGTTGCCCCTTGTGAATTTTGAAACTTTGAAGAGCACAAGTTCGTCGTGCATTCCAAATAGATGTATACAGAACATCATGTGTTGGCGCACAAAGTTATGAAGGGGGAGGATTACTTCTTAAGAAATAAAAACTGCAAATGGGTTAACGCAAATGCAGCTTAACCATAAATCCAAATCAGGCAGTGGATTAACAGAAGAAGCATGTGTATGATGGGTTAGTTTACTCGTGTAGAGAGTTTCAAATCCCACTAGAGAATTCAGTTTTCATTTGATTTTTTTTTTTTTTTACAGACTCATTATTGCAATTAATTTATCAAATAATATTCGTATGTAGGTGGATTGTTTTATTTGCCCGAAATATATTACCTAAAATAAAGCCATCATCACTTACGGTTAGGCAATATTTTTCCAAACATAAATTGGTTGTTGTACGAGTATAATGAATGCGCAATTAATAATATTTATTATGTACATTGTACTCTGCTGATTCAAGCAAATTCATGCATATGGCAGGATCTTTTCCGAATTATGTTAATGTTTATTTGCAAACATTAATTCATTTCAGAGTGCATGTTATATGCATGCAAATGACTTGGACAACATGTTAGGTATTCTCGGAGTTCTCGTATAAATATACTGGGGAGTCTATAATGTCAAACATAATCCACATTAAGTCCACAACATTGAACTGCAGCTCTGATACCTACCGTTTCGCTTTCTTGAAATAGTAATAAATTATCAAATTGGTTTCACTGTTTGCAAGACCAGTCTGCCTGGCGCACTGTCTGGCGGAGCACTTGATTTTCACTGCATTCCTTTTCCGGACACCCAAACCCTATTTATCATCTCTGCAAGTTGGTCTATATATATTGTTGAAAATGCGCTTGGCAGACTCCACAGATACTATAAGTGTGTCATAAGTGTAAGGATAGTAAGGATAGGCCCGTTTAAGCAATTGAATCGTTGGCATAGTTCATTCTACCATTGACTATGAAATATTAGTAGTCCAATTTATGCACACCTATGTAAATTTATTCATAGCATGGTTTTGGGTTTGGCTACCAACAATAACTTGCAAGAAACCCCTATTAAATTTTAATATACTATACATGCATCTTCATTACAGGGTCTAAGCAAAACAAATCGTTTTTACCTGCTCGTAAAAGGCGAGTATTGTTTTCATGGAAACTGCTGAATTTTAATCAATCTTGATTATATGACAGGGAAATTGTACACATACTAATGATTTTTAATCTGCTTATTTATTGCATTCTGAAAATGTTTAAGAAAATAAAAAAAAAACAGTTCTCACTATGCTACCAGTTTTTTGTTCAATCCTTAGAATCGATATAGAGGATTTACTGTTTTTCTATAATTCGTATAATTATTATAATTTTTTTTAGAAAATTTGAGAAAATAAAAGTTAAAAATTTGCGCTAATTTTGAACTTTTATTTTCTCAAATCTTTTAAAGCTTAAAGCCAGCTCAGTTTTTGAAAAACCTTTTAATGTAAGCTATTCATGTTTCATTGTTAAATTTGTAATATCACAGATTGAAATAAAATGCGCCAACTATTAAATGAACTTCCATTTTGTTTATTACATAATATATTTTATAAAACTCTTTTCTTTTAACGACAGTTATACAATTCTATCAGCACTACCATGAATACAAGTTTGTATGTACATTCAACTAAGTCCTGTACTTAATTTTCACACTTTTTTTTAACGATTGCAGAATATGTTGCTCCATCCCTTCGCACTTAAGTCGATGCCAGGGAAATGCTGAAAATAATAAAGATTAAGTCGTCGTACAAGAAATTAGGAGATTGTCCTCAAATTACAAGTTTATTTTAATTTGAGCTTTGCTTTTTTGCATAATCACCTGGCTAATTATGCCCTGGGGGTGCTACCAAAGGTGAGATTTCGGTGGATACCGTCATGAATAATCTTGACTATACATGCACTGGAAGGAAGTCCGCTATTGGGTGTGTTTAAAGCTAAAGCAAATTTACGTAATTTAATTAAGCCTTGGGTATACCATATATTTTTCAGTAGATGAAAAAAAGGTGAACATTTAAGGTAAAATATACTGAAGAACAAGTTCTAAACATTTTGGAATTATCAATTCCAACCCACTTATTCGTTCAACGAACCGCAAAACTGCGCGCAATCTTCATAAATTAATTTAACTAATTTTGCAGAAGTATATTGACGAGTATTCAAATTTAGCTGTTTTTGGCTTTATCACCATTTGCATGAATATGAATTTTCTTCACGAAAATAGATTGTCGATATCAACAATTGTTCATAAAACAATTACTTACTTAGGCAGTTCTACAGTTCGGGGTGAATTGTTAGCTAACTGCCTCCAGTTGCGCACTCCTATTATCTCCATCGTCATCCTACTTAATCGAACGAATTTTGCAAGGATACCAAAGCTAGGCATGGCTCTGTGTAGCTTGTCTCTATAGATGCTGTCATACGCGGCTTTGCCCATATGTCCAAATCTATACCCACCATCTTTTCGTAAAAAATATTCGAAGTGTGTCAATTGTACTAATTTTTTTTTTGGTAGCAAATTAGAATGCATAGCTCGCACGATTAGAAAGGCTGAGAACATTTTAAATTCTAATAATTGAATTTGTTCGCTAAGCGAAACCTTCAAATTTGTGTTTATATCATTACGAACGTCTTTGGCATAGTTCCCGTTCATAATGAATAATCTGAATTTACATACATATTACAAAAATAAAACAACGAATACAGTATGGTTTATGATGAATAAAATATTTTTTAACTAAAATGTAATAAAATTTCTGAGAAAATACAAACTATAAAACGCAGCTATTCCAAAAGTTCAAGATTTATCGAACAAATGACGCTGTATAAAGTCGGCAGTAATTCAAAACCAACAGAAAGTTCTACGACATTCCCCGGCTACTATCTGGTAGCTAATAGCTGGAAGAAATTTTCCTTCGAACTAAAGGTAATTACTCATAGAATTTAGTGGAAAAGTTCCTTGTAAAGCTTGTGTATACTCTATTAAGCAAACGGCAGATATTAAGCGAAACCTTGATGTCCCAAATCAAACCTAATTGCACCACCCCCATTCATCTATATAAGACCGGTGGAGTTCTCTCAATGGACTTAAATCACGACCCAGGAGTCGACTTATTTTTATCTATTTCGTTTGCTTCTTCCGATGAATATACAATTTGACTGCCTACTCGTACCTTTTGTTCAAAAACATAGTTACTTAGTCTTTACAAAATTTGTCAATCACTTTTCTTAGTCAACACTAATTAGGTACACCATTGGAATTCCTGTCGTATATCAGAAAAAAAGTAATGGAAGAAATCCTTACAAGACGCTATACCACCCAGGGATACGCAGTAACGACATCAACAAAAAACATCTGACAAACAGTTGGAAAATAGGAAGAAATTAATTTGACGTCCTTTTTGGAGGTGGATATCAATGGCACTTTGGGGAGTTTTAATTAAATTTGATTAGAGTTCGTTTGCCTTTAATTTGAAAGCCCTCCGGAGAGACAAATATTCCATGATAGCTCTGAGAATATTTTCGAAAACAGACGCAAACTCAAACATCATGTGGAGGTTTGCCATATAAATAATGTACATTATATATAGTCGTCAATGCCAACAGGCCAACATTTAACCATCCTTAAAAGCATATTAAATTCCATTCTTTCTAGCTGCAACTCTTGTCTGGAAAATATAATGGTCTGCTCACTGGAGCGCATGAAGAATGAAGCGAAGTGAGTTCATATGTGCGGCTCCCATTTAGACGTTATTAAAGTCAGTTTCTTTGTCGCCATTCAGATCAAATTCAAGACAGAACACACTCGTACTCCGCATGGAAGGAGATACAAATTATTATTGCTTCCAAGGATAATATTGTCTTCTTCGTGGTCTGGCTTGGGTTTCTTCATACTCAGTAATTATGTGATGCCATGCGACGATGATGTAATTCAAGACCTAGCGTTTTGTTGCTTCCTCTATACACTCACCGATTTTGGGATAATTAACCCATTTTAGGGATACACATAGAATACCGGTGCCGCACACATATGAGGGAGGCAAAGTCAAACCTTCTCTAGTACCTATATCCTGGTGCTTTTACTAGGAACATTATGAATAAAAAATAACCAGAACATCTGGTTTGCTGATGATGTATTGAATTGTGATTAAGTTATGCGTTCACCTGTGTATAGGGTGGTTGTTTCTTGTTTCCCCTTAACGAGCTACTCAAAGGTGGCAACAGCAGGAGTTAAGTGTTATACACAGAGAATGGCGTGCAAATGTACATTAGCAATTCTGCAGCACGTACTGTGGTGAAATGCAAAATTATACGCGTGTGGGTGCATTAATTGGAATAATGAAGAACTTGCAATATCCTTAAAACAGTTTGAAATAACTTACAGCAAAATTAATGTAGATACTGGAAAATACAAACTAAGCGTAAAAATTACGAAAGTTGCAAGAGCTGTGCATAGAGTTTGAATAAAAAATACAAAAGTTTGTATTGCATTTAGATTCCTTAAAAATAAAGTTCCACAAATAAAATTAGCACCTTATTCGTTGAGAAAATGTAATATCAAAACGACGCCTTTTCCTTTGTCTTTAATAGAAATTAAAGTTTTTAAAAGAAAATAATAATAGAGAAATTCTTGTTGGAGGGAATCGAAAAAGGCAAAGAAACGCAGGTGAATTTTGTTGAAGAAAAGGGAAGTAGATTGTCAGAAAATGTGTTTTTGATTGGCAAAAAGTGACATAACAAAATGTGTTCGAGTCGTGGGTTTTATAGCTCATTTTAAGTGCATAGTAGGAAAACAAAGCAGTCTGCTACATCAGAGTATGCTGGGAAAGACAGTCATTCACCAGCCTTTAATCGTTTAGCCATGCCTTGGATGAAGTAGGTAACCAACAGAGAACTCAGTTCCAGTTGGCACTGAATTTGAATTGTGTCAAATCAGCAGATGACTCTTAAAAAAATAAATAAATAGTTGGCGCAACAGGCGTGTAGACACCTTAGGCCTAGCTTCTCACAACCATTCGTTTGTGTGCGTTTTTGTTTTTATTTTAGGGCCGCATGGAAGGGACCTACAATTTTATGCCGATTCCGAACGGCTTAATTGAGAAGCCCTTTCAGGACATTTATCCTCTCGGATGTTTGTCAGACGTTCGCGAGAGGTGGCGCAATGGGAAAAACCTTAAAAGATGTAATTTGTGTTTTTCCGGAGATCGAACCTGGGACCCCTGGCGCAGTAGTTCAGCACACTAACCACTGAGCCACTGTGCCCACTTAAATTTACAGAAAAATAGGACTACAAACGCAAATAGAACAATTTTAAAAAGTTTGCGAATTTTTTTCTAGAAAAAAACTTTTTTCATGCACAAAATTTGTCTTACCACCGAAACCCTTGCGAATTTCTCCGCTCGTGCCTTCCTTAAAAACAGATAATTTCGTAAATGTTTCATTTGGACCGTTCCTGTACTTTTTTAAATTTCTCTGAATAGGTTTATTTTTCTTCGCTAAAAAAAATGTTTTAATTTTACAAAACTTAAAGAAATGCAACACGCAATATTACAGTTAAGATGATTTCGATTTAAGGCGTCGCAGATATGCAGATTTATGTAGACTGATTCTAATCTTTGCAAATAACTTGCAACTTGAGACTTTTCAGAATTATTCAAAATAAAAGAAATTATATCGTTTTTGTAATATATTTTGAGAAGGCAATAAATTAAATAAATTCCACAATTCCAGCATTTCTATAACTAAATTAGACTCTTAAAACTTTATAGGCAACCAAGGCTCCATTTGAGTAAACTGGTCGAGCCACCAATCTCTCTGATCGAAGGCGAGCTCCGGGAAGAGCTAGCAACTTTGCTGACCTCAATTTTGCTGGTCGCACACTCTGTTTGCGAAAGGCTCTTGCCAAAATCAAACGCTCTGATTGGGGATTATCAACGCCCTCCAGTTCTGGCTCGACGGCGGCTAATTGATTTTCATCATCTTGTGGCTCATCAATTTGTTCCTCCTCCGGTTGAAGAGTTTGATCATCTTCAGCTTCACCATTTCCGCTGCCCTCTGGTGGTCCATAAAATTGGTCGGGGGGTCCATAAGTCTGAGCAGGTGGTAATAGGTTATCTGGGGGTAAATATGTGTTATCGGGCTGTTGCGGCTCCTCTGTCTCTAGAGGTTCTTGTGGTTCCTGCTGTTCATTTGGCAAATCGAATGGAACATCAGGCTTTATTCCAGATGGTGGATATGGTGTTTGAGCAGGTACATCAGATGCTAGTTCCTGACGAGCAGAGAATCGCGATTGTCTAGAATTTCTCAAAAGCGCTGGCCCTGCAGTGCAGACTGAAACTACTGCTACCACTACAATGAGTGAAAATAACTTTGCCATTGTTTGTCTGGGTTCTATTTGCTTGACTTCTATCGAGCTACTGATGCCTTCATCCACTTTGACTTGTCTATTTAAACAATCCCAAGAAATATTGTCAGATTGGGTGGAGAGTCCATTGAGGCAATACTAACTGACCTTCAGACCAGTCCAATAATACATTCTGATTATATCACTCTAATTTATATGCAGAGAATGACAAGAATTCAAGTGTAGAAGTTCTCCTTTACGATACTTGCTTTTAAAACTCTTTTCTAAGACAACCCCCATCGAAAGTGTTATAACTGTTCAATGATAAGTAGTGCCCGGTCAACATCAACGCTTACCTAACCAATTGTCAAACAAGCTCCAAATGAGCTGACCTTACCGATTGGCTATTAGTTTGTTACGAAGAAAAAAAAATTTCTTAAAACCGTACAACTTATGCATGAGACTCACGCATTCACACGTACGCGCGTGCACTGCATAAGCATGGTCGAATTGTCCCTCCTAAAAACGTTCGATGAACTTCAAGCGACAGACGCATGTAGAGTGTAGACCGCCGATAGATAGTCAACCGCCGAATGAAAATGAGGGTGAAGGTGACGTAGTCAGAATAGCTTATTGTGTCACATATACGAGTAGAAGGTGTCTAATATCGGAGATTGTTGCGAAGGTCAGTTAGCATTAACTCTGAGAAGCCTCTCAGAAGTAACTGGAGGATTCTTTGGAAGTGTTTAAATAGACAGGTCAAAATGGAATATGATATCAGTTGCTTCACAGAAACCAATCAAATCAAACTGTAATAAGCAATGGCAAAGCTATTTTCACTCGTCCTAGTTGTTGCAGTAGTTGCAGTCTGCACCGCTTCACCAGCGCGCTTGAACAATCTGAGACAATCACGATTCTTGGCACGTCAGGAACTAGCAGCTGATGTGCCTTCTCAAACGCCATATCCACCATCTGGAATAAAGCCTGATATTCCATTCGAATTGCCCAATGCAGAGCAAGAACCACAGGAGCCCCTGGAGTCACTAGAGCCAGTAGAGCCCTTAGAATCAACAGAGCCAGAGGTTCCGCAACAACCCGACAACACGTATTTACCCCCAGACAATCTATTACCACCAGCACAAACTTATGGACCTCCAGATCAATTCTATGGACCACCAGAAGTGCAAATTACAGATGATGAAGAAGTAAAAGAGTCGCCGGATCAAAATGAACTATCCGCTGTGGAACCTGAACCTGAAGAGGTCGAAAATTCCCAATCAGAACGTTTGGTGTTGGTCAAACGTTTGCGCAAACAGGGTGTGAAGCCAGCAAAATTGAGATCAGCAAAACTGCAAGCACTGCCTGCAACCCGCCCTCGATCGCAAAGATTGGTCGCTCAACCAATATATTCGACAGCCGGGTCATTGGTGGCATATAGGGTGCTGAGGGCTTAATGTATTTATATTTACAACCTCAATTGATGGAATTATTTATTTTATTTAAAACCGAAATATATGTAAAGAACTATTTTCCAAACGCACTGTTATTTTATTATTGCAATGGAAGTGCGTACAAAGAACTGAAATCGAACAGTTGGTGGAGTATATCCCTATAATGATTTCCAAAACCCTACTCTCTATCTGGCCAATTTTCAGCACTTTAAAAACCTTAATCACAAGGCCAAAACCATTCCTTTTGCAACACAACTACTTGCACCCGAAAGTCCTAAAGTAAACGCAAACTTAAAGCGTCCAACAATCTCATCTAGTTTCCAATAAGGTTTTAACGCTAACAGCGTTAACTTAAGTATAAAATCGATAATATTATGAATAATTAAGCAAGTTTATAAAACCACCACCACCACCAACAGAGTGACCTCAATCGAAGGTTGTGTGCCAAAGCAATATGGGGGAGCTTGTAAAAATGTTTCAAGAAAAACTTTTCTTCGAAAGTGGGAAAGTTTGTGGGCTCGAAAAATGTTCACACTGAATCAATGCAAGGACAAGGGTGCTTTCCTTACTTACTAATTTAAAATTTGTGAACCTTACCAATACCTCGATTATTTACAATGGCAAATAATAAATTAAAATATTAATGTGTAAGCTCGTTTGGCTCAGTACACACATTTTGCGCCTTTAAACACACACCAACTGTTGACATCACCTAACCGCAAAATTCGACAGCTCGTAAATTCGTCGAATGTCAGAACATAAAATGGAGAACAATAAACGAACAGGTAATGGGTAAATTTGTAATAAATTCTAAACAAAAAAGAGGAAGCGAACATTCATGTCCTTTTGGCAAAGGATGCTTTGTGCAACGCACTGCGAACAAATCTCAGAAGTGGAACATCGAAGACAACGACCATAAATTGTGCTCTTATTTTTTTGGTGTGCTGCGAGGGCGGCTTATAGACTCAGTACATATATACATATTACAGAGTATGCACTGCGAAGGGCGGCTACATATATGGTTCAAAGTATATTGGATTTTGTAATTTATTACGATATAAACGAAATACTAGGATATTAGGATCATGGTGGCATTCTTATGAGGTTATACACACTCTTCCAAGTTACAAGCCTTTCGTTTTGAATCGCATGTGGATTTACACAGCGGTTTCGATTAATTTATCAAATCCCAATGAAAATGAGTTCCATAATTGGATATACAAATAAGATATGTGTTCGGAATGTATAGGGCGACCGATTTTATTCGAAAAGTGCTTTTATATAGGAAAATGCATTTTCAAATAATTAATCTCTTTTTGTTGGGCTCTTCTATTGCTATTCTACCTTTTATGAATCTGTAGTTATGATATTAATTAATGCAATTAATCCAAATTGACTTCTGGGTAGGCGAAGGTTTTTATTCTTATCTTTTTTTTAGATAAATTTGTTTATAAGCTTCAAGCGAGTCTAGTAATTGGCTTAAAATATTTTAACGTAATTAACATCTTGTCATACTCATAATAATTTTGTAATCTTCCCAATTCCGAGGAATGACAAATTTCACATAGGTATTCCCTCTATCGAAACAAAGCAATTGTTTGGTTGTCGATTTTTTTAAATGCGGATTTCATATGCTGGCACTTTGAGAAGAAAAAAAAATAAGTAGGTATCTACAATCTACAAATTTGAAACTCACTGGACTCCTACAGTGCGAAGGGTTCATTTCTCATTTGTTCAATCATCTGATGGTGTAGTGAATGGACTGTGCTGGAGGGCAAATTACTTGCTGAAACTTCAAGTGGAAATAATTTGTTTTGACATTTTAATTCTCAGTGTCACAAAATCTTTGATTTATTCTTGAATTATGCATGAACTTTGAAATTTGTCATATTCCAGAAGTCAGTCAATTTGAAAAATTTCAATTTGATTGCGATGAGGAAATGATTGAGCGAGAACAGCCTGGTCAATAACCAAATACAAAACTTTCAACTTTTGCATCAATAAGGGTAACAGATTTTTTTGTTTCATTTTGATATTTTTTTTTTTTTTTTTTTTGTATTTGTGTAATCATGTGTACATTTTATTTCATCAAAGGTATATAGACGCTCAGCGTTATAGTCATGGAAATTATTTACGATTAGATACTGAATCAATTGTTCAACAGTTCACTCTATCAATATCAATATTGAAGAAATTGTACGAACGTGTATATCTACATCTTATACATAGTGGACCTTACTAATGTAGTGACTCTAACGCAAAACGCTGCACAGGCATTCATTTATTTTATGCTAAACTGTTGACAGAAGCGGCTTTGCAATAAGTGCAATGTGCAAGTGTGCATGCTTCAAAACACAAGTGTTTATTTAATAAAAAAAATTAAATAAATAAATAGTAAAGATAATACAAATTTGAAAAAAATTGTATCAGCATTAGGGTTGCCAAATTAAAGAATACCTACAAAAAGGGGCAGATCGTGAGTTTTATAGGCGGGCAAGTGTTCAAAAAGGGGGACAAACATTTTGTTTTATTTTAGAACACCAGAATCAAAAAATGTGAAATAAAAATAAATTTCATTAGATACATATACAGTGAGCGTCAAAAGTGAGTGAACACCGATGCTCTTTTAAGTTTTCTTTAATGAAACATTTCTAAGAAACCAACAATCTGTAAAAAGTTTGATAACAAAATACAGAAACAAAAAAATATTTCATTTCGACAGCATAAAATACTTTATAGATATTCAAAAAAAAATTGCTTCCAAGGTCCAAAGAAAAATGAAAACAACATTAGTGTTGACTCACTTTTGACGCTCACTGTATGTAGGTATAGGTACATATTTTATTTTATTTCTACATACTATTAGGAAAAAGCATCAAAGAGAAACAAAAGAAAATAAAAAGTAAATAAATAAGTATTCAACTACAAAAATTGAATGAGAAACAAAAACAACAAAAATAAATAACAATTCACTAAAAACAAATGAGAAACAAAAGCAATATAGTTTTCTTGTACTTCAAATGGTTGTGTTCACAGAGAATCTTGTTAAAAATATTAAAAGAAAGTATTTTCAAAGATTTCAATTGAATGTTTTCTTTTATTGAATTTTGACTTAATAAGTGGGACAGTGGCTTGTATTAGGGAGGACAAATAGCATTTTTGTATGAAGAAAGGGGACGTCTGGCATCCCTAATAAGCTTCTTTACCATAACCGTATATTTTTTTGAGAATGGAAAACAGGAGAAATGCGTACAGATTAGGTACTTCTTAGCAAACCAGATGGCAAGAGGTCCCCAGGTAGACCGCGACGGCAATGAACAGATATCGTCTAAATAGATTATAGAAAAGTTACTCAAGAAAGCGGACAATGGATGGAAATTGCTACAAGCTGGTCGAAAAGGTTGTAAACTTTTAAATTCCAAGCAACTACTAAGAGAGACAAGAAAATTAGTTATTTTGAACTCTTAGCAGTCGATTAGAACTGTCCTTAAAATCCCTAAACCCTTCAAATGTAATTACACCTTACCCTAAAGAGGATTTAATTAAAATGCTTTCTATACCTATTCTACACCTGCAATCAAGAGTACCTAATAAACCCGTCTCACTCTGAAATATCCACTTGACAAACACCCTTAAGCATAATTAGCGACCTAATTATAACAAAAGCAAACTGATTTATTTAAAGAAAACCACAAAATTAAAATATACTCGTAATTGGAGGACATCATCCCCCCCATCGTTTCTCACCGCGCTGATCATATACACCTGGCAGGGGCGGGCATACCTTTGCAAGAACTCCAACTTTATTAACATCTTAATGTAAATATTTGAGTTTCAAAGGACAACTTCATAATGAGCTTCATGAGCTCCAAGATATATGTCGGCCCTATTTTTACTCTCACTTTTTGATCTCTTTCGCTCTCTGCTTTTCCTATATAAGGACGAATCGTAAATCACGTTCCTTGTTCTTATAAAAACAAATTATACTTTCCGCTTTTTCGGTACATAATTTATCATATTTTTCCCACCATCAAAGCTAGCTCTAGCTAGCGCCAACATAGGCGGTGTTTGAACAAAAGAGCAAACCTGCCACATTTGTCCTTTTGACATCATTTTTAATGTAAATCTGATACTCTGGGTTGTTTTTAAATTACGTGTGATACTGTTGATGGCGCCCGCTCAACACGAAAAGTGAAAGTCCCAAAATAACAGCAATATAATAGACTTTTAGTGAATTATGATAATATATTTATTTATTTTTATCGCACATAAAGAGTGATAATAATCAAGTCATCAAGTTTTGGGGTGTGGATTAGGATTATCCTCGCATATACATAGAAAGCGACAGTGGAGCTGGAGCATGGCTCTTATGCATTATTAATGAGCTGAAAATGTTTAAACGATTTAGTTTTCATTTACCATCAATTATGTAAAGTAAGGGATATATTTCATCGTAGATAAAAAGAGGGGTAGAAAAAGATCTAAACATTGTCAATTCGTATGGTAATGAGTAAATGTAAATGCATCGTTTGCTTAAAAAGACTCCAACGAGTCGACACTTGTGCCCACTCAGTTGTCTGGTTAAAAAAAGTCACTAATTTCTTACAATCTTTGGCGATTTCTTAAAATTAAGAAATTTACTAGACTTTTAGGCCAAGCAATTGTATTTTTCGCCCTGAAATGGTGGGTATCAGTAGATTAGCATCAGCATATCATTCATATCAGTTGAAGGCGTTTAAATTTCTTAATTGAATGAACGCACTCCGTGTAATCAATTCTTGAAAGAAAAGGTGGGTCAAAATTTGTATGGGAAAATTCTTATTTGTTATCCGAACGACTTCAAACTCGGTGTGTGTACCAATGGATAATTATGTTTGAACTTGGTAGCGTGTAGAATTTATAGCAAAGCAGCTTTGTATCGGACTGGGAATTCCCTAAACCCATCGCCGTTATAAAGTCAGAGTATCAATCTATCTATGCATCCTTACTAGACTTTCTATTAGTCACAGATTAGCGAGATTGCCAACCACCAGTTCTCATTCCAGAAAATATACTTAATCACCCCTATCGGGAATAATATTTCCCCCGAAATGTTTCCCTTTTTCACAAAATAGGTATCGTAAACAATTTTCGAAAGGGAAAATAAAAATTCCGTCGAAAAAAATAGGTATCGTGAATGATTTCGAAATGAAACAAAAAATTCCGTCGAAAAAATAGCTATCAGAGCTACAAACGTATGTGGCTTGCTACATGCCGTGTACTAGCACCTTAAGTCTTAATCACAAATCCACATTTAGCCCCATTTAGACGATCATTTCATTTGATGTCCAAATGCAAAAATTGAAGCTTCTAACTGAAACTGAAATTCACATACGTTTTTAGTTCAGTTGTCAGTTTTAGTAGAAATAATCTTCTAACCTTCGGCTAATCACGAGTAAATTGAAAGATCAACTGAATACTAAACTGATGTCTAAAAGCACTCTAACTGAACTGTTCAACTGAAAGTTTAATTGATAGTTCAACTGAAACTGAAACTAAAATTACCATCTAAATGGGGCTTTAAATTGACGACTTTCTATATATATATCAAAGGTCTCCACTAGCTCTTCACCTATAAGATATCTGGTGCTGGTCTGTTTAAGGTCCGAAGATTCTATGTCTTCCTCTTCACTTCCTCATGCTCTTCCATCGCTAATAAAAAATCCGCACTTCTAAATATATCAAAAATATTATTTTAATTTTTTAAAAACTCTACTCTCTCTCTTGTCAAAACATTCGAACATATTTTCGAAAGTACTTTTCTGATTCCCGGGGAAAAAAAATTCCGATGGAAATTCGCGATGGGTAGATTTAATTCCCGGGAACAAAAAATATTCGGGGGAAACATTTTTCCCTCGGAATTGCCGATAGGGGTGAATACCTTCCATGGTGAAACTGACAGCAGAATACTGCTTCGCTTCTGCTGAGAAATGAAATCGCGCTAAGGCGGAAGTTGGGTGCGGAAGAAGATTTTCAAATAACTGGATAGGGGGAGATAAGGTCGTTTCGTAGAATACCTAAATAAATATCTCCAGGTCTTTGCAACGCTCGCAAAGCAACTGCAATATACATTATGCCAAAATTGGGAAAGATTTAAATATTCAATGTTAAGTTCAATGTAACAACTTTAATCATGAAAAAATCCATGCTCATTCGACTATATCCCTGGCCATGGTGTGGATGCTTAGTAGATTTAATTTGCCCTTTCCACTATCAGAAGTCAAGATCCATATCATATTTGCCGATTTAGGCTATACCTACTTATACCGCACACAGCAACAACAGCACGTGGCATTAAAATAAGCTTAATTAACCTGATGTCTGCTTGTGAATTCCTTAGATGTAAATACCACTTATAAAACTTCGTTTATACCATCTTTTCTCAAATTCATTAACTGCCTTTCAAACTACGGCAACTCGACTTTTTGCATTAAATACCTTACCCCTTAGTCTTAACAGTTAAGAGCATTTATCGGCTGTCATCTCTCATCCTATTGGCATAAAGAGTATAAGGAAACAATATTCACAGAAGTGTATCGCTATCGTGTATCAATTGTCGGAGCTTATGTTCACATTGCAAAATCCACATTGAGTTTCTGAATGAAAATTTATACCCGTGACAAACGATTGAATTATATTTCGGTAACTTTACATTACTTAAAGATATGTGTTACTATATTGAGAATAAGTTTTCAGCTGATGGTGGTTGTATTATCTCGTTCCCTCACTTTGAAAACATTGATTAATGTCGCTCGTAAATATCCTACTTTCACCATTTCGTGTTTGAATTAAGCGAGTTTTCCGGTTAGAAGAAAGTTATCTCGAGTCGTATTAACGATCTGATTGTTGACTTTTTGTCTTAGAACTTTCAAGGTCGATTGCAACCGAAACAACAGAATTTATGCATCTTCAATATGGCGCATAGTGATGAATATTTTGCTTATGCATAATTATATACATACCTACTAATTCCGTACGAATAATTTGCTGTGGAGCATGTTTGCCCGATGCAAAAGAAAGGAGACCCTCTAAACTGCACCAACTATAGAGGCATCAGTCTGTCTGCCGTACTGCCGACCAAATATTCACACTTCGACAGATCCTGGAGAAAAATCAAAAAGTCAAAATTAACACCCACCACCTTTTAATCTATTTTAAGGTCGCCTACAACAGCATTTTGGCATCCCTGCCAAACTCGTCAGATTGTGCAGAATGACGATGGAGAACGCTCGCCGCTTCGTAAAAGTCGGGAACAATCTCACCGAGACCTTTGATGTCAAGAAATGATTTAGACAAGGTGATGTGCTGCCATGTGACTTTTTCAACAAACATTCTTGAGAAAATAGTGCGAAACTCGCAAGTCAACACCAGGGACACAATTTTCAAAAAGTCTGTGCATACGCTGACAACATTGACATAATTGGCAGAACGCAGCGAGCTGTCACTAGTGCGTTTTCAAGTACAAGCACAGAAGCGGCAAAAATGGGTTTAGTGGTGAATGAGGGCAAAACAAAACACATAAAATGCTGTCAATTGACACACAACATCGCCGAATCGGACAGAACGTCACGATAGACAGCTATAACTCTGAGGTAGTTCGGGACTTTGTCTACTTCGGCTCCGCTATTAACTCTGCAAATGACATCAGAAACACTTGCCAACCGCTTTTACTTCGGCCTAAAATGACAATTGATTAGCAAGCCCTTGTCGAGAAACACCAAAGAGTCTTTATATAAGACCCTCATTACTCTTTTAATGCACTTTAAGCAACTTAAAGGTTCATACATTATCCAGCGAAAACTGCCTAAAGTTTAATTAAAAATCTGATCGAATTATCGCATTAGTTAGCAAGCAATACGTCACGAAATTATGTAGATTTTACATGCAAAACTATCCACAAAGTTCGCAATTATGAATGCACTAATTCGGCCATACATAGACCTTACACTTAACAGGAACTAATTCATAAATTTACTAAACCAATGTAATCTGATTTATTGCACAAATACGTGTACGGTACGGACGTTTTAAAAGCATAGACGTGGTCAAATGCCTATTCGTGCAAGGAACCATGAAATTGAATGTACTCGATGAAAACGAGTCCGGCTATAGGTTTAAAAGCACTGTACTACAGGCAATGGCCTTTAGCATTTAAATTTCGATTTTATGCAGATTAATTTTGCACATCAACTTGAGTTGTGTGCCAAAATGCGTGGAAATATGAAATTTACTTAAATAGACGATTACACTAAGGAGTAACTATCAGTTGTTTTAGAAGCTTTATCGAAACATGAATAAACACATTCCAAAAATTGTAATCGCTCTAATTTTATTGATAGCAGTTTGTAACGCATCACCCGCAAGATTAGATAAGCTAAGAGCTTCAAGATCAAAGTTTCTAGCTCGGCAAGAGGTGGCTGACGATATTCCGGCTCAGACTCCATATCCTCCAGCTGGAAATAAACCCGATGTTGCTTTTGATTTGCCAACTGACGCAAAATTAGAAGTACCGAACAACACATATCTTCCACCAGTTGCAAAGCCAGCTGAAACATATGGACCACCTGAAGTCAGTGTACGGGAAGATGTTGAGGAACTTACCAACGATGAAACTGTTCAGTCACAGGAACAACCAGACGAGCTTCAACCAGAAAAACATCAGCCGGAGAAAATTGAATCGTCCGATGATACAGTCGATACAGATAATGAAGAGCAACAAGTTTCTAATGAACAAAATGAAGCAGAAATTAAACAAGATAATATTGATCAACTTCCGGAACGTGTCGTGTTGGCCAACAGCAACGGCAGGAAATCAGCAAAATTACAAGCTGCTGCTCCTCTAAGAGGTCAGTCTTTTGTTCCTCAACCAATTTTTGTAGTTGGGAACAATGGTCAGCTGTACAGATTGTTGTATTAAATATTTCTTATTTTTACGCTGTTTATTGAATAAATTTAAATTATTTTCTAAATACCCAATTTATATAATTTTTTTTATAACATTCAGTTCTGCATATAATTATCTATATTTACCTGTTTCTTCGTCGTGTTTTCCAAGGGATTTTATTTGTCAAATACCTATTTTCCTGAATTTTCAAATCCATCTACACATCATCTGTTTTCTTTTTAGAATATTATGCAATTATTGTTATATCGTAGTTTGTATGGAAAATATTACGATTGTGAGTTCGTAAAATTAATAGTGGGCACTAAAATCGATTATTATTAATAAAAAATTGCATTGTTATTGCAAATTTTAATGTTGCGAGAACGTATACAAAATGAAAAACAATTCTTTAAATAAATAAACACTTGCTTTCGTGTATTTTATGTGAGTCATTAGCTGTTTTCTCTGAGAATAACTCTTAATAGTGCATTACAAATGAAAGTAATCTGGGTGATCACAGAATCCGTCGTATTCGGAATTTTGCTACGAACCCCGAAAGAACTATCACAGAATCATTTTTCCTACGAATTTAATCCGTTGTAGTGAAAATGTTCGTAAATTCGTAGGAAAAATGTTCACTACGACGGATTCTGTGATAGTTCTTTCGGCGTTCGTAGCAAAATTCCGAATACGACGGATTCTGTGATCGCCCAGAATAACTACTTTAAAACGCTTTTCTAAATCATGGGCAATCAGCCTGAAAATATAAAGTTTATGAATATTTGATGTGTCTTTGATATTTGGTGTCTATCTGCTTAGGATAATAGGTCTGTTCCTTTACTTTTGTAGTAAAAATGCAAAGGTCTGTGAGAACGGCAATGGTGGCAATGAATTCTCTCTCAAAGAGAACAACTTAAGAAAACGTTTTTGTATTAACTATGAAAAATGACAGATGCATTTTGTTTTTTCATGAATTGCATGTGAGTATGACTCCAAGTATGTGGAAGAGTTTGTACTGACTGAACTACAAGCATTCGAGAAGAAAACAAAGCTACATTATTTTCCCGCCTTCTGATACCACTTTTATACCAATTTGTTTCTCATATCGCAGGAAATCAAAAGTAGTTACACACGCATGCCAAATGGAACAACAAATCATCTGTCAGTTTTCTGGCGACTGACAGTTGTTTTAATTATTCATACTCAAAGGAATTTGTTGAGTAAAAACAAGTAAAAGTAAAGCAACTCACAAGATGTGCTACTTTTCGAAATTGTTTCCTTTCTTCAAATGCTAACAGTTTTTGTTCATTTAGTTAACCACGAAAAAAGATTAGAGTGCACTCCAAGAGGTGATCTCTGAAGTGTGTCGTCTGGAACGTAGGTGTTGTAATTAAGAAGATTATAACTTACTTTGATTCACCGAGAAAAATGTTCATATAAACTTTTCTGGAGCGCAATCAAAATATTCATTAACTCAAACAATTGGCATCACTTCCCAAAGTAAGGTGTTTTTCCAGGCTTCGATAAACTGACGCGCAAAGAAAGTATCAAGAAGAAAGTACCAACGGATATTCATGATTTGTTGTTGATAGTTGCCTCGCAGCAACAATGTCTTTAGAGCTCTGCGGAGATCAATCGTGTGACAAAATGTACATTTTTATCCAAGATGTGTAAACAAAAAGAAAATTTTGGCAGTTGATTTCCTAGTTAATATTTGTTTGAATTAAAATTGTATTAAGAAGAATTCATTTCATATAAGACGAATGTATAGTAATATTAAGTTCACAACAGCACAGTCGAATGACTCAGCAATGAATGACTCTCGTGCTTTAATTAAATGACCGTAATCAGTAGAGGGCAAATCTATGCCACAAACGGTTAATATCAATTGAGATTTTGATTTATGAATATATTTGTAAATAATCTACAAAGTACCTGTCCTAGGTATTAGAAATTTCGCTTATCTGCCAAATTGACAGTACTTAACCGGAACAGTACAATGAAAATAAACAGGTCTAGGAAGAAGAGCCGTCAAATCTTTCAATAACCCTTTACCTACAACCAAACCGCGTACACAATGAATTATTGTTATAAATGAATTTTGAGAAATCAGCTACTTAAGGGTGGGTCTCCCTCAGCTACGAACTCTGTGCTCAAGTAAACGTGTTTACATGTATTAGTGCACAGAATTTAAAATAGCCGAGCACACCCTCCCTTACCAAGATCACATTTGTGACTGCAGAGTGCAGACTCGCTCAGCTCAATTAATAAAAATAATACAAAATTGTCTGCACAACAAAATAAATCAAAACAACCAAAGGGAAGGGAAAGGGACAAGCTGTGCTTGCTGTTGTTATTGCTCCTGTTGCTGCAAACGTTGTTTATCTAATACACTGAAACCAAAAGTTTGTGTGATATAGAATTTCCTAACGCACACTTATGAATATCGCCTTCGTCATAGCGACGTACAATCGCAATCGTAAGCACAAATCGAAATATTTTAATAAAAATATCCAAAATCCATAATATGTATACAAATTTTCATTCCTGACCTTAGCTTTTATTTTTTGGCATTTTATGCTGGCTGTTTATAAAAACCTGTTAGGGCTAGTTTGTTATTATTGCTTTGTTTTGTGGGTTTGGGTTCCTTTTCAGTAGATATACATATCTACATATTATATATTTATATAGAGTATAAATCCTATCCAAAAACAAACGTCTGCAGCCCTGCTCGCACCATTTATGGATGTAGGTATGGATTATCTATCTAATATAATAAAAAGTTTGTCCTGACTGATTGGGGACGTCTAGGGCCTAGCCCAAATGGTAAGAGCCAGAAAACTCAAAGTTTCATTATAGTTTATATGGGAAAATTAATATTTTCCATCCGATTGATGGATGGATATACATGTATGTCCTATATGTACATATATTGTACTACTCCCAAATAGTGTTTAAAAAAATTAATAATAGTTTTTGGCTTTTTTGGCATTTTTTTTAAATTATCCCCCTACTCCCTTTAGGAGAGAAAAATTACTTATTGTAATTATCTTCACTCTACAGAGATATGACTATAATGAGATCAATTTTGTAGATATAATACAGCAGCATCATGCGGAAAAAAAATAACATGAACGAAGCCGGGTGAGAAATGCCATGCTAGTACGTTTAAAGTACAACAAAACATTACCCAGTTCTATATATTAGTTTGCCTTCAAATTTTGTAATAACAAACAATGAGTTTGCCCACAGGAACACATATTATTGTTGTCTCTAGAATTTGTAACCTCAACACAAATTAACAATTCTTCTCCAGACTGGTCATGCAAAACATTGACCAATCATTATGATTTATGAATAGATGACCATTTCAATATCACCAATAAAAGCGGATGTTGTGTATATATACTTATACTACACACAATAATTTTCAAAATATTAAAACACACAACCACTAATCTATTTTGAAAAGTTCGGCCTAAAATAGGGAACAGCAAAGCAACCAACCCCTTTCCTCATACAGTAGGTATTTTATTTACGACTAGCTGGACCCGTGCTCGCCTTGCCCGCTCGCACAAAATTATATTTGGTCTCTCTTCTTATGAAGATTATTAATATACCCCATGCCATACTGTAGCACGCACCCCATCCCCATCCGGCATCGGGCATACGATCATAATATACATATGTACCTACATATACAACTGACCATAGCACTTACTGCGAAAACAAATCAATCCTCGAATGTATATATTTTCAATTCAAAAAATACATTTTGGCTAAAAACTGTTCCTAAGGACATGGCTGTAAACGACATAGCCTATAGCAGTCTCACAGTCCTAAGGAACATTTAAAAAAAAGTTTCATCGAAATCTGTCCAGTAGGTTTCGAGTTTTTAACGGCAAAAGAAAATTCCTACAGTTTTATTATATGTATAGATATAGATTTCACAAACTGGCTGGACAGAAGTAAGTCACTCATACACAGTAGGTACCTATCTGTTCAAGAAAAATTGCTTTCGATGTGCGACAACAACCCCAAAGTAGAACTACGGAATCCAAACAACTACCCCAACCCTACCCTGTTACGTCATATTAGAATAAAATTCACATACTGCGTTGTGTGGCGATATGCGATAATGGATGTAATGCATTGGATATTATAATGCATTATAGTGCACCCTCTGCATCGCCCTCCCTCTCATTGATCTTGCTACTTGTTTAATATACTGCATTTCCTTTCCTTTCCTTTGCTTCCCTCTTCCTATAGAATCCAAACAACTACCTACCCCAACCCAACACAGTTACCATACCACATATCGAATGAAATTCTGAAATGAAACCTGTTTTGTATTATACGTCTCTTCTCTTATGAAGATTATTAATATACCCCATGCCATTCTGCAGCACGCACGCCTCACCCCATCCCCATTCTTCTTCGGACATACAATCATAATATACATACCTACATAATATACAACTGACCATAGCACTCACTGCGAAAACAAATCAACCCTTATCGAATGTGTTTGTTTGACGATCGCAAAAGTATAAACATCCATTCGTAGCAAGGTATATGTGTATGTATATATTTTCACTTCAAAAAATACATTTTGGCTAAAAACTGTTCCTAAGGACGTGGCTATAAACGACATAGCCTATAGCAGTCTCAAAGTCTTAAGGAACATTTAAAAAAAGTTTCATCGAAATCTGTCCAGTAGTTTTCGAGTTTTTAGCTGACAAAGAAAATGCCTACAGTTTTATTATATGTAAGGATGACCCAAAATTGCATTTAGGTAGTTTGATTTGAAAATCATCATTCACCTCCCATCTCCCACTCCCATACATATTCTCAAATCTTCTCAAGCCCTCAATCCATATCAATCATCATTCATCATCCCTTAAAAATATTCCGCTCAATATAATTTTTCATTTCGATTTGATTTCCCTATCATATTCATAATTGAATTATGTTACATACGTGTACCGTTTTGTAGGTATAACGTCTACGATGATATTTATCCAATCTGCCTCTATGCCTCACATCACAATGCTCGATTGACTTAAAACAACAACAATAATATTATTAAGTAATTAGTATGTATCTATCAGAAAACCAAAAAAAGGATCCAAACTTGTTTTCTCCATATCCCAGTGGCAACGAATGCGGCAAAACAACAATCTGCAAATTACAGACTCTCGCGAGAGAGCAAAATTATAGAGAAAACGATTAGCGCTGTGTCGGATATTTTGTGAACTACATTGCATATGTGAGCGTGAGTTCTGAAACAAAAATGAAACTGCTGTTAAATTGTTAACTTTTCAAAATGCAATTTTAACTATTTTATGAACCAAATCTTTAATTTGTATTCAATGAACGGATACATAAATGTTTGAATGTTATTCTGTTTTGAAAAGCTGACAAAAATAAGTTCTGGTTGCTCTACAAACACTGTTTCCTTTTGGTCACCTTAATTTGCAGATTATAATAGTTAAACTCAAAAAATCAAAATTCGAAGACGGTCACTAACTAATTTAACCCATTAACTATAAAATAAAATCATAAAAAAAATAAAAAAGTTCCATTTAGATATTGCCCCACCGGGGCGAAAAAAAAAACACCCAAAAAATGACGTTTTTGGGACTTTATGGTACATAAAAGTCAAAAAATAAAAATTCTAAGACGGTCACTAACAGCGTCTATTTATTTACTGTCGAAAGCCGTTTACAGCAATCAATTATCTCTTAAGCCCTGCAAGCCCCATCGGGGCGAAAAATCATATACCCTCGAACACCCAGCCTTAAAACTTCCGATTAACCCACTTTGCACGAATACACTCAAAATTGCAGGGTCAACCATGCTAAGGCATTCTGAATATTAAACCAAGCTATAAGGACTAGCTCTAGCACTTAAATAACTGGCATCCTTCAAAATTCTCGAAATAAATACTTTGACATGCCGAATCATACTTCAATTATTACGAGTATGGTCTATTATATATTCACAACTCTCACGCACTTACGTGCAGCGCATAAGGCTGATCAATATTCCACACAGAAGTCGATCGATGAACTAATCGACTGACAGTGACAGTGCAATACGATAGGCTTACTCCATGAATGAGAATGAGCATCGGACGGATATTTCCGGAAGCGTTTGTAATGTCAATCGCCTGAATGGAAGGTTTCTAATATGGAATTCGATGTGTACTCGCTGTCATTTTGCGAGAATCTTAAACGTTTTTCAGAAATTGTTTAAAAAGGCGTTTGCAATCAGAAAACGCCATCAGTTCTGTCATTGATTCGCACTGCAGTAGAACAAACAAACAATCATTTGGAAAATGGCTAAATTCGTTTACCTAGCTTTGTGTGTAGCTCTTGTAGCTGTTTGCTGTGTGGAGTCAGCTCGCTTAAGAAATCCCAAGCAATCGACAGCTTCGGCCCGCCAAGAACTTGCTGAAGATACACCAACTCAGACACCTTACCCACCGGCTGGGATAATTCCGGAAGTCGCTTTCGATCTACCAACAAAGGAAACACCAGTGGAGCCAGACAACACATATCTGCCACCAGACAACGTCGATGGAGTACCTGCCAAAACGTACGGACCTCCAGAGGCTGTAAATGACGATGACGTTGATGTAGCTCAAGACGAAGTTGAAATCGACCAGACCGAGGAGCCTGAGAGCTCGGAGCAATCACAAGAGCAAGAGCCAGAGCAAGACACCGCCGAAAACAATGAAATCGAAGATCCACAATCGGGACGTTTGGCTCTAAGTCGTTCTTTGCCTAAATTACAAGTTCTGCCTTTAAAATCGCAGCGTTTGGTAGCACAGCCAATACCCTTAAGGTCACAAAGGTTAGTCGCGCAACCAATCTACTTTAGTGATGAACATGGAAGGCTCTTCGCCTACAACCCTCAATTCCTAAGGGTTTAAGTGTTTCTTATCTTTAGTTTTTAATCGATATTAAATTATTTAAATAAATAAACAAGGAAAATACGCTTTTTCTTTTTAAAACACACTCAAATACCTATTTTGCTTTCAATTTAATTAATTTTATTTTTAGACTCCTCGTACATGAAGAGCGATTTTTTTACGACTTTTTTTTACGATAATGCATCCCACATTTGAATTATTTCTAAAACGTCAGAGCATTTAGGCCACCGGGATCCTTATTTTTCTCATTAACTAAATGAAAAGTATAAACACACTACACAGCGACAGCACTTGTTACCGAAAACATAGTATGCAATTAGCCCTGCATGCATGGGGACGTTTTACACAACATTTACAAAATAACGACAAAATTTAGTTGTCAAAGTTGACACGTAAACATATGTTGTACTCCGTCAAGTAAAATTTGGTTTCGTAGCGTTTGGCTAGATACACAGCACTAAGCAACACAACACTAAGTGCGTTTGATCAACGGCTAAACAACTTTTGACAGGCGAGGCGTTTCAGAGTGACAATTCCCTGTGTTCGCGCGCTCTTGTGTAAACTGTTCGACCAGGCCGGAGCAACATTTATAAATATATTCGATATAATGAGAAATAAATTGCTATTTTTGCACTTTCGAAAGCATTTTTTGACGGATAGACTTTGTGCCGATAGACGAGAGTGTTAAATGACTCGAGAAGAGTTACGCTACGCAGGCAGGCAGTGTGAGCTTTTTTCACTAAGAAACTGTGAATGACGGTATTGAATGGTTGTCTAACATAATTGATAGGATGTTTGGGTATAAACATTTGGAGGACCATGAATAATTTTTCATTTACCTACCATAGTCAAAATAAGATTTACCAGCTGATTTATGCCGATTGTACACTAAAAAGTGTGTTACACAATGAAACTGTTTAAGCTAAGGAGAACGATCTCTAAAGCTAGATGCGCATGTTGTAACTGCAGCATCAGCTCATTTATGGGGGTTGGCGATTAAAATATGTAGCCTTAACCTATGAATATCGTTTTTTCATATTTATTCGAATATTGCGTTTTTTTGTATAGGTATATATTTTGATATTAAAACACGTCTTTTAATTTAAGTTCCGGATAGTAAAGCATACCATCATACCTGAAGCCATTTTTTAAAAAAGATTATTTTTGTGGTTGAAAATCGCTTCGAAATCTATTCTTCTATTTTGAAGTTTATTGCAAATACCTACTCAGAAAATCTGTCCTTAATATTTTCTAGAGATTGAAGACAGTGACAGTTGTTATGTCAGTGCCCGTGTGAATGAATAGTGAGTACATATTTATAGAAGCAAAGCAAATTTCCTTTTCATATAAATATTCACAAATAGAAACGAATTGGTTTGTTGTTAGCTTTAATTAAAAAAAACTTAATATTTATAAAATTAATATAAAACAAAAAAAAAAATAACAAATCCTCATCACGCATAGCATTACTCATCGAAATCATAAGTTCCCAATTCTGCATCTAAACAGAATAGGCTAATAATCCTTCATCGATAAAAATTGGTTCAGCCCTAATTGCACGCAATTTGTCGCTTTTCATCAGGGGTCGAACCCTTTGGCCAAATACGAGGCGTTGAGGTTCTTGGGGTTCTTGCGGCTCAACATCAGTGTCGAATGAAACTGCAACGGAAATTACTGATTCAGTATCATCATCATCATCATCTTCTGCTAGTAACGAATTTGGTTCTGCAGTCTGAGTTTCAGGTTCTAAAGTAGTAGATGGTGCGTCTGTAGTAGTTGGTGCGGCTGTAGTAGTTGGTACGTCTGTAGTAGTTGGTGGGCCATAGGTACTCTCTGGAATGCTTTCTGGTGGCAAATAGGTGTTATCCGGTTGTGTGGTTGTTGTTTGCGGTGGCAAATAAATGTTATCCGGCTTTGTGGTTGTCGTCTCCGTTGGCAAATCGAAAGGAATGTCCGGTTTAAGTCCAGCTGGAGGATATGGTGCTTTAGCAGGAGTTGCAGCCGCTTCCTGTCTGGCAGAAATATTATTATTGATTCTAATGTTTCGGAATCGCGCCGGCTCAGCCATGCAGGCAGTAATTGAGACTACAACGAGAATGAATTGGAAGAATCTTGCCATTGCTTAATATTTTCTGTTTATTGAATTTAACTGATATCGATTGCAGAATAGTTAGTTGTTTATATAGCAAGACGCTTCAGATTTTCTTTCCATCGTTTATGGCAATCCAATCCATAAATGAAAGACATTTGTATTGAGCGGACGTGACACCGGTAAAGGTTTCCAACCAACCAAGGTAAATAGTTTTTAATTTAATAATTATTACTTGCCGGTGGTTTGTTGTGACGATCATAGACCAACTGAGGTCAGCTAGCTGTTTGAAGTGCTACCTAAACCTTAGGTTTTCAATGAGCACTGCGTTATGGCGTACACTACTCGAACGTGGCAAAAGGGTAGGCGTGCAAGTTCTTGATCGGTAAATCGTATACAATAATATAACAAATGTCATTTCGTCAATTAGGGCCTATAACAAGAAACAATAAGTCTACAATTCTTGAAAGGGACTGTTGGATTATTTTACAAGTCGAAGTAGCGTTATCAGCCACTATAAACGTGTTTTATTGAACATCTGTCTCAGCAAAGTAAACTAAAGTATATGTCTGATGGTACATAGAGTCTCGAAGGTGTCAAGCGGGGTATAGTTGGTATAAGCTCGAAAAAAGAAAACAAAAACGTCTTAGTACTAATAGCTTCATACTTCCTTAGATAGCGAGCGATGTAGTTTGCAGTGGACTTGGCCCTACAGCCTTCAACTTTCACACCCCTGTTGGTTAAGATTGCATAGGTACGCCACCAAAAGCCCGACTTTCGCCATACTGCTATGTCCCATTCTATGTTTTTTTTAGGCCGGGGGTTGCCTTCCATTCCTTTCGCTTTTGTATTATGTTGGATTTACATTACCACGCCGCGGAATTTTGCATGACTTCAGAGAGAGAGAGATCCGTTTCCTACAGGCAAGGCTAATGATCTGTAAGAGTGAAACCACAAATCTCCATAAAAAAGTTATAGCGGCCTAAATTTAACTGTTAGGCTTGTGTTTTCACTCTTACACATCAGTAGCCCTGACTGTGGAAAATCGGATCTGTCTCTGAAGTCATGCAAAATTGCGTGGCGTGGTACCTAATGTAAATCCAGAGATTCTTTAATTTTGCGTCATCTATTAGGATTAGTTTGATAAAGGGATGTGATCTTCCTAATCAAGAAATATTCTTCGTTTTGTATCAGTTATATTCTTATCAGATGTCTATATCGGAACCGAAGTAGGTACTACATTTACGAAAGTCCTTTACTACGTCAAAGTTGTGGGTATCTATTGTTACCCAATTTGTTGGTGTTTGATGTATGATTTCCCTCACAGTTGCATGTTAAAGATAAACATTCTATCTTGATGGCATCGATTCGAATTCCAGAAACTTTGTGCCTCGCCTTTGAAATACAATGCACAGTGACGTACATGTAGTTTAAACTCAATTCTACATCAATGACAGTACATATTACGTTCCTTAAAATTTTCGAAATTACATATAAATTGCGAGAAAGTCCTAGTTTATACTCTGCTAATGTTTTCCATAAATAAATTGCTGCAACCTCCTTTAACCTCAACACCTCAAATGCAGACCAGACACAATCGCCTTGAAAAACTGTTTACGAATTCACCCAAAACGCTATTGAATTCTTAAAGATAAATGGCTCCTCTTATGCATAATTATTTCCCATTACTCAGTGGAGTCATTCATAATTTAATCACCACAGTCATCACGTACACATTGGCGCATATCACATATATGTACTCACATACTCCCCTTACATGGTGCACGTTACCTTCCTTTGCGTGTTCACAAATCATAGCCAATAGCCGAACAAATCGTTTATATAGCCCAAGCAATGCAAACATTATTATCAGTTGTCTTACATTCGTGTTTTTGTCAATAAACAGTTTAGTTACTCCATCTCTGAATAAAATGGCCAAGTTCCTTGCATTCGCTGCTGTTATTGTTCTCATTGCTGTCGTGTCCTCAGCGGAACTACCACGTTCAAACCGCCGTTTCAGAAACAAGAGTCGTTTCTTAGCCCGACAAGAAATCTCCGAGGATATACCCAATCAGACACCATATCCGCCAGCTGGCGAAAAACCAGATGTCGAATTTGATCTCCCCGAGGACGAGAGTGCAGTTTTTGGAGATAAAAATGTAATTGGTGCCCCAAATCAGACGTATGGTCCACCCGAAGCGGAAGCTGTCCCAGTAGCACCACAAGAGGATTTCGGAGTTGTACCCGAGTCTCAGCGTTTCACTTCAATCAGAGGAAATACTAGGTTTACCAAATTAGCACCGCTGAGGAAAGCAGCACAACTGCAACAGGCTCCAGCTCAATTGCAACAGGCTCCAACTCAATTGCAACCACTACAACAACAGCTTCTTGCTCAGCCTATTCTGCTGGCCGATGGACGAATTGTTTATTCAATTCTTGCTTGAGGACTTACTGTGATTTATGAATAGTATATAATTTTTTTTTATTTCGTTGCTAAAGAAAATAACATAAAATGTGTTGAAACTGATATCGTTGTCTTATTTTATTTCCCAAAAGACTTATAAGTTTGTTTGTCGTAGACTCTCTATAGTCGCTACTCAGGTAGCCCTATTGAAACGAAGTAGATACCGCAGCGCCCAGTAAACTCAGGGCTGATCCAGCGCTTTTCGTGTTAGCATGTGAATCTGTCGAATCAATTTCGATTTTAATTTCTGGACAAGCTCTAGACCTTATTTGCATTGGACTCAGAGCGTTGCCACTTTCTTTTGCTTATCGCCTTATTGCATATTATGTATATGCTTAAAAATTAAAGCAGGATTTCATGGGAGTAATCCAGCTTAAGCCAATGTGGGATTACATTGACATTATTTTCATGGCTTAAGACTCAGGCCCCTTTTCAAATGTTTGACTAAATCTAAGTCGATGTTTGGCCTGGGATTTCATGTCAGTAAGTGAAGGAGTCAAATCCAAAGATCGTACACTTCATTCTAATGAGAAGAACATCTTGCGCAGATGGAGCGAGCACTTTTCCGAATTCCTCAATTCATTCCGGAGCATTGAGGGTGACAGATCCTTCGCCTTAAGCAAGGCAGAGAATAGTTCCACAGTAGAGGAAGTCACTTTTGCGATCAAATCGCTAAATGCTGGCAAACCTGCTGGAGTGGATGATATATGGCCAGAAATGCTCAAGCCTTAGGTGAAGAGGGAGTTAAATGGCTATCTCGTGTCATTAAAGTTGCTTGGGAATGCGGCGAAACTCCCAGCGGTTGGCAGATTCGGTTGATTCTGCCCCTTTTCAAGAAAGGGGCCAAAAGGGATTGCTCCAATTACAGGGGTATATCTCTTTTACGTCTCCCCGGAAAAGCCAAGGTGCTGAAAACGCGTTGCAGAGCTGTGGTCGAATCACGATTAGGAAAAGAGCAGTGCGGTTTTTATTTGAGCAGAAGCACAACCAACCAGTTATTCACTCTCAGAATGGTACTTGAGAAGGGTTTGGAAGTATGCTACACCTGTTTACGCATGCTTCGTAGATTTGGAGAAAGCATACGACCGAGGTAAACTCTGGAGTATCTTACAGGAGTATGGAATTGACGGTTTTCTCTTGAGAGCCATTAAATTCTTTTACCCAAACTGTAAAAGCTCTCCAACACAACTTTTCCATTACTTATATGGACTGGATGTTACAGCGCAGTCTTGGCGAAGAACGTATCTAATTGGGAGATCTGAGAATAAGTCATTTGCTCTTCACTGATGACTTGGTCATCCTTAGGTCCTCTGAGACTGAACTTCAACGCGCACTCGATCGGTTTGTAGCCGTTTGTTTTGAAGCTGATATGAAAATAAATCTGAACAAATCTGCATGTTAGTGGAGTCCTATTGAAACAGGTGGGGAAGTTTAAGTATCTCGGGGAGCAATGTTAAGTTTTCCCCGTAGGATTGGTCAGAATGTGCCTATTTTGAGACAGCTCGGCCATTCATAGGAGGACTGAACTTGGGGTCAAAGCGAAGAATCGAGAGCTATGGAGGTTCCACTTGAGCTACCTACACCCGCGACCCACTGAATGGCTAAGCGGGCCATTGCAAATGAATGAATGAATAAATGATTATTCGGTACGAGGTTCTAGTATTCATCTATTTGCAAACAATCTACAGCATTCGAAGAACGTGCGTTGTCTTGAATCGAACCCTGTATAGAGTCCACATTTAAATGATATCCGTATAACCTCAAATTCTTACGGCGAATATAGCAAATGATAAATACTCAGCAGTTCCAATTGCGAAAATGTTAACTTTATTCTTAAAAAATCAATAACAAAATGTAAACAAAAAACGAAACCGAAATTTTCTATAAACCCACATTAAAGACCCTTCATTCTCTTGCACTTCTATGTCATTCTAAAAACTCTTGTATTGCACAGAGTAAGCGATGACTGGCTGAGACCTAACAATCTCAATTGGCTCCAACTGCAGTTTGGATGATCTTAATGCAGCTGCCCTCCTTTGTTGCTGCCTAAGTTGTGAACGGGATGCCTTTTGATTCCTTTGAGCCAAAATTATCCTTTCGATTCTGGGATCCACCACTGGTAAATCGTTGGTTGCTGCATCGGAGACAGCGACGGATACCGCTGGTTTTTGATCGGCAGCTGGTGGGCCGTATTCATTATCTGGAGGACCGTACGTATTGTCAGGTGTTGCTTCTGGTGGGCCATAGGTATTGTCTGGTGTTGGTTCTGGTGCTGGTGGTAGATATGTGTTATCGGGTTGAACTGTCGTCTGTTCCGTTGGAAGATCAAATACAATTGCAGGCGTAACACCTGCTGGTGGATAGGGTGCTGGTGCAGCTGTTGAACTGGGTGCCTCTTCCTGTCTAGCAAAGAATCGATTATTGCGATTTTGCCTGAATCGTATTGGCTCTGCTGTGCAAAGTACGATTGCAACAGCCACTAAAACAAATTGGAAAAGTTTTGCCATTTCAAATGAAGCTGGGTGTAAAATGCTGTTGATAAACAACTGATATCGGTTACTTGTTGTACAGCACTTTTTATACCAAGCAACTTGTCTTTGGGGACTTCCTAAAAAGGTCGACAGATTCCATAAGAGAATGCGGCTACGTGATTGTACTGCCGTGCTGAGCAACGAAGGCTTTCTTTACCATTCACCCATAAAATGAACTATGCGAATGGTCAGAGGTAATAAAATATTTTTTTGGACACTTAATAGTGAATTCGGATAGGGTTAAGGTTAAAGGTATTTCGGATTTTCCACTGCTTTCAAAAAGAAGTATAAGTATCGTATAGCTTATGTATATAGAAGCAGCCGACGCACACTGAACAAATAAAATCAATGTTTAGTCGATGGTCACGTATCTGTGGAGGGTATAAATTTGTTATTAATTATACAGCTAAATTAATATGCAAGGATTACCAACAAATAAACAAACTGATGGTATAAAAGAGTTTTGCAGCCCAGTAAAAGTTATCAGTTGTCTTCTAACCAGTCTTCCTCCTACATCACCTATTGAAATGGCAAAGTACTTTCAAATCGCGTTGGTAGTCGCTCTTATCGGTGCCAGTGCAGCAGAGCCACCGCGTCGGTTCAATGCTCGCCTCCAAAACCGCAATCGTTTCTTTGCACGGCAAGAGGAGGCACCTAGTGCTCCTTCTGCTCCAACACCATACCCGCCAGCTGGGATAAAACCGGACATTCCTTTCGAACTTCCAAATCAAGAGGCCGCTTCATTCCCTGAGCCCACTTACGGCCCACCCGATCAGACCTATGGACCCCCTGATCAGACTTATGGACCACCCGATCAAACTTATGGACCTCCCGATCAGACCTATGGACCACCACAACCAGAAACTGCACCAACCCAGGAGGATTTCGGTGAACAATCAACTGATGAACCTGAAGCCGAACGACTGATTCTTGTACGAAGAAATCCAAAACAAGCATCACGTTTGGTTCATCAAAATGGTAGAAAGCCTCAAAAAATAGCTCTAAGAAGGCCAGTCAAGAATTCAGCAGCCTTAAGGCAGCCGTCTAGACTTCAAGCACAAACCTTTATTTCTCGTCCAGTTCTCTTGCGTGATGGATCTCTCGTTTACTCTATTAGCTTGTAGAGATTATGAAGGAGATTCTTTTTATTGGCTTGTTCTAATGTTTGTTTTTATATCTACTTTTTTTTTTAATAAAATCGATTTAAAATAATGACAGTTTACATTTATTAGCCTTTCGGCAGTCGGCCGATCATGCTGCAAAAAGCACCGGAGAGAAAGATATGAAAAATTATGAAATTTCTAAGACAGAGTTTGAAATTAGAGAAAAGGTGCCTAGACCTCCCTCCCATTCCCCTTTTTAACCTAGCCTAACCTTTGCAGAAGATTTGCTTTTAGAACTGTATGTACATGGTTTGTTTTATTGAAAAACTATCTGCTAAATAAAACTATTGTGTTGTTCCGAGTCAGCCTAAGACTATGCCAGAATAAGTAATAAGTGGTATATTGTCTATATACACTGTCATACTGGAATGTGCTTCAAACTTACCATTTTAACAAATTGATAAGCTCAGTATGTAGATTCTACTTTACTTTTCTTTGCTGAGAAAAATGGTCAGACAGACGTAACAATAACAATATACATTTTGTTTTGGTTAAATTGTCTCTTACTTTTTAAACAAAATTGAATATCTATCCACTTCGCCTTATGGCATGCTTTAAATATTTACAAATGCTAACCAAATGCATTTTTGTATTCCACTGTAAACCATTGTAACTTGGCCACATTTTCCATTCACATTCAAACTTAAATGTAAATATGGCAATTCTGACAAATGCGTCAGCTGTCATACCATAATACACCAGAAAAAAAATGGCATCTTGATAATCAAAAATTTTCTTTCATCGTAGAAAAAAATTGATTTTCGTAAAACTTTCCAATTTTCTTGGTGTTTTCATATGTACGCGTAACGAAAAACGTTTATTCTATACATTTGCTTTGTTAATCGTTAAAATAATGTCAACATATCACAGTGAAAGTCTGAAAATTAAATCCAATTAACAACGGAAGAACCACATCCGATACGCATTAGAAGGTAAAATGTAAATAAAGACCAATAACTAGACAAAACCTTAAGCAATGTAATCAATTTCAAGAAAAAAATGCAACCATTTGTGATATATCACTATGGGAAGGAGCTGCGAGTCAAAACCACCGAAGACCTTGGTCCTGTGAAACGTCTTTGTGCAACACCAAATGAAATCTACCTGCTAAGCAACGAAACTATGTTTTGTGGTGTGATTCCTAGAAGTCAGGACGAAGAACTACGTCTGGACATGATGTTTCGTAATATCGTTGACATAGATATTTGGGAGCAACTTTTCTATATGGTAGACTCGTCAGGAGTTGTTCGCTCGCGAAATAGCGATGGGACGTGGACAGAAATCTCATTCGATCCGCTGGAAATAGCCGAAGAGCGTATACGAATTTCTAGGGTAAAGTGTAATTCTCTGGGCGCTGTTTTCATCACGGACAACCAGGAGGTCTATGCAATGGGTAGCTGTGGTGAGCTTTTTGATTGCCAGCTACCCATTCGATTGAAGTGTTTTGATAAGCCTGTACTGGATGTGAGCTCTGGCGATGATTTTTTTATACTTGTCATTGAAAATGAATACACGAATAGCGACGGTGAACACTTTGGACGTAATTCTCAACTAGACGCCTTACAATTGCCGGGAAATTCATTAAAAGTAAACCGTAGTTCAGAGAACTCTCTAAGCAGTCGGGATAGCGATGCCGCTATGTGTATCGAAGATAGCATTCAAAACATCCTCCGCAGTGGATATGCCCTGCTTTCGACAACAGTTTGGTCCTTTGGTGCGACAAACAATGGGGTGCTCGGGACGGGTGACCATATAAAACGCTCTGGAATTAGCCAGGTGCTAAATCTTTGCGAAATTGGTGTGTGCTCGATCTCTACAGGTAGAGAACACTCAATTGCCAGAACTATTGATGGCCGACTCTTCCATTGGGGTTTGAACACTCGCCAACAGCTGCAAAATGGAAAAGGCGAACTAAGCTCTCCGGCAGAGCTGAGGTTGGATATTGGGTCTATGGATTCCACAGAATCACATGTGCTGGAAGCATGCTGTGGTGATTATCGCACAGTAGTGCTAAAATTTAACGGGGAACGCATTGAAAAAGAGAATGGCGAGCTTATGCAGCGCCAGTTATTAGCAATGCACGTGTCTAACGAACCACAGAACATTCCTTTAATTCTCACAGCCAAACAATTCACTCTTTATAACCACTGTACATTCCAACAAGCTTACTATCAGTACTTACTGTCCCTTCAGCAATGTTTACACTTCTATCAACGTGGTAAAACGGTAGTCCGTTCGATACAATTCCAAAAAAAAGCACAGCCGCACTTTATACAGATCTGCCGAAGCTACATGCAAGTTCTGTATACCCTACTCGCTTGTTGCAAGTCTCTAGAGAGATTCTACCGCGGTGACAGTCCCTCATTCAAGGAATTGCTCTGGTTCCGTAACGCTAAGGAGGTGATTAAAATTTTTGAAGGCTACACAAAGGCGTATTGCGATCTGAAGTCGATCAACGGCTTCGCGCAGCTGCTTCATAGTGGAATCTTTCCAGAAATCGCTCCACAAGATATGCTCGAAAATATATTCCAACACCCATTCGGCCAAATCTCAAATTTCGTCCAAGTTCTGGAGACCTTGACGCGGAATCAAGTAGACGAGCCGTCATCAAATGAACTTAACGAAAAGCTACTCCTGTGGCAATCATTTCTCCGTCAAAGTCGAATCGATATAGAGCTGGCCGATAATACTCATGACTTTTGGCTGCGAAATGAAAAGAACCTTAAAATCCGCCAATTTATGAAGAAACACCGTCGAGTGATCTTGGCTCCGAGCACCATACCACTTAAGTGGTACAGGGGAGTGACGGCCACCAGCTCTTTCATACTCTTTTCCGACTGCCTGTGTCAGTATGGCGGCGGGTCAAGTTTTCAGACATATCCCCTAGTAGCAGTGTGGGTGAAGAAGGAAAGTGACTTTAAATTGAAGATAATCACGCCAGAGAAGACATTCAGTTTGGAAACAAAAAGCCACGCTGACAAAATGTTGTGGTATGATCAGTTAGAGTCCACTATCATGGCAGCGCTAGGTCGTCCCGGAGGCAAAATGTCCAATATAAGGAAAACTACCTATGCGTTTAGTGGCAAGCACTCGAAATATGCAAAGGTACGGGCATACGGGAGATGGAGGACTGGCGTAATGCATGGGAAGTGTTACCTAGAATACCCTGATGGTAAGTTCTACTTTGGGGAAATTCGAGATGGAGAAATCGAAGGACATGGCAAAATGATCATACCCTCGGTTGGCATATATGAAGGTAACTTCAGAGCGGGAAAGTTTCATGGCTATGGATGTTTAGAATTGAAAGACAACGAAGTGTACGATGGAAACTTCCGCGACGGTGTGTTCCATGGACACGGTATGCTTAGGACGAACACATACACATATGTGGGAGAGTACCAGGCGAATGCCAAATGCGGATATGGTATTCTGGATGATATGGTAAGTGGAGACAAGTATATGGGAATGTTTGCGGATAACAAAAGAGTTGGAGCGGGGACATGCATCACAATGAACGGTGACTACTTTGAGGGTATATTTGCGAATGACGAGCTTATTGGCGCTGGCATTGCAGTCTTCGAAAATGACTACTACTATGAGGGGGAGTTGACAATGTGCGGACCATTAGGAAAAGGGACGTATTATATGCCGCATGGAATCATCGAAGAGGCAAGTTGCTATCTTTTTTATCGAATTTGCCACTCAAACTAATGATTTCCAATTATTTTCAGGAAGCCGACGACGACGACACCACACATAGCCGAATGATTGGAAACATAATCAGCGGCCATTTGAGTGGAACATGGAATGATGTTCGCATTATATCGGGTGCTTGTGCGATCAATCAAAAGTTTCCCAAATTTCCCAAGTATGGTGTTTTGATTCTTCAACCAAATGACAAAATAACTATGATTTCTTTAAAAAAGGTCAATTGGCGAACTGGTCGTGGATAATACCCGCAAATGGCGCACTCTCTTCGATAACTTCGAAGAGCACATTTTTGGCAGTCGTGACGCCTCAGTTGCATTTACCTCCAAGCAACAATGGAATAAAATCGCAGTCTTCATGACAAATAGTAAAAATCGAGAGAAGTTTAAGGAACAAGATTGTTTTCCCGCATCAACGCACAGCTACTTTGCGAAAAACATATCAATGGGTTATTCGTCAAGTTTCGATAAACTAAGTATCAAGTCTACGACTAGTCTAGTAGTGCCTTCTTCAAAGGTGAGTTGCACAGATCTCACAGATGAATCACAACCAAAGAAAACGTACAGCCAAGAGACTCTCTTTGAAGGCTATGATGGTCTCCAAGGTGATTTATCATTCAACGAAGAGAATCTTTTCAGCAGCAGCATGTTGAATTCCCAATTTGAGAGCTGGGCTACAGATTCGCTAACTTCCACGAGTACCCGCAGTTCGATAGATAGTACAATTAATTTAAGTACTGGCATATCAAATGGCTTGGAGTTTGTGCCAAGCTTTGGCGTCAGCTCACTCACCGATGAAGATATCACAGCCATTAAGGAGTATCTCGGGCAGGCATTTAAAGATCAACATCATCCATTACACCTGCTCAATCAAAAAATTGCAAATTGTTTTTACACTTCTTACGGCTGTTGGAAAGTGAAACCGACACCAATTCTGGCAAAACAGGCGATGCGCGAGTGGGAATCTATTTCCAAGCGAGTATATCACATTGTGAGGAAACTATTCCCAGCCCTGCCAGAAGATTTTTGTACCCTGGAAGGATCCAGAGAGGTTGTCTCCCACATAAGTTTACTCTATCCAATTGTGCTGTCTGAGGGTATCTACTCGACTCTGTTTGTCCTCTACGCCAACAAGTACAGCCGCAAAGATGAACAGTATCGACAGAATTTAATTTTTGCCGAGAAGCAATCGGACGGGCAGTTAGCAAAGGTTTTGGCCCTAGACGAGTAAGTCCATTTGGTTGCTGCGAAGAAAAATCCTTAACATTTTCACTTCTTTCAGATCGCATCTTTGTGTCGTCTCCAACGCATACTTTTACGATGCAATTGCCATGCTTAAACAATTGCAAGAAAAGTACAGCCCTAAAGCGATGCTGTCTGTTTTAGAGAGAGCGGTGCAATTAATAACAGACGCCCATAGATTCGCTGCCATGGAAAACTCTGTGATATTAGCAGCTGATAGCATGATGCCATTGGCTTTATTCCTTGTTCTTCGAGCAGGGGTTCCACACTTGGGTGCTGAGTTGGCTCTACTAGACGATTTAACTGGTGGATCCAATTTTCAATCGGAAATGTCCGGCTTAGCTGGATATTGCTATACAACTATAAAGGTACGAATGCATACTTCAGTTTTTTCCTCAATCAGATCTCGCATTCTAATTTCAGGCAGCATATGAGCACATTACATCCAACCCTCTTTCCAAAACGTAGTCTTCGATAATGCAGTATGACACTCATAACTAAACCCATTGCCAACGGCAATCTCGTTGGCGTATTGTTTATATATGTTTTCTTACCCTTGACGAAAAGGGATATGTAAATACAATTGTTGGTCTTTGTGATAGGTTTATAAATTGTTGAATCTATTGTTTAATTTTGAAATTTTATTTTATATCTCTAGTACAAAGAAGCAAATCGAGTGTAAAATGTAGTTGCAATAAATAAAATGCATGTTAAAATAACTTTGTAGTTGAAATCTAAAAATAAAATTACATCACATAAAATCGATAAAAGGGTTTTATTTTTTCCAACCAACTGGGGCACAAAGGATGGCCAATTATCGGCCGGTTGTATGCGATAGTATAGTGGATTGATGAGATTTAAGCGTCGTCAACAAAAAATATATAAAATGGTTGTCAATTTTACTGGTAAAATTTTATTTTCTTAACGTGCCGTTATGGAGTAAAAACAAAAATTGTCGTTTAACTTTAGTTTTCCATCAAAACTTTAATTAAAAAATTGTTCCCGCAATTTAAAAACAAGCCTAGAAAATTTAGTTCGGGCAGTCAGTTTATCAATTGTTCCGATGAGTATGCAACGAAAATACGACCTAAATAATAAAATTGGTTGCATTATAGGCTTAATGCAACCCATTGCATATTCGCAGTTGGTTTTTTCATTGTTGGTGTGGGTGGGTAAATATTTTGTGCCAGTCCGCCACGGATCGCAGGTTTGATCAATGGAAAGACATAAATTGTGTCTGCAGGTTGATCGTTTCAGCATTAATTGAAAATAAGAAGAAATACACAAACAATACGGTATACCATACGTATTAGATATATAAATTGTGTCTGCAGGTTGATCGTTTCAGCATTAATTGAAAATAAGAAGATATACACAAACAGTATGGTATACCATACGTATTAGATATTTCAAATGTTTCGATTCATTTTTGGTCAGGGGGATAATTCACCCCTATCACGAATAATATTTCCCCCGGAATGTTTCCCATTCAGCAATTTGATTTACATTGCTGACAAGGGAAAAAATTGCATCGGAATTTATTCGCGATACGCCGAATTACCAAATGCGCGGCGAGTCGTTCAATCTCGACCGTCTCCGCATTTGTTTATTCTCAAAAGCGAACTGTGCTTTCCAGTTTTTTCCAACATGCCTTCCAATTTTCCAAAAGTTTGACAGCTTATTTCCGACACAGGAATTTAGTATCGCTTTTGGAAATACAAATCCGCCATGAAAAGCCATCCGCCGCGCTTTTGGGAATAAGCCCCCTGCCTAAGATTGACGGTTCTTACTTTCGATCGTTTTCGTTGCAATACATTACGCATTAACAAAATATCTATGTAGATGAAATTCCCAAAAACATCAAATAAAAATACTAGACACGTTTTCTCCAAATGTTCATGCCTTAGAAAATAATTTATTTAAGTGTTTCTTTTTATATAGATTTTTTTTTCAATTATTTCTTACAAATATATATGTTTTTTAAAAATATATAATATATAATAATTATAGTTTTAATTATTTTTGTTTTTTTATTATTTTATTTCATAATAAATTGTTTTCCCTTTACATTTGTCTGTTGTTGTTTTTTTTTTATATTTTTGTATTATATTTATTTTTTTTATAGAAAAGCGTTATAATTTGTTTGAATTGATAAAAATTATATAAATAAGCACATACCTATTCGCGGATATTTTGTTGTTTAAATTAATTTAATTAGTTTTTAAAGTGTGTGTTGTGTTTTTATGGTTAAATATATGTATTTATATTTATATAAGTTATACCACTTTTTTAATTACATATATGTATAACAATTGGAAATTTTTAAACAAAATAATTAACTTGTTTATGACCTATTAAAAGAAACAACTAATAAATTTGAAAACGAAAATATAAACAACAAAAATGCATTTATAACTTGGATTCGATTTTGTCTATGGCAGAGTCTAAATTAAAGTAGGAAATTGGAAAACGATTTACCCAAAAATGAGCAAAATGCATGGATCAACAGCAGAACTGTGTATACAAATTAACAAATAAAAAAAAAAATGTTTCGTTTTGTAAATAAACGAAAGCATGTTCCTACATCTCGTCTTCAGCTAAAGGTACTCGGCTCTAGTGGAAACTTGTTGTTTTTTCTTTCAGAGAAAAAGAGTGAGAGAGTAAAAAGCGAAATCTCAGGACTCGTGTGTTTCTTCTTATACAAACATGTATGTACCAATAGTAACAATATGTGTATGGATTTTTGTTTTTTAACATCGCAAGGTAGTGTACTTAAGAGAAGAATTTAACCTAGAACCGTTGAAAAAAAAAAAGAATCACTGATTTAATGTTTTGTAGTTTAGCTACAATTGGTACTTGTTTCTGTATATATATACGTGTATATTTCTAGTATAAGTATAAATATAAATATTTGTTATTCCCATTTGTTTCCTTAATTAATTTGTTATTCCTCAAATTACAATTTTACTTTGTTTTGTTTGTCTCGGTAAAAAAATTATTTATATTTTATTATTTATTAGACTATTTCGATATTTTTAAATATTTTTGAAAACTTATGGATTATGTAATTTACATAACGAAGGAAATAAAACATGTATGTATATATATATATAGTTATATATTATATAAATATTTACAATAAGTTAAGTTTATCGGTATGCGTGTAATACCTATGCAGATTTATGTATTTTCACTTTAGTTAAATATTAGTAAAAATTATTACAATTACATATCTTGTTTATTTATTACTTTTAATTAAAAAAAAAATAGTTAAACGCATATCGTTACAACGTTAATTAATATTAAGTTAAATTTAAAAAAGTTATATATCTCATTACCGCTTCACTTGATTGATTTTGTTTTTTTTTTTTATTTTTTACTTTTTGATCAGCAATTGCATTTGATATAAAGTTAATGCGGAATTTTTTCTTTGAGAAAAAATCACAAAATTGCCTTGATATTTATATTTTTTATATGTATACGTGTTACATGCATGCTGATACAGAAGAAAATGAAACAAAATATCTACAAGGATAGTACAGTTAGTTTTCTTGTTTGTTTTTGATTGCAGTTAGTTTAGTTATTTACCAAATTTGCCTTTGTTTTCCTTATTCCCTCAGCTATTGTCTCAACAATTATAACAGAAAACGATATTTGCATATATGTATGTATAATTTTAAACTTATATATTAATGAACATGTATTCCCACTGTTACGTCTTGTTGCTTACGTCGTTTAAATTGGGCGGGCTACCTGTTTGTTGTTGCTGCTGCTGTTGCTGGGACTGTACCACTTGTGTTGGCTGTTGCGGTTGTTGGGGCTGCTGCTGAGTGATAATAGATGTTGTCGCTGACGTCGGTTGCACCATCTGCATTTGATGGTTTGATTGTGTTAAATGGGTTTGTTGAAGGATTTGCTGCTGTTGTTGTGATTGCTGCTGCTGAAGATGATTGTTGAGGGGATTATTTGAATTGCACAGAACACTATATACAGAATCAACTTTGCTAAGTTTCTCAAAGAGAGGAATCAGCTCCAGTAGTTCGCAGTCAGTGACGTCGTCAAACCACGATTTCACGGGAACCTATACCAAAACGAAAAAAAATTAATTAGAAAAATTAATGGCAAAACTAAAAACTCAAGCTACCTAACATAATATATACATAAGCATTCTACTTACCGCATTATCTGGGTGAAATATGTAGCTAGCTGGTGAATTATCAACTATAACAATCTTTTGTAAATCGCGCCCCAGTCGATTAAGATCCTTAATGTAATTTCCCCTGTAGTACACGCATGATTCCCTAAACAGTCTTGCACGAAACACATTCCATCTGTAATTAGAAAATAGGAAAATTATTTTTTATTTCAGATACAACAATTTGATGTCACTACTTACTTATCTAACAGATCAGCAACAGGATCTGCATATTTGGCTAGTGATGCTGTAAACAATACACACTCGTACAGTTCTCCCATTTTTCGAAGGAATTCATCGACATGGGGCCGTTTCAAAACATACACCTGGTGGATGGTTCCATCTATCTCTACCGGTACTATAAAATCTGCATTTGGAATAGGCTGTAAAAAAAAAAGTAAGTACATTTTATACAGTGTATGTATTATGTATAGGCATTGACATATTTTCTAATAGGTCGATTATGGTTGCTTAAAAATAGTAGCACTGTAATGCGAAACAAGAGAGCTATCGACAGCGTACATCCTTTTAGCACGTGACGTAGGAAATTATGACTTATTTTAGATGAAAAGTCGTTCATGCGGGAAAAATTGAAAAGGTCCGGCATCCTTATGTCGCCGGCACCGCGTCTGTGGTTATTGAATGCTAAAACGGGACTAATACATACTTGGGGGAGTTGAACGATGTTGCTATGTAAAACTAAATGGAGTAAAGCCATTATTAGTATGTATTTTGTATTCCTCTCTAAAGGATACCGCTTAGTGGCCTTAATATAATTTCAACTGGCGGAAATTGCTTCGAAAGAGAAAAAGGATACTCTTGTTCTGGATGAATTCTTAATACTCTACAAGTTTTATTGAACAAAAGGGACTTGAATTTAATCTGGCTAATAGAGATAGAACTTATCCGACACTTTTGAGGTTAATGAGTCGATTAAGTGTGAATAGTAAGACAAGCAAATTCTCACATGGACGATGTAATTCAAATTAAAGCAGTGTATGCTTTTTGGAGTTAATCTTTTAGGGAAGCCGGGGTTGCATTTCAATATACAACTGTGTTAACTAACTGTTGCACCTCAATGCACGAAACTTGATTGGCATACACATGGCATAATCTTCTCTTTACAAATTGGCATACAATTGCAGTTCCGTTTCATTTCATTCATTCATTCATTTTCAATGGTCCGCTTGTCCATTAAGTGGGTCGCGGGTGTAGGTTGCTCAAGTGGACCCTCCATAGCTCTCGATCCTCCGCCATCGACTCTAAATCATCATCCGTTCCGTTTCATCTCAAAAGTAAAAACTCCACACAACCGAATGGATTGTGAGAAACTAGACCTAGGGCACTATACAGCTCTGTTACAACCAGTATTTGTTTTTAATTTATTTATGCACTCTTTTTAAACCGTTTTCAACAATTTCCTAGAAGAAATACGTAGTATTACAAAAATTACCTTTTTAAATTTATTAAAAAACTGCCTTAAACTTTCAGAATTAAAAAAAAATACATAATTGGACGTCCTATCGATCAAAACGCGAACGAAAAACCACTTAATGTTTTTTATCCTAATAGCTTCCCTTCTCCCCATTTCCAAGTAGGTACTTATTTCTGTTCTAGCCACAAGACTGTTTTTTTGTGGATATCTTCAAAAAAAAAGGTAAATCCCTCGCCGTCGCCAGCCGGAAACAGTCAAAGTTTCTGGCCATCGTGACTAAGAAAAGAAATCAAACACTCCATCGCGCTCGGTGGAACTTCCGCACTCAGACATTTTGTTCGAAACATTCAATAATTTCATATCACATTATACAGACACCACGTCTATTTCTGTTCCAATTCCAACGCTAACTTTCTTATATAGAAAAGGGAAGTGAACGCGTTCGACACCCAGATACGTGCATACACTTACATTCATTTATGGGACGCGAGAATAAGACGGAAACTTATTCAGCAGCAAGTAGACGTAGTGGCACGAAGTACATAATGATAGTCCCGACTATCGATTAATATTAAACTAAAGTGGATAACTTAAGATTACTCACCTTAAAACTACTATGAACTAAGGTTTCGTCCAAATCGATGACCATGCATTTCTTATGCATATCCGAGTGCCTAACCTGAGGTAGTAGGTACCTTTGTTGGTCCGGTAATGGTGGCGGCGTTGTTGATCCATCGATCGGTGTGCCATTTTGATTAGTTTTCGTTCGATTACGTCGCCAGCAGCAGAGTATCGATTGAAAAAATCCACGCTTTGCTGGTTTTAATCGGTCGACATCATCTGAAAATTAAAAAACAAAAAATTGTTAAACGAGAGAAATGTTTTTACTTGAAAGAGTACTATAAAAAGTGTTATTCACACCTCTAGCAAATGGAATGGCCTCTGGCTAACTGATACCACAATGGGTTGAAAATATTTTGCAAAACCTTAAAAAATTATTTCGTAACAACACGCGACGCTCGTTCTCATACTGGGGAAATAAATTAGACAGTAGAAAAAACTAGTTTTGTATTTGTATTCTACAAACGTGGATGCAGGACCGATACTGTTGCCAGTATCGCCTCGTTCTTCTAAAATGCAATTAGCATTTTCACGAATTCGCGACTTGTGGGACCTGATTGCTGATGTGTATGTAATGGGTTTAAAATTATCCACTGGAGTTAAGGAAGTTGATGATATTGCAGTTCATGTGTAACCTCAACCTCATGTTTGGACAGCTGCAGTATTTCGTTTATATTATTTGAGCAAGGGGTGAATATATTTTTTTAGGGAAGAAGAAGGGTTGAGTACCATACCCCAAAACAAAAATCCCCAAACTAAATTCCCCAAACCAAAATACCCAAAACCAAAATCCCTAAATAGATTTCAAGTGTATTCATAATGCATTAACAGAAAAATATAGGTATGGATGTATGGATGGGGGCATGTTGCCAATCTGCAACCACCCTGCTTGGGATAACTGTTGGATTTGGAGTAGGCGCAAGGTTTAAAATATAAACTTTGGGGTTTTTAGATTTGGTGAATTTTGTACTTGGGGATAATCAATTTGAGGATTTTTTAAACAGTGAAGGGGTTGTGGCATTTTGCGCTTGGGTATATTACGCTTCCCTACGAATCTAACTTTACAGCGAAATGATGGCCAATTTTGATAAACAAAAATTGTACACTCAGTGATTGATGTGTTAGACCGAATGAAGATACACATTCTATAGAACCCCTTCAATCTACACCGAAAATAAAGCGACACTGCTGATTAGCTGCAATACACTTGATATCACCCCTTCCCTAATCCCCACACCTGGTCATCAATAACTATAATATCCCTGCCTTCAGTGTACAGATATATTATATACGAACATAATTATCGTAAAATTTCCTTCACATAATTCAATCTCCTTTCTCTCAATCGCGAACCCAATGCAAGTGTATACGCTTTAAACAATCACTCACTAACCCGGTAATGTGGTTGGTATTCGAGAGTGGGTCATGCTATAATTAAGTACTTCTTGCATTGCCTCATGCCCTGGATTTGTTAAGCGCACATTTTTCTGGTCCTTATACAACGTGTACCTCACTTCACTCTGATGTTCGTGGCAACCAAATTCTGGCGTTAAACAAAAGTTGTAACGGCGAAACAAAGCAGCAGCGGCAGAAGTTAGCTGTTCTCAATATTGTTGTTGCATACAGGTCGACCGCGCGAATCTAATTTGCATGTTGTAAAAATATGCCTCAGTTGTCATCACTTCAACAGGGGTGGCGCGCGCAAGGAGAAAATCACAAGGAGTTTTCGAATAAACAACTTTCATGAATTTCAAATGTTTGTTTACATTAAGTCGAAAATATAGTACGTGCCTTCGATCTTTTTGCGGACGATTTAGTTCAGTTATGCGAAAACAAACAGCTTTATATTGAGCTCACATAATTGATATAGGTACCCTGAAACGCAGGCATGTTGCTGTTGCTGTTTGTAAACTCAATAAGGACATCGATTATAAAGGTTTGATTTCGCCTTATTGAGGGTAAACAAAAACGAATTAGATATTGCAAATGCACAATCTACACACTTTGCTACATTATATGTATTTTGTGTAATTGGATTTAAAAACTTCCATTAATTTGCTTGTGATAAATAATATATAATATACTTGCCATTCCGTTTGGATTGGCTCTCAAATGTCTATTCAACTAACAATAAAATCTCAATAAAGCAAACGCCTTGTTGCTGCTGCATTATATTTGTATATATACAATTTGCCAGGGTCTCTTTCGTTTGCATGCAACGATGATAATATCATTATGACAATAAAACACTATGATGGCTTGCATGACAATTTTTTCTGTCAGGCCTGATGCCAGCCAGGGCAATAAATACAGAGTGGGCGGTTCGGTTCGGTTGGAAATGCAAATGTCGCTTCACCACTGTTAACCACTGCAAAGTGTGATTTGATATTGCAATTATTCCAAAAGTTTGCCCGGCTCACACTGAGATATGTGGGTGCTGAAAAAGCAATTAATAAAACGGAATAGTCATCTGTCAGTTCGGAAAACTTTAGAGCTATTTCTACAGAGAGGTAGGACGGCAAAGGCAGATACCAGATAGATTTTAGCTACAGTCGATTTGTTTGTTCAAATTTATTGGGTGATGCAATTATGCAGATTGGAATTTCTTAATTGAGGCGCTCGCCTGTGATTTTTGTTACCTTGGTGAAGTGTATAGAATGTGCCAACTAATTAACTGCAGAAAGTGAGCGTTTTTGTTGTAATAAATCTTAATAAATCTTAATGGGAAGCTATTTAAGTAAGTTGAAACACGAAAACGGTATTTGTTTGATTTAGGAAAAAAATAGTAGGCGCAACAGGCACCTTAGGTCTAGTTTCTAGTTTTGGGACGAATGGAAGGGGGGTACCTACGTAGCTTAAATGTTAGAAAGTTAAAAAAAGCTGCCATTGAATAAGAACTCAGCAACTTTTTTTGTTTAGTTTTAGATTCAAATAAAATCTACAAACAATTATATATACATTTTATAAATAACTAGCGGACCCGGCGAATTTCGTCTCGCCCCAATTTAACGCCTTCAGATATACTCCAGAGTGATAATAAAACACAGATAGTTCAAATTTCAACATGATTTATTTGAATGGAATCGCAATCCGTATAGAGCGATGTGATAAACAACGTTTTTTGATTTGTTCGAAGACGGTTTGCCAACACGCTAACAGGGAAATTCGAGATTAATCCTACAGACTTCCAACGATTGGCCTTGTGATTTATTGATTGTCATCGAAGACAGTCGAACGGGGAACTGAATCCGCTTGAATTGGAATGGAAAATCAGTTGGAATAATCGGAATTCATGGGATAAGGACTTCCTTCCCTTTGAATTTGCCCTTGATGATCGTCGCTTGAATCACATTGTCCATCAGTTTCTTGATGTACAACCGCGTACCGTTGAACAATTTCGGATGATCAGATTCCGCAACATGATTATGATCGATCCCACCTTCAGCTGAAAATTGTGCGGTGGAATTCCTGGCACATCAAGCGAGTTTGAATGCTCGCAACTCAATTGGATAACCTCAGTTTTTACACGGAAACTCACAATTATCAGAAATTTTCAACCTTTAAAACGTCCAAAATCATCAAATCATGCGATAAAATGAAAAATTTCGTCGTGTGCTCAGTAGGCTCCCAACACTAATACAAGCTTGTAACTCATTTGCATGGAAAAAATATCAATCGTCAAAGAAAATAATTCAAAGGAATCGCCCCTTGTAACGCCTGTACATTTCTATCTGTTTCTATTTTCAGTTTCAGGACGGAAAACTACTTTGATTCTGTTTGTAGAAACTTTAAATAGTCACACAAAAAACCCGCTTGAACTACATATTTTACTAATTCATTCAAGGACTCGCCAAAGAAAACTCATTACGAAAATTCTCTTAATGCTGAGAAATGACTTTGCGTTAAAACCATTAATCATTGAAACTGCCAGTCTGTATAATCAAGTGCTTCTTGTTGAGATTTGACGTTTTAATTAACTGTAAACATAAGTCCACAATCACCACCTCCGTGTTAATCTAATCCCATCGAGAGTCTTGTTACAATCTTCTATTAATAGATAAACAATACAAAAATCTTGTAAAATGCGTGTTTAACGTTTAACCGGATGAATGAGCTAAATTTGTATCCAACCCACAAAACTTGTCAATTTGTCAAGAATCCCATATCTCTTAGCATTTTTTTTATTATTGGTAATCGATGGTAGATACATTAAGGACATCTACCCCATCCCTTGTTTTATTACCATAATAAACATATGACAATAAGTCGTTTGCATCCTTTTGCTTGCCAGGAAACGAAGATGACAAAATCCCTTTGGTAATAAAAAAAAAATCTACATATACGCCTATTGAAACTATAAGAGAGCCTTTATTCGAAAATGAAGGATCTGACATGGAGGAAATATGGAAATATAATTCATCACATTTCGAGTTGTTACAAAAATAGATCGGTGTGTCGTTGTGAACATGATATTCATGTGCACCCTCCCCCTCTCTATATGTGGTTGCCATCGAGCACCTGACTGTGAAACCATAATAGAAAGGACGGCAAAGGACACATCCTTCACGTTATGTAGTTATACAGGGTTACGTTTCATTGTGCATGAGGACGTATTATATTTTATACAGTTAAGAGGAGCAAATTAAATTATCCGCAACTAATGGCATCGTACCTCTATACAAATTGACACTTCATATTCTGCAGCAATATGTTTTGGGTGTAGTAAAATTGGAAATGGATGAGGAAGCTTTGTGCGTGTGAATGATTACCTACTAACGTGTATCATTAGGAATTTAATACCACTCCATCGATGGACGTGAGTCGCATGTGGGAATTGATATCGCTGCTTTTGCTTATAGTCGATGTGGCGAAAGCTTATTTGTGGGTCAAATGTCCGTAGTCGCACGAAAAGAAGTTTGCGAATCATCAATCATTTAACTATAGAGAAGTTGTGACGCGCAACTTCGCCGACCTTGGCTTTGTGATGGCATAGTTACGCGTCAAATCGATTTTCTTTTTTAAACAAATGCTAAATGTTGAGTCTTTTTGGTGTTATTTGGAAAACAAATGGCTAAATTCTATAAGGAACTACGAATGAAAGATACATATGCGGAGGTTTTATTCGAAATTCACTTCAATTAACAAACACGTTCGTGCGACGCGATGGTGACTCAGAAACTGTTTTGCTGTGTTGAGTGGTGCTAGCTTTTTTCATCACATCAGTCCTTGGTAGGTACGCAATAAAATTTCTGTTTTTTGGGAACAAAATCCGTGATCAAGTTTCGAACTACACTTTTATAGATATGTATTTGTATTTATATATATCGAGTTGACACGACATGACATTTCCGTGACAAGCAGGACCTTATATTTCCTATATACTATAAACTTTACTTTTGGGGGACATTATTTTGTATTCTGCAAGGCGCCTAGAGAGACTGTATATTTCGTTTGAGGTTACACCCGACTGCTGCCCGAAATTATTTTTTTCAAACGTTATAAATTCACGAGCCAATATGAAAGAATTATTATCGAATATTTTCCTTTACTTAACGCACATTTGAATGGACACTTCGCTGCAGCTACAGTTTGAGCTAAAACCATTTGACCCCGTTGTGCTAAATCAACATCAATTAATTTAATTATTATCTCCAGAGAACATTAGCCTGCTATAGCGTCGTGTTCACAGTGACGTATTTTATATAGTGATGCCGCTTCACTTGCATACCACGTAAATTATTTATTTATTTTTATATTGCTGGCATGTTTGTCGGGAATATAATTTGTTAGCATTTTTGTTGCGCTGTTAATTGCTGTTCAACTGAGTATACTAAACAGCAATTGATCGCTAGAATGTTTATCTCATTCGAAATCAAGTTGAACGACGCGACATCTTTGCAATTCTATTGTAAGTAATATTTCCCAAAGTGCTTATTAAGCTGACATTTGAAAGTATAAATTGATGAAACGATTTTTTTTATTGGGAAAGGGAAAAATCCGGTTCCGGTGGTGATTTGTTATGAATTTTTATTTATTGGATGGGGGTGACGTATTTGAAGTCGGCGGAATCAGCAGTACTCCACGTGTGTGCGTGGAATTGCGTGACGATCAAAATTACACTTATTTTGAGATTTTTCCTGTGATTTTGTTGGTGAATAATTTATTTCGTTTTTTGTTGGTTGAATTAGAATATTTTTTTTTTTTTTTTTGTAGCAAAAACGAGATAATTGGTGAATCAGCCTTTAAAACGAGGAGTTCAGATTTGAAATTACTCTTGCTTCTTATTTAGAATGCACTACTCTACTGTTGGTGTGTGACAGTCCTGTCATGATTTGCAAATATGTTTAATGTGTTGAATGTGTTTTTAGAAAGATAATTTTATGATTTTAATAAAGTTCAATATTGCACTGATTTATTACAAATTTAATGTTGTTTATCAAATCTTCAGACGAATCATCTCCTTCATGAAGACGCAAAACATGATGGAATTTATTTTTTTTTACTTATGGAAATTTAGAATATACACCCGTATTCACGTTGGCGTCTGTCGTAAACGCCTAATATTTCACTTCGGTTTTAAGTCAGTGTTTGTAACTTTTTTGAGACGAAACGTTTTGAAATTACAGTGAACACATAGAAAAAGAAGCAAAATCTTTAATAAAAATTTCGGAAAAAATCTGAATATCGTTTTTACAACACGACACGCGAGTCGTATACGACAAATGCCAACGGGAATAAGGGTGATATTTCCGTAAACATTTACGGATGTGGTCTTTCGACTCCAGCTTTTCCAATTTAAGCAACATGATTTGAAAACACATTATAGGCTTGACTCTGTGATAAAATGTGTTCATTTTTGTAAGTGGGCTGGGCATGCTCCTATATGGCCTTAATAGAATTTGTCCATATCGACGAATTTCTCATTTGCTGCTACTGTAAGCAATTTCAAATCAATTAACTGCCCACAAAGCGCATTACCCCCTTAAGCACAATGAATTTAGCCACGGAAAACTTTGAAAATTATCTTCAACTATTAAAATATTAGAAAGGATAAAAACAAAAAGGTCCACACAACACAATATCCTCGTCTGGGCAGCGTCTGTCTAAAATGTGGGAAGTCCTACAAAAAGTAAACTAACAAAGAGAACAAACTCCATATCTGTCACCCGGTAGCGCGCCAATTTTTCAATGTTGAAAAGTTTTCTCATTCCTTTCATTTTAATTTTTTTTTTTTTTTTGTAATCAGATATTCTCGATTGATTGTCCTCTTGAAGCAAGGGGAAATGTAAGCAAGGATATAGCAAATAAAGGAATAAGGGATTAAAGTTTGTCTTCTTAACACATTAAACACTGACAATTTCAAAGGGTTTCTTGAAGGGAAACAATGTACAAATGAAACTACAATAAAAACCAATAATGGGTTCAATTCAAATTCCCAACTTGTTGAAAGGTTAGCTCTAAATGTCATGTGCACAAGTGCTGGATATTCTCGTCGTTTATATATGACTACTGGGCATAGCAACTGTAAGAAAGCGTTGGCTTGCACGCGAATAACTCTTAAAAAGTTATACTAAGAAATAATGCGAGGTGTTTATGATGTAAGAGAATGATTATTGTAAAGCGCAATATTTTACTATTCTGACATTATCAATTAAATTGTCTGGGGCACACAACGGGTAATATATGCCCTTCTAGATATTGAGGTGCACAGGGTAAGTATTTTAAACTTCCGCCTAAAGATAGAGTGCTATATTTTCTGTTGAAATACATTCTACAGGAAGAGGTTGGCAGATAGAGAGGAAAGTGCTCCACTCCGCGCGGAGATATGACGTTTTCAAAAGTTAAAGTTAAAGTTAAAAAGATATGTCGCTATGCCGCTCAACAAGCTGAGCCAATTATTGACATTTGGCACGACTCCTAACATAATGTAGACGTAGACTGGTCATTATCACAAGAGTATGAAGACGTCACTGAAATTAATTTAATTAGTTTGCTTCCGCTTCTGCGGTTTTACATTGGACACAACACAGCAGGCCATGAAATTACCAGAAAAAAGATAAGGGATTAACTTCATGTGACTGTTTTTGTCAGTATTTTTGTGATTGTTCATTAATTATTCACAAAAAAAAACTCTTGCGTGCTCTTATTTCGGCTACGGGTTGCAGCATAACCTAACTCAAGAATGACGTATATTTTTTACCAACATAACCAGATTTTAGCTTATCATTCCTTGCTCTTGGTTTTTCATCAGAAATTCGCCAAGCATTAAGTTTCTTATTAAATAAAATGTGTGCATTTAAATAGCCCTCAAAAAAATATTTTTTCTTAAGAAATTATTTATATACGATATACTTTACGATTACAGTTGTTTTTTGTCTGTTTTTTTATACAGCAAGGTTTTTTCACCTTGTCAGTAAATTTGTAACGCCAAGAAGGGGTAACCAGAGACCCCATAAAGTATAGTTTTTTTTTAAATCAGGTTCATATTCTGAGTCATTTTCGCCATGCCATGTTGAAACAACGATAGCACTTGTATGCAATGAAGGGTATCAAATCATAGGCCAGGCCGACGATAACACTTTTACTTGTTTTTATTTTTATTTTCCTTTACAATATATTCTCTGACAAATGACGCGGATTTTCTCACACACTTGGCTCACACAAGTGATCCAGCCAAAGGTTTCTTCGTAAGTATTCGTAATTACATGTGAATAATTGCACATTTTACTGCGACATATTTGTGTCATCAACCGTTATGTACCACCCCGTTTCATCTAATGTTGCTGCTGCAAATAAGTGAAGTGAAGGAGAGAATTGGAATTTGAACATGATTTTTCAATTTCAAAACTTTTGTGCTACAGTAATGATACTTGTTTGAGGTAATAGCAATATTTTCCTGCAAAATATATACAAAAATGTTACTTTCATGCCAGTTTAAATGGTCATTTAAGTTTAAGGGTTGTCCTACTTTCAGTTGGTCATTTTTGTACCTTCTATGAAAAATAAATTGTATCCTTACGACGGATATCATACAATTTCCTGACCTTTTCAATACTCCCTCTTTCTCGTCGACTTTATAGTAGGCCCCCACCGACACGATGACACTTTGGCCAAGAAAATGAAGAAAGCAAGCAACAAAAAACACAAAATCGATTTCCTAACCAAACCATCTATGACGTCATGACGTATAATTTACTTTGAACTATTGAGAAGAGTTTGAGGAAAGCATAGCGTGGCAGTACTGGGAATTAGAATGCAAATTTTCTCCCCATCCTTTTATAGAAAATAAAACACATACGTTTTTATAATCGTGTTGTTCGTACATGGGATACAAAACTTGAAAGGTCTAAATTTGCATCCGACGGCATACTGTGGGCTGTAATAGCAAGTTGGTTATGTTGTTGAGTTGTTCTCCTAAAAGAAATATCGTATACTTCCTTCCTTTCGCTTTTGGTTGGTTAGAATGACTACTTGTTTGCGAAACGGTGGTCGTGAGTTTCTAGAGCAGAAGACGATTTTTAGTTAGATATTGCATTTGGTATGGATTTGAAACTTAACCTCACTTAAGATATTGAACAAGTGGTACTTGCACAGCAAATAGAAAAGTTATTTCTAACGATGAGGAATATTATTCTATCTACTCCAAACTATGTATAGTCAAACATCAATGATTTCGATATCCCTTCTGAAATATGTAGTTACGTATACACTTTGCGAGTATGTATTTGCAATTTCATTGCTGTAAAAAAAAACCATCAGTAAGATCTGCTCTGCTATGTTGCGTACATATTACATACTTGTGTATTGCGTTGATTTACTTGCCAGGATATCCCATATACTAAATACATATACATAAATATATCACCTATGAAAGGAAGAACTTTTTTTTAAAGAGCCAAGCACACTGTCGTTGAATCAACGTCTTTCTTTCAATCTTAAACAAATCGAACTTGTGGAACTCTAATGATCCAAAGCGATAAAAGCACACAATGTCGGGTGTAGAATATTTGCCATCATCTTGTTGAAAAAGAGAAAACTTGGCAACCAGTTTCAACGACAGGTAGGTACATTGAAAAGGAGGAGATTTCCAGCAATTCTGTGAGTGGATTCCAATTAATTAAATTGTTCGATTAGAATGTATCTCGTTTTAATGAGATTGTTCCAATGAAGAAACACATTTGTACTTTTGAACTGACCCATATTTATTATTGAATCCGTTTGCTATCCTATATACAGGAGGACTTTTTATCGTTGAGTATAGGACGGTGTCAATGATTAATCTCTTTTTAATTGGTTTATATCAAGCTTTTTAATCTTGAGAAATGAGGAGTTAACAGCGATTCTTATTAATGGGGACTGTTCCTGACAATTTCTCGTAGACAATTATTGTTAAATACACCGTTTTTAATTGCTTTCGAAGAAGAAGGATAACAACAATGAGCAGATATGTATACTTGTACTCGTATGTATTTCGAACAATATTGACGGAATTGTTCCGCAAATCCGCAAAGTGAACAGTTCCCCGTGGGGTTAATGTGAATGAGTTCCACTGTATCGTTGAAAACGTTCAAATCGAGATTTTCCCGAACAAAATAACATTTCTCAGGCGCATCGAAATCATTGCGGATTTCATAGCTTTTTGATAATTTTTTTAAAGAAAATTTGTAATAAATCTATTCTAAAGCAGCGCACCGCTCGGCTAAGGCTGCAGTTATAGCTATCAGTAAAATGCATCCGTAAAAAAATTGTTTCACTTTTTTGGAGCACTTAAATTTAATCGTTGAACTCAATCTTGGTCTTAAAATGTTGCTTTTGAATTATAAAACTAATTCGTCAAAAAAAAATTAAGCAATTGATCTTTAAATTTTCTAAAAAAAAGAATTTCTTTATTTTTCCGTACGAAAAACTTTTTCTGTTCAACTTCTCAACCAGTTTCACGAAGTATTCCACTGCATTCCTATGATATGCTATGGTTAAATGTTTCAGTTTTGTTCTGTTTCGTGTTTTTACGGATGCATTTTACTGATAGCTATAACTGCAGCCTAAATGGATTCGCTTAAAATTAGCTCAGCTAAATTTTGGAAATAATTTTGTATGGGAGCTAAAATTTGGCTCCAGCAGCGTACTTAGCTTCAGAGGTCATAATAATTAAAAATCAGTCAGTAAAAAGAATAAATGCAAAAGTTCTCGAACTGGTAAAATGACTAATGTGGGAAATGAATGCGAAGTTTCATAGAATCGTCAGATCGATATAACCGACAACCGATGACGATATAATTGCCACGCCCCGTTGTGACTTTTTTTTACAAAAACCCTCTCGGGACAATATAAAAGTTTGTCTAAAAACTTTAATTCAAACGGTTTGGTGGTTTTCGATTACGATATACAATTTTAAACATGTAAAATTAAAAATAAAAACTTTACAAATTGTTAGATTCTTGAGTAGGTACCAAGCTTTGTAGTGTTATCGCACGCATACAAAAATTTCTATAAAAACCACATAACGTCTTGGATTATTATTCAAAAATAAATACTCATACTTTTGAAATAAAGCAACAATAATTGTTAATAAATTTGCCAAAAAGCCTACAAGTATGCGGAACACAAATATTGGCTCTACTTCAAAAGAGCATAACAGATACCAAGAGATGAAAGTTTATTTCCTTCTTTCTTATGCACTTGTATGTATCTACAGTATTCTATTTTTTTTTATTTATAAATTCCCCAGGCAGAGCAATTTTTTTTTATCAAATACATACCTACTTTTGTTTATTTACCATACCCTCGCAAAAACACAAAACTCGTTTTCGAAAGATATTTCTGATATTTTTAGACAATCTGATTTTTTTATGTTGTTCTTTATTCAATCATATTTTTTTTTTGCAACGTTTCTTGATTCTGGGTAACTAAATTTAATAGAATTTGTGGAAATAAATTTAAACGAGCGCGATTTTAAGAAATTAAATTAAAAATCATCATCTCATGTCGTAAATTGATTAATGGCATCTTATTTGTACTAATACATAAGTCCTAAATAAATAAATCCACCGAAATCAAGTTGAACGGTGCCTTCAGTTTTGTCTGACACTGACATTAATGGAATTGCCATTAAAATTTATTTTCTCTAACCAAACCAAAATTAGATTTCGTTAAACATTTTAACTTTTTTTTGACAAAAGTTTTTCTGGAAGCAGGGCGATTTTGGGATGTGTAGAGTAGGTCATAATAATATTCTGCGTTTGTCTGGTTTCATACAATTCTCTCTCCTTGTACGTTACAATGAAAATTACAACTATGTATTTGTTTTTGTTTAAAATGTATAAAAAAAAATGAACTTGAACTGAAAAACAGAAACAAAAGAAAACACAAATCTTATATCGTGTTCAAGAGCACAAATAAGTTCCCTTCAATCCTTCGGGGCTCACATGAACCTCTTCACGAAGTACATGTACATGTACATATACACTGGTGCAACCTTACAACTGTTTCTCTCTTGGGAGAATTTTCAACTTTAAATGGATATGTTCGCTCCTATATCCACCCACACGATATGTACTGTACACATCTCTAAACTAAGTTTCGTGACTGCAAGTGCAAATATCCATCGTCAAACCAATCGCCAGAAGCCAGAGAAAGAAAAAATAAGCACAAGGACTTGTAGCTCAACAGGTGGTGATGGGTTATTTCACACAGCCACTTTTATTTTGTTTTGTAGCGGCGCGCGGAGAGAACCATGCGATGCGCCTTCTTTATCATCGTGTTTTTGAATAATCTTCGTAAGGATTTCCCTCTCAGTCTCAATCCCATTCCGTCGAATTCACTCGTTTCGCTAGAAGGCACCCTTTGTTGTTTTATTTTTCGCTGTGAAATTTTTTTTTCCTCCTTTTGTTTCAATAATGGCAACATAGCTGTACACAAACCGGTGCACTACTGCCGTTTGCTTCTGTTCAGCTAAAATCATAGCAGTTCTTCTCTATCGTCATGGTACTTCTGCTTTGACTGCTTGTGGAAATAGTCCAAGCGGATTCAAGCCAAAATAAAGGAAACCGTAGTTTAAATAAAAACGTAAAAATTTGAATTAACTTAAGCACTTCAAATAGCAAGGTATTCAAATTAAATCCTGTGAAATTGTATTATTGAAACTGCTCGCACAATACGATTTGAATTATTCGGGCTCCACACATATTATAGTCACGTGTGCTTAGGGAGTACCTAAATTTAACGTCTGGTGGATATTTGGCAATGGATTTATTACTTAATTATGCAAACACGAAGGGCTAACGGCGACGTACCTACTGCAGCGCCCGAACAAATTTGTTAGACAATAATTCGTGAAAGTGAGAAAAAAAGTAGAACGAATTTGTTACTCATACGCCACAGGGGACTAATATTGTTTGTGTGTGTTGCTTGTGCCTATGTCAAGAGGCTCACCAGGGAATTTACGACGTTGTACCTTAAACGGGAACAGGGAATAGGTACCTACCAATTATATTTTTACTAGATGCTTTCAACTTTAATTTTGTGACATCAAATCAAGTCAAAAAATTTTTATTTGTTTTAATAAACCAGTTTTAGTAAAAAGTACGCTCCTTAAAACAATCGTTCCATTTTTAAACACATTCTCTAATTACACACGTATATATGTTTTTATTTTTATGCTGCAGCGACAATAAAGGGGCACGCTATCGTGGATCGGACATGTTTACATTTTTTTTTTATGTTTCACTACGCAGTTTTCTTTTTACATTTATTTCTTTCCTTTCCTTTTGCATTTTTTCCCCATGAGACAGGCAACACCCATTGTCAACAAAACGAACAGGTCGAACACTCAACTGCTGGGAATATTGAAAGTGGAGTATGAGAATTACAAGGGGACAGACTGAATGTCAATTTGCGAATAGTGACATTTTAGCCTCTTGATGCTGTCACTTAGAATCGGGGGGAGAAGAAACAAGCTTAGCTGAACAATGTTTTGTATGAGAGTGAACGAAGAACCGGAAATAGTCTAGCATTATTGGATTGATTAAACTTATAAGAAAAAATCAATTCGAAGAGGATTTCCTTTGAAATAAAACTGGGCTTAGTAAAAAACGAAAATTGTCTATACATATAGTGAGCGTCAAAAGTGAGTGAACATCAATGCTGTTTTCATTTTTGTCTTTGCAGCTTGAAAATATATTTTTAAAAGCCAAACTATGTTTTCAAGTTTAAAGCTAAGCACGCTGCTAGAGCAAAGCTAAATTTTAGCGGCTCTCCAATTTTTCTCTCCAAACATTAGGTAAAACCGTAGCTATATTTTGACATGGAGTGCGCGTTGTGGATATAAGTGTCACAGAAAACAGATGTTCGTTGAAAATATTGCTTCAAAAATGTATCGACACGAAAAATGTTTTGTTTTCTTTGCGCTTACTTCTTTCCTTGTCTCCTATTCTTTGTTCTCAAATGCTTTACTTCAAAGGTAGTCGTCATCAATGTATTCATTGCAAAAATTCATTCTATTTACTTTTCCGTAACACAAAAACACAACAGAAAAAAATTAACACTATCTATCAAAATTTAGCTTGAGAAAATGCTCCGAGCCATTAATGGCCGTGCTAGATTTTGACAGATATATGAAGTACAGTCTCGGCTAAATAGATTCACTTAAATTTTGTTCAGCTAAATGTTAGAGATAATTTTGTAGGGGGGCTAGAATTGAGCTCAAACAGCGTATTAAACTTTAGAGGTCATTATTAATCTAAAATAAGTCAGTAAAAAGAAGTGCAAAAGTTTGCCCCGAACTGGTAAAATGACTGATGTGGGAAATCCTATTCCTATATTCGTCAGATGGATATTACCTACAATAAATTTTTTGGTTTCTTAACAACCTCGTTCAATATGAGGACCTTATGTTATCTTTATTTAATTTAGCAGTATTCGTAAATAAATACCCAGAAATATTTCCCCAAACTAGTTATTGATTCTTATACAACAGATCGAGAGAAGTCGGCTTCCTTAACGATATGATACCACATAAAAATAATTATTGAATGTATAATTAGTTGCACCTTGTATATGCTGAAGAACCTGCTAAACAGCTAATGTATTCGATTCATATTACACGTAAAGGTATCTTCGCGCTCTGCATTTCGCTTGCATTCTATTTTTTTCTTAATTTGATTCAATCTATTTATTTGCATTCAGTCGTATAGTGGCACAAGTTAACCTCAATCTGCTAGACGATTGAAGCAACGATAGGATACGAGAATGAAAGGAGGAAAGAGGGCTTTTGAAATTTTAATTTTGTCGGAAACACAAACAATGCATCTTGTAAGCATAGACTTAGGCACGTGCGGTGTACTTTAGTTTTCTTTGTTGAGTGGCGGATTAGAAAGATGTCAATGTACCTCTGAAAAAAGGGGAATTTGCGTTTGGATAAAACGAATATAATCTACTTGTGCCGGCATTTTAGACTGTCAAAGAATATACTTTTGGGTATTGATCAGCAACTTTCAACCATTGTTAGCGATAATAGAAATGTCATCTGCATCTCTACACTGACATACTTGTGAGATCACTCACCCAATTGGGCAACGTCGATGACCTTGTCGACGATAGTCCCGAGTTATCTTGAAAATTTTAGCGAAAATCAAAAACGTCAACTAAAACAAAAAAAAAATAACCCATAAATTAAAAAAGTTCAGTGTCAAGAAAACCCGAAGGCCTCCGAGCAAGAATTTGATTGAGATTTTGCCAAGTTGAATATATTAAACATTTTTAAAATTCAAAATCATGCGACTGACACCGAATTTATTTTACACAAATTCGACGGACGAACATGCGTACCTCGAATTTCGTTGACGTCAAATTTTGCCAGCCCCCAAATAATAATTCAAACGGAAGAACAGAATTGGAGAAAACGGAAATGATTTGCTTAAAAATTAAAGCAAGTATGGTAACGAAATTGAACGTCACTATGTTCTACATATAGAAGCCATTTTCATCACAAAAAAAAAAAAATACATATACATACATCTAGCAGCTAACTCTGCCGTCTGCGTCTGCATAGTAATGTCGGCAACATTTTTGTCACGTATAACTCTCTATCATGTCGATGGGTTCACTTGAGTTCATCACTTTTCAACTACACTACTACCACTATGATCAAAGTTGAACTATTGCAAGTTGCATTGTTCGCTGATTTTCTTGGATTTATTGCAGTTACAAGTCAAGATTTTGCTCGCTTGGGTGAGAAACATGTTCAGCTACCCGCCCGCTATAGTATATAGTGTACTGTACATGCGGGGTATGTAATGTACATATATGTGATTCATTGTACCCTTAATTCATATATGCACTTTCTATTTCGCTCCGGTTCGAATGTAGGAAAGAAATATGGAAGGAACTTCTAAGACTTCACCTCATAGTATTACATATATGGCAAGTGGGGAAATAATAAAGATAATAGAACGGATTAATGGTTTAAGGGGAGTGTGTGTTGGCACATGCTGACATTGATGATTGTGAAATATATATTTACACATGTATTTACAAACAAGAAACTAAATCTGAATCAAGAAAATTGGAGTGGAAAAATGTACTTTTAAATTAAATTACATATCATAGATTTACAAAAGGCAAATGGCAACTGCAGATACACGCTAACAGAATAACGTTTAAATGAAGATTGTTCTCGAAACTTTGCAATTCACTTACAATATGACTTTGTTTGAAAGTGTTCGGTTGTTCGTTCATTTAAAAATCAATACTCAGCCGTTCGCGAGGTGGCGCAGTGGAAAACTCTTAAAATGTAATTTGTGTTTTTCCGGGGATCGAACTTCTGGGCCCCTCGCACAGTAGTCCAGCACACTAACCACTGATAAAGCTACCAATGCACCCCAAAAATGCACTGTTCGGTGCAGTTTATGGGGTGGCGCCATCATCACGCCACACTACTTTAAAAATTAAGAAAATCGAAAATGTCACCTTCAATGGCGTCCGCTACAGAGATATGTTTGTTTCCAAAAGTGCGTAAATATTTTCTGTAGACAACAGAATAGTGCCACTAGTTTTATTGGGAAGTAACATCCATAATTGTAACATCCTAGCCTATGCCGCCTGCTTTCTGAGGTCTCTGCCGATCAAGTCACAATTTATATATTACTAGCGAACCCCCTGCACACTTCGTAGTGCAAAATAAAAAAATTAAATCATTCAAATCGGTGATAAATATTTTTTTATTTCAATGCTCTTTAGTACATAAAATTTTACAAACTTAAGCTCCCATGACTGTCGAAGAATAGAGTTTGCAATGTTTTTTTTTTGTCCAATTTGACCAATTTTCACAGGAATACTTCTGGGCCGATACCTAAGATTGTCTGTAAATTTGAACTCAATCTATTCGGTGGTTTTCGAGAAATGAGATTTTGAATGTACATATTTTGGTGCCACGCCCCTTTGTCCAAACCTAAAAATGGTTTGTTTGAGAGGCCATCCTCCTCAAAATTGTCGAAAAAATACCTTCCACGGTCCCTTTTATTCCGAGCAATAGCTTGACATTCTCAGAGGGGATGAGTAATATCCTCTGCGACCTGATGTTGGTCCTCACAATACCTGCACGTGTCCAGAGCAACGCTTAAAAATTGTGCAAAAATATTTCGAAAATCATGGCTCATGGCACAGCAATTGGAGCTGTGACCATCCACTTAATTTAAGATTTTGTGGAAAGTCCGTGGTTAACTATCTTATAGGATCCAGCTTGTGCAAGAATTAAAGCCGCTTGATTTATTATGTACGCTCGGTGAATGGTCCCAAAAACAATATTGGAAATGTAGAAATCAACAAAAAAAGTGGTCGAAAAGTTTACTTTTAGGTTCCGCTTCATCCGCTAATGGAAAAAAAAAATATTTTTTTTTGCAATACCCACCTGGTCATTAACGTCATTTGTATGCCTTTTATTTTATTCTAAAGTTGTATACTCTAAATAAAAATAACACATGGAAATGTTTATGACCAAACGGTGGTTTGGTTAAACGCATGTTCCCAACCAGGATCCCAGGACGTGTTATGTAATCCGTAGCATGGATAAGCGGGCCATTGAAAATGAATGAATGAATGAGAAATATTTTACTAGGGAGTGAGGGACATACCTACAACTTTTAATGCAATATAATGAGTGAACACTTTCAGCTACAAATAATTTTCCATCATGCCATTACAATGACCCATTTCACACCCTTGTCCTATTTTAAGCACATGCCAAAATTCCATCACGAGACGTTCTAAATCGGGGACAGTATTGTGTAAGTGTCATCCTCATCAACATCACCAACCCACAATTTTTACATCATAAAACACAGAGTTATTAATTTTAACAATTTAGAAAACCAATTGACTGTGTCAAGGTAGTACGCCAATTAAAAAGTGCTAACCCTACTTCACATCTGGCGGCACTTGAAACCTAAGCATCTTCCAATATATGCACATTCGTAGTCTAGCTCTATTGAGGAATTTTCAATCGCACACCATGCTATACTTTCTACTCGAAACCGCACGCACGCATACAATTGCTATTCTTCTCTTATTTTATGCAACATTTTTAGAAATCAATGACATACACTGTTATAGAGTTCAACGTTTCATTAATAATAAGAAAAAAAAAATAACATAAATATTAAACCCGAGTTTCTCGCAGAATCGCAATACAAAAGAAAATAACTAAAAATATAAATTAGTGGACAAATGACATAATCCAATGCGCTTCTTTTTGTTGTACCGTTTGTGTTGGAGCAACATTCGCATTGAATTCATTTAATCAGTTTCACTCTGTAGGTGTATGTATGTTATGTATTGAATGTTTCACGCACGCTCACCATAATGCCTCCAGTTGTTTGTTCGCTTATGCGGCAGTTTATTTATTTGTTTGGCTCATTAATTTCGTATTTTAGCGATAAGACCTCCCGGTTGCTAGCAAACGAACTAAAACCGATATATGCATATATTTGGCTTATTAGGTGTATTAGGGACTTTTACTGACTCCAAGTTGTTCAAATATGCTTTTATCTTTAATTTCTTGTGCAAATATTGAACTGAATAATTGCATAATTAGCTAAGGATTTAACAGGGCGGTAAGGTAATATGAGCTCGCATACTCACAAAGTCTTTTCGGTTCTTATGAAAGATCATAAGCGTTTACATTGTACATACCTGGAATGAAAAAAATTAAATACATTTTGATTAGTTTTTTTTTTCAAGTTCGGTGTAATGTCAGAATTTGTTTTGTCAATAAAGTTGTAAAAGGTACGAGTATTGCTGGTATGTTGGTCAAAATCAAACCAGTATACAATATAATGATGCCTACCCGATCGAAGTTAACTGTCACTTCAATCATAAAGCAATAGAATTTGAAAGTAAGGACGAATACACTTAATATTTGTCGCTATAAAAATGTCTTCCTGCTGTAACGATACGTCAATTATTATTTAATGGGAATCCATTCTATTGAAAAGAATGTCATATGACTACCGTTCAAACTTCAACAGTTATTGCTTCGCATGCATTTCAATTTAGAGTGACTTTAACGATAACCACATTTGATCGACAATCTAACGACCCGTATCGCATAAATTATTATTTTTCATCTACCCTACCGCATAGGGTAAATTTATTCGTATACCCAATACGTGCAACAGAATATCGTGATACCTATATGATTTTCGAAATAACTTTTGTTTTATTAGAACAGTTTTCAATGTGAGTTTAACTAAAGTTAGCAGATCTACAACTTTTGTTCCGCATTCACCATCGACTACGAAGTGACAGATAGGTTACATACCATTGAATTCCCTTATTCTTGCAAATTTCAAGAGCCCTTTGAATTATGCAAACTAAAACCCTAATTCTAAAATTCGAATCGAAAGACATTCAATTTCTGCCAATTGACATTCCAACTTTCGATTTCGCTGGAGATTCATATTTCGGGCACATTAAGTGTGGATTAGATTTGTCTCGTAGTATTTTTCGGTTCAATTTGATCGTTTCTCCCTTCAAGTATACATAAATCCATCTTTACTTTACCCAAATTAAAACCAACAATAACTGACAATCTGACATCTAAATATTTATACAGCTGATTTCGAAAATAAAATTCCTCCAATGAAATCATTCGATAATGAACTTCTTTTCCTCGAACCTTAGAATGCAAGAAGTTTATTCGAGTGAACGTTTTGAATTTGAGGAATACTCGATACGAGCTCAGAATAAGCGTGATTATTACAGATTACAGATTGATTTGAGAATTTGTACCGCAGTTACAGCGGTACCACACCAATCGTTCTAGATAAATTGCATATTTTCAGTATGCGTTTTTTTTTTTTTGTTCTTACCTTAACTTGTACATAATTTTGTTTTCGCTAACTAATTAAGAATTCGCAATCTATCTAATGCGATTGATATAACGCTGTTTATATACAATATATATATTTTTTGTCATGCAACACAGAGAATTTACCGCAGTGATTTGCATAACTGCCAATAGTATAAAATAAAAAAATAGTAATAATCTTCATAATAACACGACAGCCAATCGCGTATATAGTTTTCTAAATGTGAGTTACCTTGAAATTGAATAAAATTATTATCGATGTGGATTAAAAAAAACAAAAAAAAAATTATGACTTTTTTTGTCGTTTCAAAATGTGCTACACACGACGATTTTAACGCGATAAGATAATGATTTGTGTTTAAATGGATATAGAAAACAAATATAAATATAACCTAGTACAAACATAATAATAATTATTGATGACGTAATGAAGAGCATGCCTTAAAATTTGTCGCAAATATTTGGTGTGGGTTGGACAGGATGACCTTAATGTCAAATACTTTATACATAAATAAATATGATTATTGTTTTGCTCTTGAAAGATTACATAGAACAGACTAACAGACTAGTCTAGAAAAAAAAGTAATTGTTCAATTAACAAGGTATCGCGGAGATAAGCAAGGGCAGAGAGAAGACAAGGCGTGACAAAATGTTTCGCTTGTATTAAATTGATGAATATCTAGACCAGATGTTAAAGATTTGTACTTTTTTGAAAAAATTTAGTGAAATATGGTTAATTGAATATTTAATGAGTGATATAACAAATATTAGGCAGTGGAAACACAACTTTAGGTGCTATTTTTATTTTTCTTGGGGTTGAACTTGAAAACGTGGGGGTTTTAGTAGTACAACACAATAAATATTTTTGATAATCCAATTTAAAACTTTACTTTTACAATTACTCCTAGTTAGTTGCATCCATTTGCGGGATTATTGATTTCTTGTATAATATATCCTTGGCTCTATGAGAGGGTGTCGTGAACTAACGCAATAATGGCGTCAATTCACTTTCAAATGCGAATTAATGCCATAATTCGTGTATGGCTTTAAATAATTTTCAAATGAGAACTAAAGTCATATGCTGTTTGTTCGTTTTAGAAAGTGGCCTTAGTTCTCATTTGAATGTGAATTAACACCATATGGCGGTAGTTCACATTTAAGTGATGGCTTTAGTTCCCACGAAAAAGTATTTTCCATTTTCACAAACTACTACCTGCACAAAAAAGTTTTTTACTGATCTCGTCAATAGAGGGCTCTGATGCGACTGTTTTGTTAACGTGCTACCATGGAAAGGAAGCTTTTTGGATTTACTTTCGTGTCAAAGCAAACTTTTTAGATAGGTTTGTTACCACAAGGGCGCGTTACCATTTTGCGCAAAATGGCAGTATTTGGTTTGGGTTTACGTTCTTGTCAGAGTAAGCTTTTTAGATAAATTTTGTACCAGAAGGGAGCAATTGCGTTTGTGTATGAGCTTGCACTTTTTCACTTTTTGACTTTTTGTCGAATAATATAATATAATAAAACACTTAGAGGTACAGATTTATTTTATATTAACTAAATTTTGCATAACCTTTTTAAAGTGCAAAATAATAACCTACCATCTGTGTCATCAATGTAGTCTTACTACTCAATCACATTTCTGTACCAAACTACCTATAACCAGATTGAAGCAATGCCTTTTTGAACCTATAAAATCAGTCTTACCCATATTAGTACAGCTACACCTGATTCTAATACAATCTGCAAGTCGACGTAACAATAATATGTACTTATTATCTTTGGAAAATGTTCCCATCACGTTAACTTGAAATAAAAATAGCAATAGTAACTGATTAATAATAAACATCGTTACCCTTCCACCCATGTCGCTTACACTTGTTGTTATCAAGTTAAAAGCGTTATTGTTTGATAATCAAGTTGTTTTATTTTCATTTTTAAAGTGTGTTTCTCATTTTACACACAGCCACACTCTGTCGACCTAATGGAATTAACACAGCGAATGTAAAAAAACGCAAACAAAAAAAAACATTTGTGATTAGATAAAATTTCTTCCAGTAAAATTTCTTCCAGTAAAATTTATTCCGAAGAGGTTTCCCTTCACGTTAGCGGATGTTAATTAAGTAATTTTTTGCGTATTTTTCAGATTTAAACTTCATTCACCAATTAAGAGCTTATACCCCTGCCCTGTTCGAATATTGTGTGAAGGCACAGTAATAGTTAAGTAGTAATGCCAGTTTGTCCAACACGTCGTATACGCAATAATTATTGGCCTAATATATTTTTGGGTTATTTTCTAATTTTGACAGCAGCCAAAACTAATTATGTGGATTTTTCTGATGGTGTAATTTTATTTAAAAACCACCCCATTGCAGCCCTTCGAATTGCTTTGCATATTTACACAGAGGAAAGGTGACGATAACCGAGAAGCACCAGCACAAGCTACGCGAAGAAGGAAATAAAATTTTAATTTATTTTCGTATTTCTATTTATAGTCAAGGTGAGTACACAGGTTGACATTAATTATTATAACCGCCGGCGCCGCTAAGGGGCTGGGAGTATGTGCCGGTAGTAGTATATTTTTGGTGTGGTTTGCCCACAGCTTATTATGAAGGTTTGTATCCACCAGGAGGGTAGTTGGCATATCTACTATCAAAATGCTGTAGAGTGGAAAAATATTCCTATTCAACATTGGATTGTTTTCTGTGTGAAGGAGACGTCTTTCCGTTGACTCGCCCGGCGGCGCGCGGCAAGAAAGTGAGCGTGACATAGGTCTTCGGATTATCCCAGCCAAAGTGGATTCAAATTATGTTTGTGTAAAAGTTCAAAGAGAGAATTTAAATAAGGTCATGCCAGGCGAATATCAGATGTATCTACAATATTAAGAATGGTGTAAACGTACATTTAAAGGTTGTCTAATGTCTATAGTCTGTAAGTGTTAGATCATTATTGTGAGGTAGGTTGTAAGGATATGGTTTAGAAAAATAGGAATTTCTTATGTGATGTGGATGCTGACTGACGGATTTTTTTTTTAAATTGGTTGAAGGACTAATGGGTCTAACATTTTGGAATGAAGATGGGTCAAATAATATACCTGAAAACTTGCTAAAAATATTCGTTTCCAAATTTGAATAACAACGTAAAAATAACTCGAAAGTCGAGTTGTTCATTTGATGGATCCTTCTGATTCAGTGTCAGAAGTGTATAAAGTATTAAAAATGGATATAGGACTGTAATAAATTATTATACCCGCTCTATTTTCTGCGGGTGGCCGTAGTTCGTTTGCTTGTTAAGTGGAAGGTTGCGTGTTAAAAAACGTCCGGTAAACCCAGATGAATAAGCCAAAAAATATACTAATTTCAGGAAATCAACCTAACCCCAATTTCACAGTGGAAGTTTAAACTAAAGTTCAACTGAACCTGAACTTGAGTTTGAATTTGAAGTTCAACTCGTCCGCTTTCTCAATGTAATCTGAATTTCAGTTCAATTAAACTCAGTTTAACTAAATTAAATGAATAGAATTTGGCAGTATTGTACTTTACTTTGATTTTATTTGACTTTTCCAAAATTGTTCCTTGTATTTTCTTTCAAATAGCATTCAAAACAATGCAACGTCAAATATTTGTACTTTTGACAATCGGCAGCTTTGAAATTGAAATGTCACTGTGTTAAGTGATCTGAGGTTTGAACGGCAGAATACTGTCGATTTACTTAAACTACAGAATGGACTCTGTTCAATGTCAATGAATTAATTGTTAAACTAAAGTTTAAACTAAAAGTGTAGTGAAACTGAGGGTAAGTGTACTTTTATGACGAGTCAACATAAAATTAAATGAAATGCATTTTGTCGATGATGTGGTAATAGTTGCTTAGTCTAAATAAACAGCTGTATAAATATGGAAACACTATAGCGAGAAAAGTTGACAAACGCCAAAAGATAAAAATGTACAAAGTGTTCAAATCGTTGGCAGAATCTAATATTGTGTATACGCGACAAAAGAGGGGCTATACCAGCGATATGAACCTGTCAAAAAACTGTTACGATACTTTGTTAAGAGATGTTTTTGTCATCGATTTATCATTGACACGGGATTAGCATTTAGTACCACTGTTTGTGGAATCGCTTAAGAAACATGTGTACTATATCTAAGTCTTTAATATTCCAGAAGAAAGACCACCAAAAAAGGCTGCACCGTTTGCTATCGACCATCATTATGCAAGACATTGCCAAGAACGGATTTACACTCCAAGTCGTTAACAACTCACATACAAGTGTGTTAGAACTCACCCAACGGTCTACACTACAAATTCCCGTTATTCCATATTCTTTTTTGCAAGCTGAAGTTTGTCAAAATCAAATGTTCTTAAAAAACTAGTATACAATACGTCATTAAAACAAACCATTTTACAGGCACAGTCTATAACAAACCGCTAGTCGCGTGCTTTTCTCCTAATGGCACAACTAAGCAAGGATGTTCCGCCGTCATCATCAGTCAGTGGTGCCTGTTTCCATTAAGGAACCTTTTTAGCCTTTCCTGTTTTTATTTTGCAAACTACAAAAACATCCTCTGTTTTCTTAGATAAAGTTTATGGGCGCATTTAACTTGAAAGACGGAAAAGTGAGTGACAAAAAAAAAAAAGCCGCCTGCCCCTAATCACACACATACATAGGAACTATGCACCTATACAAGATTGGGGACATCTGGTGATGGAATTATTTTGTAATGCACTTACAATGATGATGAGGATACACAAGAGAAGACATGCACAACAGGTATAGAGGGGGAAAATGATTTATTTTACAGTTTCATTACCTAAATAACTTTGTTTATTTATAATCGAATAATGTCTCTCTAATGTAATCGCCCTGATTGAAGACCATGCCAGTGCAACTGCAAGTTTGCCCTCAGTTTCTCCCCGCTTGTTGTATCACAATTTGCAGGTTGTTTGTCTTATGCCTTATTAAATTAGCACAAGGGTAAAACAGGAATTCTAAAGGGAGAAATGAGATAGTTGCCTGGTTCACCAACCGGAAATTGGAAGAAGAGAAGAGTGCCTGAAACCATGGCTACTATCGACGTCTAATGTAATGTTTACCTAAGCGTAATTGTATAACCTTATTTATTTGTTTTGTTAGTATAATGCAGTTAATGCACCGCACTTTAGTGGACAACCATAGCAGAGGCATAGTTAGTAATTATAGTTTGTGCTACTTCCTCAGTTGTCGGTAAATTAAATTATTTACGATGTAAATTGATTCCATGTTGAAGGGTAAATGGATGTTGGTTACTCTCTAAATTGAAGTTAAATTTTGAAATTATTATCAGTTAAAGGAAATATACGTAGAATGTCGATGAATACACCTTATATAACATGCTAGCCATTTTATTCAACTGTCAGTAAAAATAATAACACTTTACTCTGCCTGACAAAGTACCTATTAAATAGAAAAACCATCTCTCAAGAGTCAAGACTCTCAATCTCGTGAATTGTTTTTCAAAGCACGATAGAATAATTATTATCAATGAATAAATCTAGTGTAGTAAAAAAATGTTTCTATATCAAAAAGCCCCTAACTCGACGATACACTTGGGGGTTGAGTCCCATGGTAACCTGCGACACAATATTTACCCAGAAAATAATATGTTAAACCTCATTTTCATTATGTCTCCGGGCTCTTCAATTGGTGGTTTTATTTTTTCTATGTGCGAGTTTTTGTAATCAAACAGACTGAAAGTCCTCTCTAATATAATGGCAGTCTGTTGAGGTGGTTTGTTTGTGGGTTTTATATCTATAAGGGCAGACATTGCGACGACATCACAATTTGGGGAATTCCATATACAAAACAAACATGATTTGGCAGTAATCTATCGATTAAAAATGTGCCAGGAAGAATTATAATAAATTGTTTACAATTTCAAGAGAGCATAGTTTTATGAGCAGATCAGTCAATTTTATGAATTGTAGGGAAAATTAGAAAATTACTCAGCTATGTATTTCTAAAACACTTACATCTCTAAACAATTAAATTAGTCAACATTCTTCTTCAATCGTATAATTACCATTAAAATTGTTCTAAAATAACATAACGGGAAATTAATTAATTATCAAAAGGTTAAAGTAAACTCTCAGCTGCCAAAACCAAAACAATTTGCTTGGAATTTTCTATTGTATACCTGTTACGTGCTAATGAATACGCCACAACCAATTTAAGTTTGTTCTCCGACATAACCTCCGACCGGTAAGAGTAGATATGTCGTGTTTTCCCACTACACATACATAAATTCCATTGATAAACAAAAGAAACGAAATAAAACTTTCCCATTTCACTTTAATCCACTTTGTCTGGCATATAGCCGAGTTATTCCCTAATTCCATTGAAAATTTATATTTCTAAAAATAACCGGGATGTCTCTGTATTTTGTATAAAATGAAAATAAATAATTTTCTTGGGATTTTCTTGTTTTGTTGGCGCTTCCAAGCCGGGAGGTCATTAATAAAGTATCCTTCTTATAACTGTTTCCTGCTTTCCGGTCATTTGGACAAGCAAGGTCGCCATAGTTTATACGGCTTTGGTGTTGCAGACCGACCCTGTTCTGGCGAAAGTTTTCAGTATCTACCTACCTAAGTATTTGTCCTTGTTTTGTCTGAGGTTATTTGAATGAAAATAACTTCGGGTGTAGTGTTGTGAGGACGGGTCGATTGTGAGGTAAGTACCTAAAAATGTTGCGGGTACTTAATGCAAAAATAATTATTTTATTATTACCGAAATGATATTCATCAGATTATTTTCAATGTTGTGTCTTCGAAAATTTCAATGGGGAGTTGTTGAATGACGCGCCATCAATCAAATTAATTTGAGCCTCACAGAATTCAATTCAGAATCTTCATAAAATTGTAGCTCTCTTTCATAACCCTTTCTACGTTAAAATTTGTTTGAAATTAACTAACTTAATTCCACATGTGACCTTTAGACCATACCAGTCTGAGTAGCAGGTCAATGCAGCTCTGAACGAGTCCAATATTTTTAGTGATCTATATAATTCGGTGGTCTTAAGAACGGGCTCCGCCTAGCCATTTATCCAGGGCTTGTTTTAATTTTCAAGTTTTATAAAAAAAAATAATAACCGACCTATCACAAATGCTTAAAGGCAATTTTATGTGAGTCCCTATAGACTATAAACTATCAATTCCTGGTGCAGAGAAGTGCGTAGACAATGCAATTAAAAAATGCATACACAATTGCATAGGCACAAGGTGCACTTTGTTGCCTTTTATGGCGATATATAGTATAAAATGTTATTTTATTTCCCTTTCAAAGTATTTTCTCGACGTACCCTTGTGATTCGGAGATACTTTCGCGCAGACACAATTGAATCGGATACTTTGTTTTTATTCAAAAGTTTTAGTGCTACAACAACTTTCCTTTGGATAAAAAAAAAGGAGGAACTTTGCTATTTATATTTCTTACTTCAACTTGCATCAAAGAAGGTACACCCCAAATGGAATGAGATACAGTGTGCTCCGTTCACTTTGCACGCATCAATACATCGTGGTTTTACTGCTCTTCATCTCGTTGTCGTTTTTAAGCTATTTGGTGTTCTATTTTTATTTTTAGACCACACGAACTATTGAGCGAGCCCGGCTGCTGCCTGTCAGACGGAGAGACTACTGTCAGAATAGCCATAGACAAACAACAACAACAACGGCAATATCTTTGGGGAAAAGTAAAAATAGAACTTGTAAACGAATTGGATATGGTATATCTACATGTAGGTATATGTATAGGACCTATCCCCCGGCATTTGGTATATTTACAGGGGAGAGATATTTTGTTTGTACTTTGATGATCTCATTGCGCGGTACTAATACTCACTTTTAGTGTCCACCTTTAATTTGGATATGAAAATGTTGAGGACAAAATAATCAAGAAGACCTAAATATTTACAAGTGCTTCACGGCGAATTGTGTGCTATGTTATATGTACAATCAACACATTTCTTTACAAAATCATTATCACAAGTGTGTATCCTAAATAAATTTAGTACATAATTAATTAGAATAAGTTCAAGCCACTAATTGTTGTACCTTATGATTTTTTATCACGCAAGGAAACTTTACAATCTTTGTGGTTGTCCGCTTAAGCGAAATGAATATATTAATTTAATACATATCAACAGAATGTTAGATAGCCAATACAACAGTTTAATTATTTACTTTGAACACTTGAACAGTCATCATCACACATCGGCATATCAATGACTAAAAAGGAAAACAAACTATGTACTCAAATAATATTGAATTGTTTATTCAACGCGGTTGAATGTGAAGAAATTTATCAACTTTAATGACAAAAGCAAATAGTTATCTATGTCAACGGGTTTGATAAATTAATACATTTAACTTTGACTTTGACAAAAACACGACGAAATCATAGGCGAATATTTCGTTTGAGTTGATGAGTTTCAATTTAAAACTCCTTACTTGAGGGACAAATATTTTCTCTAAAGACCTGGTATGAGACTCCATCGACAAAAAGGTTTTTCGAGGAAATTCTGGTCAAGGTCTGGATGTAGTCTAAAAACCGAAAATACGTCGACTAAGTTTATTGGAGCCTTTACGGGCTATATAGCGACGTTGAGGTGGCTTTAGGTGTGTTTTTCTGAAACCTCGCCAGCCAACAGATGATTTGGACAATTGCCAGCAAGCTGAAGCCAGCCGAACTTTTATATCGCCAAGTTGGTACACATGATTTGCTTTGTGCATGGACACACGATCATGTCATTTTCGCTCTTAATTGTGGAAATAAATAAAAATGTGTGTCAATTTTTTTGACTGTGTTGTTTGTACCGTTTTTAATGCAGCAATTTGTTTTAGAAAAACACGCCTATTGTCAACATTGCCGATTTTGAGCACTATTACACACAAAAAAAAGTCCAACGTCGCGTCGTTCGATCGTGGTATTTCGGATACTGTATTCTAGATTTCCAGTTGCATGCATATTGAAAGACTTAGTATATCGGGCACTATTTTCAGAAATCGTTGACTCTAAAACTCTTTGTTTAATCACTACGATCCAGACAAAAGAACACTGTAATCCAGTATTCAGCTGCACGTTCCATTGACCTTTTTATATCACCAAAATTAGCAAAATCCTAGCACGTTCGTATTGTGCTGCTCCTGCTTCTTCTGACGTTGCAACACTACTCCACTTTTTTTTTCCTATACTCAACACAAAGCCTCACCACAGCACATGCAGATGAAAAATATTGCACTTTCCTGCATCCAAACCCACAAAAAGGTACTTGAACTGTATTTTACCCAATTGTTGGCAATGCTATAGCTGAGAGGAGGAATGCAGCAAAAAAAATGTTTTGCATGTAGAGAAAGAGCAGAAAATCCACTCCTGCTTGCTAACTATGTTCGCCAGAAGTGTATGAACTGCTAAACCATGATAAGGAACAACTGAACGACCGGTTGCAGTGTCAGGATGTCAGCCAGGATGTGGGCGGAAGGCGAGACAAAATAAGAGTATGTCGGGATGAGCAGAAAAAGTGAAGAATAGCCATTGAAAAAAAAAACGAAGAAAAAACAACCGCACGTTGTGACAATTTCCAGCTTTTATACATTTTCATTTTTTACACAAAAGTCAGGTACTTTTGAGTTCCAATCTCCCCGCAAAAATCATCGCATAGAATAGAAGGACATTCTACACTCTATCTCTTGATCATACCTCACATAATCTCACCGGAGTGGATGATGGTTGTTTCTTTTTTTGTTTTCTGAATGTTTAAAATTAAAAATAGAAAATAAATTACTCTTTGTTTAATTTTTTTTCTATCCGATGAATATTTATTTATTCTTTATAGTGTTTTTTTTTTACATGTTTAAATGAAAAAATGTTGTCAGTTTCAATCCCTCAAGGACTTTAGTGATTGAATTTAACTAGGACGGTTTTTAGATAGTACATAACATTTCTATAGAAAAAATAGCATTGTCTGTTGAGGGAGTAAATTAAAATGCAGAGTCTTTGGAGTATAATAGGTCAAAAAGAAATAAGTAAAATGAATAAAAATGTATTTTCTAATGGTGACTTTTTTTTAACAAATACGGTCGATTCTGTTACCACTGTTTATGTTGGCTCCAATATTTTAGAGAAATTTCCGCATTTTATTAAAAAAAAGTGTGTTTTTTCAGAGGTTTGGTTTTTAAACTGGCAACACTGTTTCTACAGATTATCAATTTGACAGTTCAAAGTTGATTTGTTGTTAGTACCTACGTTTTACCATTTTACGATGAATAGATTTAAGCCGGAACAACGCGTGCAATTTGTTAAAACTTATTTTGAAAACCATGGTTCGGTTTGCCAAACTTATCGTGATGTACGTCCATTTTACGGTCGCTGAATTGGTCCAGCTAGCAAGTTATTCGGAACACGATGAATCATTTTTGCACAACGTACACTCTAGTCGATAATACGCATCCCCAAAGACGACAAACAGAGCGAACAGAAGAAGTTATTGCCGTTGTGGAGCGCAGTGTTGAGGAGAATCCGTATGAGTCAATTCTGCATCTAAAAACTACCACAACTCGGATTACATAATTTGCGAAAAGTTGCCGGTTTTGTTCCTTGGGGTTTATAAAAATTGGACACGAATGTAACATCCTGTCCTATGCCCCTGTCAATTTGGTCTAAGGGTCGTTTGATGATACGACACATTGTCGACGTCGATAATTCGGATCGCAAGAATACTTAGATGGCATACTCTGCACTAATTGACGCAGTTGTTTCGAATCATAACGATTTACATGGGCTACTTTCTGTACGTCATAAACTGTCACATAAGACTTATGTGGAACTTAAATCTCTATTAGTTGTATTACTTCGTACGTAACGGATAATTGTCATCTAACCTTAACTAACAGGCTCGAATCATCTCTGTCAAAGTAATAAGATTCCAAATTTGTATGTTTTAAAAGCTCTAAAATGCCCAAAAAAAATGTTGGAAGAAAACAATTCACATACATAACCTATACTAGAGTGAGATTTAAATTTGCGACACATCAAACCAGTCAATGGCAAAATACTTTCAGTCTCTCGTCCGACCCATGGACATGATTTTTGTTTTTTTGTTTTATGGCATTACATATTCGAATACATAGAATGACAATAATACCTGCTGTTGATTTCCACCGGGTGAGAGAGGAGAGCAGAAGTCATTGCTTAGAACTTTGGCACACCACACAGACTCGGTTCATAACATGTATTAAATTAATTGTTGTTTTTATTCGTAAGTTGCTTTTGATTGTCAAAAAATGTCATAGACAAGTACAATCCTCTGCGATGCGATGGCAGCAAGTGGCATGAGACTTGTTAATTTGTTTTATTCATTTTGGTTGTTTGAATGTGGTTCCCTTTTATTTGAGGTCGTGCATGCGTCAAATTTTAGCACCTTTTTTAAAAATAATGTGCTGACACATCTGTTTTTTTTTAATTGAATAGTCGAGGTACCTAATTATATTCGTGAGGGTACCTATGTGATAAAAAAAAACACCTATCTACAAATTATATTGTGAACTGCATATTTTGTGTGTAAATTTTTAGTACAATTTGAATTCAAAAACTGTTTGGGAGTGTCATTATTTAAAATATGAAAACATCTGCCGTCTCGTCGACGGTCACAGACACATTATTCTCAATTGAATAGGTCAAGATTCCAGGCGTTGATTATGTCTTTTGCATCAACAAAGGGCCACAGTTTTCGTATTGTAATGAATGTAGAAAAATAGTCTTTAGAGACGAATAAACCAAATGTCTAGCATAAAAGGATAAAAATAAATGGCTACGCTCAATTAGATTTTTTAAGACAAGTGATTATATTTTGATAGATGGTTTTAAAAGCTTTTATTTCTACGCAATTTTTTTTTTCGGAGATATGTCAAATTGCGCCTTCCCTCCCACGCTTTGGTTTGCTGAAACCAACACTCACCACATTGCCTGAACTAACCAATAAAGCAAAATTTAGCACACGAAAAATACGAGCAAAGTTATTTTTAGACAGTTTTCCATTTTTCACTTCTACGAGTAGGTATATGTTTGGTACCTACTTTGGCGTGCTCAGCATGTGTAGTGGTGTCACTGAATAAATTAGTCATGAAATTTAAATTTTTCAACGCTTTTTCGGTGGCTTCTACTTGCGCTTGAGGTGATAACAATAATGGATGATAGCTGATCCATTTTTTCTTCCTTTTTCACCTCAATCTCATCACTGATTCAGCTACTGTTGTCAGACAACGACCGACGACTGCTTACGTAAAAAGAATATCTAATAAGACAAAAGTAGAGCTACTTTGCAATTCCTTCATACCCAGTGCTAAGTTTGTTCTGCAAAGGATACCCACGCACACACATGCACACATACCGTGCGACTGTTTAGGCTAGCTAGACCCTTAGACACACCTTGTGGCCCCGCTGTAAGATGGTAAAACATATTTATGTACTACATTACTCCGTGCGGTGGTTGTTGTTTTTAGTTGTTCTTCTTTTACTTTTGATTTGGTCGTCTTAAGTTTTATGTATTTCGTTTTCTGTGCATTCACATATTTTTTCTCTTTATTTTTATTATTCTCACTCTGAGATGAAAGAGAGGGAAAATGAAGTTGAATGTGGTATATTTTGAACGTGCGTCAGTTAGAGCGGTTCGTTCACCTTGTTCTTCTGTTCTGGGCGTGCAATTTTGTGAAACGCGTGCTGACACAAGGATGGGGATTTGTTAAGTGAATTGATGACGAAGAGAATAATTGGTGATAGGTAATTGCATACAAACGGGTTGCATTCAATCCGTTACACTGTTTTGGTCTTGGGCAGTTGGCTCCTTGGTATGTATCATACTCACTAACTTAAGGCCCATTCCGGGGTGGATCTAACCAACAAGAGTCTCAAGCCAGTACGATCTTTGGCCAGCTGTCTCCAGTGATACATGAATATACAGACATAAATGTCAGAGCGCAGTGTTGGTATCTATTATAGATCCTCTTGTGTCGCATCTCTTATAAAAAAAACATTCAAAATCGTATACATATTTCGAAAACCACCGAATCTATTTAGATCAAACTAAACTTACAGATAATCTTAAGTATTGACCCTGAAGTGCTCCTGTGAAGATTGGTCAAAGTTGGACTAAGAGGCGTGGCACCTCCAATACAAAACAAAAAAAAAAAAAAACAGTCGCCCGTAAATAAATAAAATTAAATAAAAAATAAAAATTAAAATTAAAAAGGCAAAAAAAGGCCTGGCAAAGCTGGCGGGGGTTCATCTAGTATGGTATAGAACAATGGGCCCTATCAAGGGTATTCAGTTGTTCTATATCTGTTTGAAGATTTATGTATTTCAAATATACATTATGGCATACTTATATGTATTGATAGCCCTTATTAGAGCAAGTCAGCCACTTTAAGGCCCAGTGGCACAATGGATAGTGTGCTGGACTACTGAGAAAGGGGTCTCAGCTCAGGTTTGAACCCCGGAAAATAACAAATTACAAAACCCACACAAACCTTAGGGTGCCTAGCCTATACCCCCCTGTTGCGCCCATTCATTTATTAACCACTCATTCGTATCTCCCTTGTTAAATTTCGGAAGTCAGTCCATTTTTAGCAAAAATATCAATCAGAGAAATCTTAATCACTCCCACAACCACCACGGGCAAACAACCTTATATGGATCCTTCATCTATAATCCCAGCCTCCTACGCTGATCTAAAAAAAAAAGCGACAGCCAAGGTCAACTTGTTTTCATATTCTCAATTTCATTTGTTTACATTTTTACCCCAAACGGAAAATGTTGGTACGCATCAAAAAATAGTAAGTACCTAGGTACATATAGGTACCTACATGCAAATAATAGATAATTTCTTGTTTCCTCTGAGGTATTTTTTTTTTTTTTTTTGCAAAAAAAGATTGAAAACCCATGACCGATTGGCTTACCTTTTATTTACCGGAAAAATTTGTATCTTGTCAATAAGCTGCACAGGTTCGAAATAATTTATTCACATGTGCTTTAGCTTCAGGCTAACAATACACCTATGTAAGTGCTTCTGACAGTAATAATTAGAAAACTGAGTTCTGCAGTGCTCGTTTTTATTCTCAACAAAAAGCAAATAGGTAGTAGACACCACTAAAGGTCAACAAAACACGTTGTTACAACTTTTGTTCATTATATTGTTTTACATATCTATATTGTTCACTTTGGGTTTTCATTATAAGCTTTTCTTGCCCAATGAAATAATATAAGTAGGTAGGTAGGTGGTAGAATAAAAAACTGCTCTGCACCACCAGCCAACACCGCCAGCGTTAGGCTACTTCAAATGGACGACGAACAGGTCTTTCTGACTTGACTCGTTGCGTTTGTATATTTATAATGTCGGGAAGTTTTTGGGTGGTTTTCTTACTTTGGATCTACTTTCCTGCTTCATTCACCTACCTCGCACATTCTCTTCTTTTCACTATGTAGTATAATTATTCTTGTAGATTCACTTTTTATTTTGTTCATTCCGTTTACAAAAAAAAAAAAAAATAAGAAAAAACGAATAACAAAGACAAGAAATTGAGAAAACAACAAAAAATACACTCATTCCCACAGAAATGAGTGGAATTAAGGTCAAAGTATTTAGAATAAAATAAAAATTCCGCAGTGTTGTGGGTTGGGTTTTTGAATTTATTACTTTCTAATGAACGTTTGCCTGTTTTAAATTACAAAACACATTTCTAATGTTCAGCGATTTTTGAAGGATATAAGTTAGTGACTAGACCTCTAATTAAAATGTTCTCGACCTAGAAAATCAGGTGTCCAAAGCGATCATCGCGATCCTACATATGTATGCAGCATCCGAGCGACTGAATGCAAATTATATAGGTAATAAAGGCTTGATATGAAATTTATTACATTTATCTGTCAAAACAAGCAAACAAAAAAGTGTGCGGTTTGAGGAAAACAAAATTCAGACAAATTCGTAAATTTAGAGACGAAACTAGAATTTGTTTATTAAAAGGGCGCTTCATATTTGCGAACAGCTTATTTAGTGTGCTGTCGATTAAACAATTAGGTACGCGATGAGCTCCTTGGATATACAACATAGATAACATTATTTATTGCAATTTTTAGTTGGCCCCTATTGTAGGTATGTAGGTATAAGATGTGGTGAAAAAAACCAATACTTTTTGTAATCGATTTAAAGATACTACATTCTGTTTAACATCCTTGCTTCAGACCCATCGGTACCAACTTATTTTATGTTGAAAGGGGACTTCATTCCTTTATACTGCATTCTTTGTCAGCATATTGAGAGGAAAACACCCAAAAACCTTTATGGGGATGTATAAAATGAATCATCACGAAACAAAGTCCTTGTAAGTAACAAAACCATGGTAGGTACCTAGATAGATACCAGCATCATTTTATATTGGCTTCAAATAAATTATAAATTATTTTCATTTCTTACCTTTCTCGTTTGCATAGACATTCAGCTGTTCATCATCACGTGCGACTTGGGTAATTATTGATGTTGCATCCATTTAAGCATTCGCTTTTTAAGTGCGAATTTCTGCGCACTTATGATATGATATGAATAGAAAAATTCAAATTAAAATAAAGGTGCAAACAAAGTAGAAATCACTGTACGCGACGCCGACGATAGACGACACAAGATTCTTCGGGGAATTTTTCGCTCTTTAATTTAAATTTGCGTCGTCAGAAATTGAGAAATGTGCTCAACTTGAAATTCCTTCGTCTGTATTTGTATTGCATAAATAATTTTCCACATACAAATTTCGTATCGCACTAATTTTGAACAAATTTATAAATTATCCACTTGCAGACTGGCAACATTTTTCATTTGTAAACACTGCGGATATAGGATGTAGCAAGAAATCCACTATAAACTTTCCAATTCGTATTCACTGCGCTGCACTTTTCATCTCTCGAGTAAATATTAAAAGAAAAATGTATTTTCGTTTTTTTTATGTATGCGAAAACTGCTTAAGCCAGGGATTAATTATTTAAAAAATAAAAAAACCGAACAGCCAACATTTAATTTACTCCTCGCGGTGAAATCAGCGTAAAAGAATTTCTGTGTACGGCAGACGAAGGAGAAAATGGGTAGCAGAGAAGCAGACAAAAAACAGATATGCTTTTATCTCCCTTTTAATATGTCACTTTAACGTTGCATCAGTATGAGCAAGAATGAAACAGAATATATACGATGATGAACTCGTTTTTCTTCAAATTTTTTGATTTATTAATTGAACACAGCCCGATTTGGATATTTTAGCACTTTTTCCACACAACGAAATTAAAATTTTCAGTAAACTGAATATTGACTCACTTTTTTATTCAAAAACTACAAGTGGAATTTTTAAAGAGATGTTTTAGAGGAAAAATCGAAGAAAAGCGCAACAGTTCGGAAGTTTTCCTCTTCCGTGATTCACTCCGCCGTTTCCCTTCTCACTCTATCAAACGACTTTTAGGATATAAAAGTGCAAACGTACCTACGTAGCCAAATCCGTCGTTGCCGAGCCGTGCTACGTCCAATGGAAAAGACAATTAGAAACTGGAATGGAACTTAGCACTGAAGTTATGCGAAGCGAATTTAATGTAAAATGGCGGCGCGCATATTCATTTCTTTCGTTCTTCTTTGAGGATGAATTACCCATGGGAAATTTCAGAATTTTGAACAGGTAGCTGGGTATGGCGCATTCTTTCTTATTCATGGGGGTAAAGCGCAGACAACTTTTGTTTACTATTCTCATCTCCTTCTAATGTGTGATCTGACAATTGGATTTATGCAACAAATAACTTCCAATGGAAATTTGTTATGATTTGGTTTCCTTAGCAGAACGATAGCTGAAACGTTAGGGCGCACTGACAGAAAACGAGGAAATTAAACACTGAATGGATTCTTGCGCATACAATCCCAGATGGAGAATGCAATTTAATAAGGATTTATTCATTTCATTTCAATCCGAATTTTATCAACGAACTCCATCTCCACTTTTGTCTATTTTTTTTAATTTTATTTGCTTTTAATCGAATTGCATTGGTAGCTAATATTTTTTAACCCATTTCCTCAATCTCACGGTGATATTTTATAGAAGTGCTAGAGCTCTAGATCAATAGGTTTAACATATACATTTTTTTATATGGAATTTGACATGTCGTTATTCATCTAGCAGTCAATGCAACACTACCAATTAATTAGTAAATCGGTCAGTCTTTACTACAACAGATGATAGGAAAAGAAGAGGGAGTTTAACTATGCTTTTAACAAAATCTTATGCTGATGCACTACTGTCCGATGATATCGAACTATTTGTGGTAGCGAATTTCTAGAAATATTTTCTTATCCTTGCCAGAGCTATATTTATTAGGACGCAATTTTTTTCCTAGTCTCCTATAGATCCTTTAATAATGCCGCGATTCGAGCCCAGCTTTTGTTTAAGTTTGCCAATTTTATTTATATTACCTACTTTTTGGTAGTTCTGTAGACTTGTTAACCCTTTGCTCATCCTCACGACCATATCTGTATTTGACAGTGAGCTGTCATAATCCTCGCACTTTTTTTATGAAAAATTTCTAAGAAGTTTTGTAATCATTACAGTATTCTAGATTACTTAATAATTAAATATTAACATGTTAATTGTGCGCAGAGTTAGCAGCGTGAATTTAAGGTAATCAATATTTTCTGGAGTTCAACTTTGTTAGTGACAAATTTCTTTCACAAATATACAGATCACTTGCTGCACGTTCCAGTTTGATCGCTAGGGACTTTAGCGATGGCAAGAAGGATGATAGCGATAGCGACAGTGATAGGGAGACCAAAAGCAAAGTTAAAAAGGACCCCGTCAAAGAAGAAACGGCTTCAGATCGCCTGAATAAACTTTTAGCGAGCATGCATACTGATGATAACCTAACATTTGTAAAAGGCGTAAACATGGCTAAACCGGGTGCCAGTAAATTACGTTCCAAGAAGGAAGGTGAAACGAACAATGTTTTTGAGGCTATTAAAAAAGTCGCCTCCCACCTCGGTGAAGATACCAAACAGCAAACTGAAACTGAATTGTTGACTAAGCTACTCAATCACAATGAGGAACCTTCTTCGTCGTTGCAATCTACGAAAAATAATGGTGCTGATTCTAATGAACTCAGTTTAAGGTGAGCGCGTCGTATAACCAAGGCCAACGTATGTAATTTATTTTGTATGATTTAGCGAACTAATTGTTGGAATGAAAATCGATCGCCGTCAACCAGCTATCGAACATTCTCGTGGTGACTATGTCCGCAAAACGCTCGCCAATCACTCTGAACAGGGATTCAACAAAGGAGGAGATCAGAGGCGATCTAGAAATCAACAAAGGCGGCAAGCTGAACCCAATACTGGCAGTGTTAATCTTTTCGGAAGCAAACCACTTGACATTTTTAAGGATCCCAGCAAACTAAACGACTCGCCAGACATTTTGCAAACATGGCAACAGCTGAACCAACATGAACTTAAATTGGCGGTCACACACCCACCCGAAAATCACTTTCAAAAAATGGCGCTCTGGACAGAACAGGGCAAACTTTGGCAGTTTCCCATTGACAACGAACAAGGCATGGATGAGGAATTCGCCACAGACTTCTCAGAGCATGTCTTTTTGGAGCAATATTTAGAGCCATGGTGTCCCACCAAAGGACCCATTCGTCATTTCATGGAGCTAGTATGTGTTGGTCTCTCTAAAAACCCATTCATAAGCGCAAAGGAAAAGAAGGCTCATATCCTCTGGTATCAGAGCTATTTTGAAGAAAAGAAGGACATCCTTAAGGAGATGATAGTTGATCAAAAGGATGCCTCCACCGACCGAAAGACAATTTCCGCAAGTTAAATGTATTTAGCATCAAATATACAGTAGTTCATTATATTTGAACGTTCTGATACATTTCTGGGTTTTTGTTGATATTCTCTTCCATTATTCTCTTCTTCGTTACTTGCCATTTTTCAAACTTCTCAAGGACCTCTGGAAGTACATGCTTTACCTGGAAACGCTCAATCTCGGATCCATCTCTTAGTTCTACCTCCGTTTTGAAATTGTAATTCGGTTGATAACCATTAATACGAAGAAAGTGATCGAAATAGAACGGAACAATGGATTCTTGAATGTCGTCCATCACGTCAAGGCTCTCCCGAGCCTCCTTAAGGCCTTTTAAATCACCCTCCTCATGGAAAGCTTTATAAAAGAATTTAGTTTTCTCGGATATTTTGGCACGCCTTGGAGGAATTCTCCGAATCACCTTCTTCAGTTCCGAACGAGGGAGACAACCTCCTTGTCTTGGTTTCTGGAATGGGGGCGCAAGGTTGTGGCGGACCTTAACCATTTCAGAAGCAATTCGTCGTTCGACCAGTACGGCTTGTTTCGACATATTGCGACGGTATTCCAACAGCCTACGGTATTTCTTTTCAAATTTCTGCCTATGATCAACAGGAATTCCTTCCAATTTTCCTAAAAATATCAAGAATTAGCAAATTTAGTTTCCCTTGTGCTGAAGTGTGCACCCACCAATAAGATCCGTTAAGACCTGAGATATTGCCCCTACTTGATCCATAGGGCTCATAACTATTTGCGATGATGCTGGCACTATATCCGCGTATGCTTGATTGCAAATGCCCTTCATTTCATTGAAGCGCTTATCGGAAAATGTAGTATCTATTGGTCGACCGAGACATGCTTCCGCTTGAGCTTTCAGCTGCTTCGCCCTATTCTCCATAAAGTATTTGTTGGCACATTTATTTTCCGCATACTTTTTCTTTGACTCCAATTCAATCATGCACCAGTCGCAGAATTCTTCATATTTTTGATTCAACTCTGTAAGAATCCATAGAGTATAGTGCAATTCTAGAAGCAGAACGAATGTTTTAGACTTGAGATTTGCAATTCCATTGATAAAGTGCTTCGGAGTCTCAAATACAATAACAATTGGATGGCAGTTATTGCTATAAACATTATCAAAGTATTCCTTGATAGCCCATGCATCGTCCCTGTCCCGCTGCCGAATGTTTGTCGTACTTCTTTTCGCAATCGACTCCTTGAAACCTTCTACCTCTCCATCGACAGCCCGATGAACCCAGTCATGTTTAACGCGCCATTCCATATCTGCCAGTAGATAATGGAAATTCTGCAATATGGTTCTCCGCATCCAGTCATTTTCTATATACACTATTTCCATATTGAGTACAGTGTACCGCTTTACTAGTTCCTGTGCCTCTTGTCTGTATTTATCGGTGGCCTCGTAATACGGTTTCACTTTGTGAACAACTTCCATTGCAGAATCGTATTCCTTCTTCTCCCATTTGGCGAACAACTTTTCAAATAGCTCCTTCATTTGTGACATTTGTTGATAGTCGTTCTCGTTTTGGCGATCACAAATTTTTGCGCGAACAATTTCACCTTGAATGAGCATTGATTCAAACTTTTTGCGCAATGCATCCTTTATCATGGTGCGGCAGCTATTCCACTTAAATGGCTTAAAAGCCGACCTTTTACGCAGATCCTCGATGTATAGCTCATCGATATCAGATGCAACTTGTGCTTTAGCTTTGGTGCCTCTAGGTCTCCCAATAAGCTTTTTTCTATGATCTTCCGTATTGACCTCTAATCGCAGACGTAATCCGTTCTGCAGGCGTGTGTTAAATGTGAAAAAGCTGTCCTTGGCTGCGCTTATATTCAATTGAATTTTCTTCTGTCCTGCGAACGGAACCGTGCGATAGGGGTTGAGTGTTTCTTTAGCTGCATCAATAGGAACTGCATCGAAACGAGATCTGTTAATTTGTTCAAATGGCACTAATGACTTTCGAATGTAATCCAAGGGAATTTTTTTATCGCCAGCCATAAGGAAACTACCACTATCGTTAGATAAATTAGTGCACTCTGAGGAGCTAAGAGAACTTAGGCAGAATTCAATGCTGCGAAGGTCTTCCTTGAGCTCGCAGAGGTATGCATTTCCATCAATCACTAGTTCCGCATCTACATGTCCAGCGCGTTTGTCCAATTCCAATTTGATCTCTTGGATGAAACTTAAGAACCTTTCGCGTCCAGGAAATTGTTGAAGTTTTCTTTCTTCCATACTATGAACAATTTTTGTCGGATAATGTGGTGCTTTTGATAATGTTGAATTACTCTTGACACTTTTCGCTTTTCTGTCGTATTCTTTTAAGAGTTCGTCGGTCTTAAGTGGGTAAATGGAGTAATCAATTGCGTCCACGTTATATCCTCTGGGCATAGACTTATCAAAAGTTATCGGCGGTTTGAGACTATGTTCTTTAGATGCTGCTTCTATTGGTTTGGGCTTAACTATTTTTGTTGCGTATCGAACGTGAATGGTCTTATGTTGAGTCGGATTCCAGTGGTCGTGGTGGTGACGCGCTTCAAACTTTCTAGCGTATTCTGTGTCGTTAATTACCCCAACATTCGCGATTATTTTTTTGTCATCCTTTACCCTTTCCATAATTGGAACGCCTTGCTCTTGGACAAATGTATCAAATTCCGCAGAGGGAACGCGCAGGCCATTGTAATCTCTTGGATGACGCGGGTGACGGCACAAGGTAGTTTCTCGATATTCTGGTGCTGGCATGTTGCCACGTTTCTGGATATCAACGTTTTCAGGCAAAAATCTGTCCTCTATTAAGTCATCTGGAATCCATTCGGAGTCTTCTGAAACTGAATGAACCCGGATGGACTTTGTGCGTTCTCGTTGTCTTTTAGGGCATGGGATGCCTAGGTAGTGCATTCGCCTACGCTTTTGCATTCTTTTTCTTAGCATGTCTGCCTTGGCTTTATTATGAATGTATTCTTCGGTTTCTCCATGGCGTGTTTTCTCATGTGAATTACTAACTGACTGCGCAACTTTCTTTTTAGCGTCGATGCCATACAGATACCCAATCAAATTGAACTTCCTTACTTTAATCTGCTTTGGTTTCTTGATTCGAAGATTCTTCCTTATCACCCGATCATAGTGTCGTCCTATTAGCTTCTTTCGGAATTCCTTAATGGGGCTCTCTGTAATGGGTTGTTTAAAGCCCAGTGGTTTGGGAAAGAGACCCATTTCAGAAATTAATTTCGGCGCTTTAGTGTGAGCTGTCTTCTTCCTCGAAACGAGTGACTCAAACCATTCGGCTCTAGTTATGCAACCCTTAACTATTCGATCGCCATTGGGGAGCGCTTTTTGGTGAAACTTTCCCCTCACATTCGAACCTAGTTTGTAATGAAAACCCCGGAGCATAAACTTACTTCTTTGCTGACCAACTATCATGTCGTCTTCGTCATTTGTGGATTGTTCATCGTTCCGAGGACTAGGTGAAGCGGAATCGGATCTAATTTCCAAATGAGCTTCGGGGATGGTTTTTTGCTTTCCGATTTGCGCATAGAATTCTTGCTTAACTTTTGCTCGATCGCGTATAATGCGTTTTGACTTATTTAAATGGTGGCGGAATTTTAGCGTTTCCCAGATGGTGTTAGGAAAATGTCTTCTCTTCGAGATTTGACGGAGGTCTCTTTTCTTCGTAGTAATAGTCCGATCAAGCAATCCAAGCAAATCAGCAATATCCTTCTTAGCTAACACCTTGGCTTTGTTTTCTGCAATGGTTGCCTGAGTCGCCATTTCAGCTTCTTTGTTTTTGGCAAATTGTTCCTTCTTACGAAGATACAACCGCCTATTGCGTTCTCTTCTATATTTTTCTTCTTTCTCGAGCTTAAGTCTAACTTCTGGCTTTTTCTCGGCTCGAACGAGTTTTCCAAAGTATTCGCTTCCCTCAGCTGATTTTGGCAAGAATACATCTCCTCTATCTATTGTAGGATGCCCTAGGCCCAAATGCTTCGGTATGGCTATTCTTTTATTTTGCTGCTCCTTCTCTGTTAAAATAGCCGTTTCTTCCTTCAAATTGCGACGTTGTTGAAACCGACGTACTTTACGATATTCCATTTGATTCTGACATGACTGCTCATCTTTTTGGTATGTGTTCTTATAATCCAGTCCCTGAAAGTCCAGATTTAGTGGATTGGCCAAATCAATTACATCACAAATGCTGGAGACGGTTGACTGAGAGCCTGATGGCGTAACCAGGTTATCTGCTCTCTTGACAAGTTCTCTTATTTTAGTTTGTTCTACTTCAGGAGGTATTGGCTTAAAATGAAGAACATTTGGGTTTCTGAGACAAAACCGCTTCCGAGGATCTTCAGTAAGGGTGAATAGTTTTTTGTTATTATTGATGTGCCGACAGTTGCCTAAGAATGGCTTGGGTGCCCCCAAGACTATACTGTCTGGACAGGGTGGTACAAACGCAGTCCTCTTAAGTTTAACAGATTTTTTGTGCTGGGTATCGCACAAGTTTGTTGACGCCGTTTTAGGTGTTAATTTCATTGCAACAGTCTTCGAATGTGAGTCCGATGATGAAGTCGGATTTAATGACCTTAATTTGCTCGTTGGTTTTCTAATTGACATAATTGGGGCTACTCCTAAATTAAATGATCTTACCGGGCTAGGCTTCCTTTGGGTAACATCTCTAAAATCGCATTGCGTTTTATTCACGTGATACTTGGAATGCTCGTGTGGAAATGTGAGAATTTGTATGGAGGCACTGGTTCCTGACGATCTTTTAACGAGTGGCATCTTATGTATTTAAATTAAAAATATATTGATCAATGTTCAGTTTACTATGTTCTGATTTATCAAAGTACACAAACGACCTTCTAACTTTTATACTAGTTTATTCATTCGACATTGTCGGAATTTTAGACAAAAAATTAATTGACGTTTATACTAACTTCTAAATGACCGAGCTTAGGTACAATAGCCCGTGTGTACGATAAAAAAACACAAAGATCTCTGAATTTATAGGTACTTAGCATTTCCACTGGAAAACCGGCTGTCGAGGAATTTAGCTTTATCGACAATCGATTTCGTTTGGTTCTTATCGATTTTATTCATTTGCAAATCAATATCTCTGCTAAAGGGTCTTCGTTCAGCCTTCCCATTAGATTCCTTTTCCTAAAAGGTACAGTATTAGTAAATTATGCATTTTATTCTATACGTTTACCTTCTTCTCTTTCTCTTTTTTCAGTTTCTTTTGATGGATTTCATACAAAGATTTGTCCCTTTTGTGTTTCTTTTTTAATTTCTTTGCCAGTTTCTCTTGTTCGGCATCACGTGCTTCTTGGTACAGCTGCTCTGCCTTAGATTTGCTCGTTTCGGTAACTTTTGATGTAGACGGTACATCACTGGAGTTTGGTGTTTTTGTCCATGAAGTTCTAGAAAAGGAGTGTCGTGAGAAGGTAGATGTTACAATTATTATTAGCGCCACGAACCTATCACTAAAGTCAGGTCGCTCTTTTGTATGGAAGGTGCGTCTTAAACTAGCTATTCCAGTTTTTAGACCCACGTCAGGTAATTCCAACATCCACTCCTCACGGACATTTGTATCGACTGTTTTAGTATCCGGGTCTAGTTTGGCTAATTTGATCTCAAGAGCACGTTGTTCGAGTTCGATCTGAGCTGTTGTCATCGTCTTGAAAGTGCTGTCGGTAATGGGAAGCGGTCCGTGGACTTCTTCATCGACCTCACTGTTTTCTCCAGAGTGTAAGCCTTCTGTTGATAAAGTGACTCCCTGAGGTAGCGCAGGTCCAATAATAGGAGCATCTATTACGTTACTGCAGTTTGTTTTTATTAGATGTGGAGGTAAAGCTGGTCCGAATGCTTGGATTTGCTCTGCTGCGACCATAAGCTCAGTGGAGTCTTTTTGTAATACTTCGGTTTTTTCATTATCTGAGCTTCTATGAGACCGTTTCTTGTGTTTATGTTTCCTGTCTTTTTTATGTTTCTTCTCCTTTTTGCTTTTCTTTTCTGATTGGCAACGTCGGCTTGAATCTGAGTTATTCATATTCTAAAGAGAAAAACAAAAGTAAATGTCGTTGAAAAGCGGTTCAAATTTGTTTAAAGAATTTTATTTTATTTCATCCTAAATTATTATACAGCAACAACATAACAACGAGGAACATTGAACCATTATTAATGTTTTAAGTAAATGTTTTTTTAGCTTTTCTATAACTATAGAGAAGAGATTTTATTAAGCCGGCAGTTGGTATATTTTTAATGGATTGTGCTATACTACTCATCCATACTATGTCGTTTACCGACATTGAAATAAGATCCTTAAGCTTACCGCTCATAGCGACAGACTCGGCAATTTCCAGATAACTTCCTTTAAATGCTGCATTTCCACGAATTCTTCTTTGCATATTCAAAGGTAATGACTTAAGATGTTGTTCTGTAGCTTTAACTGACTTGTCTTGCTCGAAAAATGTTTTATCTTTGTCCGTACCCACAGCTACGTACTGCGACAATCGCTGAAGTATGGGATGATACAACTTAAAGAACTCATCCAATTGAGCTTCGACTATGTTTTTCACTTTGTTCTTATTCTCACCAAAAATCATTCGAAAGTCTCCTTTGTAGCTAATGTCAGAAATTGTGTGAAACAACTCAAAGTTACTAAACTTTTCTGGTAACATAAGAAGAGCAACTATAAATGCACTCTCAAGGTTTCGCAGCAAAGCATTTTGTAGCTCATCATCTTGTGCTATCACATTCGCCACCGGCTTATGCAATCGACCGGCAAAATAGAGATATTTCCATTCGATCAAGTCTTTCTCTAAGTCTTCCCTAGATATTACACCATACTTAATAGTCACTCCTAGGTCGGGCAATGGTACCAGTGTGTTAAAGTAGACTCTGGCTGCTAAATTTTCCTGATAAGATGCAATGAATTGGCTACCGAGAAACCTCATTCCAGAATAATGACTGGGATGTTTCTCTAGATTTTCTGCATGCCAGTCGAAGGAATTTTCCACACAAAAAGTAAGATCTATGACATTTGATTTTTGATTGGCGACGCTTTCATATCCAATTTGTTGTTTTACTCCAGAGCCATAGGCAAAACTGTATGCTATCCCCCGCGGAAATCGTTTAACTATTTTTTGGTAAATATTCATTGTTTAAGGACACCTAATATGGAAATCGATTGTTTTTATCACTGTCCTGGTTTTATTTATAAAGTTTCATAAAAAAATACCTCACCTCTATGCAAAAATTTGCGGTTTTTGATGTTTCCTATTGGTTCAGTGGAAATCAAATGACGTTTGTCAGCCGGTGCTACCACTTCCATAACGAATGTTTTTTGTTAGTACGCTTTTGGGTGAATAAAAAAGGTTCCCTTTTTTCAAAAAACAAACTCGCAAAAATACGGTCAACAAGATCAGGGTCGATCCAAAAATGCAAATTGCTTCATATTTGTCGAAAACAGAACTCCTCTCTCTAACTAAAAATCGAAAATGTTAGTAGCTTAAAAATTTTAGGAAATAATAAATAATAAATATAAATAAATAAATAATAAATCTTGGAAACAACACAACACAACTAAAGAAATCAGCTGCAAGAACCAATATAAGATATTTAATATCTATCTTAATATATAACTTCGTGCGACTACGACTCGGACACACTTGAATTCCCGCGATTTACACTATTTGACGTGAAACATGTTATAAATTAGTAATTATGTAGTTCAATTTTTACTTACGTAACCCTAAGTAGTAATTGAAAATAAAAACTGTCACAGTCGTTAATTAAACTCGTTTTAATAAATTCTTCAGCCCAGCTAGTTCTGTTACCTATAGCAATAACTAAATTCTTGTACATTAACTGCGCAAGTAATTTTGTAGTAGATAGATATTTTTCGCTGAAAATCTACTATCGACTGAGCCACTTGACAGTTTTGTTGACAGCTGAAACGAAAAATCCATGAAGAGAAAAATTCCACTCACATAAACAGCAAAACTAAATACTTCTAATTAATTACAAACCTCTTCTTCTTTGTATCTGCATATTTGTTTTTTAATAAATTCCCAATCCCAACTATATACTCCCATCAATTCCATATGTAACTCAGCTCAGTTCCCGAATGAATCCCTAACAAAACAGTTTTTAGCTGAAAACGAAAACCAAGAAATCAATCCCATCATCGAAAAGAAGAAAAAATATTCGCAGAATCAAAAAAACCATGGCGAATATTACGGTTGGACAAATCATTGTTGACGCGCAGCGTATGGCAAGTCGTGTTAAGGACCTAGAAGTATTAAGTGGTGGACTACTAATGGATGCCGAAGGCAATAACCGACATCTGGAGTCAATGAGACAGGTATTAACGACAAGCTACAAATCAACTGCGTTTTCTTTTGTTTTTAGGTCACAAACCTAGTTAATATTCAAATCATGTACGTTTTTGTGTTCAAATACAGTTTCAAGACGATTTAGATTCCCTGAATCGCATTTCGCGGGACAAAAATAACGCTGACATGGTTAATCGCATAAATCAACAAAATCCATGTATACGGGAAATCCGCCAAGAGAATCGAGAACTAAAGGCTTGCCTGGAGGATCATCAGCGTGCTCTGGAGCTCATTATGCATAAATACAGGGAACATACCCAAAACAAAGTACTCACCAGTCAGATCAACTTTAAAGAGATGTACAATGAAAATCTGTGGAAGATCATCAGAGAGCAAGCAGACAAAATCAACGAAATGGCTGCGGTGATGCAGCGAGCAGCTTCAGTAGATGACGAATCAGTTCATAAGGAAATAGAAATGCTGACTAAACTGAAGATGGAAAATCAAACATTAAGGGAGTTGCTCCAAATCTCTAATAAATTTGATTCTAATGGCAGAATGATAACCGCAAATGCCCATCTCCTAGAGGACAAGGCTATTCAAACAGAAAGCGGCTCTGGTGCTTCTTGTATCAATATTGAGTCTTCCTCAGCATCTGCAAATGTGGTCAACAATAACAACACAACTGACACCAATGGAGAAAATCCAATCGACACAGCCGTTGAAACGGGTAACAATAATGTGGCCGTCACCAATACCCCATCATCTCCATATGTGACTATAGATAATCCCATTATAGCTAACTCGACAGGCCCAATAACATCAACCGTTGGCAATTTAGAGAAGAGCTTAAAGAACACACTTAATATATCCAACAGTAGCAACAGCAGCAGTAGCAGCAGTGATGACAGCAGCATTAAGCTAACAGAAGCATCACCAAATATGCCATTAGCCCCAGCAACACCAGCAGCAGCATCAGCTACGTGATAGAATGAAACATGTCCACACAATTAAAAATTACTCTTACAGCACCACCTCTCTATTGCTATTTAAATTAAAAATTCAGTTGATTTGTCATTAATTTTTGTATGTCACCTGTTTTTTTTTTTTATTGCATTATACCAACATATACCTATGAGATTTTTTTTAAACACGTTTACATTTAACGATAAAGTTATTCAGTCAATTAACTGTAATTTGATTTGTTTTTGGTGCACGAACACATTCGGTTTCTTAATTTCTGCACAAATAATATTTATGGTTTGAGAAATGATTAAATTGCTCCCTCTTGGTCGCATTTATTTTTTAAAATTGAAAAAAAAAAATCATTTTACACTAACATCAATCAAGTATTTGAAAATCTAGGAAATTCATTATACAAGGGATACTACTGCCTTTCGGTTTTCAAAAACGATCAACAGCATGATGATAGTATAGTAGAGAAATAACTAAGAAACAAAAATTGTACCGTACTAATTACTAATGATATTTAAATAAAAACTTAAACATACATTCTTCTAAGGAGAATCTAAAACTATTGCTAAGATATGTCTGAAAGCAATTAAAGGTTTTATCGCTCTATGTAATGAAAAAGTGCTTTTCGATTGACTAGCTCGTCAGCGGAAGGAAACCAAACCGTACACAACACCAAATATTCCAAAGCAATTACCGACTGCGATCTTCTTTAGTTGACAGAATTTTTTTGCTTCATATTCGCCCATGGAAATAAAAGACACATATGTATGTTTTGTGTTTACTTTATATGTACACATACTCAGTAAATGTTTAACGTTAAAAAAAAACAAAAAACACATCTAGAGACACAACATTTTTTATCATTTATAATAAAAAATCTTACAGTTTGTTTTTATTCCCCATGTTTTTATATCACATACCTTAAGATGGCTAAGTGTATTGGCGGAAGCAAACAAACTACCTTCGTTTCTTTTCCACAATACCAATTTCAGAAAATTAAAAGAGAAAATCGTATTTGCCTCAATAACTTATAGGCCTGGTCCGTCCTCAAAAAACCTATCCAAAGCCGTGTCATTTACAAAGCCAAATGTCCATTGCATATTTGGATTGTCTTTGCGACATGGATTTACAAATACTCGCTGGTTTCCTGGATCCGCATCTAGGCAATTCTTGGATTCCTTTCCATGTCGAAGCCATTTGTTTGTGCGGTCGTAATACCAAAATTGATTGCCACCCTGTCCGTGGCAATCCCAAAGCCAGACGGGGGCGTCTTTCTCCGAGGACTGCACATCCAAGCATTCAAGTTTGAAACGCATCCGAAGGTCACGGTGCCAACTAAGGCTCCAATACTGATTGTTTTGCGGTCGCACGTGGTTTTTCGCGCACCAATAGAGTCCTATCACGGAATGTCGCGGACGACTGAGATTGTCTAGACAAAGACTTGGTGAAGCTACACTGCGTATTGTACCGGATGCGTAATCTGGCGGTTCAACTGGCGGATACATCTTGGGTAGGTCGAACGCAACTTCAGTCATGAACCATTTGAAAGACTTGCATTTGAGTTTCTCGCGAATAGCTTTCTGTTTTGATAGATCACCGGGATCAATGTGGTCGTACAAGTCGGGGCGGTGTTGGTAAATGTATTCCTTATACTCGTCCATCCAAACTTCGGCAACGCGTTTGTAGTTCTGTAAAAGAAATTCATGTAAAGAAATGCTTATTAGAATAGAATGCGAATTCACCTTGTGTACATAGTCGGTTTTTCTTGGATTTTTCGAGTCCATTGGTCCTCTATAAATATGTCCAACGCGCGAGCACGGTGCATCAAGCAGTTCACCACCGCACATCCAAATCTTGAAGCTTAGCTCATATTGCTCCCCTCCCCAAATGTCAAGACCTTCATCGTAGCCGCCCAACTCCCAAAAAAAATCTGTACTTATAGCAAATAGACCACCGGCCATAATTGGACTTCGAAATGGCTTTGTTTTGTCTATCAAATCTTCTGCCAGCAGCGGTAACCGCTTGTAGTAGAATTCCCAATCAAAAGCCCCACGAGCTCCTTCATCCTGCGCGCGGTACTCAAAATTGTTATAGTCGATAACGTCAATAAATGGGCAGACGGAAATTCTCGGATTCTCAGCTATCGGCTCCAGTAGAGGTGGTAACCAATTGTAATTAGCCTCGACATGTGAATCCAAAAATATCAACACCTGACCAGTGGCCTTTCGGGCACCAGCCATGCGAGCTCCTATTAGTCCCGTCCTTTCGTGTAAACGAATAACCTGCGCCTTTGGGAAATTCTCTGCCAAATACTGTTCCAGCTCCGTGCGCAAATACTCTCGATCGCTGAAATCATCAACCAGAATAATCTCCTTCAAAAGTTCCGGTGGTGATCGATTCACTATGCTATGGACGGATCTCATAAGTACACTCAGGTGTTCGTTGTAAAATGGTATGACGACGCTGACCGATAGTAGATTTTTCAAGTACTTCTTAAGCTTGCATCCGGGGTTTCGGATATCAGGCACTGACCGATTAACCGAAATAGAGTCACTCAACAATGCATTGAATCCATTTTGTCTGAACATAGTTTTTTCCAGATCGCGGTAAGTACTATCTAGAGCTGCCCGTTTACCGCCTTCTCCAAGGCCAACACGCTGATTATCTTTTGCAATGGCTGCATAGTCGTGCCAATCAATTTTATCTCCATTGTTAGCTACAAGTAGTCCTTCTATTCGATTTCGTTGGGCGCCTTCTATTTCGTTGTTTTCGATTTGTCGGCTTTCTCTGAAGGAAGCTACATCTTTTACTAATTTAGCATTGATATCCTGTAGATTATGGCCAATTTTGTTAGTTGCTGGACTAGATGATATGCTACTGGTGATGGCTACAAAAATTGTTATGGCCACTATGGATAGGAATACAGCTTTAAGTAGCCATTTCACGTTTCGGCGTCGCATTGTCCAGTTCCTGTAATGTTTTCAGTGATGCTGTAAGAAAATTAAATTACGAATTAGCTTCTGGAAATCGATATTCAAAGTTTATTTTATTACGAAGCTCTGCTCTAAAAAACCGTCTAATGGCACAAAAACTTTTTCGAATACTGTTGTGTAGACGCAATCTAATTATAATTATTGCACGTACCTACTCTGGCAAACAAGTACATCATCTAATTGTAAAGATCTTATCGTCTTTTAGAAAAAGTAACTATCTACAACTAGATAAACATTTGCGAATTGATAATGCATAGCGTAAGAACATCTTTCGTCAGCAAAAACATCTGGATTTCTAGAGTTCTTTTGTTGCGCCAATTCAAAGTCTAACGCATATATACCTAGCATTTTTAATTTAGTTTAAACAAATATAAATGGATCTTCAACTACTTTCGGTAACAAATAAAATCGTCATTACTTTTAAAATACATTTCAGATAAATTTGAAAGTACACACAATTATGTCATGTTCATGTCCTATGGCTCTATGTACATATATTCTCCTGATATAAAGGTTGATACGATCAGATTTGCCCGCCAATACTATTTTAAGTGGTATGTAGAAATTGATATAGGTACAGAGCTAAGATCCGCAGCGTTTGATGAGAACCTGTGCTCACACTCCTTGTCACTTGTCGGTGTCTTATCAGAGAAAATGGTTCGATAAAAATATAATTTTGTTAATGGTGGTTACGATGACAGTGGGATCATTTAAGTTGAATGAAATAGAAGCAATATAGTTTCCTTTATTGATTTATACCGCTTTATTCCCGAGAAGGATAATCAAACCAATGTGGTCTACAACTACAATACCGTAGGAACGCTTCGAAAGACAGACCGGAAGAAAATGCTTATCGGAGCATTGCAGATTTAAATAAGGTAAAAAATGTCGTGAGCGTTGGACCCGTTAAAGTGAGTCATATACGTTATTTAGGAAATTGATAAGAGTACTGATGAGAAGTAAGCGTGTAGTTGTTTGTCTTACTCAATACTCAGGGGATATAATGGATACACTGTGGTCTTTACAAGACGACAATAAATCAATAAAAAGAAAAGCGGTCCTGTCGTACTAAACTAGATTATTTTCAGACTTCTGGATTTGCGTTTACGCCAATAAGTACTTTCTCTGAAGTGTGAAGTTTGGGAATTAATAAATATGGGCGCGCCGGCACCTATCTTTGTAGAAGCATATCAAATCAAGTATTATAACAACGCTTGGTCCCACTGTACTGTACTCGTATCGTGTCAATGCGGCAGGTGGAATATAACTTGCGGAAATGTCTTTTGTTGTATGTACTGTAGGAAGGTAATAGGTATACGACGTATAGTTATTTATTAACAAATCTAAAATTATGCTTTTGTACTTTATAAATTGAAGTACTATTGATGTTTTAATAAACATGTAGGTACCAACCTACCTATCTATTTATGTATATGAAAAACAAGTTTCATAGTAAAACATGTTTACACTGTATTGCTCTTTGTCTTAATCGGCACTCCTCATTGCATTGCAATATCCAAAAATAACAAAATAGGTACATATCGTAATGTATATGTGCATACCTAAAATTATAATTAGTTCCACTTATTTGATTTCCCGACCGAAACGCTTATTACCGAGGAATTAACAAACACAAACTCTACCGAAAAAAAAAATATGTTATCATCGAATATCGTACCCGTGCGACAGCCCCTCAACTTCCACTGGCTGACTCTAAAAAAAAAACGCTGAAAGCCACCACAAACACACTTTTAATGTTGCAGCACTTGAGTTTTTCGTTTATCGTTATCTTATTTTTCAGTAAAACAGTCTGCATTTGATATCTGGATGGTGTGTGAATTTCCTTGGTCGCGACCGAAAAATCTTATCACATTATTAATGATAGCGGGAATGAAAGCGCTGGGTGAATTAAATAAAAATAATTATAAAACTTAACCACCTCTGCTTGTGCCAACGTTGACAATTGAGAAATACCAGAATAAGTTCAATAGAAAATAGCCATTGGCATTAACCAAAAGAGTGGCTATTCGGAAGTGGTCAAGTAAAGTAAACCAAGTAAAAGCCACCTTCAGGCAGCTAGAGCTACATATGTAGTAGAGTAGAGTAGTAGAGTAGTATAGTGATAGGCGTAGTAGTGTAGTGAAATAAAATGACAGCGAAAAGCAATATTTTTAAGAGAGAATTTTATAACTACGACTACGAGACGAGAATTCAGATTCAGAAACTGCCGAGCCGACTTAAGAGTGAATCAATTATGTCAAACAGGTATGTTATAGGAGGACGACAATACACACAGGATACATGCGTCATGATAAATTGCGTGCTGAAGATTTTACTTTACTTTACTGCACTGAGATAGGTTGCCAATAAAACAGGCCTATGGATAAGAAAGATAGTTACTTTTTTAAAAGGCACACTTTCTTTGCCCTTATGTCAACATATCGTAATAATGTATGTATTGCAAGTCTGATTTGAAATGATTAGCATCACATAATGAAGAACGTTGTGGAAGTTCGATTATGAACAGTGCCGAAATTCCTTTTCAAACTCCTTTCAAAAAGAGAATACAGCTAAGTACATATATTTCAGTTCAGAATAAACCGTTACCTTTCATTTAGAAGACGATCATTTCAGTTTCAGTTTCATTTGAGCTATTAGTTAAGCTTTCAGTTGCATTTAGACATCAGTCTAGTATTCAGTTGAGCTGTCAATTTATTCGTGATTAGCCGAAGGTTAGAAGATAATGCGACCGAGGACGGTTTAAGAATAAAGCAAACACAGAAAATTACGAAGATGGCGAGAAAAGAATACAAGAATCGGATGGGGATTTTTCATCACCTTTACCTTCACATTCACGAGTCGTACGACAAAAATCTTAGCGTGTAAAACAGGTCACACTCTATCGTGGAATCCACCGGGGGGAATTATTAGCGGAAAAGAATATTTTGGTATCGTCGAATCCGCAAAGTGAACAGTTCCGTTTCCCCGTTTCCCCGTTAGGGAAAAATTCGATTTGAACGTTTTTAAGGATACAGTGAAACTTATTCACAGTCACTCGGGGAACTGTTCACTTTGCGGATGCGACGATACCAAAATATTCTTTTCCGTGAATAATTTCCCCCGGCGGATTCCACGATAGGGATGACTGTAGGCGTATTTTTTTGAGAATCTATAGCTAGCTCACTTTTACTTTTACATGCAAAACTTTCATACTCACTTTTGGTTTGGTTATACTTACTTTTTACATGCAAAATTGTTATACTCACTTTTGGATTTGTTATACTCACTTCCCAAAAAAATACGCCATGTATAGGACTAAATATTTCGTCAAATTAGCCTATAATTATGCAAAGCGTCTCATCCTATTAACATGATATGAATTAGTTCTGTTCTTTCATGCTGCTTCTACTGTGTAGAAAGTACATTGTACTGAAAATTAACAATTTTATTATTTGTGACGACAAAAAATACACCTTCGGAAATTCATGTTCCATTTGGCTCTGCAAACGTAACATTACTGGGCAGCCTCAAACGAGAGTATACCTAACTGTTCTCAATGCAACCTATGGGATATGGCGTAGCGCGGGCCCCGCATACCGATATTGGGCACGAAGTAGCTACAATGCAGTATTTTTAAACTTTTGTTGTCAAAAGATAGTAAGCGATCTACATATTTGATTGCAGGCTCTTTCGGCTAAAACCGGGCGTATTGAAGCTGATTGAGTACTTGTTCTCAAATAATTTAATATGAGATCGCCAATGGGAGATGTCCTAATATGTCCAAGATGCATATAATTATAAAAAAACAATGCAAAACAATTGCTCTCTTTTCTTTATTTTACTCATCAAATATTTGCTTTTCAGAGATTTAAAAAAAATCAAAACAATTTTCGAATCTTTGTAAATATAGATGTAAATATGTATAAAATCAACACGTTTGTTGCAATAAGGTCATTGTATCATTTAATTATGTACTAAAAAAATATACAACAGATTTGTATATAATGTAAATATTCTGATGCAAAGAAATAATTATTACAATTTTATATACGATTTTTTGTTGCTTATCATATCTTCCTAGTCATAAGAAAATCAATAATTTCAATTTACAAAAGGAAAGAAAATATTTAACGCTCAGAATAGGCACTAAGTTTGTTCGAAAATTCGTATAATAAATTAATACATATAATTTTTTTTTTTTTTTCTAAATTCGAAAAAATATACATTTACAAATTTACAAGTGCTATTGTAACTTAGGTAAATTATAAGCATATAAGCATAACAGATCGGTTTTATAAATAAGGATACAAAATCGGTTTGACCAAATTTTAAATCAACAAAGAAAAAAAGTGACTTTGTGTTGCGCGCACTCTAAGAGCAAACAATAAAATAATTAAAAATGTACATACTTATGAAAAAATGTTGTTTGTATATGTATAAAGATTTATAACAAATAATATGTATATTATATTGCCACAATTTTGGGACGCAACTGGAAATAACATGACCACATTTCGCTGTGTTATCCAGGTCCAATCGAAGTCAGGTATTATGCCTTCGATATGTATTTGTAGATCACAGATTGTCGTTGATCATCACAATCGATTGTTCCTGGGATATTGCGGCCAATTCCTTAAGCCATTCATCGAGTAGAACGGCGCATAGGGAAAGATCTCTGGAGCGTTCTGTGCCGCTGGAATTGGCTATTGCACCGAGTGTGGACGACATTGATGAAATAGAATCAAGAGATGCCGGCTCTGTAGATCCACCGATTGTTATTGAATTGTTCGTTGAGTTGCTGGGAGTCAAGAGGGAATTGGCTACACTTGTATTAGTCGAGGAGTTTGAGTGAGATCCTCCCGTGGTTGACAGTGAAGAGCCACTGACTGGAGTAGACTCTCGCATTGGAATACTGTTCAATTGGACTGAGGAAGGGGAATGGGATTGAGTTAGGGAATGGGTAGAGGAGCTTAGGGACTGAGGAGCATTGGAGAAAGTTGATCCTGTTGGAAAAAAATAAATTCAGTTATGAGTGTTATCAAAATGTTTTCAAAAACAACCATGCGAGGGGATGAAGCACATATAGGAAATGTTCAAAGAATAAGTAACGACTTTTATTTCAAAAAAAAAAAACTATTAAGAGCAATAGCAACAATTCATTATGCGTCAAATGCAACCCGCACTAATATATTACTTTGAAAAATCTACATTTACTTTTCCTGCTTTTTGCAGTTATCAGTTTAATGAATTTTCTCTATAGCCATTTGAACAATTACGTGCATTATAAGTGCCGAGGAGTATAATATATTTTGAGTGATAGGTAAACGAACACATAAAAGAGAACAAAGGGAAGTGATACAATAATTGAAAACGATTTAGAGGAAACAAAGTAGTCCACAAAACGAAGGAAGCGAAAGTAAACAAAGTGTTTATAGTTCTACTAGCAAACAGGTTGATAAGGTACTTTAACTTTTCGGTGAAATATTTACCAGTGAAGAATGCGTATATTTGTGATAAGCCAGATGAAGCTGATTTGAAAAAAAGAAGAGAATATAAAATAAGAAACATTTTTACTTCGTTGAATAACAAAACGAAATATTTTTTCTTCTCAAATCCAATCGACTACTCAAAATGTGTTGTCTATAGTGTATTGTCGTCCCTCCACCAAATGTGAAGAACCACGTGATTGTAATGTAAACAAAGAATGTATTAATGAAATCCCAAGATACATACCACAAACAAGAAGTTAGACTCACCATTTGGCTTACGGCTAAACATGTTGGAGATAGATTTTGTGAGGCTTTTTCTTTTGTTGTCATTCCGTCGAAAGGGATCATATGACGACGACGGGGTCACCTGCACAGGTGATGATGACGATATATTTGCAAAAGTCGAAGTATGTTGTAGGCTGCCGCGTTGGGCGCTCCTTATGCCTGTATCACTGATCACTTTTCGAGCATTGATCAACCGGTATTCGCGGTCAATTAGGTACGATCGTGCAACATCAATTATCTCTAGGGAATCTTCGGTTACTGGGAGTTCAGCATCGATTTGCTGCTTGAGTATACGGAGCACCTGATGGAACGAGGGCGTATCCGATGTGGTCACAATATCTGGACGCAGTAAGACAGATTGAGTTAGTGGCAATGGATACAATGCCAGACGTGTTATGAGCCCTGTTAGATGAAGATTAACGTACAAGCTGTTGCTGGTGAATGTCTGAAGTTTGCCCCAGACAGCATTCAGGAAGGGACCTACAAATAACTTTGTTAGTAGATCATTTGCTTATAAATTTTGAGCACAGTGTCTACCTAAACTGACAGTCCCCTGAGCAAAAAGATCCTCGGAGAAGTCCAGGTCCGTTATCAACAAATCTTTTCTGCTCGATAAACGCCAGTTTGCTTTCACCTTTGTCCCACTCTCTACATCTGTATCCAAGGTAGTCGCAGTAGTTGTCGTTGTAATCGCTTCAATCGCTTCGTGTTCATCATCTGGGCGCCACTTAAACGATTCATAACCACTCGATTCTCCGATTGATTGTAGACTGTCACATTTGCTTTTATCACTATCGAGCAACGCATTTGAGGCTTCGCCGACAAACTGTAGCGGACTGTAACTGAATTCACTAAAGAAACTCTTTACCATCTCATTAATACGTTCGACGGTCTGACCGTTTCCCCCTTGCTTAGGCGGCCACTTTTGATACTTGTATGAATTCGCCCACTTGCCACAAGCAGCTCTGAGTTGTGCGATTCTATAGTGCGCATCAAACAAATAAGCATGGTAGTTCGAGTACAATGTATCTCCTGTATGCAGATTATAGTAGTTCCAATTTGCTCCGATTGTCTTGCTCATTGTACTTGCAGGCTGGTGTGATGGTGATGAATTGGCTAAAGCTCCTTCTACGGCAGAGGGTTTTTGTTTCAATTCTTTCGCTCGCTTCATTACATCTGGCGTAAGTTCTAAGAAAAATTCTGCAGTGTTTGTATACGGATCGATTTTATTAATTTTGTGACGATATGATATCGGAACATGTTTGCCGGGCAATAGATACTTCAGCAGCAACTCTAGCATTATGTCCTCACAGTGTAAACTGACGAGAGTATCAAATAATGACATTGTCACCATGCAAAGCTGTATGATCGAAAAAAAATTAAGAATATATTATAACCATTCAATTAAACATCACTTACATTTGGATCACTGGCACTTAGCCGGTCAACAAGTGTGTCCAAAATTCTTTGGCCGTCAAACTTTTCCTCATCTAATAAAAACTTTACGAAAGCTCTCAGTAGGCCTGGTTCAGTAACGGACCGCAGAATCAAATCAAAATAGGACATTGCTGAAATTTGTGACTCGACGTTTGTCTGCAAATGTTTGCCTTTGAATGTCTGTAATGCGTAATTTTCGATTTTTTCCTGGTGTGGTTAGTGGAATCAAAACTTAAAAGGAGGCAGATTTAGAATTAAGGAAAGCTTTTAAAGGTGTTTGAGCGTCCAGATCGCAGATCTTTATGAAGTTTTGTTGTGTAAATATTCTGCTGACTAGTTGTCTTAAACTTAAAAACTGAGACAGCACAATACAAATAACATGAAAACAATTATTATTTAATGATATACACACGGAACTATACGCAAAAGCTGTTGCCACAATGATTTGCTTGTATAGCGAGTATTCATCTACTTTCTCACACCAACAATAAGTAAATAAATCGAATTTAGATTAACAGTAAAGTACAGAATGAATAAAAAATACTATAGGACATAACAAAATACAAATATAGACTTCCCACACCACAGATTAATCGAAATATGTGTTGAAACAATTTTCAAAACATTTACCTGTAGTATCGCCGGTCCCAGCACAGGAACAATAAATCCCTGATACATAAAGTCTAGCAGCTGATTTTTAATTAAATCATGTGCCACTTGAACGACCGCGTTACAAAATTCTAACGCGTTCATAAATAGCGTAAGTTCAGGTATTTCGGTGACGTCGTCAGGTGTAATCCGATGCCAGTCGGTTGTGTTGATTTCTATAGAATTTGGCAACCGGGAGTAGAGCCCCCCAAGGCCTGTGACCAATAGTGGACACATGGAGGAGTATTGTGCGATATATGTTCCAATGTTTGAGTTCTTTTGCGAAAGAGCCATGCATAAGAGGAGGGCATCACGGGCCTGATGTCCAAGGCTGCCCTCTCGATGTACATACGGTATAAGAAGTGAAAATATAATAAAGCTGGAATTTATAATAACAAAATCAATATATAGACTTTAATTGAAGTGATATTAAAGTGGCATACTTTGTACTGTATTGGCCCTGTTTGTGCTGCTCAGACGAAAAGAAGAATAAATCCAAGAGATTGACATTTTGCATTAGTACAACACAGAGTTGATTTAAAAGAATAACCAATCTTTTTTCCAGGTCTGGCGGAAAGATCTCTCCCTGGCTAGATGCCAAGATCTTCAACAGTGGTCTTAGAAACGGCTCATTACACAAGAGTTGGTGCCTCGAATGACTGACCAATAGCTCGTACAGTTTTAACTGTTCCAGACGAACAGCATTTGAGTAGCGTCCAGTTGTAATGCCCCATTCGTAGAGCTTGTCTAATAAATTTTCACTTAACATGAATTCCAAACATGGTGCTGGGGGATTTGAGTTTGCACTTGGCAGCGATATTTTATTGCAATGGTGTAGCTCAACCAGTAGAAGAGTTACCATATAGTCAAGGTGTGAGACAACGCCAAGAACATCATCATGAGTGGGCGATTTTTGGTTCTAAAATGAGAACACAAGTATTATCAAAAAGTTTAAAAGCATTGGTGTGTAAAACACCAACATTTCGACACAATCGCATGGAATAAAAAAAAATTACAGCGCAATCTTCCAATCTATAATTTATTCCAAAGTTTCGCAACTTCCTCTCTGCAGAGCAAGTGAATGCGAAGCATAATCTAAAAAACACTTACGTCCGCCCTCTGTATTATATCGAATGCTTGCTGCCAATGTTTGCAGAAACTATCATAGCACGCTCTTGGGTCACAATCCGTTGCCGAGTCGATGGGTCGCTGCTTATTTAGGCCAGAATTTGATGTTGAGGGCAATCCACCATTTCCTCCACCACTGCTGGATGCCAAACCTGCAGCTACTGTTGCAGATGAACTGTTCCCATTTCGTGTTAAACTTTGCCTCAAAGGGCTGGAACGCAGCCAACTCATTTCCCGTAGTATGGATGTGTTGTTTCCTCTCGCTGTGTCTATTTCTATTTCGGAATGCAGCTCATTAAAAATGCGATAATGTCCAAAAGAACCGAATGGGAAAAAATAACAATCAATTTACAGATTACACTTTACAACCCACCAACTATTTGCAATTGGGGAAGTGTGGGGGCGATACAAAAAATAATAACTTTACAAATTATAATAATTTAATTATTTATGAGACGAGTTTGTTAACAAAGTAAATTTATCGCATATCTGCCTTGAGCTTTATCTACACGCATTTGTTTTCGTAGCACTGATAAAAACAAGAATAAATTAGTGACAAATTTCTTCCACTTCCACTTTGTGAGGCTACTAAACTTTTGTTGGTTCACTGGCAATATGTATTTACCACTAAACACTTTAGGATCTTACAAATTATATTAACTCAAATTGCACACTCAGTATTGATGTATATTTTACATTTGTTGTATTTTTACTTCTTGCAGTTTGCACAGATTATTTTCAGATTATTTTATGAGTAACGATGACATAAAAACTTATTCCATTCTTGCTGCTCCTCCATTCCACATTCGTTTCTGTCAATTTTGAATTTTCGTAAATCACTTTCACTTTGTTCTAAAATGGAAGAGTACAGCCAAACTAATGAGCTGCTGTTAACACAGTTCAGTTTAGTTCGTATATTTTTAAGCTTTTAATTGGTCTAACGAAAATCCTACGCTAAATTAAAAAATAGAAGGAGAAAGCAGAAATGTATGCTTCTTCATATATACGGAGAATTGACCGTCAGAACTCAACAAAAACAATCACTTAAAAAAGAGTTTGATTATGGATCTACGAGTGGTTGTTATTAGCCGCGTTTTATTATCGCTAATGATCCATATGGATCATCCATTTACCCGCAATACAACAAATCTACGAGATCGTGTGTTCTATCGGGTTCAATTTTGATTTTTTATTTTATTTACCTATTCTTTTTTTTTATTTTATTTTATCTTTTGAAGACAAACAAGAATCTGGACGAAACAACAAGGGATAAAACAATCGCTTTCCTCCATTTCTATTCAACGTACATCGATTACAGCTGAAGTTATGTTTACCTACTATTTGCTTCTTAGGTATGTCGAAAATTATTCAGGGGTGCCAAAATGGCAAAGTAATATTTTTTCATGATCGTTTTATTATCAGGGGATCATCCATATATAATAAAACGCGGCTATTGTTATTCTCTTAATTCAATAGTTTAAAGACTGAAATTCGACAATTATTTCTCAACAGAAATTAACAGGTCCAAACCCAAGTAGCGAGAATTGTAGTTACTCCTCGCTTCCCACTCAGTAATTATAAAAGAAATCTCATACAAAAATATTAATAGTATCATCCAAAGAGGACGACGACGACAACGACGACGATGAAGATGTGGAAAATGATGAATATGAAATTAATATAGTATTTGTTACATATTTACCCAATTTTAGTTTAAAGCCAAAGGCTTTCCGTAAAACTAAATAAAATAAACGCCAAATGTCAATGTATTGGTAAATCTCAAGCAATTTTGTGAAAAAAAAATATAAATTCAAAAAAGTGTTCTCGATTCCAGAAAATATTGCTTTTTTGTGTTACCTAATCGAAGACGAAAAGGCGAAAACAAAATCCTTTATCTATCTAATAGAACACGACATTGTTTTAAATGTTGAATTCGATTGGCAATCTGAGATTTTTTAAGATTTCTGTAGATTTCGTCTGGCCAATCGAACAAAAAGAAGTATACTGCGCTGTTCTTTGTTGGTGTTGGTGGTGTGGCTGCCAAAAGTTGTTTACCTTTTTTGTTGTGAAGATTTTTTTTTTCATCATAATGTAAGTGTATTGGTAAATCTCGAGCGTCTCTGAGAAAAAATCTAGATTCGCAAAAGTGCTCTCGACTCTGAAAAAGATTGCTTTTTTTGGTACCAAACGAACGAAAAAAGTGATCTCGGGAAAGAATAAGTGCTTTTTTCTGGCGAATCGAAATTAACAAAAGATTCGATGCGAACCTGATCACACCCATTCAAATGTCACTTCGTCGCAAAAGAACGCAAAAAACACATATTCAACTGACGTTTTCAATCGCCGAAGAAATTTGTGTAAACTAATCGAAATCCAATTTTCTGCAATCGCTTCCTCCCAAATTGGCTTAAGATCTTTTAACAATTTAAATTAAAGCCCCGCGAGTATTTCAAAAATGATGGACAAAAATGATATTGAAGATTTGCAAAGTTCTGATGTTGAAAAGGTTAAAATTATTTTGGAGAAATTCAACGCAAAAGTAAGAAGGGCAAAACAAAATTGTATAAAGCCATACAAAAACTAACTTTTTTTCGCAGTATGCAACTTTATTCGATTTTACCGAATTCAATATCAGTGGTCAGTGGACAACGATTTGGAGTGCATTCTTTTCAAATCTTCATGATCCTCAGAAGGCCATTATCTTCCCACAGTTACTTAACAGCGTACGCATTCTTACTCGCGATGAACAGTGCATAAAAATGAACAACATCCAATCTGATTTCAATTGCCTCCTCGACCTAGCCGGTTTGGGACCAGAAAAACTAACTAATGTTTCAACACACAGTACAGAGACAACCATTGAGGCACTCAAATGCTTGTGCAACATAGTATTTTTAAGCGCAGACTGTCGCAAATTGTGCATAAAGAATGCAGCTACAGAGAGAATTTTAAAACGTGTCAGCAGCCCAACAAGTCACCCATTGGAGATTGAATTCTTCGATATGAAATTGCTCTTTCTTATCACTGCTCTGGAACCAATAACGCGCACTAAGGTTCAGATCGACTTGAATGGAATATTCTTTCTCACCGAATGGCTCGATATGAAGTCTGGCTTGGACGATAAATCGGAAAAGGACATCGATTTAATCTGTGAAATCCTGAAAGTCATGTTCAACATAACTTCGAATCCAGACAGGAGCCCCAACGAAAATGAAATTCAAAACAGAAGACTTACTGCAGTGATTCGGGGATTGCTCTTCGAATTTGGAGAAATGAAAACAGATAAACATCGAAGTGTAATATCAAATTGTGTAAATCTTCTAACAAATATTTGTACCAGTTGTTTGTACGAGCTGATTACTAAACCAGGGGCTGGCATTGCACCTGAATTTGTGTATGAAGGAAAGTGCATTCGGTCGTTGGAGATTCTACTAAGGTATCTCAAATCAATGCTCGATGAGAAGGAGAAAAGTCCCATTTCAAATGAGTTCCTACCCCCAGTACTTACCGTTCTCATTAACTGTGCTCGCTGCTGTCCGGTGATGCGTCACTATATCCGCGAAGTAGTTCTTCCTCCACTAAAAGATGTTTCACAACGTCCCGAAGTGGGCGATGAGTTGCGAAATCATTTATGTCGCTTTCTCACCATCCCAGAAATGATCATAAGAGATCTCTCGGCTGAGTTACTTTTTGTCTGTTGCAAGGAGAATGTTGGCCGTATGATTAAGTACACCGGCTATGGCAACGCTGCAGGTCTTTTCGCAAATCGTGGCGTTTTAGATTGTAGGCGCATCGAGCACACTGAATATTCATCAGACAGTGAAGATAGCGATACCGAAGAATACAAAGAAATGCAGCACGGCATCAATCCTGTGTTGGGATGCTTTGAAGAACCAAAAGCAAGTCCTCTTGCAGGAATGAGTGAAGAGCAAAAGGAGTATGAGGCTATGCAGTTGGTAAGTCTGATGGACAAGTTACATCGTAGTGGGGTTGTACAACCATGTCGAGTTGGTGAGGATGGCAAACCGCATCCGGTGGATCACATCCTCCAACTGCAGGAGGAACTTCCTCAACAACAGCTGGATCATAAGCAAAAGACTTAAACACGATACATACATTTATTCAAATATTCAATTACGTTAGGAAAATTGTCGAAGCGCTTAGTAGTTGTAGCTAGTGTATCTTTGGAGCAAATTTTGCATTGGAAACAAATTAGCAAGGGGCTTAGTCCACAAACGAAAAGTTGTGCATAAAAGTGACAAGGTTTCTATAAAAATTCGCATTTTCTATTTCGCAGTATCACATTTTTTGGAAATCTCTCCACAACTGTGGTCTTTTCTATGTACACGAAATTTTTGTTTTGCATGTATTTTTTCACCTATGCTTTTTTTGTGGCACAAACGAGAACTTTTATTAAAGCTGACAACATTATATTGCATAATTTGCTTTGAAGCCGAAAACATGTCCGAACTCACAACTATAAAGGGAAGATAGTGAAAGAAGTGAAATCTCTCAAATGTTGGCCGTGTTAAAGAGAGTAGACATATCGACAAAAACCCAGAATACAATTGGATACTCTATTCTTGTCTCATTGCCCCGTTGGTGTTAAATTTGTTGGAATTTCTTATTTGGCTTTTATATAATTATGTATCAATATATACTTTACCGGAAAGAAAATCAACAAATCGTTTTTAGTAAGTAAGTGTCCCTATGCTTTTAATCTCACCATCGTTGTTTACGAAATTTGTGTTGCAAACGTTTTTCTTTTGGCTATTAATTTTTAGGTATGTAATTGTGAAATCTCAATAGTTTAAGAAAAAAAGTGTTTCAAATGTCTTTTTTATACTATGTAAAATCAGAATACATATTTTAAACGGATGGTTCTCGACACACTGAATTGTTGTTTTGTGGGTTAGGCCTCAACAAGATAAGAAGAATTTAATAACGAGAAAAGAAAATATTTAGTTCAATTACTATTACATTTAAGAATTTAAACTTGTACTATGTACTACAACTTCCAATGTAAGATTACACCTAGGCATGCAATCAGTAGAATGTTGAAGCATAGTTTCGTTAAAATACTTTTTTTTTGTATTATACAAATTATGAAACTAAAAAGGTTTTCCTGCATTTGCACCTGCTTTTGGTAACATTTAAATCCTTAATATAAATAAGGTATTCTGTATAATTTGTTGCTTACGTGAACTTTTATGTATCTATTGTTAATTATATGCACTGTGTTCGAAGTGCTTAATATATATTCCCAAACAAAAGGTCCGCTACCATCGGACAAAAACTGTGTTTCAAAACCGAAAACTGATTGTAAACCTTAGACTGTTTTTGTAAGTAACCAATTTTGAAGATAAAAAAAAACATTTTACCACCAAAACGTATAGCAATATTTTAAACGTCAGCGAATGCTACAAAATGGAATATGTGTGGTGCTCTCCGGCTAAAAATATGTAAAGATATTATTAATCTATGCATCTTATTTTGGAAAAAAAACAAATACTACAACAGATATCAAATAAAGTTACTAAAGCAAGCACTAACAAGAATTGTTTAAATTTTGTTCTTTTGTTAGGAGAATAACTATGCGAACATTTTTCAGTTTGTAAGAACAAGAAGTATGCACTGAGAAATAGCCCTACATTACATTTTTGTATTGCTCAGATTTAGGCTTCACTTCATAATGCAGCTCAAATCCGAATCGAAAAAAACAATATATTTCTGCCCATTGAAAGGATTTGCTGAAGCATATATGATAAATTTTTCAATAATCTCAGTATTGATTGGCACATAAAAGCAATCATTTTGGAATTGATAATACTTTTTCGAAATCTGAGTTACTTGAGATTTATTAATACAATTACCTACGTTTGATTTATTTGACGCGTTCGATTAGACACGAGAAATCTTAAATCTGAGAGTTTATTCCACCACATTAGTGGAGCTTAATACTATGGCACAATTAATTATCCTTAAACTACTCTTGAAATAGTAAAATGTGCAATTTTCTGTTTATAAATGCATCAAAAGTGGTTATATAGCATTTTATTAATTTGTTCGTTCACTCTCATGTGAATAGTGTGAGCATTCCTTTTATATTCGGCCCTAAAAAGGTATCTGTCGGAATGTCTTCGGAAAGTAATTACCTACACTACATGATAGTGGCGATAGGCTTTTGTGACGTTAAAAATGTACCAAGGTATTTTTTTTTTGTAGCCAGAAAAAAATAATTCAAAAAGTACAAGATTGAAAAAAATCTACTACATTTCCTTTACATTTACTGAACGCACTTATCGTAGACAACAGCTGTCAAAAAAAAAAAAATACCCAAACTAGCGCAGATTTCCTCGAAGAGTAAATTTTGTCACCGAATTTTTATTTGACTACAGTGCTAGTGCTGTTGTTATTTTTCTTTAGTTTTTTTGCTTTAAGTACCAATCTCAGAATTCAAACTTAATAAACTAATTCAAATAAATATTCCATCGCGGTATTTGATAACGATTTCGTTTGATTTTATACTAAAACCAAAACGTACAAAGTGAAAATAAAATCAATAGACGAAAGCAAAGAAGAAAAACTTCAAATCATCGTCAAAAAGTACTACAAGCAAAACAAAGGTCGGTGGCTGAAAAAACGAATGATGAGAATTTTGTAGAAAGTTTATTTATAATTAATTGGATTTGTCTTAAAAACTAAGCGGTTCGGTTATAATTACAGGACGCACTCTGGATGTGGGTCGGAGTTCTGCTCCCGAGAGACGTACCTTGTAACACCCTCTACAGTTAGGAGAGTTCTCGGTTTAATTTATTAAACTATTCGCCATCTACAGCTAAAGAAAGCATATTCAACTATAACCGAATTAAGTTCGCATAATAGCTTCTGATGAACTCCGAAGGCAAAGACACAGACGGCGAAGCTTCAAGGTAAATATACTATTCATATTTTGCATTGCACGTTTGATGCGTTAAGTACCTATTCTATTTATAATTCTACTTACCATTACCATAACCGCGATTTATGAATTCATACTTAAAATACAAATCTACTCAATTGTAGATCTTTTAATGGAAGCAATACGTATTTATGAAATTTCTTTGTGTTTCTGTATTTCCACACTGTGGGACGATACATTAGTCTGATGTTAATAAACTCTTTGTTGATCTACGGATGTATTGTATATTATGTATTTCTTTTGTTTCCTTTTACTACTTCTCCGGCCGGTGCCAATGTTGACGAAAATGTGTCTTATCTACGCATTTTAGATTTTTTTTTTTTTTTAGACAAATTTCCTAGTTCAATTTATGATTTGCAGCTACCTGGTCTGCATGTTTTGTTTACCTTTTTAATGGAAAATAAGTTATCTCTTATCGAGAAAAGGCAACCGGATATCTTCCAATCCCATATTTTTTGGAAAGTCAGTCAGCCTATTACACATAGGTACCTACCTACATATTTGCATTTTAGGTAGTTGCCTCTATTTCTTCGCATTATATAAATTAAAAATAATTGTTAGGCTTTCAATTACTAATGATAAGAGTCTTCATTTTCAAATAATTTAAATATGTTGATGGTTTTCGCTGCAATATGTTTCAACCTATTAACTATAGACTTTTCACTCTACCATTTAAACATTTTTGCTTACAATATGTAGATTATCGGAAGAATCGTCGTCAAATATCGTTGAACAATCACAAAATTCTACAGAAACATCAATCCCACCTTCATCAAAAAGCAATTTTAACACAGAAAAAACCACGACAACGGCGCCAACGTCAGTCACACCAACACCGCCAACATCTAGTAACGATACTCCTGATATGAAGCGTACAGCGGTTAAGGAATTAATCGAACGATATTTCTATCAATTGCAAAAAGGCTGCGGTAATCCAAAATGCAACAATAAATACTGCGCTTCTAGCGGAGAGGTTGAACCAATGACACCAAATCAAGTTGCCGCCCGTGCCATACAGTTGTTCTATCAAGATGCAAAGTTATGCGATTCATACAACCAGCCATCTAAAGTGGCGAAAACAACAATCGCTACTGACTTAAACGAAGCGCCATCTTCAAGCAGGTATTATAGTGAATACAATAGTTTCTAGCTAAGTTTAACTAATTTTCGTACAGCCAAACAGTGCTACCATCGCCGACCGATAGCACCACGAGCAGCAGTACGACAACAAGTTGTACCACAAATATTTCCAGTAGCGAAGCAATGTCCACTAACCCCATCGCTGAGCCATCAACCTCTAGTCAGTTTCAAAACGAAATCTCATTTTCATCAAAGAACAAGAAATCAAATGAACATGTCCTCCCGCCTTCAAGCGTCACTTATTTGGATGAAAAAATTGTTGATGATCTATTGGACAAGTGCCAAAAGGAAGACTCGTACATAGAGTTAACGCGCGCCCTCGATGAAACATTTTCTTATTTCGAGCACCTCAGTAAAAGCTTCATGCGGCAGGAGACCGCTGCAATCGACAGAGTTCTGGAAAAAGCTGGTAAGTCTGACCTGAAATCACTGAAAAAGGAAGACATACGCACATTAGAAGGTGAGACTGACAAAGACGAGGATAGTTGTGCTGAGAAAGAGTACCATCCCAAGGATCCAAGTGATACAACAGTAGATTTAGTTAGCCTTAGACGTTGTATGGTGAAGCTATTCAAATTGAACAACCCAGCAATCGTGGAATCGATCAATGGCGCTACAGATAGACTGTTTATCGAATTGTGCGGAAACCTTAGATTAAAAAAGTTAAATAATCTCTGTGAGGAGGGAATGCTACATTGTTTTGTCATTGCGTTTGAAATAACCCGAATTGGTAAGCAAATAAACCTAAATTCGTTGTTATTCATTGGTAATCTTAACTTTGTATTGCAGCGGCTCCAGACTACTTGGAACGAGCGTTGCCCACTGTATGCAAAGCTGCATCATTACTACCAGTTTCGATAAGAGCAAAACTTGCAAGAGTCTGGGCCAAACATTGTAAAGATAACCTTCGTAGTCTCATACAATCTTTGCAGCAGTTGATTACTTTGGAAGTTATCATGGACGATGGTCTTGTACAGGGAAATACATACATCACTGCAACGACAAAGACGCTTAAGGTATATAAATTAAAAAATAAATGTTTGTGATCATTTATAGCACTTGTAAGTATGATCTATGTAGATAGCATTTTTCGCCAACATCCTCGCCGGTCAGCTAGAGACGACAAAGCCAACTGACTCTGAGCTAACCGATCCCACATCAATATCAGAAGACGATGATTACTTTTTCTATCATCAAGCAACAAAGCCAGTTGGCCCAAAGTTTCCAGAGGATAAACTGGAAGCGGAATTAGGAGTTTCAGCGATTGACTGTCGAGTGCCACTGATACCGTTTGAAGAGTTTTATAACGAGCCTTTAAGCGATGAGATACAAATGGATCGAGACTATTTAGCATATAAGAATCTCTTGCTGGACTCGAACGGAGAAGGTTTGGTTTTAATAAAACTCAAAGTTTATTGATTTCTATATAATATTTAATATTGCAGAGTTGGATTTCACGTTTATGCTATATTCATTCATACTAACGCCAGCGAAAAAGGTCATAGCGCTGTACTATGACAGTAGAATTCGAATGTATAGCGAACGCAATCTATCGTTGTACACATTAGTGAACTACTTTGGTGGCGACAATGAAATTGGCCCAAGTCCGTACCTTAAGCTAAAAGTTCGTCGTGACCATATAATCGATGACGCACTTGTTGAGGTAGGTGTTTGTTTTTTTTTTTAAACATAACACATATCTCAATTTTGTTTTGCAGTTGGAAATGGTCGCCATGGGCAGTCCCAAAGATTTCAAAAAACAACTTGTAGTCGAATTCGTGGGCGAGCAAGGCATTGACGAGGGTGGCGTATCTAAAGAGTTTTTCCAACTAGTCGTAGAAGAAATTTTTAATCCCGATTTCGGAATGTTTACTTATCAGGAGGACACAAAGACTATGTGGTATGCTGATAGTTCTTACTAACCATAAGCTATGTTTTTAATTTAAAATTTAATGACAGGTTTAGCTCAACGTCTTTCGAAAATGAGGCCCAATTTACACTAATAGGAATAGTTTTAGGTTTAGCTATCTATAACAATATCATTCTGGCTGTGAATTTCCCGATGGTAGTCTACCGAAAGCTAATGGGTGGACATGGTTCTTTTTACGATCTATTGGATTGGAATCCTACGCTTTATCGTAGCTTAAAATCAATGATCGATTACGAGGAGAACGACATGGAAGAGGTGTTTATGCAGACTTTCAAAATTACATACAAAAACGTGTTTGGTGAGCCTGTGGATCAGGAACTGAAACCAAATGGCGATGATATTCCAGTAACTCAAGAGAATAAACAAGAATTTGTTGACCTGTACAGTGATTACTTGTTGAACAAGAGCATTGAACGACAATTCAGAGCGTTTAAGAAGGGCTTCGAAATGGTTACTGATGAATCGCCACTTAAGCTGCTGTTCCGTCCCGAGGAGGTTGAATTGCTAGTATGTGGCAGCAGAGTAAGTAAATTGATGGCAAAGACTGTGGCCCTTATTGTGATTGTCGATCAGCGATCGTCACGACAATTGTCGATTGTGTCGACTATTCGTACGCATAACATTTTTTCACTTCCAAGAGAAAACATCGACCAGACATTTGTAGTCGACTACAAGCGACTGTCAAGTCGATAAATATCAATCGCAATCGACAATCACAGTTGTCCATCAACTATCGACACTCACAATATGGGCCTGTTGCCTGTATTCTGTATATTTACCTTTTAAACTTGGTTTCATTGCAATAGAAATTCGACTTTGTGGAACTGGAAATGTCTACAGAATACGAAGGCGGCTACACCAGCGAATCGCAAATCATTAAAGACTTTTGGAGTATAGTCCACTCTTTGCCGGACGAATCGAAGAGGAAACTTTTGGAGTTCACTACAGGCTCAGATCGAGTTCCTGTCGGTGGGCTGAGTCGACTGAAATTGCTAATTACACGACATGGGTCAGACAGTGATCGTTTGCCCACGAGCCATACGTGTTTCAATGTGTTACTGCTTCCTGAGTATAGCAGCAGAGAAAAGTTGGAAGAAAGATTACTGAAAGCAATTAATTACTCAAAAGGTTTTGGAATGCTGTAATGCCGTGGTTTAGAGACAATTTTGGAATTAGTTGTTGGGAAAATGTTGTTGTTTTATATTATTGATTTTATTTTTGTATGCCTAGAAGCCGGATCACGTAGAATGTACATTTTTAAATAAATAATAAACAAGGAAATATATTACATAATATATGATAAGCCTCTCGTTTATACGTCCACAACTCGAGAAACACAGAAAAAGTTTATCTCACACTTATTATATGAAGAGCAGATTTAAAAAAGCGAAAACGGATTTAAAGCTGTAGTAATTATCTTCTAATCATACTGCCATACCTTTGTTTTGTAGTTTGGCACACGCACTGCACATATTCCTAAATCTTTAAGCTAAATAAAAGATCCGTATGTCGATTTTTTCTGGACCATTTCACATCTCATCACTAATTGGACGACTTGGACTATCAATTCAAATTTTGATTTCAAAAACTTTATATTATTTTTATATGTAATATGTTTTCAAAATTTTGTTTGCATATTTCCATATTTTTAAGACTAAAATATGTATAATCGTACCTAAATCTTTCTATTTTTGATAATTTAACCCCTTAAGCAGAGTGATGGACAATAAAAAGCCTTCATTTGTGTTTTTAATTGCATTGTACATAAAATAGCTAAAGGTGAATATAAATCATTGTAAATTTAAAAAAAAATAAATAAATAAAGCCCACTGAAAAATATCCTATAATGTTTGTGTTTACTATCTATGTGCAACAGATGTTTGTACAAACTAATAAAATCTGAAATAAAAAGACGACACACCAGTCATACGACAACGGGAATAATGGTGAATATAACGATAATTAATGTTTGCATTTCAATTTAATATCATTAGTCTTATCATCTTAAATTGGAAAAAGTGATGTCCAATGTGTGTAGACGATGACACAGCACCTGGTTTTTCCCAGAAAACTATTCAAATCATCATCAACTGCCACTCTATCTTCTGACTTTTATACAGAAGTGTTGAGAAAATCAAAACTATCAGCAGAATAATTATTGACTTTTCTATAATAGAGCTATATCTAAAAGCACTTGGTGCAGCCAAAAATTTTAATTTCAAATATGTAGCTATTTATTAGATTACCTTTTCAGTTTTTTTTTTATTTAAATACTTTCTTTAACATCTTCTTGATATATATTACTATGTACCAGTACATATATGCTAAAATTGTAATTTCTAATCCCCAGTTTCACAGTGGGAGTTTAAACTACACTTTAGTATAAACTTTAGTTCAACGATCAATTTGGTTTCATAGTTTCGTTTAAACCTTGAACAAAGTTTATTCTGTAGTTTAAGTTAAACTACAGTATTCTGCCGTTTAAACCTCAGATCAGGCGATTGTCAAAAACACAAATATTTGACGTTGTTTTGTATATTGTTTGTAAGAAAATACAAGGAACGATTTTAAAAAATCGTATAAAAGCTAACTACTGTACAATACTGCCAAATTCTATTCATAAAATTTCGTTAAACTGAGTTCAATTGAATTAAAGTTCAGATTATATTGTGAAACCGGACGAGTTGAACTTCAAATTTAAACTCACGTTCAGGTTCAGTTGAACTATAGTTTAAACTTACAGTGTGAAACTGGGGGTAAGTAATCATGAGAAAAAATGGCAAGCGGCTTTTATAAAAATGAAAGCCAAGACGTGTGTGGTCGTGGCAGCTGATACGGCCATAAATTATTTCTACGGAAATGCTCAATATGTGGGGAAAAGTCCAATCTGTAAAACAAATCTATATTTTGTTTTCATTTTATTCGCAATTAATTTGTTATAAAAGGAATTTATAAATACTTACATAATAATTTGATCTGCAATCAATTATCATTATCAACTATCTTATACATTATTTATATATCAATAATACTTTAATGTTTAGCAGTAATAAAACTGATCGTGAGCACTTAAAATGTTTATAAAAATAAATATACATATATGTATAAGCCTTATGCCGTAATTAACGAATTATCTTTTGATTGTTTATTAAACAATTCACAAAACTGAAAGCATTTAGAATGCATTTAATTTCTAAGATTTTAGTTTGAGTTTTATTTTTTTTATTTTCTAGAAGGTATTTGCTATTAATAAACATATTCGGAATAAACTTCTATTTACTAGTCAGGACTTAAGTAAAATGCTTAAGTCCTATTTAAAATATTGTACGTACGCAAAATGACTTTTATTAATTTTTTACTATATAACTTAATTAAGAAAATGTTAAACTAAAACCAGTTGCAAATTATTTACACATAATGAGGGTGTGAACTTTATGTAGAAGTACATATATGCTAATCGCTTGGAAAATAGAAAAGAACTAGCGGTCGTTCACTACGCTATAAGTTTCCTTGGGACGGAGTTCTACAAACTGTTGGTGTCTTATCACCATCTTCTTCACCAGCTGCATCGGGTGTTGAACCGGCCGTTTCTTGCTGTGGTGCAACCGATGGAGCTACAATAGCCTGATCCATAGCAATCTCCCCATCCAGTGTTATACCAGGAGCAGTACTAATTGATCTTGCAATTTTTATTTTCTGTCGCTCCAAGCGCTCCTTTTCACGGGCTATACGCAGCTTCTCAAACTCGTCCTCTTCAGAAGCATCAATATTGGACTTGGTCTCGAAATCCTCAACTGTTTAAAAGAAAATAAATTTAATTATTTTTTTTTTTATATAAAGTTATCGGATGTCCTACTGAGTTCGAATGGTATAGGTACATGCTTTTTCAAACGAATTACATAATACATTAAACAAACATAGTATGCAACAAACAAGACTAGCTAACTAGGGTTTTTAGTTTTACACACAAACTGCAAATAAAATCTTTAAATTGTTAGTTTTCTAATTGTAAAATGAGCGAATCTAGCAACATTTCTTATTAATAAATTTGATTGTCTTTATTTACCCGGTGAAACAAACCAACGAAAGTTGCTTGGTCCTTCCATACGCACTGCACCAATTGGAAAATTTTGTTAAATATGAGTGAAATTTATGAAATTTTATTGTATAATAAATGTGCTGGGATTAATCCACAAGCGTGTACGTATTGTATATATGAATTTTAATTATTGTATGCAACTTATTTTATATGTAGATACACCGTAACTTAACTTAATGTAGGCAGCGTGATTGCATTTTGTTTGCCAAAACCCTAATTTTACTTGAAAGCACTTACGAATAATATTCTAATAATAAAGATCATTGACAATAAATGTTATATTGTCATAAGCTGAGATGAAAGTAAAGTAAGTAAGCAGCCGAAATGAGATTTCTCCGTTGTATTGCTGGTGTGACCCGTAGAGATCGCATTAAAAATACTAGAATACGTGAGGAACTCAATGCCGAGCAGCCACTTCTCCGGACGGAGCGATCCATCCTTCGGTGGTTTGGTCATATTAAACGCATGTCCCAGGATTCCACGACGTGTTATGGAATCCGTACAATCAGGCAGGCGGCCTATAGGTAGACCAAGGATGAGATGGTAAGATCAAGTCCATAATCTCTCCTATACCCGTATGGGGATCGCCCTTGATGATTTGGAGTCGATGGAGGAGGATCGAGAGCAATGGAGGGTCCACTTGAGCAACCTACACCCGCGACCCACCTAATGGACAAGCGGACCATTGAAAATGAGTGAATGAATGACAATAAATGTCAAACACTTATGATCGATGAAAAACCCAAATGATAAAAATAGCGATCAAAAAGTTATCCTTTAAGCAGCTCAATGAAGTCGATTGATCTAATGATTTACATAACCGATCGTTATAAGAGAACTGCAAGAATTAACCAATGTTTTGATGTATACACACATACAACACATTTAGCAAAATGATCGATAGATACATTTTGTAATTATCTGAACGGTCGCCTACCATAACGTTTTATATAAACCTAAGTGAGATATTCCTTAATATAGCAATTGCTTTCAGAGTGGTAGGTAACAAAGTGATTGATGTGTGAAAAATTATTTTTCAACGATTTTAACTCATCGAATAAAAATAATCTTACCTGTTTCCCTGCTTCCAGTATCCTTTTCACTCGATTGGAATAAGCTCTTTGAGCTGTCACCCATCGGTGAGCTGGGAACTGTTTGCGAAGCAAAACCCGATATCCTTGCGTTAGGCGCCGAGCTCGACAATAAGGCATCAACTCCCCCCGGAGGAAATAGACAAGGTTCAATAGTTGACTGAGCACGACCATAAGCGGAATGCTTGGGCACGTCCATTGGTTCTGAACGCGCATGCATATTACTCCTACTGCCGAATATATCCTGCACGGTAGGTCTCGAAGTATCTCCGGGACGTTGTGATGTGATAGTCATCTGTTCGTCGACTTCTTCGATTACCTGGTCAGTAATTCGCATACTTCCACTCGCTGGAACTTTGGAGCCAGGTTGAGGCACTAGGCTAGCCGAACTAACTGATCCCGGAAAGCGATAATTATTTTGCTCGGAAGTAGGTGTTGAGGACCCGGGACGATTTTCATCTCTACTAAGGAATCGCTTAAGTGCAGACGCAACGGTATTTACCCGAGTTATAGTTCCACTCAGACTAACCAAGCTTGGTGATGACCCCTGCCGCGTTTTGCCATTACCGGCTGTAAAATGTATTCCGCTGGCCGCATCGTCAACCTAAGGCATTAAGAGTTAGTCGTTAGGTAAAATTTACATTTAGAAGGGGAAGGAAACTACGTGGTTAGTAGTTTAAGTACAAACCACAGAGGCAAACATTTTTTTTTGTAAATTCCAGGACACCATTACACTTAGTGCATTCAACAGAACAGATTTAGAAATAGATTGAAAAAGTGCATTCAGTATATATAGTACGGAAATTAGAATCAAATAAGTTAGTTTACCAAATTTAACGCAGCCACACGCAAGGTGATTTTAAGAATTCAGTCGAGTAAGTCGTAGTTACTGTAGCCATCCGTTAACAAATTCAAATTCAGTCGTTGCTGACACTGAAAGTTTACTTAATGCAATTTATGAAGGCGCATTACTTTACTGATACGATCCACAAACTAGTGAATTCTTAAAACCACAATCTACGTGTTTTTATTTGTATTTTTTTACTACATAATTACATAGGTCTACAATTTAGCGCTAAGCAAAAAGCCAAACACACTCAAAAGTTTCAGAATTCAACAACAATGTTAGTATCAGTAACCAAAATATCGAGTGCCACTCTATATCATTTAACACAACACTAAATGTACCTGACCATGGACAGTGCTTTGATCCAAGCCAGTTCCAGTTTCCCTTTTATATAGATGAACCACCTCCCAAGCAAAGCCCAGTAAGTTTTAATCTTGCTGAATTCTGAAACGTTTTCGTTGTTTTTTGTTGAATTTTGATGACACAAAGTTTACATTATACTATAAAGATTTCTGCTACCGCATTACAAATGCAACAGCTTGGTTTAAACTGGCTGATTCAATGTAAATAAAAAGTGAAATTTGTTTGCAAAAAGTGATGCGTCATATGGCGTTGCATAAGATACTCGCAATTGCTTCGAATCTTAAGCAGTTCGAGACCTCACGAAATCTTTCGAAAGGTTAGTCACTCGACTAAATCGAATAATCTCAATGTTAATTTCAACCAGTTTACAAGCGTTTACTTCTTCTCTTAACTAAGTGCTATTTATTTCAAATCAAGCTTTTTGTTTAAATAATTGAGCAGTTTTGCTTAGATAGTCATACCAATCACCGAATGCTAGAATTGTTTAATTAGTTTTAAAAAGAGAGAAAAAGAGTTTTCATTTCTTTTGATTTTAGTCAATGTGTCGTTGCATTCTCTGCGTTTAAGTCCTAAATTGATTCTAACCTCCTCGATGGTATCCGTTTCGGGGAATTTATAATTTACTGCTTGCGTTTGACCTGTTTTACCAACCATTTCATCAATCTTCACAGAAGACAGAGTCGACGGCATAGCAGCATTTTTAGAAACCTCAATTTTAGCTGTAGATGGCTCTGGATGTTCTTCACGGAAGCGCTCCGAAGCGACAGTATACGGCAGTTCGTTGGGGAAAATCTCATCCCAATACTGATCCTTTATAAGTTCCGGATGTTCATGGTGCATTTCGTCAACGATCATATAGGAAACCTGAAGATTTCGATCCACCATCCAATTGACCTATGGAAGAAGTTTTCCTTGTAATTAAAACATCAGATCGGATCGGTATTAAGAATGTACCTCAAAATCATCATCATCCTCACCGAATGGATTTATCAAAGATTCAGCCACTTTAAGCCAACCCATGTAAAAGAAAAACTGTAGCGTTGTAAATACTGGGAAATATAAGTCAATCTTGTTTATGTATCCGTCTGAAACCTCCTTGTTCTCAACCCACTGCTGACCCATCACCGATGTCAAAAAGAACGAATACACAGCTAAAGTAACCACTTGTGTGTATACAAGCGGTACACTTATCGTATCGTATGAGATTAACAATCCGCATTGACCACGGAACTTATTCAATTCGTCAAGGATTGTCTTCACAGCGAAGTCGTCACGTATTCGGCCTTCTTTGCGGGCCCGGGTAACTATACTCGCAGCCCACACAATGGGTAGCCAATGTTTCGAATGTCTAGGAAACTTTAAGTTGAGACTTTCAATAATTTGTTTTTCGTTTTCGACAAGAAGACCAGCTTCGACAAGATTGTCCAGTTTTGGGAATCGTTTTTTAACTCGAGGTGAAATATTGATTAGCACCATCGTCAGGCAGAGGCATACATAGCGCATTACTGTTCGTCGCATTACACGACCACGTTCATCTTGTCCATGCATATTTGAGCTGACAAATACTGCAATTGGATCCGGCCAAGGTATACTAATATATTGGTTCCACCATCGGGTCATAACAATTGACACGTAAAAACCAAGCACGAAAGAAAGCGGAATTAGATTGCTGTACGCTGCACAATACTGAACAACACTTTCAAACACTCTGAACAAATATTTATACAGTTAGCAAAAATTATACATTTAGAATCCCTTGGCGGTGTACTTACTTTTTTTGTCCATCGTCTAACGCTATTCTGTACGTTATGTTTAAGATATAGTAGGCTAAAAGGAAAAACATCAAGTCCAGCCATACCAATTTGTAGATACTGCCTCGCCACCTAAAAAATCAAAAAATATGTACATTGTTGAGCTAATATAAATTTTGGTTGATTTATTAATCTAATCCCTCACTAAGACTTAATTAAATAATATAAATTAAAGAAAGGTATTCTTTGCTATACTGGGAAGTGGCCAAAAAAAATCTATGTGCCGGACATTACAGTGGGAACTCTATTGCTACTTGCGAATTTGGTTGCCTTACCTCGTTAAGAGGTTTTGATGGTAACTGAGGCAGTCAAATCTTATATAAGTTTGCACCTCCTGGTTGCGGCTTAGTCTTCGGGTCAGGGGGGAGGGTGACCGTCTGCCCCCTGTCTATTCCCAGACCAGCTTAGATTAGTTTATCTACTCGTAACGAATTTAAGAATTTCTCATACGAGTAGCACTTAAGGTTTAAGACCCCATGTACATTTTTGTAGGTACATATATATATTTTTTTTAATAATATGAATCAGACACGATTATACTTCCGATGTAAACCTCCCAAACGCCTATAGTAACTTAGCCCACTAAAGAAATAGTTATATACGACAAGAACACGCAAAGTAAAATAAAGTGGTGTTTTAGATAATTTAATTTGATGCCCACATCCACGCTATTAACGCAATAATTAACAACCTACTACTTAATTGTTATCGTGACACGTTATGCACGGAAAATAAAAATTATTATGTTCCATTTAATGCTAGTTTTAGGTAAACAGTCCAGACTTGTTGATTGCTTGCCGAGTTTGTGCCTAAATTAACCATACAGAGAATAGAAGCACACAATTATTACACATGTCTGAATATCATTATTTATGGGTTCTGACTGATTCCGAAACTACCTCAATTAGATAGCAATAATTAAAAATAAATTGTTCATCCTTACTTTGATTTTATGTCCAATTAAGCTGTTGTTTTAATAACCGCAAATGCAGTCATTTAAGTATCAAACAAACTCTAAGGACGGTTGCATTAAAAGGTTTTAAAATATCTTGAAGAGTCATAAGTCAGATTAATTTTTAAAGATTTCATTAAGCACCACCTACCACCTATTGAATTTTTTGAAAATGAAATCATTGTTTTCAGCTAATTGCCTCAAAAAGCATATGTATGTAAATGAAAAAGCACTGATTGTCGTTTTATGAAATACAACTAAAACGACTAGACCTTCAGTTTGGCTTTAAGCTTTACATTCAGTTTTATCAACAATAACATCAATAACGACCCACATTCTGCAGCAGATTTGCGTGCAATGTGCTAATCAAATATGGCAACAACATGCCAACTCCACTACAATGTACAATGCACCTAAATTTGTATAGTGGAATGAATTCTATTAAGTTGGAACTTGGAACTTGGAAAAGCAGACACAACATTATGCATCCGCTAAAGTGACATACAGTTTCGTATTACCTTTTATATAAACACAAAAAAATAATGAAGTCGTATGACCTTTTATAATAGGGTTCTGATGTCTCATTTACGTCTACGATGAGACAGCTTTCTATATAGAATTGGCAGTGATAAGTCCCATCACATAATCAGCAGCAAAAATTATAGACCCGCCACGCCGCAAAGATATAAGAAAGAAGCTGCTTATCTTGTCAATAGTGTGGGCAACTTGACGGCACGTTGAAAATATTATAATAATTACTTCTATTCACGGTCAATTGCAAGTTTCACAATGATTACTCATACTTATCTGACACTTAATTAAGCACTAGACTAGAAGTAGCTGAATAATTAGCTTTTGGTAGGTAAATGTACACACACACACACACCATTGTATTTGTTTTTTTTAACATTTATCCATTTCAAATCACTGTACAACATAGTTGCAAAAAGGCTTACTATTGTACTGAATTCAGTACAATTTGACTTTTCCGAGTACACAAGTACCACTTTTCAATTTTCAGTACTATTTTTAATTTTTGAAAGTTTATTTTTATATCTTTCAAATCAGACATATATAAGGATTAAACAAAAATAAGCTAAACGCACTCCTTTGTTTTAAAATTCTAAATGCATTCATTACTCACCGTACTTCGTTAAAAATACACTTTTGAAATATGCTGCATTTCTCGAAGATGTGGAAAAACGATTTGATTTCGGAGACATTTTTTTGAACTCATTACAACATTTTTCACAAACTGCATTTTGGACGATCAAGTAAATTCAATCGTCCAATTTGTCTTAAGGTTTTTTTCCTGGTGAACAAAAAAGTATTGAAGTTATCAATCATGAATATACAGTTCTATCTGACTACGATAGAAATAGGTACATACTTCTTTTTCTGAGTTTTGGGCTGAAATAGGCCTTGTGCAAAATGAATGCAACGAGTTCATATTTTCAAATCCTACACCGCATACTCCAGGGTGCTTTTTGTATTTCTTCTTATTCTACCGCAAACGTTTAAAGAATGTGTTCTTATCAAAATAGCTATTATCAAAAACAAAAAAAGCTAAATAATTGAATGCAGGCGCAATGTCTACACTGATAGAACCCAAACATCTTATTAAAAATTAAAGCTGCCAGAGCTCTATGAATAAAACAGATCTTTACAAAATAAACTTGAAAATGAAGAACTTGTATAGTAGATTGTTATCTGAATGTGGTACAGTCGTGTTAAAATCACTTGGACAATGGTAGATTTTCTGTACAAAGTCTACAGTTTATTCAATCGACCGTTGGACAAGTGATTTTGAACACGACTATACAAAGATTAGTCTTAATCTGTTTATATGTAAGTACATGGACTAAAGTTCCTATCCGGCGTCTATAAGGCTTATATTACCTTGAGCTTGGTACGCTGCTCGTGCTAAATTTTAGCTCACGTAGAAAATTGTCTCCAAAATTTAGCTGAGCTAAATTTAAGCGAATCCATTTAGCCGAGCGGTGTGCTGCTTCAGCTAAAAAATTAAATTTTCATTTCAGACTGTATACTGCAGGTATAATGTCACAATTTACCGCGCCCATTAATGGTTCGGCACGTTTTTTCTAAAAAGAAAGTGCAACGAAAATATAACACATTTTCGCATCGATGCATTTTTGAAGGAAGTTATTTTTAACGACACTTATATTCACAGCGCACTCTATGTCAAAATTTAGCTAGGATTTTATTTAATGTTTGGAGAGAAAAATTGGAGAGCAGCTAAAATTTAGATTCGCTCGAACTGCGTACTAAGCTTTAGATTCAATTAAATGTGCCTTTATAACACCCTCCACTGGAAAGTATAAGTATTCACTTACATTTCTAACAACAAAAAGAAGTCACCCTATACCCTTTAAGCCATAAATATTCTGCATCAGGATGCAATTCTGAAACGATTTAGCCATGTGCGTCTATCCGCCCGTCGGTCTATCTGTCTTTTAAAAACACAACAGAGTCCAACCAAAGCAATCGACCTAGGCGAATGAAATTTTGTGAAAGGACTTCTTTGTTCCGGTACCTCCCTGCACGCACAAAATCATTACATATAATAATTCCTTAACATTTTGCAAGACTTGAATGCTGGGGAGGTTATAAAAACTGGCCGATGATAACACTGATAGGTATTTTTTTTTTTAATAAAATATTCATTTTTTATGTTTTCCTTTGGTTTTATAAATTTAAAAAATTTGAGTACTATTCAGTACAATTTTGTTTCAGTTTTCAGTACAATTGAGAAAAGTTGATTTTCATCACTGCAGTGTACAATTTGAAAACAGTACAGAGAGAGAGAGTGCAACGATAAATTTGCTATTCTCTCAGATTCTATTTCTCTCAATCCCATTTGAACTTTACACCCTATCTATCTCTCTCAATCACATTCAATATACTAATTAATAACAGCGGCTGCCCCCAATCTCAAGGAAAACCATGCGCTCAAAATTGCACAGTGATTCGAAACGTGCTCTGCTCATGTTAGATCTGTCTGTTTAAAATGATAGGCGATTAGCCTGCAATCATTTGAGTCATTCGGAATTAAAAAAGAAATGACTCCACTGATATGACAGAATGGGGTTATTTGCAACTAAATTATCTATCAACAAAATACATAGCATAAAACGATAATTAGTAATCAGAGCACCTCGCGACACGATGTCTATCATTTTAGCTTATCGCGTCACTTGTTTCGGTGATAATGCCATGAATGCTGTCAGTAATAAAATATTAATATGTAGCTGCATAATTTTTATCATCAAGCATTAAAAACTTCACCACGCAGGAATAATTGAACTTCAATGAAATCTGATATAAAAATATGTATCTGTAATAATAGCAATAGCTGTTTAATGGAGAAAAACAGGACAGAATAGAACAAGTTAGTAAAAACTTACAGAACAAAAAATCATAATTTTGTATTGCATGAGAGAGAACTGAAATGTTTTACATATTCAGCTGTTTGAATGTAGTAGCACTGACATTGAAATTTTGCAAATGATATTCATAGAGAAAAATAACACAATTAAAATAATACTTCAGGCAAAATGCACTCATGCAATTTTAACAGCCTCTTGTGATACAAAAAATAGGACAATTTCAGACGTCATTTCTATATGCATGAAAACGTACTGTACTTTTTAACCTAAAAAGGATTAGCACCACGCAAAATCTTGTACGCTTTCGAATGTTCGAGCCATCAACCATAAATAGAAACGAATAATATGGAAGTTTTTATACGCTATAAAATGAGGGCTTGTCAGCACATCCGATTTGGATTTTAAATACACTCTTTTAACAAAAACTATTTATTATTACAAGATAAAAGTTACGCGATAACCATTGCTTCTAACATCTTGAGGTGCAGTAGGTATACCCCCTAGAAACCAATTGCATCTGCTTTTTTTTAACTCGGTTTTTGTATGTTCTATACTTACGCAGGTGGCGCCCAACGTGGGACAAATCGAATCTTTTAGGTTTCGTTACAACCTGAAACCGTCGAAAAAAGACTAAAGTGTTCTTACAAACTAAGTATATACAAAAAAGAGTTAGTTCTGACTGGTTGGTGAAAGAGCTTTCTAAATTTAGAATTTGAATATAGTACAAGCTACTCGCCTGTTTGCTTAAGCCAAGATGCGGACATGAAAAAGCGTAAAAAGCAGGTGTAAAATCAAAGGAAATATATTATTATGTAGATACGATACAGAAGTGACATCAATTCCACAAAATCAGTAAATGATAAACGTTTATTTTTATCTTTTATTTATACCCTGTATATACCATAGTTTTCACACTGATTTTGTCGATTTTTAGCAATTGATAGGCGGAATCAAAATACTATTTAATTTCAAAGATACATATTAATTGAGATTGAGTGTGTACTAAATGACAAATTCCAACTAAAAAGTCAATAAGTAAAGAGAGACAAATCTGATAACATATAGCAAAGAAATAAGAAATGGGCAAAGAAGAAACAATAAACAACTCACAAGTCCTAACACATTCACAAATAATCAACATCTGTATATTTGTTAATTCAAACAAAGTGGTTGGTGATGGTGAGTAATAAAAGTGGAAAAAGCTATTCGGCGCAAGAAAAATCAAACAAAGAAATCAGAGTTATGTCTGTGTCAGAGAGGAAACGTTAAGATTGAACTTGACTTTTAGAATGGAACTAGAAAAATTTCGAATGAAATACCTAGTATAATTTGGTAAATGTAGCAATAAGTTTAAAACGAATAATAATACCTTCTTATGTTAAGTATAACACAAATTAATGATAATTAGCTTTTATTAAACAAAAGGATGACTTATCTTTTTCCGTTATTACAGAATTCTCCGATAGCTTTGGGTTACGCAAGCGGCAAGAACAACTTACTGGATTGTGAGCTTTGTATGGATGTATGTACATTGTACATGTACAGAGTATTTGACGCTAAATGGCTATAGCCTTCATATTTAAGTAGGTACCTATCGCACAAAAATCTAGGGTTCAAAACCAAAAAAAAAAAACAAACTGAATTTGTTCACCTATCGCAAGGAGTAAGTTACTGTTACACAATGCATGACCTGTCAGTAATCTGCCATTTATATTAGGTATGCGAGATTTTACCCTCTTGAAGTCCATTGAATACGTTCTGAGAATACGTAAAGAATGTCTGTTTTTACCAAAACAAAAAACCACCATCAGGTTTTCCACTATTACTACGATATGGATGGAATCAGGATTTACACCTGCGTGAACAAGATTTGGCGATACAAACAACCGGACTTTGCACTAAAGTAGCGACACAGATGAATGAAAATGTATCGCCATGGCTGCAAATGATCCATCGCAGAATTCGCGCTAACAACAAAGAAATAGCGCAATACAGGAATTTTGCAGTCACTTGTAGGTGCTGGCTATCTTGCTTTGGAGTATTCCTTATCCTATTTATATTCAATGAAAAATGTATTCATATGATTCATTCATTCATTAATGCGCAAGCTTACTCTAAGGTTCACCCCTTGGCGTTAAAATTCAAACAAGCACACAACTAGGGACATTCAATATTTACGACAAAATGCACAAAGCCATAAAGCCATACCATCCTCCTTTATAACACACAATGAGACCAAATGACCCAGTTAAAAAGAGTAGAATTTGCATTCAACCTATATTATGATTCTACCTCGATGAGCTCTCTAGGTAATCAACTAAGGAAATTGTTTGCTTTGCCTGTGTAACTTTATGCCAAATGAAATCAGAATAATCCTAATACTGGGGACTGATGACTAGATAATAGAATTAATCGGTTGAATGGGGAATGCATCACTGATTTCGTGTTAAGTGGTGTTTGAGTATTTTTGTTTGAGAAATATTGCATTAAAGATGATTTGTGGAGAATGGAATTATAGTTAGTACACATTATTTACGGAGGAATAATTCTACCCCTGAGATAATTTTTTCGAAATAAGATCAATGAATAGGTTTCTTTTTATAGCCCACAAGATCGATTATCCGAAAATGTTTGTTTTTGTTATCCGTATATCTGCATTGTTGGAATTTAATAATTTGTCAAAAACTACTGCAGAAGTTGTCCAAACTCCAAAGGTATAAGTATCCCGATAATAATTATTTTTTAATACAAAATATTATAATGGGTTATTTTTTAAGCGTTTGGTTTTTAAAATGAAAAATATAAAACGAAAATTTGCAAAATTGAGTGAAATTTATTTAAGGGTCGATAAATCAATTCTTGCCATTTACTTTTTGAATATTTTTTCGTGTAAATGATGACCGCGACTACGCTTCAAGTAGTCCATCCGGATTGTCTAATTTTGACATACCTACTTTTCCCAACATATCGACTGGTATCTCACCAATAAAACGAGTTATGTTGTCTTCCAAGGCGGCAATAGTTGCTGGCTTATCCGTATAGACGAGATAGTGTTCAGGGGCGTCAAATAAATTGCTCAACAAATTCACCTCGCAATATTGTCCGCATGGATTCGCGATAAATTTTTTACTCAGCACGATTTTTGGTAGGTAATAAAATTCAATAATTTGGAAACGTTGTTCGGGTCGGGCGTCAGTCTGTCCATGGTAAAAAATGGTCATGAATCACGCGTGAACTGTCAAAAAAACCAGGCTGAAAAACCAAACAGCAAAAAAATCACCCTTTATAACAATAAGAGTCTGCCTGTATTTGTTTATCGAAACAAACACTCTGCAATTATTGTTATATTCTTCAAACATACGATCTTGAATATTGCTTTCAATAATTATTTTTAATAGTTTGCCTAATATCAAAGTGCTCCAACATGATGACAACAAAATTAATTAGTAGGTGATATTCATAACACCTGTTCGAATTCTGCTTAAAGTTGATTGTTCTATTAACTTTGTCATAATGTCTTACAAGTGCAGTGATAACTCCATTAGGTAGGTACATCTTACACTTGTCCATATTAGCATCTATCATTCGTCGACCCCAATTCTTGTTATTTTTCCCCAATACTTTAAGTCAACAAAGCGCAGATTAAGCATATGACATCATTCGTTTTGGATGAAATTTGTCTTTCGGAAGAAAAAAATCGCGTATTGGTCAGTGCTTTGCTTTTATATTTTTTACACTTGCGTCGCATTTTTGTATTTGAGGTACAATAATATTCTCAGGTGGAAATAAAATAAAATGTTCGATTTTGGAGCTCCAAAAACATGTTCGTGTACTGAATTTATACACACTCGTAAATATGTAGATACCTAGACTCATGTAGTGCTGTTGACACTTTTGTACTTTATAATAAATCCCAATTCAATTGAAAAAAAAAAGTCAAATTGGTTGAACTCACCTCAGAAGTAATTTAAGAAAACAGCCAAATCCTCTGCATGTGGCAACTTCGGCAGTGTATGTGACAGTCATTTTGCTTTGGTTCTTATTTGTAGCTTGCTATTTATATTATATCTGGTTTCTTAATCTCTATTATACATATCACAGTACATTCATCAGTCACCATCCATTATAAAAAGACCTGAAATTAAAAAAAGAAGATACGCGAATCGATATTAAAATTTTATGAATACGTATACCTACTACATATATGTAGGTACGAATGCCAGATAAATATTAACATGTTAGAATGGTATCAAAACAACTCTGTCCGTGGAATTATTGGATTTATTTTAATGATACCTATTATAAAAGACTGATAAATTTCCACAAAAAAGAGTAAATAGAATTTAGAGTTAAAATGTTTCCATATCCAGTATAAATGTATAATACGTACATATAATCAATCTAACTAATTAAATTTTTAAAGACAAAATTATAAAAAGAATTCACGCTAATTAAATAAAACAACTTTGTGGGGTAATTTAGTTGTATATGTCTTTATAATTTGTGAATTTAGGTTACTCGTGGCGACTTCAATAGATAGTAAAACATGTTAAAAGTACAACATTTTGGGGGTCTAAATAATCTCGATTTTTCCAATAAAAAAGAAATTTTGGTTTATCAACCCAAGAATTTAATTTAATTTCATTGTACATAAAATTTCATTCTATTTGACCCAAAAGGAATTTTATAGTCACTCAAATATTTATTATTATTACTATCCAAACAAAACAAATTTTGTTTTGTTGAATGTGGGATTTTATGATGTTATGATTCCTGATTCCAAAGGACTTTTTTTTCTTTCGTAAAAACAAATACAGTATACATGACATGACATAAGATAGTTGACTATCCATTGACAATAATGTGTAGTCTCGTGTGCGAGGGTGGAATTGTTATCGGTAAATGGTTGATTCTTAAAAAAAAAAACATATTTCTACGCCTCTGAAATTCATGAGTTACTCTCAACGTTATATCTTTCAATAATATTAGACAAGTAAAACATATAGATGAAATAATATTTATATTCAATACTTTCTTGCAAGTTATACCAGCGCAAAGAAAAATCCACTACACTGCGTCAAGTGGTATTTAGTAAAGACAAAATTGCCTGCAGATCTAATTTCCCTGCATTTGTGTTAAAACCATAATGTAGAAAAATAATTAATTACTTAAATTAGTTAGATCAAGTTCCTCCGAAATGTGCATGCCATTCTGAGTCGGACATATGGGTGACAGACGCATGCCAACATATGTCATCGTCAATAATATGCCGAGTACACGACATGAACCTTAACCATTTAACTTTTAGGCACATTTGTTAGTCTACCAAAGTGGTAACATAAATCGCGTATTTTATTTAGCCTAAATCGTAAACTCAGAATGATACCACAGGTAAATTTAAAGAGAGGGTTGACACTTCAAAATTATTATTAGTAAGACCCCAATTAAAGAACACATAACTTGTAAAATTTTGACATTTGCTTTGTAATCGATTAATAACTTTTACATGGGGTTTATTAATACGACCGGCGCAGCGTAAAGTGCTTTTTAAATGTACAATTTAACCTTCCCACTAGAAGAATTCTAAAAAAAGTATTAAAATGACGTCCTATCTAAAGATAATACGTGAAAAATGTGCGCAAGTGGGTATTGCAATTGCTGATGTAACGATCTTAATTTTCTTAGCCGCATTTTGGGAAAATAAGTAAAACTAACATAACCGCAACGAAATTTAGCGATAACATCTGGGATAGATTAAAAATATATTTAAATTAAGCAATTTAGATGCAAAATTTAAAAAAAAAATAAAAAAAAAAAAACTTTCGGTATGTAGGTACATAAGTTAATATTGTGTTCAATTCCCTTACGGCAACCAGATGAAAATAGCGCTAACGCTGCATGTATTTTATTTTTAAATAGATTTTTGTGCTCGATAAGCTCTGACCATAGAGGCACTAATTTAAGTTTATTTTTGAAAATTACTTTCAAACGAAAGTACCAAAGGATTTTCTGTCGGAAAAGTTGAGTGCATTTTTTTTTAACCATAAAAAGTTTAGATTTAGTTTGGTTTAGAAATTGTTTGCGCAATACTATTAAATTCTCCATATAAAAAAATAGCTATTGTGACCTACAATAAAATTAAGGTGAAGATTAAAATGATTTAGTAAGGCCCATTGTTCAAATTTAGACACAGGTGAAAACAGAAAGGTTGAATTATTGAATGTTTAAGTTAAATCTATTGTTATTGTAGGTCTATTGGGACCTACAAAATATTTAAAAAAAAGGTTAAAAAAAATGTCTATACGTACTATGGGAATCACATAGAATAAGCTCCTCAACCCCAATCTATCAATCAGTTCCAGAAGTAAGAATAAGGTTAATTTTCACTGCACTGTTATTTGAAAGATAAATCATAATTGAATCAATATTTTCCTCGAATGTATGTATCACTCGAGATAATTGCATTTTATAACTAGATACTTGTCCACGTGATTTAAAAATCAATCAGTTCTAATGAAAAGTATTATCGAACATTCAGTTTTATTTATTTTGCAATATTTGTCCCATTTAAGTATGGTAATTGATATTTTCTAAAATGATTTTATTTTCTATAAATATTTCCTCCATCGAAAAGACATACCTACCTACCTTATTTTACATAAATGATTTTAATTGTATAATATCGACTGTCACTCGAATCAAGCATCACCTACTGCTTTGGTGTCACGTGGATAGATTTTTTATTATTATTATTATCTCTGTGAATGTATACTTAGATAGGAACAATGAAGTGGCAACAATAACGGAAGCATAGCGTGCAAGAAAACACTTCAATTGGTGGGTGGGCAGCTGGGGTTGGAGTTGGGGTTGGGGATTCGTGCAGTGAATAAAGCAACTGAAATAGATAATTATTGTCATCTCCTTGTTGTTGTTCTCGACAATTAAGATGAATGTTCTAAGTGCACTTATAGAGTGGAGCTAAGTTTAACGAATACAAATATACCTATATACGTCAATACAATGTTGAGTGTTAACGATGTGAATCGTCAATTTAACCCCTTGTCATATATACCCAACCCATGGTACCTATGAATTTTAATTGAAACAAAACTGACCTTGAAGCTTTTTTTTTTAAATGATTACTAATGCAACACATTGCATACTAAATTAAACTGAATTAAATACCTACGACTGTTCCTTTGAAGGTACCTAACCTATATTTGCTTACATTATTGCGTTATAGTAGGTATACCTAATAGGTATAGGTAGACAGTTATGTACTAATAGTCGCTTTTAGTGTCCAGGTTAAATTTCATCAAGTAAGGCGCATTCATTTTAAAGTGTAAGATGTAGGTATGTATTAAGATGTAATTTGTGCTTTTCCAAGGATCGAACCTGGGACCCCTCGCACAGTAAGTACAGCTTTGTAAAAAAAAAATTATTAGGTATAGCTACATAGGTACCTCTTTCGCGGAACGTTAATAAAGCTCTGCCTTGGAAAAAAATATATAGGTACATGTACTTAATACATACATAGGTAGATAGAGATACTAACCTATCTTATGTTTTTGTACATACATACTTAATTATTGATAAGACAATGGCAAACTTTTATTTAAGAATAGACATCCTTTCATTTTTACTAGATAGGCAAACATAGAAATAAATTGTAGGTAAGGTAACGTAAGTAAGATATCTACCTACGCCAGTTTTGGTTCTGCATTTTGCAATTTCTTATATCGCTTATCATGTCATAAAATCATTAGAGTCACCAATTACCCAAGTAATTTATTAATGTAAAATAAAAATACGATACAACTCTAAGATAATTACAGAAGGCTTGAAATGCATATACCTACTTCATTGTATATCCTTACGTACAACATAGGTACTACGCAGATTCATTACAAGAAAATATTAGGTAGGCTTATCAATTTTACATTTTAATTAGTTCAGTTTCATTAATTTTCTATCTACTTGCCTACTCAAATTATATTTCGATCTTCTTTGAATTGAAAACACAAATGCCTAATGTATAAAATAACAGCTGGGCTATGCTGTACAAACAATAATTGCAAGGTTACTCTACCTATCTGCAAACTAAGCTACCTACATCTTCTACTAAAATGCCAGAGAATAATATATTAAATGTACATACCATTCATAGACCGTAGCCGTACTAGGAAACTCCTATGACGCAATCACCGATTCGATCATTCCAACGATCAGTCGACGCGCCGCCCCACAAATATACTCGCACTAACAAAGAGGGTTTAATGACACAATGCGTGAGATAACTTGATAGGTTAGGTAGGTATGTGTTTTGCGATTAAAAAAATGTAAACGTTAACCTTGGCGTATCCGGGTTAATCGTTTTTAGTCGAAAACTCAATTGCTAAATACCAAATTTCGACGAGTTCGTTTTTCTAATCCACGCTTCTATTTTATTTCTTTCTTTTATTCGGCGTCCTGCAATTATTTGCTTCATGCAATTAATTCAATACACACATAAGCAGATGCCAATACACTCATATTCTGCATGTTAAAATATTATATCGCACAGAGCTATCCAATTGAATAATCGATTTACTTAATAATGCAATTTGTGATTTTTTGCATTGACAGACATAAGAATTTTCACTAACAAAAATAATGCAATCGTATGCAGAAATCTGCGCGCACGTGATAGTACCTACCTTCCTAAAATGTATAACTCAGGTATATTCTAAATAACTTCACAAAACAATAAGTATCTTCGGTTAAATTAAAAATAGATACCTACATATACACATCTACGGAATTACGGATGTAAAAAAAATATTGCAGCGCGGTGTCAAAGAACGGAACTGTGAACACTGCTGAAATGCATGCGAACAAAAATGTTAATCCTTTTTGGGTTCGGCGATTTACTGATGAAATTTAAAAATTTAATTAACCGAAGACCACAACATCATTGCGGCACAACCGACGCGAGCGGACTGAAATGAAAGTGAAGAGTGAACTTATTCAATGAATAGAAAACAAGAACTGAACAAGTGAACGAACAGTGAACACCAGCTGTTGGCTGAACAATTGAACATGAACTAAAGATAAAGTAGGTAGGTCGTAGCCGTAGGTACATAATCTATCTAAGTTAAGATACGTGTTCAAGTGGTGAAGCGAATAGCATAGCATAGCGATAGCGATACCGAAACCGAAGCGATAGCCAGAAACAAAACCAAAAGTACGAAAAACACCAATAGCAGCAATACATTTACAATGCAAGCACGCAGATCGTAGGATGCTGTCACCTGTGCAGTGTGCTGAGCTGCAGCTGATGTACCATACCAGTACAGTAGCCAGAAGAAACCAAGACCAGTCTGTTTCTGTTAGTAGAAGGAACAGAAAAAGAACACAAAACTAAAACCGAAGAGAATACCGACACCGGCCAAAACCAAAATATGTACATAACATAAATAGCTTTTTAAATAAATAATGAATAAATCAGAAATGAACTTTTCTTTGATTTAGTTTTGCTTTTGACTTTTGGTGAGCGCGTGCGAAATAAAGCTCTCTCTGGGTGCTTTAATTGGTTAAAGCGTTTTCTTTAGGTGTTGGTGGATTGGCGGTAGTATGGCCGTTTTGATTCTGACTTTTGAAGCTGTGTCGTGCGACGGGTTGTAGATGGGTGAGGGTGTGTGGTAGGGGTTCGTTTAAGGGAGGTTGGGAAATAATTTTCGTTATGCATGAAGCATGGGAAGTGCAAAGGTAGTCTGTGTTGGTGTTCAGCTTTAAGCACTAGCCGGATACCGGCCGGCATCTTAATCTTAAGCCTTTATTTTTGTACATAGATTACATAGCGGAAACGTATTACAAAACCACAAAAAGGAGCAACAAGTTGCCGTCAGATGGTTCAAGTAGGTAGATAAGGGTAAGGTTAAGGTACCTACTTCGACCCTTCGTATAGGTACCTACTCATATTATATCTATATATACAGAGGGACTTCCTAGGAAATCATTCGCACAGAAGTGGATATTTCAAGTATACATACCTACCTACCTACAAAGTACAACCTAAAAAGGCATAGGTACCTACCTATGTCGGCCAAAACTCGCGAAAATTCAATTATCGCCTGTAGCTTAATTTTTATTGAATCAAGATTTCTACCTATCGTGTGTTTGGGAAATTTTACCGTTCATTCATTCATTCATTGGCCGCGTTCCTTTGACCGCTAGTCATCTAGCACATATAATATCCCTGATGGAGGAACGCTGGCGCTAGAGATCTAGCGGCAGCGGCAAAGTGACATTAAAACCAATTTCAATTCGTATTATTTCATCTTCATGAGAGTCAAAAATGTATTTTGTGCCATCATACCGCATATTTATTAATACACTATAATTTAAGTAAACAAATGCAATGTATATTAATAACATAGAAGTTTGAATTCCAATTTTACACCAAATTGGAAATATTTGACTTCTGCACTTTCACTTTTATTTTGTCAGTTCGTTATTTTTTTTCAACCTAGCAGTTCATTTTGCGCTAGATTGAAAAATTTCCCAGAAAAGGATATTTCACAAAATGTGCTAGAGCTCTAGCACAAATGCTGAAATGTCAGTTTTTTTTATATGGAGTTTGGCATGCCGCTAGTCATCTAGCGGTCAGTGGTACGCGGCCATTGTTAATCCATTAAGTACCCATTTAAAAATTTAGAATTATTTTTGTGAAGGTCTACTTTTTTGACTTTTTTTCCTCGGTATCAAAAAAAAATGTTTTGATGCAAAAACTTTCCCCAAACAATTCTAATAGTGACTGCAAACAAAATTTTTTCAAAAATCTCTTGGCTAATATTTATTATGATTTTTTGAAAATTGCTCAAAATGACTATTTTAGTCACTTTTTCCTCCTTTTCATATAAAATTTTTCTGAGATCATCCCATTCAAAAAATCATAAAACATATGAGCGAACAGTTTTTTAAAAAAAAATTTTTGCGGTCACTATGAGAATTGCTAAGAGAAACTTTTTGCATCAAAACATTATTTTTTATTCCGAGGAAAAAAGTCAAAAAAGTAGACTTTTACAAAAATTCTAAATTTTCAATGGGTTAAGGAAAGTTTTGTATCATTCAAACGGAATTTAAATTCCCTTTCCATTGATGGCAAAATTTACATGAAGTAAGTTCAAATTATGAGCAGTATTAACTTTAGTTTTGCCACTGTACAGTGTACATATCTCTGTCTACACAACATGGACCTGGAATTAGTCAGGACATGGAATTTAGTCAGGTAAATACATTCAGCAACGCATAGCATAGAAGTGTCCCATGGTGCCGATTATAGAGGAAAATTGTATGGAAAATAGCAGGGAAAGCATAAAGTGCGGTCCGATACGGAGGTGGTCCGATTACAGTGTGTCCCAATTAGAATGTAACTATATGAATTTAATTGCATTGTGGTAGAAAAAATTAATTTTAAGAAATTAGGAAGGGGACCCAACATGATTTAAACGGTCCTGGGTTAGCTACTACAAAAAATAAATTTTATAGGTATACCTACAAAAGTTATTGTGAACTACAACCAATTTAAGATAAGGGTTAAAGATGGTTATAAATTAGTAAGATCCATTCACACTTTTCGTTGTCGCGGCAGTTCGCGAATTTCAGCTAACGCTTCTACCAGCAATTTCTAATTTGAGGTTAAGTTCGAACAAATGTTTGAATTATTCGCTGGTTTGTGAAACGTGGTTTAATGATGTGGATTGCGAAAAAATTCGCACCGAAATTTCGTTGTTTTAGTGTTTTTTAAATAGGATAATTTGATGGAATAATTAATTATCCTAGTCTTTTAATAGTAAAATGTGTAATTTTCTGCTCATACATGCATCAAAAGTGGTTTGTTCGCATACAGTGAGCGCCAAAAGTGAGTGAATTCGTTCTTTCGCTCTCATGTGAATGGCCCTTAGAAGTTGTACCAAGAATAGGTCACAATAGCGTGAATTGATTGCAAATTATATTAGGCGTATTTTCTTGGGAATCTATAGCTAGCTCACTTTTACTTTTAAGGCAGCTATAGATTTCCAAGAAAATACACCTAATATCATTTGAAATCAATTCACGCTTTTGTGACCTATTATTGGTACAACTGCGTAGCTAACTCACTTTTACTTTACATACAAACTGTTATACTCACCTTTGGTTTTGCATGTAAAAGTAAAAGTAAGCTAGCTATAGATTTCCAAAAGAGTACGCCTTATGTATCAGTAGATATTAATTGGATTGTTAGGATCGCGAACGGTTTTTGTCAAGGTCAAAAAGATAACTGTGCTCTTCACAATGTCATTTTCGTAATGAATGGGACAGTTTTTATAGCAGCTGTGAGGCAAATAATTAACTTCACAATGTTTAGGTCACAATAGCTTATTTTTTTAGGGAAGAATCGCTGTTGTCGGTTCCTAAGATCTAATGTGGACATCATCATTTTGCGGTAGGTAGGTACTAATAATCATTTTTAGTGTCCAGGATAACTTTTGCGAAGTCACAATGGTGAAAATTTCCTTATAAAATGATCGATTGTGACCGTCAAAATATTTAAGTTGAAGATTAAACATAATTATTGGCCCTTTGATTTATTATTAGAACAACACCAACAAAAGATACGCCCACATTTTTATATCATCAAACAACATCATGCATGCTTGTCAAACATTTTACAGTGCATCAAAGTTGCGAGCAATTTTTAACCAAACCGGATTTCTGTACTTCCCCCCCCCCCCCCCAACTTACACAAACGAAAAAACAATACAAAATATTCATTTCCAACAACAATTTAAATACATACACATATTCATATACAAGACTACCCTTTACTCAGTTGCATATATATTTATAGACACTGCACGAGTGCACGAGCTCTTTACCTCCCACATTCACATGGTTGTATTATCACACAACCAAACAGTGAACGAACATTCTGGAAGACTTGCCCCTTGGCTTGTAACGAACTAAACCAGTTCGAGTATTGCTATACTGTGCATCTGATTTTCACTATATTATTTCCCGCTCACGGCTCACCCGACATTTGACGTTGTTGGTAGGTAGTTGTTATTTTCATCTTACGACAGCGAGGCACCGACCAGAAGCCAGAAAGAGAAACGCCTTTTCAGCAACGTATGACATATGTTGTATCGCTTTCATACACATGCAACGTTGACACATGGGCCATGGAGTCGGGAAAAATATTTTTATTTTCAATTCATAAACATAAGTTTTGCACTGCAAAGGAAAATTCAATATCATGTTTACTTTAGATTTTAAGTATTGGTTGATTGTTGATAGTAAAGCGCGATCGATCGTATAAATGCTGATCGCTAACTATTTAAACTAGTTAAAATGATCTGGCATTCTGGCATTACACTTTGAATGCATAATTATCTTTTATCACAATTTCTGTAAAAAAGTTTGTCTTAAATATTATTTTTCCAAGATTTTCCAAATCTCAGGGTACAAATCTACTTATCAATAAAACAAAATGGGTATTATTTCTCTAAAAATATTGAGATTTAACTTTGCGCCTTTTAGTTTCTAGAGCAAATTTGTATCAACCTACATAGGTAGTTCATTATACATAGGTACGTATGTATATATGTATTATGGCGTTGTCATATATGTGTGATTGTTAGCACTTTTCAGATTTACTGTGTGATAAGTAGGTACCTTGTTTCTTGTCAAAGTCAAGGACTTGCTTGGAGGAACAAAAACCATGTCACATTTAAATCAAATCACTTGAAACCAAATTAAATGGGGTATTTTTATTAGATTTCTTTAACCCTTTTGCGATTTGGAACAGCCAGAGCGTATGTATAGGAAATAGGTTTAGCAATAGAACTGGAGATATAGGCAGGTACCTACCTAATCATAATTTGCATTTTTAGTGCCCAACTTAAGTTTAATGAAATTGACTATGTTTGTTATCCAAAATCAGCTAATTGTTACCAAAAATGAAGTTAATGTGTTATTAAGACTAGATATTACTAGTAAGGCCCAAGGAATTAATCTGTCTTAAGGGCTTTTAGGATATAAAGTTTGAATCTACTTAGCTGCTACGTACTTATGTTAATATTATGTCATAAAGTTTAAATCAAATGGCACAAAATGTTAAATGCTAAAAATGTACTATGCACCCATAAAGGTACCTGCAACATAGGCTGCAGGTAGGTAGGTAGGTATGTATATAAAGATTATTTTAGTCAGGCATTTTCAATTAACAGTGTTGTAATTCTTGGGCCTACATGTGTGTTTTAGCTACAGGTGCCTGTTATAGTGGCAGATATACCTACATAGGTAAATAATAACGGTAGGCTTTATAGAGTATTATTTTTAATTTCATAGATCTATCAACTTATAGATAGAGGAGAAATGTGAGAGGGCATCATACATACCTACTAAACTACGTTTCTCCAAACAAAATGGTGGCCTGTCAGCTGTTTTTGACAGCAGCTGTCAAAAATGATATAATGAATGTAGTTATCAAACACTCTTTTTTATAATTTATGCAAAAAAAATTTTAGGTAATAGGATTCTACAATTTGGGAAGATATCAGCTGTATCTGTTTACTTAAAGGAAAAATTGAAGTTTTTAATACGTCAAGTTCAACAATAGATGGCTCTAGTCGTGCATAGCAACAAATTCTTCATTCAAACAAACTCAAGGATGGAATATGAGATATCCCCACTCCAACGCCCTTTCAGGCATTTTAACTAAGCATTATGTAAAAAAAATTGTTCACTAAATAAAGATTGGTGGCGCTAGTAGTAGAGCGTCGTGTACAAAGCGTATTTAGTACCTCTCGCTTTGAACTATCTCTTTCCGATACAATTTCAATGAGCCAAAGTAGTCCCAGTAGTGCTTTCCATCTATATCTAACTCGCTTCTACCTACGATTTCAAAGGTCGAGAAGGCGAACAGTAAAATGTTGGCAGCCATACTGAATTCAACACGAGACGAGTTCGGTTGTGTTTCGCGCTATTACAGTCTGTTTTTTTTTGCTCTCCCTTTTGCTGTGTAGTAAAAGCAATACCCATCATTGAATTGTGTGAGTGACTTTAAAGAAAAACGCTTTTTGTTGGAAAGAGAAGTTTTTCTTTTGGGAAAAACTAATAAAATTACACTTATGTGTGAAGATTTTATTGTTCTTCGATTGTGATTAGTTAAAATGCAATTAATTAAAATTATTATTTTGCATTGAAAGTGTTGGAAAAAGGAATTTCTCGTGGGTGAAAAAAAAAGAGTAGTTGTCGGCTACAGCAAATACAAGTACTTCACAGCCCAAGTTTCTTTATATAAACTTCACCGTTTAATCTGAATGTTTGATTCGTTAAAATGAATAATACAAGCATGGTTAGCAAAGGTAAGTACAATTTTTTTGTGTAATTTGTTGTAAATACTTTTTGCAGAATTTTCTATTTTCATTAAAGTACCCATTCATTCGGGTGGAACTTGTCACTGTCGGCATGACATGTTTGTAGGTCATCTATTGGTGGATAGGTGGTGCTGCTCGTTTAGGTTTTTGTTTGAGATAAGACTGGTAAGAATTTTACTAAGCGATATAGCTTTCGTGTGGTATGCAGCTTTCGGGGTTCTAAGTATTTTGGGCCAGTTTAATTGAAGTGCTGCCAAACTTTATAATGATCACTTTTTTTTGTAAATTTAAGGTTAATTTTTTTTAATTAAAGTACATTTTAATTCCTACTAAGGTATTGACACAACTTTTTAACTGAAATGTCAATGACCATATACCTGGAGGTAGTTTTGGCATCACTGGTTTGTGTAGTAAACAAAATTATTACCAATGTAACAAGTGATCTGGCTATTTATTTAATTAACAGTTTGATTTCGTTGTTTATACATAAATTGGGTAAATTCAAGTGGTTATAAATTAGGTCGGAATCAAACAAAAAATATTTTTGCAATTTTGTAGAAAAGTATCATAACTGATCGTCTTGTGTTTTTGTTCACAAGTGTACATAATTGTTTTCACATTTTAATATTATGTATATAGTTTGTACAATTTCAACTGCCTGTGGTGAAAAAACTTAAATGAAAGATGACAAGAAAAATGATCTGGTCAATACTTATAAAGCATTTGTATGTGACGATACACATACGCCTAAAAGAATGGTAATATTGTGTTCTATACATTTTACCAATTAAAATTGCTTTGATTATGCATGCATAGGGCCATAGGAAAAAAAAATTATACTAAAGGGAGATACGTAACAGACGTAATCTGACTTAAGCCATTGCGACTATTTTCAAATCTTATGTCGTTCCCGTATAAATGTTTAGATTTTTGTCAAAACATGAGCTTTTTTATGTACATATAATAGGTTTGTTCGACGTGGACAGCCCCAGTGCGCACTGAGAAGTGTCAGTGAATTTTCGTGGCTGCCAAAAAACCCAAGGAAACCCCAGAAATTCAGCTTCATGTCGAACACGAAATGTTTACCCTGAGACCTGTCACTAAAAAAAAATTTTTAATATACAGATTTAACACCAGCAATAACATTAAATTTGTTTAATTAATGATTGTAATGTTGAAAAACACATTTATTTTAACATTTACTAGTGCTGCACAAGCCAATAATTCACAAAAATTTATGACAGCTACGATTGACAGCCAAATCCAGCACTGAACTCTTGCCCTGAGTGAATACCTAGGGTCAGCTCAGTGCTCAACTAGGGCGCCCCAGTGCTCACCTCGAACACAGGTTTTCAGTGTCAGTGCGAACTCAGTGCTATATCGAACGCGATAGGGCTAACCCAGTGCGCCCTAGGGTCCATGTCAAACAAACTTAATGTATTTGATAACAAAGCCGCCTAGTGACGAGGGACTGAAATTGATGTTTTATTTTAGATATTCTTTTTGTTTGCGTGGCTACCTACTGTCATTCTTGTACCTATTCATTTTTATATGGAAAGTTTCGCTATTGTGAATTCGTAAATTTTAGGCGCATTGAGTTTAAAATTAATTTGACATGTTGCTAGTTAATGAAACGTGGGAATTTGTGTTTTTTTTTTTTATTTATTTTTTTTTTTACTTCTAATGAAGACATATTCTTTAAATTGTTTCCGCCATGAGAAAATAAATTGCAACACAACTCAAATAAATAAACACAAAAATAGTTTGTCTTTGCTTTTTGTCATTTCTGTTACCAGCATTGCAGCAAAAATTGGGTTTAAAATTGATGGAAAGCTTTGGGAGCTTAAAAAAGCACATTGTTATAGTAGAGTATACATATCCATTATGACACTTATTGCATAGATATACGAAAGCTTAAAGTTTTTAGCTTCGGAATTCGGATGTCAGCCAGCATCATATTTTACAGCTTGGTTAGGGTTACATATTGATATTACCCACGGATCTTTAAAAATCAAAAGTCTATAGTTTTTATTGATTAAATAAATAAAAGCGTCAACATATAAATACTGTTAAGTTGTCAAAAAGTGCATGTATTTAAACGTTATCATGTTGAATAAAATAAACGCAGAAAATGTATGTATAAATAGTGGCTGGGTGCCAGTTGGAAAATTAATAAAAGTGTTAATGAACTTTGATGAAATTTTCTGTTCTTTGCCCAAATTATCTTCTTAAATTATTTATTAGGTGCGCCATTATTGGTACATTTGACAAATTTCCTAATAAAGAAACGCGTCTAATAATATTGGAATTTATAGCAGCGCCAGCGACAACGTATTCTGAATACTGATGTCGTTTTTCATTGGTTTCATTTGGGGAGTCATACTTTAATGGAACCAGGAACTACTTCTGGTCGATTTCTAAAGTACATAATGTATGTACCTACTAAAAGCTGAAGTGTCTCCAAAAACAAGAAACGATAGATCGAAGCGCTTTTTATGCGGCGTGGCATAAAAATAAAACTAACCGAATGGAATGGAACACTAGTCTAGACTCTAGAGAGTACGAAAATGATCCGCGCGAGAAAACTGCATGTTCACTTTAAAAGAGATTGTTATGGGCAATGGTATAAGGTGGGCGCAGTGGTTCAGTGGTTAGTGTGCTTGGATTACTGTGCGAGGGGTCCCAGGTTTGATTCCCGGAAAAGCACAAATTACATCTTAATGTATTTTCCACTGCGCCACCTCTCGCGATCGTCTGACAAACATCCGAGTGTATAACTAAATTAAGCTGTTCGGAATCGGCATAAAATTGTAGGTCTCTTCCATTCGTCCCAAAAATTAAAACTCACACAAACGAATGGTTGTGAAAAGTTTGGCCTAGGGTTCCTATGACCTGTTGCGCCAACTATTTATTATTTTTTTGGTGTAAGGCAGAATGGCATCTGAACTCACCGACGTTATTCATACTACACGTTTTCTGATCAAAAAATAATTCATTTTGCAATTGTACCCGAACCCGAACCTGGAGCTTGAATGGATTTATGTACATATTTTGAAAGTTGCAGGAATGTAAACAAAACAACATTACAATACCTACAATAATTACATTAAAAATAATAAAATAAAATTTTTACTTACTGATGTGAAATGGCCGGCCTTCAAGGATTATAAACTTCATAGTACTCACATATTTTTACTTTTTAATTAATTTATTTTTCTTGAAGTGAAGTTTAATGAAGTTGCTTCCTTTATTTTTTACTGATAAAATTAAACTGTATAAGTCATTTATTAACTCTAGCTCGTTCTACTAGTCGATCTTCTAGTGGATCCATAAAAATAGGTTCAAGTTGAGGTAGGTAGGTAGAAGTCTATGTAGGTATACCTATGTAATTATAATTAGCAAGAGTTTTTGATTTGCCAAATCAAACAATTCTATGTAGGTATTTGATATTCCTGAGCAAAAATTAAAATGTTGTTAAATTGCTCTTAAAGTGTTCCCTAATTGTGCGTGTTCCTTTACTTGTGCGATTGAATTGAATATATTATTCATACATGCATTACGCTCTGTATGCAGGGATAATGGAGTGGACATTGCAGCATTCATTCTAGCAAGGGGAAACAAAAAGTTTCCCTTAACAAGCTTTTTAAGCTTAAGTGGAACATTATATACCTACTTATTCCGATTTCAAAATTTTTAATTGGGAACTTTTAATAACTGTTACATGGCACAGTATTATTATTTTAATATTTTTCCTTGATTTATTTAGAAATACCTACTACAATGTTTTATTATTTTTTTTTTTAGAGCGCCTTGATTTCGATCCTAGCATTCCTGAAGACGAGCGGCGATTCTACCAGAAAGCTTATCCAAATGTCAATTTCGTTCGAGAACGTAAAGTGCATTGCACGGTTTGTAAAATGCACATTGGCACAGCCCCGTCTAACGAAAGTATTATTCGTATGCATCCTATTCTACGAGTGACCCATTGCAAAAAATGTCACGAGTTCTACAACAGTGGCGAGTTTAGCAAAGGTGAAGATGGCAGCGAACTGTATTGCCGTTGGTGTGGTCAGGGCGGAGAAGTGTATTGCTGTTCAAACTGCCCATTTGTGTTCTGCAAGTCATGTATTATTTCGAATTTATCAAGGGGCGTAGTAGCTGATATTGAACAAAATGAAAACTGGAGCTGCTTCAATTGTGCACCGAAGATGTTATGGCCGTTACGCGCACAGCATTGGGCATTGATCAAGTTTATCGATAAGCAAAAGAAGTAAGCTGTCTTTGACATTGATGAAACTTTATATAAATAGTTGTATTTTCTTATTTTTAGAGCAATCCTCAACTCCAATTTATCTGACACTGAGATAAAAACGCAAATGATAAAAGACCGCAGCTTATGCTGTAAAATCAAGAAAGTCGGCGGCGGTTATGGGACGGATTCATCAGACTCTAGCGATATCTCACTTTCTCGGCTAAAACAAAAAGCTGGCGAAAAACGTAGCCGGAAGTCGTCTAAAGACGATCTTTCGAGTCCAGCTTCCCAAGTGGCGGTGAAGAAAACAAAAACTAACGATGAAGTTGTATGTACTCCAGACGTAATGAGTATGCTAGAGCCCGAATGTCAATTAACAGTAGCGCCTAACGCTAAATCGCAGCCACAGCCTTCAGCTTCTAGTCCGAAAATAATGTCCATTCCACAGACACAAAAACGGACCAGTCCACCTCTGTTGATGAATCGCAATCCACAGATATCGCAAGCGCGTCCAATGGCCCCGACTCCAGTAGTCAAGAAAACGATCGTTGGACCACGATTGCCAACGGGTGTATCCGGAGACTTTACTACCCCGGTGTATCACACCATCAACGGCTATCGCATCGACTTAAATTCTGCAGCTCAACAAGAGACTGTTCGTTTGCCGAATGGAAAGCTTATTCAAGTAAAGAGGCAAGGCACTGGCCCACAAACAGTTACCACAGTTCAGAGTGCACCCAATCAACAAGGCACACAACAAACCCGAATTGTCCATAACGTAGCTCCTCCTGTGCCTGTTGGCTCACCTATTGCAAGCGTTGTTACTCCTCCCGCAATTCCTACAATTCCTACAATACCTCCTATTCCCACTCTTTCTACTCATCCCACACACCCGAGTCAACAGGTCGTACACTCCAGTGGCGGTCACATAATTCGCACTCAATTGCAAACACCACGTTCTATTACAGTGCAAAATCCCGCTATCATGCCTCAGTATCAACAAGGCACACCACAACATCAACAGCAACAATTCCAACAGATTACAATACGCCAACCAAATCAACAAATAGCCACGATACGCTATCAAGGTTCTCCCAGCCAGCAGGTGACTAATCTACTCCAGAACGGTACTGTGCAGCTTTTAAACGGAACATCTGTCGCAACCGCTGGAGGGCAAATGGCCACTGTGCGGCAATTGCCAGCGTTTGTAAAACAGTTTTTCCCAAATACGCCATTGGGATTATCGCGGAATCAGTTGCAGAATCAGATCTTTAGTGCAATGGAAATCTGTCAGCACTTGATGGGCAAGGTGCAAACACTTACCAATTCCAATGCATACAAGACTGCAAAAAGTTTGACGGATGTCAAAGAATTGTACATCCATCTATCCTACTTGCTAACATATGCGATCGGACGGTTTAAGGGTCTGCAAGATAGTTGCTTAACTGATATGAGAGAACTGGGATTCATTAATGATGCGAACAGCTTGGAGAATGGTCAGCTCGCTGCAGGTGAGTTGTACAACACAATATTTTATATTTTCTTTTAATGAGTAGAACCAATGGTGTTGGGTCACGGTGAAATGTATTCGACAATATTTCTTGGCGATTGGGGTATATGCTCATTGATCTGGTATGGATTCGCAGCATTTCGGAATCTAGAAAACAGCTATTTCGGAACTTACTTCACTGGGTGAAGTGAACGCAGTCGGAAGCGTTTATTTATAAAATTTTAAGCTGGTTCTACATTATATATGTTTCACCTAAAATTCAACTCAACTATTCCAACTAGAGCACTGCTAAGTTGTTGACTTTCGTGCACAAAGTTTTTAACAAAATTGCGGATAATTTCACTTAGAACATGAATCCACTTTGTCTAACGACATATTTTATTTTTTCTTTATCTTTACTGTTTCGTGGTAAATATTCACCCGAGAATTTACCCTACCAAGCTAACAAATAATCATCATCAGGTACGCTAGTCAAATATTCTACTTCTGAGTTGCAATTAGCACAATACAATTTGCCCAACGCATGACTCTAAAGTGTCAACTGGCATGCTTCTACAGTTCACGTTGTCGAATGCATTTTTTATTTTTAAGTTTGAATGCAATATGTGTCACGTGTGAATGTGCTTCTCCTATTGCCATAAGGATATCATTCACATGGAATAGTGTACTACATTGCTTATAATTGAGTGTGTTTTGTGATCATGTATTAAAAAAAAAAAAAAAAAAACAGTGCACTGAAGGAGCGGTAAATATGCAGTAAGTACATGAAATTTTGGAATTTATGCTGAATTCGAGAAGGGTGTCCATTTCGCCAAAAGTATCTTTCATAATGGACTGTTAACAAACACCGCGGGTTCTTTTTTTATGGTTAAATTTTGCACCTTAATCCCGGTTGGCCTTTACTGTTGCCTTCTGTTAATGCTATTCCTTGGTCCACGTGAATGATACCTTATGATGAAGTGGTGGTGAAGAAATTTGTTGAACATTATATATTCCTGTAGTTACACTTACTACCCCTTCTATTCCTCTCTCGAATTGTGCATATATTTCCAGTAGTTGAATCTTGCCAATATTCGTTTTTTGCTTTCTTTTTATTTTGTTTAGGTATGGATATGGTTCGATCGGGAAAAATAACTGACTTTTCGAGTGTTGATTTGGATAGCTTTCACACTTTGGTTGTGCAAAATATAGATCGACTGAAAAAGGAACCAATTCAATCACATATGGATGGCAAAAGCGATCACGAATCGGCTGGCGAAGAAAATGAGAACTCAAAGACTGTCAATGTATGTGAAGTGACGAAAGGAGAAAATTATACAGAAGAGAGTGAAGATGATTGCCTCTTGGTTGAATTGGGTGAAAGAAAATCGGACGATGAGTGTGAACAAAAGCAACACACCTATAATAATGGATCTAATGAGGACGATGATGATGATGAGATTGTTCAAAAATTTTCCACTTCGTATGAGAACGACGATGACTACAAGGCGCCGCCCTCCGGTGGTTTCACTCTAGAGCTGGACGCAAAACTAATTGAACTTGTTAAGAGCATGCCAGGCTTGTGGGACCCAAATCATCAAAAGAACACTAGTTCGAGCGAAAAAAATCAAATGTGGATGCGTGTTGCTCGGCGAATGCCAAGTTAGTTAATCTACTGATTTTATATGAGTTTTATTTATTTATTTATTTTTTGTTCTAAAGGGGAACTAAATGGTCGTATGAGGTGGAAGAATCTCCGATATCGATACTTAAAGTATAAGCAACGTTTGGAGCAGAGTAACTCTGAAGAATATATTGCATCTGTACCGTATCCAAATGCTGCTGTTTTGAGTTTCTTGGATAAATTACAAAATAATTTCAATAATCGAATGAAGCATACCAATACGTCGCCGATCCCTCCAGTCATCGCAAATGAATCTCATAAAAAGACCACCGCAATTATTGGAACTCGCGATGATCACGATTTTATAATTAAAATGATTGGCGTGATTGAAAAGTATCCAACGTTATGGCATCCAAGCTCACTGCCATTGATGCGGCATACTGCTCAGCCGAAGGTTTGGAAAAAAATCCATAGCGAGCTTAAGGACGAAGGATGTAAGATCGATTTTAATTCAATATCAAATTTGTTCTTACAATGGCACTTTTAGATGATGTCGAAACGATAAAAAAGAAGTGGAAAGTTTTAAGATGCCAATACACCAGATGTCAGGCGCCCGCCAAACCATACGAGCATCTTTTGCATTTCCTTAATAGCGCTTAAGACGCTGTATCAATTTTATTAGTTATTTTTTATATATATAGTATGTATTTTTAAAATGTATGAATAATTTTTTAAAGATTATATAATAAAACAAGTTATTATTGCATATACATATGTATTTTGTTTTGCTAAGTACGAAATATAATTAATTTAATTGAATTGTGATACCCAAGATGACATTGTATTTGTTTTGTCTTTTCAGAAAAACAAGCCAGTGATGCTGAAGAGGATGAGATTACGATTGTGGAACCTCAAACCGACACTATTAACTTGGATTCTGATAATGATGACGACCTACCCATCATTACCAAACCTCCTGAGAAGATACAGCAACCGGTGCCCAACACTCAGGCGAATGTAGCCATTAACAGCACAACAATCAATGTGGAAAACATCAGTAACATGAACAGCAACATAAACATGATGCCCAATCAGAATCAGAATCAGAATCAAACTCAAACCCAAACCCAAATTCAAACTCAAACTCAAAATCAACCTCACACTCCCACTCAAAACCAAAACCCAAATTGCGCCAACAACACTTCAGCAACTACAGCCGAACTGCAAGAAGAACTAGGCCAGTACGACTTTTCGAAAGTAGCAAATCTTCTCGCTGGTTTGTTGGACGTTGAACTCACTGAAGGAGGCGAAACTATACAATTACCGCAAAAGAAACCGCGAAAAAAGACCACAAATAAACCGAATCCAACGCTGCTGAAACAGAAAGAAATACAGGAGCGTGAGCGCTTGAATAATATAAAGAAGAACGATGCGAAGTTGAAGATGCAGGTCCAGATTCCACTGAATAAAGTCGAAGACATTTATGAGTATGCGAAGCCGTTGGTGGAAAAGCTTAAACAAGAAAAGACGAAAAAAACTGAACAATTGGAGCAATTAGAAGAAAATACAGAAAAGAGTGATGTGAAAAAGCTTAAAGCAGATGATAAACCCAAGTCTTTAGAAGCTCCGTTAAAAATTATTGTTGCAAACAAAAAAGAAACGGATAAAGCTACGCCCGAATCTCAAACCGACGACAAAGACGAATCGGAACAAGTTGTTGTGGTTGTTTTGGAAGACTTGGACAACTCAAAAGAAGATGAAGAGCCCAAGAATGAAACTGAAGACAATGATGAAACTGTTGAAATTATTGAACGTGAAGAAGAATCGCAGGAAAGCAATACGGAGGAGGACATTTTGATTCCAGAAAATAAGAAGAAGAAACAAGATACTAAACTGGCTAAAAAAGATGACAAATTGAAAGAAAAAGAAACGGAAGACGAATTACCCAAGAACGATGATAAGGAAGAAGAAGAAGAAGAAGAAGAAGAAGACGAGGAAGGCGCTAAAGAAATAGAAGAAGAAACTGAAATATTAATCGATTATGATAACAACACTGCTGAAACAGTGCAATCCGCAAAAGGCACCAACACGCACATAGAGATATCTGAAGCAATGAACATCGACACTGACCCGCTCCTCGATGAAAGCGATAAAAGTCTACTCGTTCCTATAGAGATTGAAAACATCGAGAAAGATGAACAAAGCAGTCCCGACAGTAGTCATTCATCGCACAATCTTGATTTCAATAGAGTATTGGGCAGAACTGAGGTGGCTTAAAATAAGCATGATATTGAATTAAAATTTATATCTTAAGTAGTTTTATTGTTCTTATTGGATAAATAATTTATTTTTATTGTTTTTGATAGTGCATACATAGATCCTAGGTTTTCAATTGGCCAAGAAGCTGAAGCAAAGGAGATAATTTCTCCTATTTTTCGCTTTGTTGTAAATACATACATACTTCACTTTCCCATACGTAGGTATGATTTTTAAGTTTTTTTTTTTTTTTTTTTTTTTTGTAAATTATAGGTTAGTGATTATTGAAAAGGAAATTAAATTCACAAAAGTGAATGATTCACTCAAATATATACAAAAGTGTATGTGTACATTATTGAAACGGTTAATTCGTGAAGGCACATTTATTTGAAGTCGATTTAAATTTGCCCTCACGAAATGGCTGTGTTTTTTGTTCCCGCATATTTTGACAGCTTTTTCCCGTCACCGGAATTTGGAAATACAAATCCGCCGCGCTTTTGGAAGTAATCTCCAGTAGTTCGTTAAACGTCAAACAGTTTAGAGCATTTATGATTTGTAATCGGCTCTCGATCGCACTTAAACACAAAACGCCAGTGTGCGTTGCATATTTGTCAGAACAAAGTTCCGAAAAGCTGCTCCCAAGTATACCTCGAAGCAAAAATCTTCAGATTCGTATGAAATCGGAGAATTCTCCGTTCCGACGGATACCTCGCTAGGGCCGATTACTTTATTTGCACAAAATCAGTTCATTTACCACGTCAAAGTTTACTACGTTTTCGACGTACGTTGCATGAAATTGTAGTACGTTATAATCACCCCTATCGTGGAATCCGTCGGAATTGAGTTTCACTTCACCTATTCGATTCCCTTTAACCTTCTACTGCTATCGTGGAATCCGCCGGAAAAGTTTCCTTATCGACACGTTTTTGGGAAAGGTAGTTTCACTGTCAAACGACTGTCTTTCATTTGTGAACACAAATCCGTGTAGCAGCATTCGTCGGAGGTTATGAAAAGTTTGTTTCAAAAGAGATTTAAATAAAAACCAGTGCTTATTATGTAATAATGTATACGATAACTCTATTCTTGTAAAAATAAGAGGAAGAACGAAATGAGCGATGTTCTCAGAGAAGAATACGAGACAGGCTGAAATGAGCAATGAGTTGTTTCACGGAACTTCCAGACGAAATGTGTTTTTAGAATGTTTATTTTTTGATTTTAATAAAGTTCAATCTGTGCAATAGATTTATTACAAATGTTGGGCTTAATGAAGCAGCTGTTTTGTATGTAAATTTTGTATATTAAAATGCTCACGACATGCAGCAAGCAAGAAAACCTATGAAATCCGCAATGAATTTGATGCGGACAAGAAATGTCATTTTGTTCGGGAAAAATTCGATTTGAACGTTTTCAACGATACAGTGAAACTCATTCACATTACCCAAACGGGGAACTGTTCACTTTGCGGATTTGACGATACCAAAATATTTTTTTCCGTGAATGATTCCCGCCGGCGGATTCCACGATAGGGGTGAATAGGTAGGTAAGTACGGGTAGGTACCTCTTCTTTTTGTTATTAGACTGAGAACATACCTGCTTTATACACATTATAGTGTGTATCACTAGCATTCGTCTGTTGTCTCTTTCTGCGACTAATGTCACTTTTACTTTGACGTTGATTATCGAACAAAAATTTCGGCACCTATTTACGGGAAATAATAATAAAATTTATGAAATACATGATATAACCATCTGACATTGATATACAACAGAAATTTGAATCCAAATGAATAGAACTAGTAAACTCTTCTGGCCGGTGGTTGTGACACCCAAAGATGCAGTGGTAAAATCTACGGAAATAACATCACGTAGCCAAAAGGTAATGGACTTTAATGTTACAGTCAGATTGCATTCTACTTCCTTGAATATTTGTTTAGTTGATGCATGAATTGGGCCTAATAAAATCTTCCAATAATGGTACATTTCAAATACTCCCTCTGGCACAAAGAGCGCTCGATAAATGCATTGCTCTGGTATCCAGACACATGACTGCAATAGATGGCCAGAAGATTTCGTTGCCGGTTTTAACTTCAAGCGGTTTGTGGAAGAAAACTGGTAAAGTATTCATTAAATTGAAGTAACGACCTATTAACCAGTGAAAAATAGGTAGACTTGAAAAAGGAGTGGGAGAGTTTTACTTGGTAAATGATAGACATGGCAAGGAATACCTATTGAGTCCGGTAAAAATTAGATTTCGTAAAATGTCCACTTTAATTTGATTAATTATTTAGACCCATGAAGAGGCGGTGACATCGATGTTAGCAAGTGCAGCTCCGATTTCTTACAAACATCTGCCACTTCGGTTGTACCAGATTGGACCAAAATTTCGCGACGAACTAAAGGCCCGATTCGGTCTAATGCGAGCCAAGGAATTCATCATGAAAGACTTGTACACATTTGATAGAAATTTGGAGGAAGCCCAAAGAACTTATGAGCAAGTAAACGACGCTTATTTGTCGTTTTTTAAAAAGTTGGAAGTTCCATTCGTTAAAGTTCTCGCCAGCACTGGCATGATGGGTGGAAGCGCTTCACATGAATACCACTTTATTGCGAACACTGGTGAAGATCGAATATTTAAGTGTTCGTCTTGCAGCTATGCATCAAATGAAGAGATCTCTGGCGATATAGATAAATGTCCAAAGTGCCAGGCACCGATAAAGGAGTCACGAGGCGTCGAGGTATGCGAAATAAGATCATAGTGCTTCTTGTAGAGCTGACTTTATTTTAGATAGGACACACATTCCTGCTACAAGACAAATACTCGAAGCCCCTGGGCGCGACATTCTTGCAAGCGAATGGAAAACCTGAAAATCTCTGCATGGGTTGTTATGGAATCGGAATAAGTAGGCTCTTGGCCGCGTCCCTAGAAGTTTTGTCAACAGAAAACGAATTGAGGTGGCCTAGGCTGCTGACTCCATATGATATATGCATAATTTCAGCGAAGGTACTTTGTATTGAACAAATTCCTGGACATACAACTGATTTATTATTAACAGGAAGGCAGTAAAGAACAAATAGCATCGTATCAGTACGAAGAACAATTCTATAACAGCCTTACGAAATTGTGCGAGCCGGACGATATTCTTATCGATGACAGACGGCAGCTGACTATTGGCAAGCGGCTAATGGATTCAAAAAGGATGGGATATCCTCTTATCGTTGTGATTGGCTCCAAGATTCTACAATCTCCTCCAAAAGTAGAACTTTATGTAGATGGTCTAGGCAAAGAGGTTGAGCCAAATGAAGCACTTCGAGAAATCAGTAATTACATGCAGTTAAAGACACGGGTATTAAATAATGAAGAACGTTTTGACGACTTTAATCGCATACTCTCTTCTAATCAATAAAAATGTTTTTATCTAACTTAAACTAGTCTATTTTGTTGTCTCCTTGGAGAAGCATTTGATCTGTTTTGTGCTTTTTTAAAGCATTCTCCATGGCGGCTATAAATCTATTGAGATCGATGGGATGAGTGAAATTAGACATAAACACAGCATGGGCTAAAAAAGGCAATTTTCTCAGACTTCTTCCACTTATACCGACACTATCCTTTGCCAACGAATGCAGACTGTCCGGCCATTCAAATGACATAGAATCCTTAAATTCAACAATTCCTACTTTTATTAGTTCCTGCAGCATAGATGTGTAGATTTGGAAGATTGCACTTCCAGAGGGTAGCCCAATATACTGTTTTATATCAGCACGATCAAGGAATGCCAGATCGATATTAGATGCCAGATTTGATGTGGTTAGGATTATTACATTTGGAAATTCCTTTAGGCTGTCGAGTTGAGTCAGCAGCGCATTTACTACACGCATAGCATCTTTAGGCTCCTGACCTAAAAGATTTGCACATTATAAGAATGAGTTTGGCTTTTAGTTCTATCAACTCACCTGACATGGATTCCCTGGCATAGGCTATTGACTCTACTTCATCAATTAAAACACACACAAGTGAATTTGGCTGCGATATGATTTCTCGCACTTTTGTAAAAAGTTTCATCACTAGTTTTCCACTCTAAAAATGTGCGAATTTAATTACAATTGGCGGCTTTTATTGAACACATATCTCAGTAAAGTAAAGAAGAATCTTCAGCACGCAATTGCACCAACTACAATCTGCAGGATTCTTTCGAAACTTTATGAAATTGTTGTACTTTGGTAGGATAGATGTTTAATACTTACTTCTGAAAACCACTTAGAAAACAGACTATGGCTATTGATCTCTATTAAGTGCGTATACTTGTACATCGGCATCAATCTTATTGACATCTTCTGAGCAATAGCTTTACAAAGACTTGTCTTTCCAGTGCCAGGCGGCCCATGAAGCAGAATAATCCTATTGCACGAGATCACATTTTGATTTACATTGTGTCGGGAGAATACTAAAGACGATTCTGCAAATTTAAGTAGCTTGTCTTTAAGGCATTCTTCATAAATCAGGTTTTCCCAAAGACCTACAAAGTTATGAGAAGGTAGTAGCCAGTGGTTTGAGGCAGAAATTTCTTCTCCGTCGGCATTTTGGTCGCCCTTAAATGAATTTATTTATATTACTTACAATTTTGAATTAACTTTTAAATGCTTACTTCAAACATTTCAACTTCAACGTTCCTTGTATTGGCACGGTAAATATGGTACGCTATCCGACAGTCAGTCTACAAAAAAGAAGGATATACATTACATCAACATTGGGTGCTTGCGGGTGTATTATTAAATTACCTCTGAACATTCGTATTCGTTCCCATCGATGACAATACTGTCTACATGTTTTTGGATATTAGAACCATGTTCCTCAGTAATTGCTACATTGCCCGATTTAAGTAATTCCTTGTGGTGTTCGAAATAGGTATTCAACTCATCTCGTAATAGATTTTCGATTGTTTCTATTCGACTAAAAAGTGAAAACTCTCATATAAAACAGAGGGTTAATGAATCACATTGAGGACGCACTTACGTATTACCGCTTTTTAGTTTTATTTCTATGTGAATAACATTGGTCGAATTTATAAAATCCATGATAATTAACAAATTTTAATAGGTAACTTTTTTTATTCGTTTAAAAATTAAATAAAACCAAGAAAGAAACGTCAACGTCGAATTTTGAATAAAGTCACCGGCTAGTGGCTAAGGCGATGGCTGTCAATCCATGAGTGTGTTCCATTGTTTTTATTTTATTTTCAAAATTGGCCTTGGCAAATCGTCAGCAAGGGCTACCTAGCACCGCCGCACCAATATATGGCGTATTTTTTTGGGAAGTGAGTATAACAAAACCAAAAGTCAGTATAACAATAGGCGTAGTTTTTTTGGGAAGTGAGTATAACAAAACCAAAAGTCATGTTAGAGTAAAATGAGAAAGCATCTGAATAACTAAACGAACAGGACTACAACAGAGATGAGACGAGAGAAGCGTAAAAGATGGATAAGAGGGGAGAGTTGTTGGGAGTTTTTGAGAGAGATCGGTCGCATCGCGGATAAGAAGAAAAGTGAATAAATATTGATATGTATCTAAATCAAAAGGAAAACTGTTTTAATTATAAGATTTGAAAAATTTATAACAAATCAGAAGTGGGATGGATGTTTTCTAAAAGTCCATCACCCGAATATATAAAATACCACTCGCTAGAATTGATTTTAATTGTGCGCAGTTGTCTAAAACACTTTTTTTTACTTTGCCCCTTTCGTGTGTCTAATGGGATCAGCTGGAAATATCAACCAAGGAATTTTGTATTTTGCAAGTATCTATTGCATTGAGGCGCATTGGAGTTTGAGACAATTGATTAGTAAGTTATTAGGACTGTGGTTGGGATTAATTTTTTTTTGTTATTCGTTTGAGGAATTTGGGAAAAATGGTGACACCACGTGATGAACGAGCCGAAGAAAGAGCGCAACGACAGCATAAAGACCAGCAAGCGAAAGAGATAGAACAACAAGTACGTGAACAGCAGCAAAATATACTCGAAAAGGAACAAATATTTCAACGAGTAGAAAACAGTCCAGAAGATAAAAATATAAGTGGTTGGCGCGAGGAGGAAAGAGAGCACGTTAGAGAACGGCACGTTCGGCAAGATAATGAAGCTGCATCTAAAAGCAAGGACAAAGAATGTGATTGGCGCGAAGAGGACGGACAGCAACCGAAACTACAGCAAGATACATTTTCGAATATTCCAGAAACTAGCGACCGAAGATGGGATACAATGATGGAGTATATGATGAACGAAAATCGAGTCCGTAATATACAAATCCAACGACGTGACCAAACCATTGATACTCTGGTAGAACAGATACAGGGGTTGACTCAAAATATGCTTAATGCGCGTGGAGTTCCAAGAGCACAGGAAGACGCTATGGTTTCGTGTCATGTTATGCCAGATCTAATGAAAAACATTGAAAAATTTAATGGTGAATGCGATGGATTTTCAGCACAGTCGTGGATTGATACCATTGAAAATATGTGTCATCTTCACCGTTGGTCGAAGGAATATGCTTTGGATGTAGCACGAATGAACTTGGTCGGTAGTGCAAAGCGATGGTTCAATGCTAGAGCGGACCAAATTCGAACTTGGGTTGATTTCAAATCTGCGTTTGAAAGGACTTTCAATGTTCCAGAAAATACATCGACCAGATGGCAACGAATGGTGAGTAGGACGCAGAGGAGAGGTGAAACAACTAGCTCCTATTTCCATGACAAATATGATCTATGTCGTCAATTGAAATTGAGCTTCGACGAAACAAAGGAATTGATACTTACCGGTCTATGGGAACGAGATGCAGCACATGCGCTAATGAGCTCACGACATCTCGACGCTGATCATCTGCTGCATGATATCATTAAATTCGAGCGAATGAACGAGTCACGAAATGCTCGCTCTACGACCATAAAAGAAACTCTGAGACGGCCAAATGAAGTCCAACGCATGAATCTTCAAAAAGAATATAATTCTGACACTCAAGATACCGGTGTTCGATCTCGAGTTTTTGCATGCTATAACTGTGGAGTTGGAGGTCATCTATCGCGTAATTGTCCGGAACCTAGGCGAGAACCGATCTGTTTTATATGCAATCAGCGGGGACACATCTCTCGTTCATGTCCGACAAATCAGCAGCAAGGATCGATACAGCAGGTAGGGACTTCTGAAAATGGTGTTGCAAAATATCTAAAAACAGTGCACACAGACAATTGTGAACTTAAAGCATTTATCGATATGGGCAGTTCCGAGTGCACAATTAAATCTACAGTGGCTTTACTTAATGGATTTGTCGTCCAAAAAGGTTGGATGGAATTGAAGGCGTTTGGTCCAGCAGATTTCAAAGTAATGTCACCTGGGTGGATCGAAGCTGAGCTAAGAGTGGATAATGAAGTTGCTAGCAGCGTAAGGATTCGTGTTGTTCCAGATGATGTCCAAGCGTATGATGTTATTGTTGGCCGTACGTACACAGAGCTGCCGTATATTAAGTATGCGAAGGAAGACGATTTGTTGGTGTTCACGAGGAAAGAAGAGCCGCTGCCGTTTGCTGATTTATCATTGTGTGACAGAGACTGGTCGTGCTGGAGAAGTGATGGAGTAACAACCATACCATCAGGTTCAATGTCCATCATAACAGCGATTCAAGGGGAAGATAAAATCTTACTTCCAATAGCCAAAGTAAGCGAGAAAGAGGTTACGATCGGAGAAACGTTCAACAAAATACAGCAAGAAGAAAATAATCGCTATCAACGACCCGAGATTTTGCAACAGGAGGCAATTGAACAAATAGTATCAAAGCAGAAAAGATTCAAGGAGCGTTTTGACCGCGGCCGCAGATTAAACGTACAATTCGACATTAGTGATATAGTTTTCATGAAGACAATACCTCCGGCAACTGGTCAGTCGACCAAACAGTATCCGAAAATTCGAGGCCCTCTGACAATCAACCGAGTCATGCCAAACGACACATATGGAGTAGCGAGCTTGAGAACAGACATATCGGGAAGAAGGTATGCAGCAACCGCGCACGTAAGCCAACTTAAACTTTGGAAGCCAGCACCGAGAGATGACCCATGCGAGGAATCGAGAGATGAATCATACGAGGAACCACGAGATGAGCCATACGACGAACCGAGAGATGAATCATATGAGGAACCGCGAGATGAACCATACGAGGAATTGAGAGATGAATCATATGAGGAACCGCGAGATCAACCATACGAAGAACCGAGAGATGAACTGAATGAGGAAGATGATGAAGAACGTCAATATGATCCGATTGGAGAAACGGAAGAACGAGATCCTTTAGCTTTCGATGGAGATCTGGACGCACAACGACAAGACGAAATGGTTGTTTCCTTAGACGATTCCACATGCAATTTTGGATCAACCACAAGCGATGAACAGTTGATCAGATCATTGGAATCTAGACCAATGCGATGTCGTAAACCCCGCTAAGCATTCCGATTATGCACAATATTAATTTATTTTAAACTCATGAATTTTTTTTAATGTTTTCGTCTACTTACAGGTCATTACAATTGAAAGAAGGATGACTCTGTTTCGAGCTGATTTTAATTTTGTTTTATTATTTACTTACCTTTTCTCATAAAATTGTTTAACGTAAAGTCACGATTATTTTATTGAACTTGAGAATATGTTATTGTTAATTCGAGGACGAATGTATTAATAGGATGGCCGATTGTTAGAGTAAAATGAGAAAGCATCTGAATAACTAAACGAACAGGACTACAACAGAGATGAGACGAGAGAAGCGTAAAAGATGGATAAGAGGGGAGAGTTGTTGGGAGTTTTTGAGAGAGATCGGTCGCATCGCGGATAAGAAGAAAAGTGAATAAATATTGATATGTATCTAAATCAAAAGGAAAACTGTTTTAATTATAAGATTTGAAAAATTTATAACAGTCAGTATAACAAAACCAAAAGTGAGTTTTCCAGATTTTTCATGTAAAAGTAAAAGTGAGCTAGCTATAGATTCTCAAAAAAATACGCCTATAGTAAGTGCAAAATACCAATTGAAAACATTGCAGAATTAAGATTGAGTTTTTGTTAAAAATGTTTGCAAAAGTTAAATAGTTTTGTAGAGATTTTTTAAAAAAAAAGAAAAAATTTTAAGAAAATATATTTACAAATAAAATGGGCAATTCCTATCTCCCGCCTTTTAAATTTTTTTTTGTTTTCCTATAAGTTTTTTAGCTGTCATTTTGTTTTTTTTTTCTCATTTGACACTGACGTTGTCGCAAACACCCTATTGCTTGTCAATTAAGTGGTAGTGTAAAGGGGGAGGGATTGGTTCTTCATTGTTTTTGGTAGTACCTCGGTCCGCACTGTCACCAATTTTGTTTGCCGCTGTTTTTAAAATATAACCACACACCACTGGCGGGCGATCTGCAGTTGTAGTGGTAGGCGGGCTTCATGTGTTTGCTTAAAATATCTGCTCTTTCTAGAAGTTACTTTACGCTTTGTGAATGTATATTTCTTCATTGCATCTACATAATATATATCTTCACAAGAAAAGATCAATCACATTTACTTTACCTATCAATTATTAAGTACATGAGATTTACAACTTTCGTGATCACAGTAGAGCTGCGAGTTGTCAAAAATTATTTTTTTGTTTTTAAATGGTACAAACTTCGTTTAAAATAAGTACACTGAATCGAATCTAATTATTTTTATTTATGAAACCGGTACAACAGTTTTGTGCGGATAATCACTTTTATTCAAAAAAAATATATTAGTGCGAAAAGAAATACCAAACTCTGTAGTTGTTCCCTAATTTAGAAATCTTGAATTAAGCTATGTTTATAGCTTAATTTCTAGGTTTCATTATTGCGGCGAATTCAATAAATTGGTTATTTACAGTAGTTTAACTCTCTGTTTCAGAAAATTCCGTAAGCTTACGAACACGTTCAAATCTCACAATTGCTTGCAGCGCCTCTTTGTTGTCAATATGTAATTAATCAATCCAACCATTTTGGATTATAATCAATCGCCACAAACTTCAAACAGCTCGTTCTTTCAAAAAATTGCAATATGGTGAGTGGATGTCGCTTTGCGGATTCTTAAAACAAATCTTCATTTTTCAAAGACATCATGTGAGGAATTAAGTGTAAATCCTGCCTACCTTTAACAAATTATATGCTGTTTATAATGAACTAATTATTCCCGTGAAACAAATTAAAGAAAACTTCGAAATGTCTTTGAAAATATGAAATGTCAACATATTGGAAACTAGTGCACCAATTAATTGTTTCTCGTGTTCTTACAGTCGAACCAGAAGAGGAAGAAGACGAGGAAGCTTCGTGGTCATGTCAGCCACGGACATGGTCGTGTTGGTAAGTTGGAAAAACTATTTTTTATTCGAACGGACTTGGTTGACAATTGTAACTTGTTTAGGCAAGCATCGCAAGCATCCTGGTGGTCGCGGTAACGCTGGTGGTATGCACCACCACCGCATCAACTTCGACAAATACCATCCTGGTTACTTCGGTAAGGTCGGTATGAGGAACTTCCACTTACGGAGACAGCATAAATTCTGCCCATCAATCAATTTGGACAAACTGTGGTCTCTTGTCGGTGCCGAGAAGTACGCTGAACTCGTCAAAGAGAAGAGCGACAAGGCTCCAGTCATCGATTTAGTACAATTCGTAAGTATTCCTATCAAATACTATATCTGTAGTGCACCAGAAGGAACTGCTTAACATGAAGATTACCCCAAGGCGTCGGGCGGGCTTAGTGCGATCGTACAATTGCTTTTATCATGCAGAGAACAGCCTTTCAGATTAAACAGTTTCCTCTATATCACTTAAAATGTTTACTATACCAGTTATGAGTAGTACCACTGACCTACATATTTTTTAATTTATTTTTCTCACAGGGCTACTACAAATTGCTAGGACGCGGACATCTGCCTAAGCAGCCAATCATTGTTAAGGCCAAATTCTTCTCAAAGAAGGCTGAGGATAAAATAAAGAAGGCTGGTGGAGCTTGCTTGTTGCGAGCATAATTTAAGGTACGTTTTCGTTCTTCCGTTTGGTTGCTCAAAAGATACGGTAGATAAACGCTGATGTTTCAAATAGCACGTCAGACTTCTGCTGAGTGAAGTACAGTCTACCATAACTGAACTGAGTTTTTAATTTAATTTAATTTAAACACTGAGATTAAGTGGATGACTTGTTACTAACTAGTACGTGTTTTGTGTAATTACAGATATTCCATTGGGAGAGCTGTACATTCAACATCCAAAATGTACCTGGGTATAATTTTTTTAATAAAATTAACGAGAGAAAAAAGTAAACGTCTTTTATTCAAAGTTGTTTGCACGAATTTTGGGTGGTGCTGGGGGCAATTGTTGTAGTACCAAGTCTCGATGGTAAACTCAATTCCTGAAACTGTTATTACCTTGGTTAAGTTCAAAGTGATTAGAGTGCAACAGACCAGAACCAAATGGACCAACTAAGTACTAATCTGTTCGGATGGCTAACATGGCCTTTGGGGACATGGTTCTTGCGGGAGATCTAGTTAGGCATGAGTACAACCAGTACAACGTATGTAGGTAGGGAGTGTATTGTTATACTTTAATATTTTATTTATACATTGATTGAGAAAGTAGTGTCAGAAATATTAAATGAAGATTTAAGAAATTCGAAGTATAGCTACAACACTGCTCGGTTTTTACTACATTTGCGTGTTGCGTGTACATGTCCTGCGTGCGTTAAATGCGTAAAGAATGATGTCGCACTAAAAATATCCGCATTGATTCGTGTTATTCCCATGTCTGATATCTGATTGAACAGCAATAAATTGTCGAAACAAAAACATAAAATATAAGAATCGAACGCACTATTCGATTTCCTAGCTTCAGTTCGAGTTAAATTGACCTAGAGCAAAGTTGGCAGGATGTTGAACAAAAGAAAAACAGCCGAGCATAGTAATAGTGGAAGAAAAGTTTGTTTTGGATCTGGTGTCTCTAGAAATCAGTTAGTTCCAGTAGGTTCAAAAGCAAATGACTATCCAGGTCCGTTTGAACACTATCATCATGTTGGCATCATAAAGAAGGTAAGTTAAATAGCTTGGTTGACCTCAATTGAAACCAATATTCCTCCTCAGTATCCCAACAAAAAGGGTTACACTCTCCTCGCGAGCAGCACACCAAGAGACTTTGATTTTAGAAGGACTGTTAGTTCTGCGCCCGCCGTTGGTACGTATGAGATTGACAATAGAAGATCTGTTAAACAGAATGCTCGACCATTCGGAGTGGGCTCTAAGCTTAAAGAAGATGCAAAATTCGTAACTCCTGGGTATGTCGTGTGGCATTATTTTGGCGCTGTGTTTATATACTAACTTTTCTCCCTCCAGACCTGGAACAAATACATTTTTCAAACGCCAAATCAAAGTGTGTACCGCCTTCGGGCATGATAGGATAGCTGTCCCATTGGTACAAATAGTTTGTTCGCCTTTTAATATGGCCTATTGTACGAAATGCGAAACAACACCTACTGGTGACTATTGGCACAAGGCATCAACAAATCAAGATATGTGCAGATCTTGCATGGAAGAGGAATTGGCTAACCTTAGAAAATGTTCCACAAAAGTGCTCGTCAGGCATCGCAGAAAAACCGAGTTAGGAATGTATAATTTAATGCGTTATTGTGATTTCTTCCATGAACACAATTGTACCAGGGCTGCTGTGCAACATATGCTAACAAAGGATTTAATATTTAAATTTCGAAAGGAAAATTATTTATCTTCTTATGGATTGTGAACAAAAATTAAAATAAACCAGATAAACAACGATTCTTGGTTGCTTGTGCTTATTAATACGCGATGAAATTTTAGAGCAAAAACCCAAGGCAACCCAAAATAATCAAATTTGACTAAACATTGTTAATAATAAACTGAGGGTGACTGCAGCAGTGTATACCCGTTTGTAACAATTCGTGCTTGAAGCAATCTGCCCGCGAAGACACGGACAGACCCAAAACTGTTGGCTGCTATTAATCAAGTCATACGGATTGGTAGATATCAATCAACTAGTTAGATTTTAGTAACGAATTTGCAGCGAAATGTCAGTCAGGCTCCAAGGAAGTACATAATTCACCATAAGGTATTTTTATTCTTATTCGTAACTACATACAAGTTTCTGACAATTTTTTCTGGATGTTGTAAAGGTATATGTATTAATAATAACCCATTGTCGTCGTCGTCAACGACAAATGTCGTCTGAAACGTCAAAGAATGTGGATTGTATTTTTCGACGACGCGACGATCGTCGGTTTTGCTTGAGGTGCGTTTTGTGACGCCGTTTGTCGTAGAAATGATATACCTACCTATTTTTGTCGTCGATAATATTTTGCAGACAACTGTATGATCAACGATTATAATTTAATTCGCGTTCCACAAACAAGCGAATAAAACATTCGTTCGAACTTAACCTCAAATTAGACATTGCGGGCAAGTAATTTACTTACGATTGCAGGGGAGTTATTCCTTATTGTGAAAAGCTCTATGGAGTTACGAGATGACATCTTTTTTTAAAACTGATGGCTGAAATTCGCGAGCTGGCGCAATCTAGAGAAGTGTTCATGTGAACGGACTGTCAAAACTTGCGAATATTCGTTCGTTCGTAGATAGTTGGTCGCTTTCATGTGAATGAGCCTTAACGGTTGGTGATTTATTAATTATGATAAATTATACAAAATAAGCCAAAAGGGCAAAAAGGTCTTATCTAAAAACCCCAATTAGTACGCGTCTACGATACATACAAAGGCGATGGCATACACATGGCATCATATAACTCTTCTCTTTTTATAAGTATCGATTCACACTGCACCCAAACTCAATAGGTACTATACCATTGCATTATTTCCAGGTACGAACTATGTATATTACATGTTCCCACAGGGTAATATAGTAGGTACGAGTATATCAAATCAACTGAATGAAATACGATCTTCGTCCTTAGCACATTCAATAATTTAATTCTAATGGTAGGTAACACAGAAGAGAAACTTGATTTTAGGCCTTGATATCCGATTTTACCAACATACCGAAATCCTAATTATGTACACAAAAATGTATTAATTTTCCCTGTGTGTACATGTGAAGGAGCCCTACTCCTAAATGAATGCTAAAATATTTGTTTTTGTTATCGATCTCTAAATAGATATCAGAATAAATTTTCAACAAAGTTATTATGTAACATAAAGTTTTAAATCTTTAGTTTCCAACGGCCGGCGCTTGTAATTGACTCCTGCTTTATCGGTTGCGTTCCCACAACCATTTTTTTTAACTCCATTAATATCATAACTTTATTTTTAATTATGGTTGCGGGCAATATTAGCACACAAAAATATGTTACGTATACGCCGTGTATACCGTATACTTACACCATTTATTGAATTATTAAAATATGAACAACATTTTCCAACTTTCGACTGCTTCTGTATTCTGTTTCCACTGGCAGAGTGGCACATCGAAGCCTCATACCCTACCCGATGGGCAAAACTTTCCCAGTTAAAATTTCATATTCATCAACTTCGCAGCCATCTCATTATGTACTCTTCGACAACATACATATTCCTTTGTCCATTTCAGTATAGAACACCACTTTTCACTCCTCTATACGTACGCCCTCTCATACATACATGTACACGTACGTAACGTATAATGTTTTGTAGCTGAAGAATGTCGGTTCGCTACGCCAGCAATTTTTGCCCTTATTTTATTTTTTTTTAATTTAAAATTTAAATTTAATTTACAAATTACTGTTAATAATGAGATGCATGTATTTTATTCAGCAAAAATTAAATATTTCAAGTGGGTCGACGAAATCCTCATCACCCTCTAACAGAGTTTCGATGCGAAGATTACCACATTCACCGAACTCCTTCAATTTGAAAGTGTGTATGTCCATGAGATGAGGTGCGGGTGGCTTTGTGTGTTATATGTAGGGACCAGCATATTTGCCAAAATCAGTCTGTTGTGTCAGCACAACATCCATTTGTAGGTACTCCTGGGTTATATGGTTGCGGCTGCCAGCTAACGAGGAGGTTCAAAATTGCATATAATGCTGAATATAATTTTTGATTATGTATATTACTTTATTGCGTGCGCTCGAAGTAACAACATGAATTTTGTCGAGTGAACCGGATGCATTGGTGGATTAATGCGTCTAATTACTAACAAGGGGAATGGAATCTATTTAAGAGCTATTTAATATTTAAAGTCTAGGTTGGGTGCGATTTTCCGCTTCTTAAAAATCCCGCTGCACTTGTTATCTGGATACATTCCCTTTCATCACCATGCTAATATTTAATTTCAGATTTTCCCCATTTTGTTTGCCAGCGAGTTTCTTTTGTGTTGCATTATCCTGAAAGGGCTAAAGTGCTTAACAAGATAAGAATAGCAATAACCATAAACAACGTAAGCAAGGTGTGAAGCAACCAAACAGCAGAGGTTAGAATATCCTCCTGAAACACCTAGAGACAGCTTTTCTCATTATGTTCGGAGCTAGCAGGTATTAATTAATAAAAAGCAAAAAAAGATAACACCATGCGAAAATTCCTTAGGGAAAATAATTTTCTCGCGCGATAAACGAAGGGGATTTGTATACGAGTATTGTTTGTGTTTTGCAACAGTTCTTGTTTGTTTTTGCAAACTACACATATAATATCAGCCGATAGGGGAGTTTTGAAGGAAGCGATATTAACTATTTAATATGCTGAAATAAATTTTGTACATACTTTGAAGACACATTTTTGTAACTTACTTTGGGGGAATGTGTGTTAAAAACAGGTTGCTAACCCCCGTGTAGTATAGGTAAGTAACTGAATTTATTAGACTCAAAAAGGATAAAAAAAAAATAATACATAATAAAATGTGGTGGGTTGGATTTGTGTTCCAGAATAACGTTGGACTTATCAGATAAGTTTTAAATAAATTATATGCGGATATAATTAAGCGCAGTGTTTGGTTTAACTCCAACTTCAAATTGGTTGAGGTTCCATTTCCTTGGTGCACATAAAAGACTCGACCTTTCGCAGATACTAAATTTTCGAATTTCGCGTCGGGATTTGGGCCTACACTATACATCCGTACAAAATTCAACTAACCCAGAAGCTGGGGAAAAAAACAACAATAACAACAATAAACAACACCGTGTATTTGCTGATTATAGGTTCTAGTGCAGTTTGAAGCCGACCATACATTTTCAGCCAACAAAAAATAGAATCTTTAGCAACGACGACCATTTTTGGATGAACGCGTACCTCAACAAGCAAAATTGTCGGATTTGAGACGATGCCAATCCACACGAAGTTCACCAAGATCTATGCGCCAGAGCCTTCAAAAATTGGATCTCTCGGATGCGCGCTATCCAGCGAAGCCTCGGGGCCATTTAAACGATGTCATACTCATCCAAAATTTCATCGATAGTCCTTTCAAGTAAAATAAAAAATTCACACTTTGGAAATTCCTTATTAAATCAATATGACGTACATAAATAACATTAACTTATTATAATTAAAATTTCTGTAAATTTCCAGGCTCTTGCTGCTTTGGGTGAATTTTTCTTTTCCCGTCCAATTCAAATAATAATTCTTCTCTACCACCTTCCGTGTATAACATATCTCGGGGCACTAAAGGACTGATTTAGTTGGTTAGGTTTAGGTGTATATATGAAACGGTGCACGTTTATCGCTTTAATGAACCATTTACGGTGTTTTCAAGTTCGTTAGCGATGTCCTTGGGGTATAGTCGATTACCGGTGTATACAGATGCACACACATATATAAAGGATATCCTTTTATCCAGCCACTGGTCCGTGGTGTAAACGAGACATCACTTGAAGCACTCTGTTCATTTCTTCATCGAACTGGAAGTGAAACCGCGTTACCGCAAAATACAGTCAACTGAAACACTAAAGAAAATAAAATAAAATATATACGTATAGGTATAGGGTACCTACTTTGGACATACCCTGTCAAAAAAAAAAAACTTTTTAATTGTGTGACTTTACTGCGTGCTATATACACAATAACGGCAACAAAGGAGAAACACATTAATTAAGATTTACTAAATGCATTTCTTGGTGGTTGGGTGTGTATGAATTCGGTAGGCACTGATTGGGATCAACTTGGCGAGGTCCAGCTGTTATAACTCTTCATACACATCAATTGTGCTTATTTTACCTCCGCGTGATAACCACCGGGTAGATACTATGGTCTGCCCATCCGGGCGTGACTTGCTGAACTTATAAGCGAGAGTGTTGAACACGAAAAAATAGCAACACTAATGCTCTGTCGGAAAGGCTAACTGATCGAGTGTCAAAATTCTTAACATGAGCCCCTCAGAAGGAGGACGTACGGCGGATGAATTCATTGGATGGATCAACGGTGTTGTCAGCAGTCAAGATGACAGGTACCTTATTTGAGCTACTTCAAAATACTTGGAGCTGAGGTCAATGATTACTGGACATGGTTTTCATACAAAAACTTTTAAACGCTTAATATCAACGAATGAATAGCCCATTCGCTGGGAGAACAGTCCACTATATACTTCCCTATCATTTAATCTTCAAGGGATACACTTATATCCTGTAGATAGGCATTACCAAATAATCACCATGCCATCAAACTGTATGTCCATCCTCATTTGCAACAAATCACTGTTTCTGTTTTATTTAGCTAACACGTGTTATCATTCCTGCAGCAAACCCGGACAGAATAATGAAAATCTCCCCGACGGGACCGTACCTATACAATCTTCTCCAACTGTAGTGTGCCAAATCGTGGTGCCTTTCAAAAGCCCCAAAAATAACAAGCCGTAACTGATATAAGCAGACTATATGGAATTAATTAGGAGCAATTTAAAATCCATTCATGCCTTGATGCTCATCAAAAAATCAGAATAGCCACCCGGATAAAAAGGATGAAAAAAAAAATGCTATTGCAACTCTGTGACCAATCAATCGGTCTCTCGGGAGTGGATTAAATGAAAAGACTCAGTCACACCCACACACGGATACACTCAACCATTAACCATTATACTGCATTGTACGGACCATATCCTCCCCATGCATCTATTCATATCGGTCCGTTTGCTTTCTTTATCACAAGCACATCCATTAAAAAAGGAAAAAAAAAATAACAAAAATAAACTGCAGAACCTTTTCTGGCCCCATAACAAGACCGAGAACTCTATTTGTGAACGACATGTCGAGATGACGGGTATCAATTGAGCATGCATATCACGTTTAATAGCACAAAAACAAAACTTCTAACGTCTCACACCCAACAAGACGACCAGTATCCCGGATTCGGTAACGCAATCCTTTGGTCCTCTCAAAGACGGCCGGCGATGATACCATACCAACCATATGTACACATTGATCTGTCCTAGGTTGGGTTTCGTTTCGGACTGTTTTGGAGTTCTGCCCCACCTACACACACATGCACTAGACTTTATCACATTGGGATCATTGAAAATTCTGATGATAGCCTCTCGACTTCGCCCAGAATTGGGATAGATATATGGCGAGGTTCCTCATGCGGATGGACTCTTTCGACGTAATATCGACGCAAAGGTCGAATGATGGACTATAGAGACATACAGATACAAGGATATTTGGAGTATACGTATGGTGGGTATTGGAGTGAATGAAATTCGCCTAGAATAATCAATGAGAATACGAATATATGTATAGTTCGAATATATGTAGTGTGATAGCCGAGGGTGAGAAAAGGCGGCGCCGGCCGGTGGTGTATTCAGTATACGAATGTCCATCTTCTTACATTACCCAACGATACTCTTGTGTCAAATTCAAATTTGATGAACGTGATCGTGGAATTGGTCACGCAGAAACACTTGAGATATTCAATAACAAGATCTGGGGTAGGGATATGGGAAAACTTTTGGAGATTTATTGAGAAAGATAGATATCGATATTGTTGCTAAGAAATTGAGGCAGATATTTTGTATGTATTTTTTTAAATGGGTCCATTGAGCGTAAGTGGCGATTTAGCAAAACTTAATTAAGCGGCTAATATGCATGTTTCATGTATAATTCGGTCTAATTGGATTGTGTGTTGTATTCTGTATGTCAAATATATTTTCTGCTATACTATGGGAGCAATACCATCATTTAATTGTGATAGTTTGGGGTATACAAATGTTATCTGCGACAAACTCGATTGGGAAATAAATATTTCACGTAGCTAAAATCAGCTGGTACATTTTTTCACTTATTGTGCAGACGCAATTGCTAAAAAAAATGTCAAAAGTTCCAGGAAATGATAATATGTATTATTTTGGAAGTACCTACTTCCTATTTTACGATTTTTTACTAATTTTAAATCAATGTCGTTCTTTAATTTGAAAAAATTTGTACAAGAGAGCGGCTTCGAGAGAATAAGATATTAGCCCTCCACTTAGAATCTTACCAGTTTGAACTCAACAAATTCCTTTGAGTAAGAATTAAAAAAAAACTGTCAAGTGTCATCAGTCGCCTGAAAATTGATAGCTGCGGCCTTGATATGTATTTCGTTAAGAAAGTGAAATTTTCCGAAACCGAATATTTATCTGTGGAATGAAATCTCCAAATGTCAAAAGCATTGATACCTATACGGAAAATCAGCAGTACCTAGGTATTACGGAGTACGATTTCAAAAGCGGAACGAAACGCAATTTCTAATAGGATTGACTTTCGGAACGAAATAGAGAGTAGGGTCCCATCTGTCATTTGCATAGATTACTACAAAAGCATTCCCTAACGTTTTCGTAAGTTCTTCTCTTTGAGAAAAAATTCATCCCCACCACTGACATTTTGACAGTATTTTCCATTTTTACTACAAAAGTAAAGGAACAGACCTATTAGCTTTAGTTTTCATACGCTTTTGCCTAATTCTTTCAATAGCTCTGCGTCTTGGAATACATCTTAGAACCTACAATACTCTGAAGTTTATATGAAGTATTGAATTGGGAAGCTTTCTCATGTTACACTCTCACTTTCTCAAACGTCTAGGAGATGTGTCATGTGTGTATTTCTTTTCCGTCTTTCTCACTAAGTTCTCACATTAACGCCACTGAACTACAACGAAAATAAAAAAACTTTTCAACTCGGTGTCCTAACCGAAAGAACATTTCCCTCCACGGAGTATGTTTTTGAATATTATTTTTAATTAATCCTTCCTAACGTCAAAATACTCGACATCTGCGCTTCATATTTCATTAATTCAAGAAAAACACTAAATAATTAAAAAGTCTAACCGTTCGCGTCGGTAATATCCTAATAAAAAGGGATTGTTTCTTCGTCCTGTTAGCTAAATAATCAGCTTGTCGTCAGTTAATGAATTTGGCGTTCATTCTGGAGCAAAAAAAAAACCCAAACCCCATGAAGGAAAATTAAACAAACTTACAATAGGAAACCGGGCAAGCGGAAGGAAATAAAAAGTGAAAACGGTTTTACCCTTCAAAACAAAAAAAAAAAAAAAAAAAATGCTTCGTAATGACAGACAGTACAGATAGGGACTGGAGGTTATGGTTTATATTTTACGACAATGTAAACAAATAATTTCTTATACACCCACCCACACAAAAGTCCTTCATTTACTTGCCTATACTAAAGCCTAAAGTTCTACAAATTCCACTCAGGTGTTTTATAAGAATGATGAATGTTTACTTATATCTTCGAAAAGAGAAAGTTTCTCATCTGATAACAGATGATACGGACATTGGTATAACTCTACCAATCTATCTACAAAAAGGACAATGGTGTTTGTTGTGATTCATAGTAAGTTTATAACCTAAAAGTTTACAAAGCCCTTAGGTCGCTTAGTATTGCTCGGTATACAAGTGGATTTATGCGAATCTCGTGTCACATCTACAAGTAACTATATTACTTGAAGGCTTGTAGCCCCAAAAACGTCATTTTAAGATTGACTGGCTTATATAGAAAGTTATATGTAATTTATAGGTTGATGTTGGAAAAACAAGTATAGGCCGCTGTATAGGACTACGAGTCAATAATCGATTGACTCGAATTCACAATCGATTGTGAATTGTCAGCTAAATAATTGTACCTACTTATAAAACTTTTAAATAAATTTGGACACACCGCAACTCGAATTGATTTTTTGACATGTTTACTTCCCAAATAGTCCAATCAACTTTGACGTGTCTTCTCAGTAAGTACATTTACCTACTCGTACGCCGTACACCCGCACCCCGCACCCGCTCGGCGCTCGTGCTTTTATTACCAAAAATTACAGCTACGATTTTAAGAACTCATTCATTTGAATCGAGGATTAGACGATAGGTTGTCTGTATGTGTATGTATTCGTTTTTGTTATATAGGGAAGCCCTTAAAAAACTTTACCCAACGTTGAAAAAATAAAACAACATTCAAAATGTTAATCTCTTCTCGACCACACCATTTCTTTTCCATAACCCAACTCCATTTGGAGGGAAATTGTAATCCAGCGGATTTAATGACATTATTCGGCTTTCTTTTTTGTTTCAGTACTCCCAGTGCAGTTTGGTAAATTTCGGGCTTTCCAAAATTGGCAAACAAACAACGGAATCACCCTTTGGGGATCGGACAATATTCAACGGCTGTAAAAACCGGCAAACGAAGTGTACAGAAGAGCAAAGCAAAAAAAATAAAATAAAATAAAAAAAACAACAAACGCGGTATTCAGCGTTCCAACAAAGCTGAAGGTAGCTATTGGGTTCGGGGGGCCGAGTTCAAAGGATAGGTTAAGCTTTAAAATCCTATTCTTTTTCGTGCGATATGACTGTATCCTATATAGCGTTCATCCTGCTCTAAATCTGAATTTGAATTCCGTAACGTGGACACGACACAGTGATAGAGGGTTGATGATGATAAGTGGCCGGTAGGCACACAGTAATTTCAACGATGCCATTGAAAACACACCGTTAAAGTATATAATGAAAATACTTTAGCAGTTTTTCGGATAGGAACAAATGAATAAAAAAAAAGGAGATTGAAAATATCCCCTGGGGGTGATATTCAACACTGTAGTCATCCAAGTCGTGTATCGCTGTTATTGGATGTTGTGTGTCAACACTTTGGCAACAGGCAGGTCGCGCACAAAGGGACAATTCTAGATAAAAATCTCTACAACTTGGCTTTCGCGTTATATTGTATATTCCACATTATTTTTTAAGTTAAAAGGTCTGTGCAGTAGAGCTTAAATAATAGGGACAAGTCACGGGGAAGTGGTCGTTGGGGAATTTTTGTATAAAATCTTACGAAATATAAAATTCATTAATTTTTAAGACTTGTAGATTGTGACTGGTGAGGTGTTTTTGTCAGTGCTGTATAAAATGTCGTGCTTGTTATAGATGATCGCTTGATTATATTCCTTTAGCTAATTTTTTCTGAGACAATTGGATGAAATGCGTGTAGATAATATAAAATGAGTCTAACCTAAAGCGTGTCGAGAAAAGGAAAATTTCAAGAAATTTGGTGTTTGTCCATAAAACTCCAGTTCTTGCCTATAATTGGTATTCATTTTAGAGCTACACCAGTCGTACTGGACTTGTCTGATTTTACATAATATTCTCAGGACCAGCGACTGTCACTTGACCGCGTAAAAGCCCTATAAACTATTTAAGCAGTTGAGATGACAATGAGGGCGTTCAAGAATCTAGTTTAGTAAGTCTGACAGCTCTATATCTTCATGTTGCAGAGTTTTCATTTGGCTAGACTGTTCACGTGAACAGTTTTCTCAGTTGACGTCTATATGTCCGCAACACCGACAAATCAAGTCAAAGAATTTCTCGACTTACTATGTAATAAGTTGACGGGTGTTGCTATTCGCACGTTGTTCGGGACACGACTACGTAACAAAATGTCAAAGTTTATATTGCGTCAAGTTGGGGTATGTGGCTCGCTACGCTCGCGGCAAAGACTCTAAACTCCAGTATACTCATTTTCGGACATTATGCCGCACGTTTGGGATCCAATTTTTATATTTATAAAGAGTTTTTAATGAAAATAGGATTACGTTACGTTGATTACGTAGTCGTGTCCCGAACATCGGTAAACGTCAGTTCAGTACAATATCTGTCAAAATGAACGTGCGAATAGAACTCAGTTTTGACTTTTCTATTGGGTTATCGCAGAGCATGGGAGAGTACAGTTTGACATTTGGGTTGCCCTGACGTGTATAGAGCACCAATCAGAAACTCGCAGGAGAAAAAAAAATACAAGTGACATGTACCTACCGATAATTCAAGTTAGTTTTCGGGTTCAGACAATTCAAGTCGATTTACGATGACTAGATTCTTAAATGCGGCCAATGCTTTCGGACATCGGTTTGCCAATAACATTACATAAAAAGTGCATATCAATGCGTAGATTTCGGAGCCTTGAACTAAAAAACTCTAACTCGACATCGAATTATCGCAGGCGTTCAGGTCTAGTTATCTGTCTGCATCATGAAAAGCCATGATGCGCCGTCGCGTCGCCATCACCAGATACCCAAACATAAACGCATAAACATAAACTTATGACCAATTATGTTGAGCGATTCAATAGAAAAAAAAAGTTGGTGCAGGATTGATCAGCACTGAATCCACACTATATGTAGGTAAGGCCTTTAACGAATGACTGATTAAAGTGCGAGAAAATGCACCAAAATGTCAACTGTGCAGGTAAAAAAACCCAGGCACACTATTATCATTGCTGATATCATAGTCATAGGAACTCTAAAGTTACTGCCACGTGATATGTAGTGGATACTACCCTTACCTCTCGCAGTTTGTTGATAGTATAGTAGGTGTGTTGCATGTGCACTTATTAGTGCTGAGTAAACAAAAATCGGTGACAGAAAAAATATAAATTGAACAACAAAAAAAAAAAAAAAATCGTCGACGACGACGAGTTATGGAACAACAAAATAAAATAACGCGGCGTCACCTTTTTATCTACGAACATGCCATATAACTAGCTAATGAGTAACAAGCCGCTGCTTTGCTTGGTTGCTGCTACTACACTCTTCTGACCGTACCACACAATACAAAAAAAACTCACACGTCACCCTAATGCAAAGTTTAGCAGTTGAAATTAAAAAAAAAAAAAACTGACGAAAACAACAACAACAAGAGCGGCTAATTGCGTCGCATATATCTCGCTAGTTCCATGCCCATCACCAGCAGCTAGCTTCGTGTATGGGTGTTGATGTTGAGTGTTGTTGCCACACAATATTGGGACGAAAACGCGCAACGCCACCGCACCAGTATAATGTTATAGCCACTTGCCACACACAATCACAACACTACCACCAGCGTTCGCAACAACAAAAAATTAGTACAAATCGTGATTTCGACGGGGAACGTTGCGCTGATCTTTTGGCGTTTATTGTTGTGATCTACCTATTTTCGGGTCGGCCACGTGAGAAACGATAATATTTACTGGTTTTACGTTGATTATACCTTATCTAGCGTGAGACAGACGACGATGACAAACAGTGGACACAATCCTATTCCCGATGCTGGCGACGCAAGTGGTACTACACCAAATGATCGTGTCGAATGGTCCCGCAACACTATTCTGGAATTCATCGAGGACTACCGCTGCTATCGAGTCCTTTGGGATCCAAATACGAAGGGCTACCATATCAAACAGATTAAATACGAAGCTCTAAAGAAGCTAAGTCGCAAATACAGCACCGAAGTGCGTATCATACGAAGCAAGATTAAAAGCTTACGATCGTCGTTCCACCGTGAGCATGGCAAGGTGATCAGCGGCAAGCGCAGGGGCATCAAGTACCAACCGATGTGGTTTGCATATGAAGCGATTCGGTTTATTCTGGACGGTGAGCGAGACGATATGGGGGGAAGCTCGGGTTATGATGGTGCTGGTAATGGTGGTGGTATTGCCACTGCTGTTGTTACTACTGCTGTTGGTGGTGCTGATATGGCCTCAGCTGGCATTGATGCTAATGACGAGATGATGAATTTGGTAAGTTTAAATTTTAATTTCAAGTTTGCTTCAGCATTTCAGAGCTTTTGAATGCAGAAAGTGCTTTTCTTGCTGCTGATTTTTGTACTAAACTTTGGTCATTATAAGTGTTGTCATATTTTGTAAACACAAACAGTTATTTCATAATAAGCCGCGCAACGGAATACATTTTTTTTTTAAGGAGAACCAAACGCAAAGTAAATGTAGTTTGAAGAAATACTTTTGGCGCGCTTAGTTTGCTTTCAATTTCAAGAGTCCGCTAAAGGCTCTTCGACTAGCGGAAAACCTTTCCATTTATTTCTTCGACCTAGTCACTTTTTCTTTTTCCAAAGTGGTTTAGTTTTCGAATTTCATCGATAGCTCGGTTTTCCTTGCATTTTTATTAATTTATCGCTATTTTTCACTATGTTTTTATGAAGTTTGACGGACGGCGTTCAATGGAACGCGGCCATTAAAAACACGAAAAGTAACGTCCAATAATCGATGTCGATGGTTTTCAACTTTGTGTACATTAGATTAGATTAGATTAGAGAAAATAAGTATAAAACCAATTTAAATATGCTATTCCAAGAATTACTAAACGCATCGGAGGTTATTTTAGTCGGTGTTATAATTGTATTCGAACCGTTTGATAAAGTTGAATCACGACTAAAATGTTAAAGAATCGTGCAACTGATGATGAGGATACCCTTGGTGGAAAGAAAAAGCATTACACGAGCATTTACGTGAGGGGCGCCTTCTGTAATATAAGTATAATTATGGACTTTGACCTGATGACTGACTAAAAACTATCGTCTTTCTTCATTGAATTTCAAAGGATTCTAGTAGACAATTGCACTTTGTCAGGCTTTGAGGAGATATATAGCGAACTCTAGGTTCTGTACATCGACTGTCAAAAAATTGCAAACCATTTGTTGAAGATGCTGAGTGAGGAGAAGCGAGGCGTAACGACGATTCTCGCTAGTTGGGATTGAGACTGAAAATTTGTGTTGGTAAATTTTGTCGAATTTCAGTCTATGAATTATTGTTTGAGAGAATAACATTAACTATACAACTCGTATATACAGTCACTTTGGTTTAGGATTAGACGCACTTTGACATTAGTATGTCACCTTTAAAATAGACAATTTTTATAGCTTTTTCTGAAATAAAGTGAAGTGACAGAAACTGAAGGCAAAGAGAGTTGTCGATTGTAATACTCAGTTAATGTTTTGAATTCTTAAATTTCATATAAATAGAAAGGAAACCCCTGCTGAGACAGTGACGTCGTTCGTGTATCGTGTCTACGTTAATTTTGAAGCATATAGAGTAGACGCTCGCTATAGTGAACCTCTGTATAGTGAACCACCAACATTTTACACAGACTACTCTAAATAGTGAACTATACAAATTTCGATATACCTAGTGTACACGCCTTATGGTTTATATTAGCTCACTATATGGAGCTTCTACTGTAGTTTAGGACACAAAAACGCAGTAGACTAACCTCAATGTCAACTCGAAATTTGACCGTTAAACTTTTTCATTTGGTCACCGTATGAATGATGAAAGACTGTCAGAAGGAGAGCCAAAGCCAATTATTCAATAAATTTGTGATTTGTGTTTATTTTTATTAAACAATGGCTTCATTTTAAAAGCGAGAAGAAATATAAACGAGAAATTTAAATATTGGTTACAATCCTAAAATAATAATCACAAACAAGGATGTTTCATATTATAATTTAATCCTAAACTAAACATTGAGGGCGTTCAAGAATCTAGTTTAGTTAATCTGAGAGCTCTCTAGCTGACGTTTATGTTCGACTTACGATGACTGGATTCTTGAATGCGGCCATTTTCATTAAAACGGACGTCACTTTGAATACTTAGCACAAATGTCTTCCGGCTACTAAACCGCAATGCAACTTTTCCTAAAAAAGTTTAAAGATTAGAATCGCTTACATTTTAGGAAGATAAGGTTATCCCTTCAACCCAACACGCAGGCAAAGATCATAAAATGCAATGTGCTAAACAAAAGCCACCACATCTGCATGAAATTAAGCTCATACCATTATGTGCATAATGTCTCATCTGTGATTCGCATAATGGTTTGGGGCATCATAGTTGTTTTTTGTTCTCAAGGTCATCTATGTGTGAAAGAGAAACAAGAGCCGATTAATGTTATAGTTGTCTAAAAATCATACAACCTGCAGAAGCACCATTGAAAGCTGTTTGCACAATATTTTGGCCAATAATCGTGCCAGTCCTCCATTAATCTATAACAAAAGTCAAATATACAAGCCACTTCTCTAGATGTGACGCAGGAAATTATATTCGTATATGTAGGTATATGGATTTTTATATAATAGATTTTTGACTTGAATCTCGTTTTGAATTCATTTGAATTCAACATGCAAATGGACGCTAAATTAAAACAAAAGATAACTCCTCGAAAAATGAGTCATTTTAATAATTTAACAATATCAGCTATGCTCCTGGTATTACCTAGAAATATATTTTACCTTGATTGAAAGTTCTATAAACGTCGAGTGTATATCCACAATTTAATTACCTTTTACATTTCCTTTGCAGACATGTCCAAGTGACGATCCGCATTACACGACTATTAGCGCAGAGGATGTAAAAACAGAACTTGCAAGTATTTTGATTGCAAAACTAAAACATGACGAACTAACATTGTTTATATTACAGGTTGAAAACGGCGGAATTGAAGATACAAAACCAATTATACAGCAGACAACTTTTGATAAATTGACGAAAAGGCGGAAACGACGGATATCACGGGAGCCGTCTAGTTATCAACTGCGAACTGAAAGCGATAGTGACGATTTTCAAAGCAGTCCATGCAAAAGTAACCGTCAAACAGGTGCAAGCGGATCCGATGAGTTTGGAATTTTCGGCGAATATGTAGGTGTTACAATTCGAAAGCTGAAAACTACCAAAGCTCAAGTTGTTATTAAGCATTTAATCAATAATTTGTTATATGACGCGGAAATGGGAAGATATGATTATGGAATTCCAACATCTAGGGAACCGCCACATTTGTATGCGACAGCAGACTGAAGTGCGAATGAAGATGAAGTCAATTGATTTGTAATCAGGGAGAGTAAAAGCTTTTTTTTTTTAATGGAATTCAATCTCAGGTACCTTAAGTTAGTCATACACAGGTTCTAAAGGACATTTTTGTATAATTGTATTATAATCTTATTAAAAGGTTCTAAGTCAAATGAGTTATAGGATATTCTAGTTTTTAAAAATGCATTTTTTTCTCAATAAAATTGAGAATTGTAATTGAGTTTGTAAATTTATTGATACCTACATACAAATGCTTTAGTTACCTTGCCATGTCTTAACTTCTGGCTTTTGTAGGATTTGTTTTCAGTTTTAGAAACTGTGGAAACTGACTTTGTAAATCTTATCAACAATGGTCGAACGAAAAAGTGTTTGAAAACTTTTAATAAAAATCCGATATCAGGGAAAACATTGGATTTGAAATTATACACTTTTTTACAATGCTTATAAACATTAGGATTTATCAACCTAAGAAACATATTTTCCTCAGTAAACCAATACCTACTGACTGATTAGATGACGACAATCGAAATCATTGTTATCGACATTTCCATGCAACGACTGATAAGAGAAATTGTTTCATTGTAATGTAATAATAATGAAGGAATAAAAAAAAAGAAAATCTTAACAATTTATATAGGTACCCTACCTACCTAGGTATCAGTACCTATCAACATTTTTAAATTTACCAGAAAAATACATCTCCCGCTCCACCCAACTCCCACATATGACTCTCGCGTGGTTTGTATGTTAAAATGCTCTTGGAAGAAAATTCTTTTGGTTTTATTTTGCAATATCCTTTAAGGAGATTGTCTCATTACTTACTTGCCCTCACTTCTACTTCCAAATACTTCCAGAGCTATAATTTCCTCATTTTGTTGCTTCTTCTGATTCTCATTATTGTTATTATTATTATCATCATCATCATCATCGTTTTCAATGAGCAAACAACAGAGTTGAGAATGATGATGTAGAAGCTAAACCGATTTCAAAAATTACTTTTCTCAATTAAATTTGAAGCATGCTACGCACGCAGTGTTCTGTAGAGTTTCTCGAATAAAGTTAACTTTGTTGTTATTACAATTTTTCATCTCACCAACATTTTGTTGATGGAAAAATTATCGATTCGGAAGCAGAGTAGGTAGGTACATATTTAATGCTATACCGGATTTATCTGCTTACTTAAAAAGAAGATGGAAGAATTTGAATCTTGAACTGGCATTAATCTCATATATACCCTCGAAGGTGCGCATGAAAATGATAGCAAATTTCTTTTAGCCTCACGCTGAGAAATTTCTAAACAGTTTGGAAGCGAAGCTTGTTTTGTATCTTTAAATTTAATCAGCAGCAAGTGGGAATTGTGAATCAAGGAGAAGCTTACTAAAAATGGACTGCAATGAATGGCAACGCTTATGGATTTGTAAATCTTATATCACATTTTTATATAGGAGTAATATTATCGGCGAGTGGGAATAATTTTTTTTAATTTCAATGTTCAATACATAATTAAATGCCGAACCATATCTGGATATATAAGCAAATGTATCAAATAAAAATAAATAACAATTCTTCTTTTCTTATTACTTACTTACCTAAGGTGGCGCTACAGTCTGGGGTGGACTTGGGCTTCAGCTAACAAGTGTCTCAGGTGTGGATTCGAAGAAGATTTTCAGGGCCGGGGTGTTCGCGTTCATTCGCTCTACTTACATGACCCAGCCACCTCAGTCGTTGGACCTTCACTTTTCTGATAAGGTAGATGTCGCTGTACAGTTCATCGTTGTATCTCCTACTCCATTCACCATCTAAGCAGACGGAACCGAAAATTACTAGAGGAATTTTACTCTCGAAGCAACCGCTCCGCTTTTGATAGAGTCTATGCATCTGCACCTTAGAAAAGGACTGGAAAGATTAGGGTCTTATAAAAGGTCCCTTCAGTTGTTCGAGAGAGGGCTTTGCTACCTAGTTGATTTCTTAGCCCAACGACACAGCGATTAGCAAGAGTTAAGGTGGGTTTACACATGTCGGTTGATTGACAAAGTTTGACAGCTCTTGCGTTTATGTCATTGAACGACACCACCGTCAGTTCATTTCCACTTATGTCAATTATTGGCAAAAAATCGTTTGTCAGTTGATTGACCAACTTATGAACTCGATGCCAATTAAATTTTCTCTGTCAATTATAGGCAAAGTGACATTTTGTTTGACAATTCAGCTATTTCCACTTGTCCAGTGGTTTCTTTGTCAATTATTGGCATACACTGTTAGTCAATTCATTGACAAGCAATTTTTCGCTATTTCCATTTGCCAATTGTTTAATTGGCATAAAAATACGTCAATTGTCAATTTCTAATCAACAAGTGGAAACCCAGCATTACTCTTCGTTAAATCTCAGCACTTACCAGTAACTGCAATCGAACTGCACTTCTAGGTGTTAATAAAATAAACTCTAACAAAAACTGAACATAAAAAATGGTAAATGTTTTAAAAAGTCTCCAGCTTACGAAAGAAATGATTATTATCTAACACTAAAAGAAAATACATATGTATTATAGTCTCTTTTATCAACATGAAAGCTTTTACTCTATCCTACCCGTATCATTATTAAGCTCTCATCTCATTTATGAAAACAAAAACGGAACTGTCAAACTGTCATTGCAGCTAAAAATAGATCCCCAATATTTCTGAATTGAAACCTAAATTGAGTAAAGTACCCAACTTCATTGCTTTGTACACAAAAATTAACGAACTTTCCTCTTTTCATCGTTTGTACGGCTATTTCTGACCAATCCGGCCAACAAACAAAACAGCTGATAGGTACGCACGTGTCCCTCCACCATCAGGACCCAAAATAGGTTCCTACATTGCGAACACGAAAAGGGGTAAAGTCTATCTGCGCCATGTTTGTGAAAAGCGGCTTAAAAGGGGCTATGTAGAGAAGTATTATAATTCGCCCTAACATCTCCCACAGCAGTAACACGTCTCAAAATTAAGCGCATTCATAAAAGTTCTGAGCTGAAAACATTAGAGCTGTGCGCGGCGGCGGCGGCGGTGCGACCCACAAGGTGGCATTAGTGGCTGGTGGTCTGGTAGCTTGTGTAGATACACTCTTTTCATTTACATGTCGCAAAATATTTTATGTAACAATTGCCTCGCCAATGCAATCTTTGACTAAGTGTTGGACAGGATGGGATAACACCCTACTATATCGCGGGTAGGGTCATTCGACATTCACTAAAAAAGCAAATATACCTACTCCCTGTGTGTTAGTGCGCTCCTACACAACCGGTGTTCGTTTACATAAGTCACATGAAATGAAAGTGTCTCTCTGTTTAGTGTCTGTGCAGTAGCTGCACATAAAGAATTGCACAGAAAGAGACACCGGGTCTGCCCGGGCCGAATGTGTTCGGCATTTATATTTAGCTGTGTGTGTTGGTGGATTTTGTCACATGAACACCAGCGTATTCATATAGGCTCGCAATGACAGACGACCCACCATCGGCCATACCCTACCCATCCACAAAGCCCATACTGGCCTTAGTAGAAACCTCAAATTCAAATCGCATAAGTTGTATGCACTATACGCGTAGGTACATAGGTACTTGGCTTTTCCCATTCCCCGCAGAAATAATTTCCACAAAGCACACCTAGAAAGTCACCCCTCTGCCAGCAGTCCCTATCTTATGTATATTCTTATCTCTGAATATTTCTCAATTCCCATTTTCATAAAAAAAAAGATAAAATGGAAGAAGCGGACAAAATTACTGACTAACAACCATCCCTGTAATGCCCCTTTCCATCAGGGGAATCGTTTTCGGTCGTTAAACAGCTGATTCTACCCTAATGTGGGGGTGGCGGAAGGGTACATGCCGGGAGGCCATATACAAGTACATAACCGAAGCAAACAGCGATAACCATATGATTGCTATGTAACCGGCTTTTCGCAAAACATTTCCACAAAAAAACAAAAAACACTGAGAATCCGTTAAACAAAGAGCAATTGAAGCTACCTATCCGCGACTCGGTTGTTCTCTCTGCTTCTGTTCTCTTTGATGGCAGAACCATATGATCCCAATCCCAGCTGTACAAAAGGGGGTATGTACATAGCCCCAAAGCGCAGTCTCTACGAGAGAAGCCTTTTAAATTCGTCGTGCTCCATTTACTTGTTCCATCAGCTCTCACTTTCTGCCTTCCGTTTTCGGCTTTCTCTTCATGGCTTCTCTCTGAGGTACCTTATAATATTGGTCCTTTAAGACACATTATTATAAATTGCCCTTCTATTTTCGGGGCTGATTTTCGTTTTGCTTTATTTGAAGATACCTTATTGCCTTGCCAGCAGAAAAATTCCAGTACCCGGCCTCTTCGCCACTATCCTATCAAATCCAGGCAGGCAGAGCATTTGACAAACCTAACATATAGATTTCTGTTACTTCGGTCAACGGGGACAAACGAGCAATGGTGTTGGTATTGGTATTGGTAGTATTTTTTGAAAATATTGTTCGGGTTTTTCCCATTTCTAATTTCTAAAATAAAGCAAATATACAGAGTGTACATTTACATTATGGTGTACACGAATTTTCTTTTTGACGTCACTTTTGATGCAGTGCCAGCGGTTAATCGTTTGGTTTTGCTTTGGTTCGGTTTGCCAGCTTCGGTGCTACTTTCGGTTCGGTCGCTTTAAAGGTCAAATATTTTCTCTTTATTTTGTTGTTGCTACTCTGTTCTGATGGTTGTTTTGATTGTTGCTGGCAATTTGTTGGTTGTTTCATTGGTTGGGGGATGTGGGGGTATAGGGGTTGTTACATTCTGAGAAAATGGATAAATGTTTGTCAAAATAAATTTATTTTAATTATAATGTCGTGCGACCATGTTTGAGCGAATATATATGTGTAAATGAATAGATGTATTTTTGTTCAGGTTGATGGATTAAGGAAGGACTTTTCGTGATTTAATTAGATTGATGAGGTTTGGGTGAGTGGGTGGATGATATGCATAAATTTATAAATAAATATAAACGAGACTTTGTTGCTGCTAATTGAGGGCAATGCATCTATAATTACTAAACAAAATGTAAAAAAGAATAAATTAATACATAATAAGAGAATATTATAATGGCCGCGTTCAAGAATCTAGTCTAGTCATTCTAGAATTGTCTGAACTTAAATTTAACTGAACGCGAAAACTAACTTGAATTGTCGGTGTGTCACTTATTGGCAATAGGTAATTGTACTTTTTTTTCTTCTAGGTTCTGACTTCTGAGTTTCTGATAGGTGCTAAGTCAGGGTAGTCGAAATGTCAAACTGCGCTCTCCCTTGCTCTCCGATTACCCAATAGAAATGTCGAAACTGAGTTCTCCGGACACATGTTGGCACAAATTGATGTCAAATTAAGTAGTAATGCTGGGTTTCCACTTGTCGATTTGAAATTGACAATTGACGTATTTTTATGCCAATTAAACATATTGGCAAGTGGAAATAGCGAAAAATTGCTTGTCAATGAATTGACTAACATCGTTTGCCAATAACTGACAAAGAAACCACTGGACAAGTGGAAATAGCTGAATTGTCAAACAAAATGTCACTTTGTCTATAATTGACAGTGAAAATTAATTGGCATCGAGTTCATCAGTTGGTCAATGGGCCTCCGCACACGAGACTAATTCTGCGGGCATAAAACCGTTTTTATTCCATACTTCGACCGCACACGGGATGATTTCTGCCGGCAGAAAAATTATATATATGAACCCCTTTTCATTGTGTAGTATTATTTTTACAATTGAAATATTTTGAAAGTTGTGTATGTATTAGTTTTATGCCTTGTTCAACCGCTCAAACTCGGCAGAACGTTTTATTCCGTTTTTTTCCCCTCACTTCAGTCCCCTCGCCAACAAAATCGGTTTTATGCCGGCAGAATTAATCTCGTGTGCGGAGGCCCAATCAACTGACAAACGATTTTTTGCCAATAATTGACATAAGTGGAAATGAACTGACGGTGGTGTCGTTCAATGACATAAACGCAAGAGCTGTCAAACTTTGTCAACCGATATGTGGAAACCCACCTTAAGTCGAGAAATTCTTGACTTAGACCCGAAACACACATGCGATTTCAATCGCGCGACTACTTAGTCGCAAAAAATGATACACACGCATTTCAATGTGAATGCGCGCACATAATTTTGGATTTTATGTGCGCGCATTCGTATTGAAATGTGTGTGCTTCATTTTTAGCGACTAAACAGACGCGCGATTGAAATCGCATGTGTGTTTCGGGCCTTAATTTGTCGGTGTTGCGGACATAAACGTCAACTGAGAAAACTGTTCACATTACCACACCAGTTCGGCCCAATGAAGACTCAGCAACATGAATGTAGAGAGCTGTCAGACTTACTAAACTAGATTCTTGAACGCCGTAAATGTCTATAGGTAAGAATTTATTATGACTGACCCGCTGGAGTGGCTTTCTTATACGAAAATTAAAAAAAAAATCTCTCTCTCTCTAAGCTAAGTTTCAACTTTTAAGGCCTTTCACACACGCCTCGTATCGTCAATCAAACAAAGAATCGTCCGTTTGAAACAACTTATTTCTTAGCAATATCTCGTAGTATAAATGAAGCCAACTGCTCATCTGGTAAGTTTAAACTAAGACAGCCATGACACCAGGAAATGACCAAATTTCATTGAAAAACAAAAAATTGTTTGCCTTTGAGTCAAAATCAGAAAGTTTCCTTAGATTTATTTGTCAATTTCCATGACGTGACATCAACACGTACTCGAAGTCTTCAAAAGTAAAAATAAATGTCTGAAATCAAGAAATACAAATTCATTCAAAACATATTCTCACCTCAATCGATATTCGCAGTCATCGACCTCATGTTGTGCAATATGCATATAAAATCATTTCAGCTTCCCGGGAGCCAACTAAAGTCTCCAGAGGCGTATATGAATAAGTCAGTGTCTCTCCTTCTCTCCCTCTATTGATTCCAAGACTTTGAACATTTTGAAATCCATGCATTGGCTGGACCTGGAATATATTAGGGTTTCAATTCCTGTCATTGTACAAAATTGCGGCTATTAACCACTGCGCATAGCAACAGTCTTATTCAAACATTTAGGTTTACGTTCCAATGGGTCTAACTTCATTGATCTTTTCTTCATATTCCAAAACCGATACAAGAATCAGATCATCAATAAAACATCATGCGCCAACACGAATGCATAAAAGAATTTATTATTCCTGTATCTAAAGTGTACATATACAGAACGGGGGTGTTGACCGCTTGTCTTTTGGTAGACATTTAACTGGGGATTCCTCTTATCGTTTCGATGGGATTTTCCGATTTTGTTCCCTTCAAATGTATTCAATATATTGTGCCCACAGTAAATTGAATTTAAAACCAAATTGGAGTTTCCGTCGAAATATATCTAGTTGTCTTTATTTGGTTAAAAAATAATAATAAACAAAAAAACTGTCACAAATGTCAAATGTTGGCCTTAACAATTTCATCATGCTACGTTTCACCTGTCAGCCGAAAAAAATCATTATTTTGTTATACTCCATTCTATTTGTGTGCGTAAAAGTGCGGTTGGACGTGCGTTGCTAATGTCATTTTATGTCGTTGGAATGACAGAATACATACTTCTATAATCGTGCCAAAATAGTGTCGAATGATTTAACATGCTTTTCGTGTCTTCTTTGTTGTTCCTGAATAATATCAATGTTCTGTGCACGGGGCCAACATCAAAAGTTCTTCGCTTTGGTATTGTAGGTGTACCAGACTGCTTGGTGCCAACAAATCATTAAAACGCGAACTCGTAACAGAGCAGAGTGTTATAACCCGGCAAGTGGTGTGTAGGTGGTTGTAATGTAAATTAAACAAATCGCATTCTGGCCCACCACTTGTCCCACCTCCATTCTGCAATCACCTTAGACTTCATCTCATTTAGTTAAATTAATTTGATTTATTATTGATTTTGAAAGACTTATGGTCAACAAACGTCGCCGATGGGGCCCCCCCACTAACAAATGTGACAATCAGCGCGGGTGATATAATAGTACCTATACCCATTTTGCTGTTGCTGTAAGCTGCATTTTCCCATACCTGTATACATATACCTACCGACTCTTGGGGTTGCATGATTGAGAAGAAAGCAAAAGCTGTAAGATATGTCGTGTCGGTATGTACACAAGTTGGTAGATATAGAGAGGTCTCCTCTCAGAAGTAGAACAACATTATGTACGTATGTATTAGCATGAGGTAAGCAGCGAAAATAGCTCTGTTGTTTGTTTCTGCATTTATTTTTGAAAGCATTCCGCCATAGCACCCCGGTTATGTGGGGCTGGGGGTTGTTTAAGACCGAAAGTCGACAGGGCGTTCGAAGTGTGGTATATGTTTGTTCGGCTGATGTAATTTTTAAATTCTGTTTCTAAATGTGGCAGTGATTGTTAATTGACGTGATGTTCAGTGTTGACAAAAGGTAAAATAAAAACGTGTTGACAGCCAAGGACAAGTCGCGTACTCTTACGAATTGAGTTGTGCAGGTGTAACAGATTGCCTGGTCTATTTCTTAATAAGTATGAATATTTTATAAGGAAACTCCTTGCCATGATTTTTTTGAATGCTTCAACTGTGCTACCGTAAGAAAATGTTTGATGACTCAGCTCAAAACAGTTGATTACATTTTGAGATATCTACGAATCGGTGTTGAGAAAACAACAATAACAACTCGAAGACACTTTTTAGTATGAATTATAGTTATTTCGAATTATTACACCGAATTTTGACGATTTTAGAAAAATACGTCGGACGATCCAGTTTTCAATAAAATGTTCGTAGAAATATCTCTGATAGCTAGAAATTTCTGGCAATATTGTTGCTTCAATCGGAGAATAGGTTAAAATAAAGTTGCATATTGCTTATTGATAATAGCTAGTTGCTGTCTTTCTTATTACTTTTTACCTCAATGTGAGAGCAGCCAAATATTGCGTGCTTTTTATTGCCAATTACTTATTGACTATTACCTCAGTGTGAAAGCCGGATTGTGTATATGGAACACAACGTCGTTCAAGTGGCTGGCTGGACTGGCTGCGCGGTAGCGCATTCTGTCACTCCAATTTTCCAAGACCTTGTTGATGGTTTCGGACTGTAGCACTTGGCCTTATGTGGCTTGAATCGTTTCCGGATTGTTGGCAGAACATCGGTCCTTCACGGTTCCCCACCAAAAAAAAGTCCAAAGTGGTCAAATCACTGCTCTGAGGAGGCCAATTGACATCGCCAAGACGGCTGATAACACGATTTGGGAATTTGATGCGCAAAAGATCGATTGTGACATGGGCTGTGTGGCATGGCGCGCCATCCTGCATAAAGCAGAGGTCGTTTAAATCCATTTCTACAATTTCAGTAAAAAAAAAAGTCGGTTAACATGGCTCACCGTTGACCGAAACGTTGTTCCCAGCCTCATTTTCGAAGAAAAATGGTCCAATGATGCCACCACCCACAATCCGCACCAAACTGTCACTCTCTGTGTCACTCTGTCACTTCTCGACGACCGACGGGGACCATATAAGTGTTGTCCACTAGCATACCTACCAGTCTCATGAACTTTTTGCTCAAACTTGTGTACAGCAGGCGCGGCGGGTGCTTCACTTCGGCCAAAACTTCATTTCAAAAAAACGCACTGTTAGGGCTACACAGACTCACTTTGGAAATAAGTTTTCAATATTTCCCAACGTTGTTCAAGCGTAAAGCGAGTCATTTCGTTCCGCGGAGTCTGTAAAGATTTTCTGTGAAGATTTTGAGCGGGAAACAGCTGTCAGTGTCAAAATAACTTACTTTTGATGGCTCTACAAAGCGTAAATTCTTGTGTTTTCTCCTGGATCTGGCGTAATGTGAAGATTTGGTCGGTTGTAGATTTTCCAGGTCTGAAGCCGCATTGATAAGCACCTATTAAATTGTCAGCAAGCGGCTTAAGACGTTCACATAATACCTAAGTAGATCGTTTTAGGTTAGATCTTCAGAGCGAATGTTTTCTCCTGCTCCTAGTTCCTGCAAAGGTAACTCAGGTAAACCCATGGATCCGATGGATCCAACGCTTGTCGTTAGTTCACCTAGCGGGCACCACGTGGAGGTGACAATGCGGTTTCACCCACCGTCAAAATAACCTATTATTTAAAAAGAAACCACTAGGTGGCTCACCCTATATATATATAATCCACTTGCATTTCAATTTGTTAATTGACCAAGTGACTACAATTTCCGGGCAACGAAATGTTTTTTTTTGCATTTGGGCATTTCTATAGAAGAAAATTGAAACTTTCCTATTTATACAAATCTGACTTTCAGTGCAAACAGTTATATGTACATTGAAACGACTTTCATTTAATCTTGAAACGAATTTCGCGACTAAATTCCGAAAACGCTTGAAAATTTTGCGAAGTTTAAAAAAATCACAAAAATCAAATAAACCTTTCCTTCATTCATATGCACAAGGCTGTCATCATGTCATTCAACTGACACCACTGTACAGATTCACAAAGTGTTGTACTTATGTCCAGCAGATTATATTCTTTTTGGGATAAATTTGAATTTGAAATTAACCCCAATCGCGCACTTATAAATTGTATTTGGCACAGGCAGGCAGCAGCCGCCAACGAGCATAGAAATATAAGCAGAACCAGCAAGAGCAATAAAAGTAGCAACAGCAGAGGCATAAAAGGGTTATTGTTCGATGTTGTCATGTGCTCTAAATATTCAGGAAGAAGGCCGCTCAACTCAAAAGTTTTCAAACTTCGAAATGTACGTCTTATTTCTCTTTGTCAGATTTTCGTTTTATTTATTTCTTTCTTTTAGAGTCATTTTATTGTGATAACATTGGGTGATGATTATGCATAGCATAATAAATTTATGTAGCACCTACCCTACCGATGCACTAACATTATAAGAACTCGCTATATCTACTTATGCCATAAAGGAGTTCAAAAGTCAATAAACATTTTGCATTTATAAATCATTTTTGTTTTCTTTGTACTCATACATACATCAGGTGCATACCTAGGGGTGTTAGTGGGTGGGTGGTGTTGGCTAGTGTGTTTAACTTTGAAACAATGCCTGCTCAATACATAGTCATATAGACATGCAATCAAATTCACGAAATCCTTAGAGGATACAAGGATCTCAATGGGTTCTATGGTGAAGTATAGTTAATTTAAGCCTTATTCTTTTCGCCTTATTCTCATTCACCACCTCACAAGTCGTTTGGGGCAAACTGTGGGCAGGTGGAATTTCCAAGGATAAGTGTCAGTTGCTTTTCTATTCTACGTACACGCTATTGTGTGAAGATGAAGAGTACTATGAAAAGAAAGGGTGCACTGCATGCCACCGAACTGATCTCTGCCTGAATTGGTATGTACAAGGGCCGAAAGTGGTTCATAGGAAGATTGCTAAATTCGCTAATGGTTTAAAAGTTGGGGTATGTTGTTCAGTTCTGTTCCATAACACAGTTAAAAAGTTGAAAGAAATTTATAATAAAGCAAACAAAAAAAAAAAACCTTAAATTCCGTCGCCATGCTCTGCTCACTGAAGTCAGGTTAGCCGAGCTATTAAACAGAATCGGGCCATTCATTCCCCCGCACTATATGTACATACAAAATGCTATGCAAAATTTCTGACAGTTTCATCTCGGAAGCCCACAAACGTTAACCAAGTTCAAAACGGAATATGAAATCTTTAGAGGGTGTTCGCTCCCAATAGAAATGGGGGTGGAAAAATTCCAACTATATAGAAAGTTCACTACACCCATCAGGCAACAAAACTACTGACAGAGCATATGAAAAGTGGGTTGATGCAGTCGGAGGCTTAGTTTTAGAATATTTTTAGTTTGCTCTCACTATAGCCTACTAAGTGCAGTAGCAAGAGAAGCAGCAGGTACATAAAAAACACAAATCATACTCTGTGCCTAGCAACAGCAACACCATCAGGGCATCAGCAACAGGGAGGAATAGCATAGCAATCCATGCGCAACAACACCACTACCACCTCCACTATTATTATCATCATTAGTAGAGACCGGCATGCAGAAACAGAATTGCAGACCGGTAGACGGTAAACCGGCAAAAATGGGGCTTCTCTCTTTGGGTTTCTCTCCCTCTCAATATCTGGCTGTTGCTATGCTATGTCATCCAAGTCGCATGTGGTCGTGTGACGAATTTGTACAGTGCACCAGATCCAGAAACCAGAAGAAATTGTAGTTTCTCTAGAGAGAAGTATGAATATAATATAACTCAACCCTTCCAGATAGTTAACCGTCATCACTGAGTGCATCACACAACTAGTGTTACCCCTTCTTCTACTAAACGAAGGTTTGAGTTGAGTTTCTGAAATAGAAAGAATGCTATCATTCCTCCTCTCCAAAGAAGAACCGCAACTTTTTAACGCTCTTGGGAATACATCAACCCTTCGCATCCCTGCATAGTGTTCGTTTTTTTTTTTATTCTGCTGATCCCGACGAATGGATGAATGCATCTCATTCCGTGTGCCGTATGGAGGTATACAAGATGGAAATTGGTGGCTCACTGTTGCTGGGGGAATAAAAGAGGACATTCCGAAACCGAAGCACCATGCTTCTCGTTGCGATGCAAAATTAGCCCAAGCAGCCAGCGGACGTGGAGTACGAAGATTCTTCACTTTTTTATGAACTGGTCAGGGTAGTTTAGTTTAGTTAGCTGGGGCCAAAGAAAAAGAGAAAGAGAGACGGAAGAGGTAGAAAAAACTGATTTTTTGCAGACAGACTAACAGGAGTTTAATCCTTGAGTTGAATAGTGGTTGCTCGGCAATGGACGTAGTATTTTCTTTTGAAATTGCCTTTTTTCTGGGGTCGCGGCTTAGGTTGTGTATTCAAGTGAAGTTAATAAATGTTGAGAGGCGAGTGGCTGGAAAAGTAACAGGACGAGAGTGCTTTTGTTTTATTTCTCCCAGTCATCCAGTTTTCTGTACGATGTGGTTTCTAATTAGGAACTCATTAGTTTTTTGTTTTAAGCGACCGACGCGACGGGGGTGCAAAGTATAGTTGAGACCGAGAAGGATACACAAATGCTCCGTGATGCCACTATAATGGCAATTTAATTGGTGTGAAGAAGGGAACGTTTTTGTGTGGAGATTTTGATATAGATAAGCATATCGCATGAAGGCGCACCACCATTACATACCGCCCCCTAGCTGACAATTTATCGGCCTATTGTATGTACCTTGGTACTTCTTTAAAATACAACTTTTTAAGCATAATTTTTGCCAGAGTTACCATTCCAAATGCAAATCAGTAGCAATAAAATTGTCATTTCTCAAGCTGGTGGTTGTAGAATTGATGCATTTTTCCAACGAAAAAGGTCACAGGAGTCCACTCCACTTCAAACAGACCACTTTTTGCGCCAATTCACCTTTTGTATCAACCGGTCTTGCTTACAGGCGATGTCCACTTTCACGGAATTTATAACTTCACATTTTACCGTCAGTTAGCATTCTTTATGCAGCCAGTGAACATTAGTCATAATTATCCAGGACACTTCTAAGTTTGCAATGCAACGAGCGACCAAGAGCAACCCAATGTCTTCATTTTAAAATTTATTTCCGCCAAAACACGTGCCCACCGACGATTTACTATGAAATTCGTTAAGTATTTATAAAAGCCAAGGAAAAACCAGCAATCCTCAGAGAGGTTGGCAAAATCCTTGACCGAACTCATTCCCTTAGGTAATTATTACAGCAAAAGCTGGATGTGGTTATTCTTACTTGTATCCTTCAAACTGGGCCACCCCAGCAACGAATTATAGCGTCTCGACGACTATACGATGTAGGTTAGAAAAAAACCAAAACGACTGTTAGAACCTGGCGTGGGTGTTAAGGAACTACTTTCGATTCTCGGTTCGTGTTTAATGAAAATTGATAAATATCGCGAAGGCGACTGTAGCAAATGTAAAAAAAAACAAAAATACAAAACACCATGAAGCGTCTAACAACAACTTTATCCAGGGCTTTGAAGGATAAATTACATGATTCTCACTACACATTCTTACTGGCCACTGCCGGCCGCCAATACTGATGCAGCTGCAGCAGCGCCAAAGGATTTATAGCCGAATGTCAGAAGGAAATTGTACAATTCACAATGCATTGCAGGTCTAGCAGAGCAACCATGTCGGTGTGTTCTAAAAGTACAGGCTCTGTGTGTTGGAGCGCTATTAAAGAAAGCCAAGCGAAATGGTGAATTCGTCCTCCGATGAAAAAGTCGTATATACAGTACATATAGGCGCACTAGCGCGGGTGGGTAGGTTGCCAAAAATTGGTTTAACAAAAAAAGTTTTAGTGCAAAAGTTGATTATCTTTACGGGCGATGATAAATGGCGAGAGGCGATGTTGTTTTGTGACAGGAAACTAGCAGGATGTACGTTACCCGTGGAAAAAAATGGGTGTTGGGATAATGGAAAATTTAAATATTAAAGCCCAGTATCCTGCTCGCACTAAATGGGGTATCTCCCATACAAAAATGTCTACAGAGATAAAATTTAGCGAGATAAGATTTAGCTCGTGAAAGAATTGCCTGGGTAGGTACATTAAATCGGCGATAAATTTTAACATTTTCGAAACAAAACAATTTTTTAATTGAATATTTCTTGGAATACTTGATAATCGATGTAAGTGAGTAGGAAAAAAGTGAAAAAATAACAAAAATCAAAATACATGTGGCAATAAAATATGGGTGTGTGTCCTCTCTATATCCTGTACAACGAATTTAGCTAGCATTTATCTGTGCTGTGGAGAGCTTAAGCTAGGAAGTGGAGTTGCGGTGTAAGCACATTACACATATTTGTAAAAGTGCTAAGAACTGCATTTTAGGTTTTGAGAGTTTCGAATGACGGATAATTTATTGATGTGGTCACATACCTATACATTGCAATTACGAAATGAAGCCGACAGGAAGAGAGTGAGGGGAGTGAGGGATAGGAAGTGACATTCCCATTTCCATCGAGGTTTATTCTAAATTATTTGCATATAGATAGGATTACACTATTACAGTCATAACCGTGAGGCTTGAATAGGGTCATAGCTAATATAAAAGTAGGGATCGAATTACAACATCCTTGAATGGGAGTACTATGGAATTCGTTTTTCATGTAAGATCCACAAAATCCCGTGACCACACTTCTCTCCCATATTTCCCGCAGCTTATTTCTAATCCAACCACAATAATAAAAACATCAGACAAGTAGGAGTATAGGCACAACCTACAAACTACAACCCATCGAGCTATACACTATAATAACGTGGCAGCCAATGGTGCTGTCAGACTACCAGAACAAAATTTGGAAGCCCGAATCGTTCGGTCACTCACGCATACTTCACATCTTTCATCAGAGCGGACTCATGTCACTTACAGACCACAAGACAACGAGGTATGACCTTGAGAAGAAATGTATTCCTGTCTTTACCGGACAGGAAGGACTGGCTCTCCCCGAGTATACTGTCATAAAAGGTATACCTACCCATCTTCAAAGTAGGCTCAAAGTCGGAGAATTGAACGGGAGAAAGATTCTTCTTAATAACACCCATTCATACCGACTCTCGCATATTTCTGCGTGAACTGCCCAGACCTCCAAGAACGCCGCTACTCTTGTATGGGATGGGAGCACGGTTCTTCGAGGGTTTGGAAGATCTAGCAATGATACCTCTATCAGATTTAAGGAGGTTCATCAACAGATCCGAATGGTTTTGTTACTTTTGCATGTCCTATGGTTGAAAATTACATATATTGCAAACTGTCCCTCTAACCTAACCTTACCTATAGACACAAGCTGGGACCTTTTCCTACATTGCAGGACTGTTTTCAAGTTGAACAATAGGTACCTTATATTTAACATCCAGTTTTCGATCCCTTATCTAATGCTGCATTATCCAGCCACACTTCGGACAACGTGACATTCACTAAATTTTAGTTTTCCCTTAAGAACCCTAAAATCAATTAACACAAATTGGAATACAAGACGCCAGCGAAATGGGTCATTGAGGATTAATGTTAATTTTAATACACCCGCACAAATATTAAAGTCTAATATTTTTTTAGCTTACTCCTTACACTCTAATTTATGTACGAGCGCAATTTGGCGTTTTTATTCTGTTTTTAGTTTGGGGAAAAAAAAAATTAAACTTCCTACCCGCGCCAAAGTCTCGCTGGATTAATTTAAATCCACCACTGATTAGAAAAGTTTTACGCTCTTTCTCTATGTCCTTAACATACATATAGAACAACACAAATCTAAACTCATATATAAATTTTGTGGTCCTCCGAATTGCCGGAAAACTTTGCCATTTTCCCAAGTTTAATCTGTTTTGGTTAAAATTTCCCTCTTGGGGTCTGGGCTGGGCTGGGGCTGGGCTAGTGTGGCATGGTAGCACCACCGCTCGTTGTCGTCGTCTCCTTGATTCCTGAACCTAGTTTCTTCCGACCTCGCTCGCCCGTTATGTGTGCTTCTCTCTGGCTATATAATTGAAGTGGTCGGCATATGGGTATGTGTAAAGTATGTAATGACATCTATATGTCGCTGGAACTTGGAAGCTGAAAGGTATGCAAATGTGAAACCTAAATACCTGAAAACCTAAGCTACCATAAAGCAGCAATCACATACACATTGTAACAGAGAAAAAGGCGAATGACAAAACCCAGGCAGACCGAAAAATGCTAATGTGGCGGTGGCAGAGAGCATTATAATCCATTGTCGTCGTCGTTGAGGTGGCTGCACGTAAAGCGTATCACAGCAGCGGTATGGTAAAGCCGCATAAGAGGCCAGGTTAAAAATGACCGATTGGTGGAAGCATTTTTTTTTTGTTTGTTCATGTTTCTTTCTTGTTGTTCTCCGGCAGACATTGTGGAGCCATGTAGGTATATGCACTAAAGCACAGACAGCCCAGACCTTGTCGAGCGGCTTTAGACGAAAAAATAACTGTCAGTATGGTTGTGGCAAAGGTTACTTTAGCTCCTCTGAAACAGTTAATGACACTCGATTTTACTTTGTTGCCATTTTTTCCACATTTTTATTTATTCTGCATTTTTAGCCTTTCCTTTCTCATATCCTTCTTCTTTTCCATGCAGGGCTTTCTTTCAAATTGGATTTACCATAAATAGAATGGGATGTTGTTTGTAGATATAGATCCCCGGCTGTGTCGTAAGGCAAGAAGACTGAATAAAAGGCAGCTCAAATGGAAAATATCGGATTTCCAATTGAACTTTCGTCATTGTTGTTAAGTTTGCATAACCGAAACGGCTAGCGGGACTTTGTATGCTTTATATATGTAGATGTGTTCATTGCCTAAGGAGTTGTATATTCTTCTTTTAAATGAGGGTCCGTATCTTCATTTGCTTCATTCATTTAAGTGAAGTTTTCCACAAGCACGAACTTTCAAAAGAGTGATTTGATTTAGGTTTTAAATAAACGATTATAAGGATTTGGCAGATAGATTTAGTTTTAGTTTTTTAGGATTTGGAAAATGCAATTTGCTCGAAACAAGATAACGTTTAAATTTTTAGCAAGCTTTTTACCCCCGATCGCTCAAATTATATTGATCATGATCACCCAATTTTATGGTTCAAAGTCGGGGTATGCCAAAAATTCTCTCAGTCTCCTCAATTATTCCGGCAAGGCTTCTGGCAGCGATCATAGAATTTTATCCGAGGAATTGAAACGAAGAATAATCTAAGGGCGACAGAAAAAATTCATCGTGAAACTCCGTCGGATTCGGAATAAATTTCAAATAAAAGTGCATAAAGTTTGTTTTAGTGTTTCGTTATAGCCTTCAAATGCATATGGTATGGTCAAGAATGCAGGCATCATATACCCTGATTGCTTAAAGAAGAAGATAATCATTTTAATTATTCTTTCCGAAAACGAATACCTCGAACGTAATTTGAGTCTCCGACGGAGTATGCGTTGCGGATAAAATTCCGTTCCGATCGGATACCTCGATAGGGCTGAATAAGAACTTTCTATTTTCTGTGACAAGCAACTAGGGATGGGGGTAATTATACGAACTAACCGGTTTGGATAAAAAAAAATCGTGCACTTCTGTGCCACACTGCATTTGCATAGCCTTTTTATGTGACATGATATTATCCCCAAACACTATTGGCCTTTTCTCAATAAAAAATATTGAATAGCACACAAATGCAATCTTCATACGTTTACCAGTTAACGACCTCACAAATTGCAGCCGAAATAGATTGAAGAAAATCCTACCATTTAAGCCCGAATGCACACTTTCTTTGTGAGAACAATTTTCTAATGTTCCAAGAGGGTTTTTCTATAAAAATTATGACCGCCACAAAAGCTGCACAATCGAATCGGATTAGAATGCAATTTCCCGATTACCATCTCTTGTATGCTACAGTTTCAACTGCTTTCCTGGTGCGGTATTTGCTGGGTGCAGCAGAGCCAACTCTCTTCCTTGACTGCATTCAAATTTCGAGATATCGGAGAAATCGTGACTTTTATACCTACTTCTCCCCATTAGCAGATCAGAATAAGAAGAAGCCAAGCAGAAGAACTTCAAATATCCATTGCGGTTCTACTCTGAACATGACTATGAATGTTCACCGGGAAATAAGCTCGCAGGATAACCTAAACGAACCCTCGAGTTCTGCAAAACCCAGTGTGCTTGCCTTCAGAGACCAATCGGCCATCGAAGGCGATTATCCTTTCCTATCGCTGGCCTAAAGAGTAAACGTAAATATATAGTTTCTGTCAAACGACCACTACTTATGTTCTCTATAGAGAAGCGAACTTAAGCAACGAACAGAGTGTGCATGGTGTGGGTATTAAAAGGGATCTCTGGATGTAGCCAAATATGAGGCAACGTTTACGTAATGATGTTCTTCATACCCACTTCGGGTGTGCGGTGATATACCCAACTCGCATTACCCTCTTTCCGGTGCACTCTTTTGGGGTTCCCTGTTGTGTTGTTTAAGCTTACAGATGTAGAAAATAACAACAAGACAATACTCTGCCATAGATAATAGTCAAATACTCGCACATTCCGGGCGAGGACAAAACTGAGGGCAAACAAATTGCGAGGCGCTGCGAGATGTAGTGCTCGTTCGACAATGACAACGTGTAACAAAACAGTGCCCAAGGATTTTTTACATCTTTGGTTGGAAAGAGCGCGAAAGAAGGTAGATACAGCAAGAGCATGTATACGCATGTATATACACATACAGCATCTATTTAGGATTTGCAATCAGGATAAGAGCTTTTGTCACTTTGTGCAGGAGGGATTTTGCCCAAGGACAATAACATAATAGCAGGACTTTAATAGCTTTAGCAGCTGATATGAGATGCAACGGATGCATTACGAGTTCATGGTACACACAGCAACAGCAGCAGATGAGTGAGATGCCAGGCGATGTGAAATGTACTTTTGTCATTATTGTCATTCTATATAGCGGAAAGGGAATGCGCAAATGTGATGTTGCACGTCCTGGGTTGAATTGAATTTCCTGGGAAATTTAATTGAAAGTTTGATGTGGCGACGAAAAGCTATTAAACATCTATAACTATCATAGGCATATGCAGGATAATGGAATGTGTAGGTGAAATGAGGTAGTTGGTTCGCAAGCCCGGCAAGAAGTACCTATCTATATGAAGAAAGGAACTTGTTTGGATGCTTTTTTGTGGTTAAATTACAAAGTATTTCGACTAGATCTCGGATTTTAAATTTATTACCTATCCTGTCAGAATTTATAGCTAACACAGGGCAATCCAGTGACAGAGGATATCTTCGCTTCCAAACAATTGGAACAATAAACGAGACAGTGGGGGAGATATTTTTCAATTCAATTCAATTCAATTCAATTCAATTTGTGGGTCATACTCTTTCTTCAATTAAATATATGTTGGCCTTGTGTTCATCGCTGAATAGGCGCAAGTGGCATGAACTGATTTACCAACCGGAGTTTAAGGAAATCACAATGAGGACATATTTTTAAAATACACGCGTACTTCTTCAACCAATTACCAACTTTACTTAGCTATGTTTAAAGCGTCAAACTTTAAGATAATAATACAACACATCTACTACCCCTATCCTATAACACTAATGTCATTATTTTGTTTGCACGCCCCATGGTGTTGCACGGCATACCTAACCTAGCTTTATTGTCTCCTTAAAAATAGTATGCTATGAGCTTCCGTTGACTGTGCTCATAGACAGAAAACATCATTACTTATACTTCCCGAACTTAATTATAATTAATAATCTTAAAGACATAATACCATAAACATGAGCCAAACTATTATACAGCATGCTGCATGCACTTTTACTCGTCCTTTCAATGGATATAGCACCCGCGTGCCGGCATTCGATGCAGTATACACGGATGATGGGTAACTTTTATATAAGCCCGATTGCATGTTGTTGTCAGAAGTGGTAGGATGGCGAGCGTTTGAGTTAAAATCGATTCGCTGCCTGCCTGTTCACCGTTCATCGTTGCCGCACCGTCACTCAATCGTCCTTTCGCCCTAACGAACAAGCATAACTCGTCGCAGACGGAATACAGTGGTGCGGCATGGAGCAAAGCACCGACTTTTCTCTCACTCTTACTCAATCTAAAGCAATGGAAAAATATCAGGTTTCCTGTTGTCGTGCACTGGAAAATTGCATAAATATCAAATTGCCATCATTACGTAAAATGCCGAGCCTAAAGGAAGCACACCATCATGTAAATGTAAAGCACAAGGACTTACATCCTACAATTGAGCGGGGCGTCCTTTCTTTTCAGTATATACTTTTTCTTCTGTGTCTCATAGACTTTTCTTTCTATCTATGGCTGTGTATATAGTCAGTCAATGCACTTTTACAATAAAAAAGACACACAAGAATAAAAATAGAAAAAAAAAAAGTTGCCAGAGAAGAACCTCAAACAGGCAGGCAGGCAGTAAATCCAGTGGCTGGCAGTTCCCTCTATACATCGGCTCCCTGGAATATTAGTTGGGCAAAACTTGAGAATAAATTGCTACACTTGAAGCTTTTGTGAATTGGTAAGCGTGTAAGGATTTGTGCATTGTTATTGGTATAGCAGCAGCGGCAGCTAAAGCAAAGTAATAGCAATGGTCGTCGTGATAGGTTTAGTATAGAGAAGCAGTATAGGACTTGCATGCACATGGAAGTCAGCCAAGTCAAGAGGAAAAGGAAGGACTTTTACATAGTTTACTGCTGCTATGAAGACGTTTTCGCTGTCGGTCGGCAGTGATTATGGCCATGATGATGCAGATAATGATGTCAACTAAAGCGAGGGGTAGTCAAATAAAATTGACCAGTGGGGCACTCCGAAAAATAACCAGTCAGTCAAGTGACAACCAAACGAAGAACATCACGCGTTTGTAATTGAACTCTTGCACCAAATTAGCCTTTTTGGTTATATGGTAAGCCGATTGCACACGGTACATCGATTGTTAGACAGCCACCTCTGGTTTCGCAATAAGCATAGCTTGTTTATGTTGCCTTTCTCACGGCTACGATAAAAAGAGAAAAAATGAGAAGAAGGCTCGAGAGATCGACAAAAACTTCATACGTAAGTAACCACAAAAAGCATTACGGTGTCAAACTCTCTGTTCTATTTAGTAATTGGCGGCCTATTCTTAAAGACCGTATTACACACGGCAGGTGTTGCCATTTCTCAGCTAGCTTTGCAGCCAATTGTTTATACTTTACCAGTCTAAGATAGTTGGACGTCGGGATTAGAAAGCAAGGATCCCAAATCATACAGCATTTTGCAGACAGTTTCCATATAGAATAATTACATCTGGTTAGATGTCCTAGATTTTTCGATATATCCGCGATGAGTGGCGTCAGGATAACGCATACCTGTTGGGTTAAAATGTTGCGTTTTCTGAGAATTTCTATGATATCATCTTAGGTTGCACTTTCCTTTACAAAGCGCAACTGCCATTGATTACTCAGATACTCACATCAACATAGTTTCTCCACATTTCACCTACATATGTACATAAATCTACTCCCATTATTAAAATGATTTTAATAACTGCTAGTGCTGACGGCAGGCGTACTTACCTATGTATGACAGGTAACCGTGATTTTCCATTTACGACCTTTTCCATTCGTTTGAACTCCAGCAGCGATAATTCCAAAATAATTAAATATTTCTCCCGATTGTAGTATAGTATGTAGGTATACCTTTCAACTACAGCCGCTGACAATAATTACCCTGTAATTACTCATACTCTCATATAAGGCATTGCACGATCGCATATTGCTCTGAATATCATGCTTGTATTAGAAGAATCACCTTGGGTGCAACAGCGTATCCCATAGAAATAGTATGGTGGTCAAATTGTCGATTCATTTGAAAATAATTTTCCTCTTTGCGCATTTGGAGGAAATTGTAAAAATTAATACAAGCCATATAATAATACGAGACCCACACAAGTGCATAATAAATAGCACGAAAATTGCAAGCGTTTCGTATCGTTGCAGTGGCCGGCTGGTGGTGGCTACCATTTGTCTGAACTGATTATTATTATAGAAAAGATTTCCCACATGCATAATGCATTCATTCCTATATATGTAGTGGTAACGAAATACGCATTTGGCGGAAAAAAAATAAGGCAAACTGAAAACACATCTAATTATAAGTTGTGGTGGTGGCGGGGAATTGCTACAACTTTCTGCGAGTGGTAGACCGTTTGCCGGCCGGTCCGCCATGCCAGTTCAGTGGTTGGACAGGACAGACAACAAGTCGCCGCCGACGGCCGAGGAAAAGTTACGTTGGTTATGAGGCTAGAGGTGAGCAATATAATATGTACACGCTAAGTGAATTTGTAAGAAGATATTTCAGAGGGTATACTGGGAGGGGGGGCTGTTGAAGGGTTGCTTAGCAACTATAGAATGTGGCGTGGATTGAATCACCGCCATTACCGCAAACCATGACAATGAATTATTTTTTTCTAGCTTCGAGGGAAACAATGAATGAAATTGATAGAAAAGCCAGCAAGCATGTACTGTAATAATGTACCTATACCTACTTACATTGACATAAACATTCACAGCAGCGAATGGAGAATGTGAGAAATTACACGTTCGACAAGTTATAGGTATTAGATTACATTATATAAGATCGTAGATACTAATAACTAGCCTACACACCACAGGCCAGAAAATCAAAGAAATGTTTACGTCGAACATTAGCCTAGATTGCGGGCATTATAAATATCTATACGAGTATATCTATAATAATTTTAGTGTCCAGGTTATAGGTCCAGGGCCCTATTTCATAAACATTTTCCATTGCGACAGGTGACAATTTGAAAACAGAACTGGACCATTGTCAAATTTCTGTTTTATAAGTAGGTATCTACATATTTAGACAATTTTGTAGAATTGTCGGAAAATAACTGACAATTGTCAAGTTTTGTGTTCATAAACAAATTGCCATCACATTGAATTGTCAGTAATTTTCCGAGAATTGTCATGAATTTTATGACAAATTTGTACTGACAATTTATTTATGGGACAGACAAAATTTTACAATTTACAATTTTATCAGTAGGTATGTAATTGACAATTCCGATAGGCGTTTCAGTTTCGGTCAAGTATTGATAGTGAAATGACATGTACGTATGGTTTAAATTCCTTAGGGCCAGTTTCAAAGGTTCCGGATATAGTTTCGGATAGTTAGCCAACACATAACGTTATCCACCAGATAAAAGATGTTGATATTTTTTTCTGTTTTATCGTCAAAGACTGTGATCTGGGGCCGAATCGTCTCATCCGCAAAGGAGCAATACCTGACGGAATTTGTTGTTGTTTCGAGTGTAAAATCGGTTGATTCCGTGAACGTACTTATAGCTCGTTCACGGATGCGGCGATTCGGCCCCTGATAAACTAACTTGCGGACAAATTTATCAGCCATTAAGTTTTTTTTCGATACCCATGTCATTTGTTGTGTTTTTGTTTGTTTTGTGTTTTCTAATATTTTTTGTTGTTTTAGGTAAGTCAAAGGAAAAAAAGACCTTTGATAAATTAATAGAAGAACAAATTGAAGCTGCAAAAATCCAAACAAATTAATACAAGGAACATTTTTAGAAAAGGAGTTGGAACCCAAGGACGCTATTTATGAATCAGAAAAACAACATCTTAAAATTGAATTGCTAAAAAAAGGTTAAGGAGAAAAGTGAATAAAATTGTCCTTTCACAGGCGCATTTTCGGTCGTTTTGGTAAGCTGGAATCGAGTTCTGAGTGTTTCAAAATAATTTCGCCTTGGGCGAAGTACTCTGTTCCTACGGAGCCGTGTAATTATGATCGTAATATTCTTCAAATTCGTATATTAAAAATTCAAAGAAATCCATGTTGGGACACCTTTAACTGCTGGATACGCTCGTCAACGAAAGAATGCTCTGAAACTATATTTTTTCCAGTCACTTCAAATAAATATTTTGTTTATCTAACGGATAAATGATTTAACAGCCACTTGGCTAATACTCTATCCGAGACTACAATATATCTTAGATATCACTATCTGAAACCTTTGAAACAAAAAGGTTAAAGTTTAACTGACAGATAACTTCCTGATAGTCTATCAGCTAGTACATAGAACAGCTAGTAGAAAAGTTGATCGGAACGATTACCATGAAGCAAAATTTTCCAATTCGTAAAAAATCTGAGATTTTTCCCTTCGGAACGAATACCATGATAGGACCGATTATGTTATCTCGTATCTATATCAATTTATGGGCGAAGTAAAAAGCTTAACTCAGAAAGTTTTTCACTCAACTTTAGCAAAAAATCGTAGGTTCCTTCCTAATTTTCCAAAAATAAAAATCAGACAAACAGATAAGCCTCTCGGGTCCATGTAAATCGAAGCCCCCATTCATTATAAGCAAGAATATTTTGAGCGAATTACCATTAAGAATATATTATTCAATTATTATGCAATGTGAAATAATAAAGTATGTAATACAAAATGTAGAATTTTAACTTACAAAACAGCAGTAATCAACAACAAACATTGCCAGAAGAAAACGACAGAACAAACTATCGAAAATTTATAGCTGCAAATGCGTCTGACATGTGCAATTATCCGAAAGTGTTTCACTTTTTTACTGTTTCTGTTTCTCTATAGAATGGCTTGTTGTTGATTCATCCGACGACGTCGACCAACATTTACTCGTATACCTCTCCTGGACTGGCGTCTCTTTTTATGGGCGAAAATAAAAATGTCCGGCTGACAGTAACAATAGTTAAGCTAGATAGATGCAATGTTGCAACTGTCGCTATGGCCTTAAACCACTTCTCCCTTTTATGTGACGGACAATTTCTCTACACAATCATGTCCACACGGCGAGTTGAGACTACAAATCATTTGCATATGAGTTGACAGTAACCCAGTAGTATATGTATTGCTGTGTATAAAAGTTTTTGCAATGGAAAAGTTTTGATGTGGTCAGCTGTCAAATGGGGAGGATTTATGGATCCCGTGAAACCCATAATTATTTACATTTTGTTTGCAGTACATCCTTTGAATGATAGCATATGTTTTCAATACGTATCTCGACTGTTGGAATTAGTATACCGTTGGATGTATGTAACAAGGACTTGCATCAGATCAAATGATTAAAAGTTTTTCCAAGGAACCGCACTCTTGAGTTAATCAAGGAAGTGTAAAATTGTAATGAATGCTACGTTATGCAAATGATAGTCTCTTCTCTTATCGAGCGTGAGAATCTTCTTCCTTTTTTTTTTGCTGAGAAGACAAAGCCTCCCACTGGTTTGCGAACATTACTGGCATTGTATGGATACACCACCTACCCACCTACTATCCACTGAGTGATTCTTAGAAATGCCGGGTCAAAAAACTGAAACAAATCCCCCGTATGCTGTAAGTCGGATGCATGTGTGAGGTTGCATCCTTGGTGGAGATAAAAATGTCCACATAAACTTCAAGCCGTACCAAAATTGCCACCCAACTTTGCCTTCCGTTGACAATGTCGATGTTTTGGAAAGCTGACGATAGAGACCTCCTAAGAGCGTCACCCACTTCACACCAGGAGTAGCTGTAGCAGTAGCAGTAGCAGTGCCGATGCTGAACCAACCCGCCGAGCAGCAGTGTCATATCCCTGTAAGAGGCTCTGTCGAAAGGATCCTTACAGTTTGTATTGTGTGTATAGGATGTTGATGTTGTTGTTGGTTCTGCTGAGATGCTAATGCTGATGCATGTCGACGTAAGCACTGCTGCCAGCCGCGCTGGTGTCATTATACCAAAACCAAACAATCCGACAAGGAATATAACCCACACATGCGGCAAAGTGCAGCACACACAAACTCACGCACTCGCTCTCTTCGGCTAAAGTGCATTCGCCGCCAAACCTCTCGTATACACACACTCCTTCACCGTATATGCGAGCTCCATCCATAGCATCCACCACGTGCCACCCAGTACAAAAAGTAAGCATCTCGAGGGGAGTATTTATGCAGATAAGGATTTAGTTACCTGGGATTCATGCACGTTTCCACCATACACTTATGTCTTGAATGCGAGTATAATTAAAATATGTGTGTTCATGCCATAGAATGATGTCAAACAGTAAATAGGAGAATGGAGCGTTGCAGATCCAGTGCGAAGGAAGCTATCCCACATCTTTGTTCAGAGGGATATTTTACGAGAAAGTTAAGTGTGCATATTGTGTTCTTATATAGTGAACAATGTGAGCCGTTTGAAGTAGTAAGGACCAAAAGTTGTACTCAAATGCTGATATTTTATTATTTGTCGTAAGGATTTGGTATTGAAGGTATTAAAATATCAATCAATATAGATTGAAATCCAATAAAAATCGAAGGGGTTAGCTTAAAGTTTAAAATTACTCCGCTATATTAGTCCAATTCGATTTCCTTTGAATGGATACATCTTCTTAAACTCAAACATCAGCACCGACCAAACCAATAAATTTGGAAATTAATTTTAATTTAACTTCTTTGGAAACAAAAGTTCTCTCGATACCTATATAAATTCTAAGCCATCAGCACAGAAACTTCGAGGTTAGCAAAACAAAGAAACAGAGATAGACAGATGGAAAAGTTTAAAATGAATTTTCTATGGCAAAAGAAAATCTAATAAATTATTTATACAAGTCCAGCCCTTAGAATATACGCCATCCAACCACTAAAAACAACTTAGCAACAACGAACAGTGGTGTGCGGAATCCAGTTCCCTATGATTGGAAACTTTTCCAGTCCAACGCAAACGTAGGCATAACTAAATGTGCAAATTGATGATGGTGATGTGGGGATGACGATACAGTTTTGTCGAAACGCTGAAATTTCCTGTGGTGAAAACTTCAAGTTGTGCTGATCATGGCAACTCAAGTATAGCTATCTAATCAACCAGAACCAGATACCCTCTGTTCGGTTCGAACATGAAATAACAATCAGTAAACATTGTAACAACAAAAAAGCTGAGTACCTTACACTGTTTATTGTTTCAATTAGTAAAGCTGGCCATTAATTTTGATATCAAAGATGCAATCACTGGGTAATTAGTGTTAATTGCATTTAATTTAGAAACAAAGCTATAATAGATGGGGAATATGGTTAGTTTGTATAAGATGGAAACGCGATGAATCACCGAAATAGCAATCAACAATTTATCAATTAACAATTTAATTGGTTATATTTTCCAAGGCGGTATGGAATGATTTTCTGCTGTGGTTTTTCCGTTATTTAAACACATGTTGGGCCATCGATTTCGGAGAATGTAAGTGAAGGTATTGTAAATGTAAATATGTTACTAGAAGTAGATGTCTGCGGTAATGGAATAGAAAAATTACATTTTAAGATTTTGAACACAACAGCAAAGGCAAAAATGTATCTTTAAATGGTTAGATTTTGTTAACATTTTTGCTTTCTAATAAGAGTTTTTACCAGCATTGCGTTTATCAAAACGAATGATTTTAAAAGGTTATGCGCTATGCACCGTTGGGGTTGGACTTCGCCAGGGGTGCGTCTCGTCTACTCTCCTTTTCATTACTTATAAGGACTGGGTGTTACAGCGCAATCTTAGCGAAGAATGATTCTAATTGGGAGATCTGAGGATAAGTTATAGTCATTTGCTTTTCGCTGATTACTTGTTCATCCTTGGGTCCTGTCAGACTGAACTTCAACGCGCAGACTTGATTGGTTTGTAGCCGTTTGTGTTGAAGCTGAGATGATAGTAAACGTGAACAAATCTGAAGTAATGGTCGTCTTAAGAACTCCTGTTCGAAAAAAAATCTTGAAAACACAAAATTAATGTCGAAAAAATATCTCAAATCGCGGCGATTTTCTACACCAATCATTATCAGGTCCCTACTTTCGAGATTTTGTCTTTCGGTACTTTTAAGAATTTCGTGTATTTTAAGTGAAAAATATTAAAAAAAAAAACATTTCTTTCATACAATAAGGTTCACGAATTCATGAGAATCACGGAGAAGGAACATTTACTTGATTCTCACAGATTTAAGTACCTAAAGCCAAAACCAGACTTGTAACGTGTGGAGTGGTGGAGTGTTGTATGGCACAATCGGACCATACATCGATTTCACAAAAATGCATTTTTTATTTCAGAACTTTTTTTTCGATGAACATTTTTTCGGTGATCTTCCAAAAATCTCGATATTTTTTTCGACATTTTGTCGATTCGAGATTTTTTTTGTCGGTGAAAAGTTGCGTTCCCGTTTTGAGACAGCTTGGTCATTTTGTTATTATAGGAGGACTGAACTTGGTGTCGTGGCTAAGATGTCAGCCTTTAATGGTCATGAATGAGGTTTGGGTAATGACAGACAAAATAAAATTCTGGATACATGATGCCGAAATGAGATTCCCTCCGTTGTATTGCTGGTGTGACCCGTAGAAATTAGAGAAACCAGAATACCATCACGGCAGACGTCCTCTAGGTGTAGACCCAGGATGAGATGGTTAGATCAAGTTCATAATCTGTCCTCTTCCCGTATTAGGATTGCCCCTTGATGACGGAGAATCGAGAGCTACGGAGGGTCCACTTGAGCAACCTTCACCCATGACCCACTATGGATAAAGCCGCTCGTCAATGAATATTTTTTTGAACTTTTCGTTATCATTATAATATTCATGAATGAATATTTTTTTGAACTTTTCGTTATCATTATAATATTCACCTATTGCACTAAGTTTAATTAATTGAATCAAAGCTGGTTGGTTTGGTGATTGGCTGCAAGCTGGAAAACGCCAATACTCTTAGACCAGTATTTATAGGTCCATTGTGATACCACGAAAAATGGATCATAAAAGATCTTCCTACTAGTTCAACCATTTTGAGATCTTTATAATGCGTAAGAGCCTTCTGATGTCTGATCACCTAAGTGGTTGTAATGGGACGGCTCTCAAGTGAAGATTCCTTCTACGAGAGAGGGCTGGACAGGAACAAAGAAGGTGAGGAATAGTTTCCTCCTCTTCTTTCATCCATACAGCTTCTGCAAAAGTCGCATTTGCAAAAAGACAGGCAATGTCAAAGCTTGTAAAATTTCGAATAAAACATTAGAGCACAGTGAAAATATTAGCACTAACCGCCTAACCGGGTATGTAAAGTCGAAAGTTTCCTAAAAAGTTAACATAGAAAATGTAAATATACGTACTTATAGGTCATTTAATGAACTTTTATCTGTTAAAAGTATACATTTGAGCTTCATAGCATTCATGTACATATGAATACATTTATTTCAATGTCTCGCCAAATGAAACGATTCACATTTTCTGTATTGTTTTCCATTTCGCATTTGAAATCTAAAGAGACTAACGACCGATCATTATAGATACTAGTTCCCATTCAAATATAATAATCATAAACTTTCCATATTGCGTCCGCTTCTCTGCCATGGTCCTGGCGGCTATAACACTATTATTGAGAGCCAACACTTGCCCGTTTGGATTTCTATGAGAATTATAAATGTAGATATAGCGATACGCACACCACAAGTTGTCAGCTAAAATTGTGGATGGCTCTCTATTAGGAGGCCCTAAGGCACAACATTTAACAACGAGAAACGATCCCGTCGGTCCATGTCTTTCTTATTCACTGGCCATTAAACCTAATCACCCATCTCTAGATGCACGCTAAAATCTAAAGTATTAAACTTCCGGTTGCATATTAATATTATTGACTGTTGGACTTCTGGTTTCTGATGGAGCTACTGCTGCTGGCAAAAACATCAAGAATGCTATATCGCAGACAGCCCCTACACTGCAAGTGTCCTGCTGGCTTTTTTATTGCTAATTAAAAATAATTATCAGGCTTATTGTCAAGGGATAATAATTTGCAACGTTTTATAATAAGTTACCGCAAGCAGAAGTCCATGCTTATTGTTAAGCCGTGTTATTTCCACTGACATATCCTCGTGAATTATTTATGACAATACGCGCTCACCGCAACAGCGACTGAGTTGACCCATAATTTTCCCGCTGGGAACATTGGAAATAAAAAACATGCTAAGCGATAATAATTTCGATAACACAAACTAGGTGACAAAAACGATCATAGTCCTGGGCTGCGCCGCGCACCGACCGGAGAGGTGAAAGTATCATTGGGACTGCACCGTGCATTGTGCATTTGCGTGATGTTGATGTATCACTGGTACGGTGTTCCAACACGGAGTGGGAAGGTGTGTGTAAACACTATATTCGGACCAGGGTTGGCAAAAACGTAATATTCATCATCATAAGTTGTGTTGTATATGTCACCCAGGATACATGATTAACTGCACCGTACTGGCCCCATTGGGACGCATTCATAATCTAGTGAGCGTGACAAAATTGTTGTGCAATGTGCAACGTGCACTTCATCTTCGTAATTGGCGTGCATATTATGGTAAAAAAATGTTTTCGGAGTGTCAGTTTTGGGGGTAAAACGTGAAATCATTTATGAGATTGATGAACATAGCCGGTGTTATGGTGTTGTTATGGCCACGGACAGATTCATTAATTACTGAACGGGAACGGCTTGAATATGTGTCTTTTTATGAGGTATAGGACTTATGCTATGTCATCCAAGGACTTGACAATCTATCTGGGATACAGCACCAGGAGTTGTCCCCTATTAATTTGGTTGGTGTCTTACTTAGCATAATGACGCCATTTAATTTCGACGTGGAGAATGCAAAATTACCCGTTGATTAATGACTTAATGGTGACACATCAGGAAAACTATAATTATTCCTTATTTTATATCCTGCAGTTCAACGTTGCATTAACTAGTAAAGTGTGCGCTTACTTTTTGCATGGGTGGTTCTTGTTAGTGTTGCGCCTTAAATATTTATATTTATAGGAAAAAGGAGGTTGCGCACCCCAAGTTCATTGGGGACCACTCGTACGCGCCACCTAAGGTGATGTTTTCCTCTACTGCGTTGTCCCTCCGGGTTGGATTCGAAGACTCTTCGGCCCGGAGCGTTGGTGTCCTTTCGCTCTACACTAGATGGCGCTAAATGTCCCAAAATGATGTGGAAATTTATTTCCTTGGGAATGGGAAAACGGGAAAATGAGGGAAAAAAAGCCGTTGCACATGTCATATATAGAAGTAGCTGCCATTTTCAGTTTGTGAAAATTATTAAAGAACTTTAAATTTCTTACGGGTAGCTTCGACATTGCGTGCAAAATGGTTCACAAGTTATTCAACTTTATCACCCAGTAATGCGATGTAATCCTGCGCAGATTTTCACCTCAGACAGCAAGAATTCAACCATTTCATCACGCACTTGGCTCCTCATCTTTCGGACGATTTTTTTTAACTAGATGTACGTTGTAATTAATCCTCATAAATTTAAGTCAATTTCGAATTTTCCTTTTATGGATTTTAACGTGTTTCTGTATACATATAGATACATTTGCTAACATTGTCTTTCAACCGCGCGCCTGCAGCCTCGCTTTATATACATTTGCATTATAATGACTCAGAACAACATTGTGTAAATTAAAATAACATTTTTTTTTTTACATAAAAAAGAATATCTGCATAAACAATGCCCGCGGATGCATGCTAAAGCAGATCGCATGCTCGACAGAACAAAGCGCTGAAATGCAGCAGCACCAGCAACATCAACACCAACAACAAACAGAAGCAACAACGTCAGCGGCATCATTTAACTGCGAACTGAATTGAATTACAGCTCGGTGGAGTATCCCCATTGTTTTTCACATTTTGTACGTTTATGTGGTCGTCGTCCGTCCGAATCCATTGCGTCGAACCGCATCGCCGAGTCTTTGAATCGAAATGGATCCACGTCGGTTGGCCAGACAAAGCGCCGGAGGAGGGTTTGCATAAGATAGGTTTGAAAAGTTGGGCCGTGCAAGGCGTGAGTTAACAAAAAAGTTAATATTGGTGCTGTAATCTGATTTTGTATTAAATTTTCAGTTGGGTTTGTTTTTTTTTTCTCCCTATGCGAGGAGCCCGAAAAAGCACACATGCACACTACACACTCGCAGAATACAATGCACGGTGCGGCCGACACGATGCTTCCCACGCATACCGCAATTACCAACCGAATTGTATCTTGTCTGTTCTGTTGGCTTAGTGTTTTGTTTGGCAGCATAACAAACAAATAGACAAATAACATGCTACAATGGCAGATGAAAAATCGTGGAACGAAGGAGGAAAAGTCATGGAGCAGCACGAAGATGGAAAGACTAAAATATGGTACCGACTATAATATGCTTGGGAGAAAATGATTGATGTGTTGCTGGCTTGCAGGTGGTTTGTTGGCGCGAGGGACATCCGCGGCAACGATAATGTAGTTAAATTAACATAAATTTTACATTGACGAGTGGCTTGGAGCATGATGTTGGCGATGATGGAGATGACGTTATGTCACTCAGTGTTGGGGTGAATAAATTGCGTACAATGGGAATTTGGGTTCTCTGGACATGACAGTTGTTGTGTGCGTGTTATTTTGGCATGTTAATAAGTGATATATGTGCAATGTTGTTAAAGGTCTCAGAGGAAATTAGTTTTGGGCAACGGCTACCAGCCAATGGGTTGAAATTGGGAAGTGAATATAGTTTTGGTTTAATGTAAGAACAACCCCCGGCTGATGTCTTCCTACTTCTGGTGATCTTCGGCTAGAGTGGAAAAGGAGGACAAAATTTACTAATTTTTGATTTTTGTGCCAAATATTTGGACAATGGAAAAGAAATAAATAAATAAATAGTTGGTACAACAGGTCCATACAACCACTTATTTTGTGGGTGTTTTTTTTTATAGGGACAAATACAAAACCCAATGACTGAATTGAGAAGATTTTTCAGGATAGTTATACTCTCAGATACTTGTCAGATGTTCGCGAAAGGTAGAGCATATTTATATGATTTTTTGTTTTACGGGCTGGAACCTGGGTTTCCTTGATCCAGTAGTCCAACGGACTAACCACAGAGTCATCAATAAGGTATAGATGATGATATATTTAAAGTTGTTAGAACAATTAATACTTTACTTACTTATCGGGCTCCTGAGAGTCTCTGCCTGAGACACTGCAGCCTTCCATCCTCTACGACCAAGAGCGCTCTGGCATCCGGGATAGCATGGTATTTGAAACGGAGATTCGGTCTTCCTTGTCTTCTCAATCTTGGGGCTGAGATTTGAAGACCCTCTTAGCTGGAGCATTATTGTCCATTCGCTCGATGTGGTTGAGTCAATGTATTCTACGTGTTTTGGCTTTTTGGACTACATTCTCATCTTGGTACAGCTCCTAGAGTTCGCGGTTGTATCTTCTCCTCCATTTGCCTTCCTTGCACACAGGAACAAAAATGCGCCGGCTCTCCTTTCTTGCTTATCGTCCAGCACTCGGCGCCATAAAGCCGAACTGGAGGGATAAGGGTTTTGTAGAGCACGTATTTCGTCCTTCGAGTTAGGAGTTTTGAACGTAATTGTTTTGCCGAATCGAAGTAGTAACGGTTTCCTATAGGGTAATTCTTCGCCGTATCTCCACTAGGGTGTCATTCGTGGAGTTCAATATTACTCCGAGGTAGATGAACTCCTTAACTACCTCGAAATTGTTACTTTCAATAGTGACGTTTTGTCCTAGGCATTGGACAGATGCTTGTTTGCTTGTTAATACTATACTTAATCTTGTCCTCATTTCGTCCTCGCCGTGAACGCTTCTATTTTACGACACGCTGGGGATGACCGATGATATCAATATACCCCAGCAGCTGAAAGGACCTGTTAAAGATAGTGCCTTCCGTGTTGATACCTGCCCTGCGCACTATCTGCTCCACAGTACGAGATTGAAGAAGTTGCATGGTAGCGCGTCTCCTCGCCGTAATCCGGTGCGTGTTTGAAATTGTTCGGAGGAGCCACTTATTCTAAATTGGACGTTGTCAGCGCGTGTTTTCCAGCGTGACGTGACACAGCTGAATCAGTTTTGCCGGGATTCCGAATTCGGCCATCGCCACATAGAGCCCCTGACCATGTATGTACTTGCTATCATACGAGGCTTTCAAGTCGATGAATAGGTGGTAAGTTTCGACTTGAAAGTCGTTGGTCTTTTCCAGGATTTGCTTCAGTGTGAAAATTTGGTCTAAGTATACCTATAGTCGATCTACCGGCCCGGAATCCCGGAATCCCGGATTATACAGTATACGATGGATCTTGTATGCGACATTTAAGCAGGGATATGCCTCGATAGTTCTTGCAAGATATAAGGATCGTCTTTTTTGTAGATTGGGCATATGGACAATTAATATATTGTCATAATTTAGGCCAATTTGAGCTAAGTGATGCCATTTTGTATTTACATATTTCCAACAAATTGTTAAACCACCAAATGGATGACATAATTTTGATCAGGATCAACTAAAATACGACTAACAAAGCTTGTCACACAATAGCGTCACGTCGTTAGGCCAAATTATAATATTTATTTTATACTGATAGCTCTTGTATCTATAATGTTTTTTTATACAATTTTATAATTATGCATATATACGCTGGAAAGTATGAATTTGGGATTAATGAACAATGTTCTGTTGACAAAGCACAGTAATTAAGTCCCCCAGTTATTGAGGATTGAGCATAACAGTCTATAGTATTAACTGCCGCACAAAGGTAGTAATTTATACTCTTTTATATACACTCGCACGCTCATGATTGATATATGATAAGCTGTGTAGAGAGGACGGAAGGTATATCATTATACAACAATTTGAGGGAACGCAGGCGACAATCTGTTGCCTGGGTAATTGACTCGACACGCGTCCTTATTATTTGGAATACAAATTAAAGGAGTGTAGTCGGGTAATTAAAAAAGCGACGGTTGAGTGACATATATTTTAACAAACATACACCTACACTACATGTATACCAAAATCAGCTAAAAGCTGACAAATTTTTAAACATACAATGAACCATATAGCAGCACGCTGTATACTGAGGCATTATTTGTTAAAGCCAAATACAACAAAAAAAACTTGATAGGTCGTAATAGGAGCGACTGAATATGAGATATCTGTGTCAATATACGGTTGCCATCCAATTAATTTAAAGATCCGGTCTTCGTTTGATCTTCTTCTATACAATATATACTCGTACCAAACGTATTACTAGCTTTGGGTATTTCCATTCTGGCTTGGTAATGACACATTTACTTTACACGCTTCCGTAAAACTGTTTTACCCAGCATATACTGTCACACTGTCATTTTCCTTCAAAGACGAGCAATTGATGAAAGAGAAGAAAATCACATCTGTTTCTGAAATATTTTTATTCTGAGTCGTTTCTTTTTTTTTCCTGTAATGCGCACACAAAGAATAAAAGCGAACTGTGCTTGTGTCCTTCTTTTTATTCATGTGTTCGAATTCGATCAAAATCACTGTAGGATATCGAAATATAATGTACACACACACAAGGAGAAGCTATGAAGAGATGGATGCTGAATGGAGAAAATAGAGAATGAGGATAACTTTATTTGATGTCCAGCTTGTTGTAAATAATGAATTGAAGTGTCCTTGATTCATTACGTTCACGAAAGGACATAATACACATGCGAATGTGAGTACCAGTACATATTATTCGTAGTGTAGCCTGTTGTCACAATGGGGAAGCAAAATATTCATTTCATTTATTATCGCTCCAGGAATACCAATCATTGGATGATTCAATTTATTTATTTATTTCTAACTTTTTGTATTTATAAATAATATCTCCGGATAGAGGAGAATCGAACGATATCATCGATTGACGTAGTTATGCTGATTTTTTATATAGGTAGGTACATAAATACACAATCTAAAGTCGGACCTTATATCTTCACATTTCAATGCTATAAGAATCAAGTTGGAAACAAAAATGCAATAAGGCCAATGCGCAGCGCATATATCGCTCCCACGAATTAAATGGGATCCCTACGTTATCCCCTTTTCCAAGATCCCTTATTACACATAATATCTCATTTTTTCTTCTCTTTTTCTAAAATCTCCCGGGACGAAATCCCCTATGCCAAAATCTTCCACAAGCAAACTTAACCTTGCATATACCCGACCTTGCACCCACTCCAAATCCTACAGTGACCCCAAGCAGGGAGGTATCTCACTTTTTAAGATGTAAAACTAGTAACACTAAGGCCTACTGTCCACGTAGCTGCCCTTCACGTCATTTGCATGTTGGTGTACGCTTGCTTGCAGCTTCCTTGCAGCTGGCATATAAACAAACGAAGCTCTGTCCACGGAGCGGCAAAATACCCTTGTCGTCATTTGCAGCTTGCATTGCCGCTCCGTGGACAGTGGTTCGACAGTAGGCCTAAATCTTAAAATGGGGGATTTTGTCTTAGGGTCTTTTGGAGTAAGGGATTTCAGCACAGGGGATTTTGGGAAATGTATTTTGGAAAAGGAGTTTTCATCGCCAACCCCAATTAAATTAAAAGCTATACGCAGAGTTTTAGCTGAGCTAAATTTAAGCGAATCCATTCAGTCGAGGCGTACGCTGCTTCAGGTAAAAAATCTAAAAATTTTCATTTCTGGCTGTACTTCCTATATCTATTTGTCAAAATTTAGCGCGCCCATTAATGACTCGTTACCTTTTCTCAAGCTAAATTGAATTGTATTGAATTCATTCCTACTTTCAAATTTACACATGGCAAACTTTTGACAGATAACTCTGAAACCACACGAATGTAGGTTTATCAATAATAATACAAATTTATTAATTTTATTAAATCGCTTAATAAATCGCCCAAATAATTGAAATTTTAAATGCACATACGACGGAAAACTCCATTCACAAACATATCTCATCAGCTGCCGGTTTAGTTGTCCACTGCTGTTACCATTACCATTCTTGTCGCGTAAATTTAACCTCCTGTCATATACGGTAAACAATTAAATAATCACCTTTTTCAATGGACATGGACAGGACACTCTGAGGAACTCGGGACTAGGTTACTATGTACATTGTACCTACATGCATATCGAAGTTGAATGATATGTTTTAATTTTTAACACAGTCATACATTCACTAATAAAAAAAAGGACCTCGTATCAGCTGCTGATATTATCGTTTCCGTCTGCACGATCGAACAGCTGATGGAATTCATTGAGGTACCCGCATCACTTAAACTTATGCCTTATGACAAAGTTGTATGCAAATTAGGGTTATTGGATTTTTTTTTGTCTTGTCTTCAGTCGTCCAAAGAAAAACGTTTTTTTCTTTGTAAATTAATGTGTTCCGGAAATGTTTGTGGCTTGCCGCCGATTGTTTGTGCAAAAAATCGCCCAACTATGAGGTCTGTTCCTTTACTTTTGTAGTAAAAATGGAAAAGACTGTCACCAGCGTTGCCATTTTGACTGCTTTCCAGTCAGATCTGACTGGATTGATATGCATTTAGCTGGAAGATTTTTTAAAATCCAGCCGGCTGGTTTTTTAGCTGGATACGAATGTTGTTTGACTGTTTTGAAATGTTTCGTGTAATATCACTTTTCTATCAATATAAATTTTTAAATTCAAAGTGGAAATAGAAAAAAATAAAAAAACGAACAAATATTGCTTAAACTTCACTATTTTTGTTGCACTGAGCTTGGAAGCATATCCCACTCATACAATGAACCAATTTATGCGTTTGCATTTGCACAAGTACTTGCCTTTGCCAACTTACAAACAAATATTTGAAACTGAAAATTTATCAGTTGTGTGCGGTACAACTTTCCTATACCGGCCGAAGTAACAAAATAATTGGTTGGTGCTAATATTACTTACAAAAGTAGCAATAAAATATTCGACATTATGTATGTAATGTAAATGATGAGGAGACAATTGAAGCGCTCAGAGAGTAGGTAGCAATCTCATTTATAAGTTAATACATTTTGTATACCATCCACATGAAGGAATATTTCCTTTATCATTACGTTTGTAACTTCAAGAAAGAGTCACCGGATTTGACCAGAATCAAGTTCTGAATCGATTCAGCCATGTCCGTCTGCATGTCTGTCTTTCTGTTGAAAACACAATATAACGTCAAAAGATCGACCTAGGCGAATGAAATTCTGTCAGAGGACTTCTTTCTACCGTTCAGGTTGGTATTGAAAATATAGGCTATATCGGTCAAGTATAGTTTGGGTTCTGGTACCCCTCACATCACACCAAACCAACATTAGACCAATGCCCATGCCTCACATGGCTAACTTTTTGCATGACTTGTATATGTATGCAGTGGAGGATATCAAAAGCAACGGCCAGACTATTGATAACACTTTTACTTGTATTTTTATTTTTTTTATACTTTTATAACTGGATTTTTAGCTGGATTTTTCTTTGAATTTCTTTGACTGTTTTTTTGACTGGATTTTAGGTTTTTGACTGATTTTTTTACAGTCAAATCTGACTGGAAGGCGGATTTAAAAACGGCAACCCTAGTCAAAACATGAATAGATTCTCTCTCAAAAAGAAATATTTACGAAAACTCTAGGAAACGCTTTTCGGCTTTTGTAGTAAATTATAAATTATGAAAAATTGCAGGATGTATCTATTTTGTTTTTGCATAAATTGCATGTGAGTATGAATCCAAAAACATGTTGAAGAGTTTATACTGACTGAACTGACTACTTGTAGCATTCGAGAAGATACATTATTTTACCGCCTTCTGATACCATTTTTATACCAATTTGTTTCTCATATCGCCGGAATTCAAACCACAAATGTCGTTAAAGTGGTTACACGCGCTTGTCAAATAGTATAACAAATTCCAAATCAACTGTCAATTTTCAGGCGACTTAGGTACAGTTTTATTCAAATCTTACTAAAAAGAAATTTGTTAATTAAAAACTAGTAAGATTCTCTGTGGAGAGGGCTAATATCTTACATCAAATTACTGACCTACTACTTCTTATACTTTGCTGATGCCATACATTCTCGCAAGGTTTTTATTTTCTTTCTTAATAAAAAAACATTTTATTTTCCTACGTTTAACTAATCAGATTATATCTGACTTAATGGGGATGAATAAAATCAAACTTTATACAAAAAATAAAAATCGGCTTCTTTCTTACAATTTCCATTTTCCATCGGGCAAACGTTCAAGCACAATGTTTGCCTCATCCTCATGTAACATTTTTATTTATTTTTCACCCTGCTCATGAGTGATACTGGTGGTGTTAGGTCAATGTAGTGTCAGTCAGTCCTGTAACCAAATAATATAAAGCACGACAACACACCTGAACCTTTTTAGCTGGGCGAATTTACTTTTCAGTGGCCAACCGATGCCAGGCACTGGCGGCGCGCGGGCGGTATGCGACGAGGAGGTCAGATTGTCGTCCATTGCAAAAAAGCAAAACGGATATCATCTCCTTCGCATCTTTGATGACATCGACGACTTGTGTCTTCTTTGGATTGCTTTTCGTCGTCATCGTCGTAGTATCATTATTATTGCTCCACTATTCTATTTAAGGAAAAATCTCATTAAGGTGAAATGAATGGAAATAAAGAAGGAAGTCAAAAGAAGAGCAAAAAAGACAAGGAGCAAGACGTTCAAGCAGAAGCTTATTATTCCTTTGAATCTATCCAACAATCCATCTATTCATTCCATTTTGAGTTAGCCGGGCACGGCAGGCCAAACCCTCGGAAAAGTTCTTGGGCTACACTTTTTTGCTTATCCTCCGTTCCTCGCTCCCTGTATCGTTTATTTTGCTTCAGTTTTTTCTTCTCTGCTCTTTTATGGATTTCGTATTTGGGTATCTAATACTGACTGTCGTCGTTGCTGTCGTCATCGTCATCGTAGAATGTCCAGAATTGATAATAGTTTGGATAAGAAAACTCATTTCTGATGATGATGGATTATGTAAACTGATGAATGGTTTATTTGGAGCAGGTTGAATGTGAGCGCACAAGGCTATAGGCTGGTGGGGTGTGTGATTTGACCGATAGATATGTCTATATGTATAAGAATAAACCCAGATTTTCTTTGCCGATGAATACCTCGGCACAATAGGTTACTCATTACGTATTAACGAAGTCTGTCAATGTCTGAAAAGGCAATGTAGATAGGCATATTGAGGACTGGGATTTGGACCAGACTGATTGTTGGGGGCTGATAGCATAATTGGATACGAAGACATATGAGCTTCTTTTATGTCGATCTAACGTCTTGTGCAAGAAGTATGTGCACCTTACCTTTTCTGTAGGTTATGGGCAAATACATACTATTATAGGAGCGTGAGGTGTGCCCTTTGGAACACTTGACAGATAACATATACCGGAAAAGAATATTATACAAAACGGATTCCTTTCAGATATTGACGTTTTCCTTTATATTCAGCTCATATTATTCCAAATCTGTTTAGTTTTATTATATTTAGTGGGTTTGTACTTGATGTTGGAATGTTAATTTCTAAAAAACTTATTTCTATTTATGTCATTTGCCTTTATCAATAATCATTTAAAGGGTCTTTCATTAGCGACTTGACAACTTCAAACTTTCAGTGTGAACGCACGGCGTTCTCAAGAATTGGACCTCTCCCAGTGATATGTTGGAGCTACATATCCACTGATGTAAGCCAAGATCCTTACGCAAAATTCGCCATAATGTGGGCTGGGAGAGGCCGAATTCTTAAGAACGTCGTGCATTCACACTGAAAGTTTGAGGTAAGAAAGTTTGCTTCATACAAGTAAGCCAACCAAGACGGTGCCACAAGCCACACAGCGGGTGCAACAATCGAGTTATTGAAGTCTCAGTTCGGGAAACGAGAAACGGACCCGTCTATTGGACTAAAAATTAGGTATAATTTAATTATAACTTTAATCTTAAATATTTTGTCACGAGATAAATGTGTTTGTATAAACTTATTTTACTTCTGAACTCCGCGTTTAGGAAAATTATAAAATTAAAGTACCTAACTAGACGATTTCGCTGGTTTTCGGTTCAAGATTTCTAAATCCTCTGCCTAAAACATTTGCTTTTAAAATCGCACTTTCATCTCAAAATGCAGGTCATGTCAACAAGGAAGTCCATTAATTCCAACTATTCAAATGAAAAATAATCGCCAGCTTAAATTTTTAATAAATCTAACTACCTTCTTAGAATAATTGTAAGTTCTATTATTCACCTGCAACAACCTAAATATTTTACGTGCCACCGACACCGACCGCCAACGATATCCCCACAAACTGACGGCAATGGCTCGGAATATTTATGTACATATATGTACGAAATGCATTATAAGGCAAAAAAGTAACCACGAACCGTTCAAACTAATAATAATTAATTAAAACGAAAAGAATTTATTGTTAGTGCGACCATTCACGCAGCGGGATTTGTTTTCGTTTTTTGTTTGTATACGGATACACCATCAGGGCTATAGCGTGCATTGTCATCGTCCTCCTGCACATGTGAGGCACAGCTTTTTGATTTAACAAACTCCAACTAAAAGGTAATAGATCTCATGCTCTACTCTGACAGAGCTTCCCATGGACATGATTATATGTATGGTATATATGTATTGCAAAGACAGATCCGTTTCGTTCGCATTCTTTTTTAATTGAATTGAAAATTGTTTTCTCTTTTTGGCACGCAAAGTCAAGTCATATAGATATGCGGCATTGAGATGTAGAAACTAAAGACTCTTCCGTATTCTCTGCCGTGCGTCGCCGCCGGAAGCTGTCCTCATTTGATATTCCAAAACTTTGTTTTTCTGATTTTGGCTCAAGGAAATTGAAACAAACAAACGTAAAGAGGGAACAAAAATAAAATAAATTAATAAAGAAAAGAGTCCCTCCCGTACAGTTGTCGTAGGGAAAATTCAATTCCTTCTACTTCGTTCGTTCGCACTCATAAAATTGATCCCGGATCTAAATCGTTTTTCCATTCAATCAAATTTATACCACGTACACACCCTGCAGTGTAGTCGTTTTTCATTCGGTCTGGATACACTGCGAAGAGTTTATTCCTTTGTATGCACAGTGGCGTCGATTTGAGGTGCAAAATGTCACAAGAAATTGAAGGCATTCCCATTTAGAATTTGTATTTCCTATATTTTTTTTGACACTTTATTACCACAAGTTGTATTGTTTAGTTATACAAGCAGTCAGCATGTTTGATTAAATTTTTTTTAATTATCTTAGTCGGCGCAGCGGCACAGGAGCCTGATCACCATCTTTAGCTTTCCTCTTGTAGGTGTATCTATTGAGAAATGTATAGGGTTTACCCTAGCGGCGATAATTTGAACCCTACGAGACACACATCAGCTTTGCACGAGCAAGTACATATCCAAAAGACTTTGTAAGTTTGTCTTAGTTTGATTTCGTGGGGTTGTGGAGTCATCGAGGATGCATTTACGACCAGACCAGTTACATACTGTTTACTGAATCTGGTTTATGAAACCCATTGACATATTCACCCCTATCGCGAATAATATTTCCCCGGGAATGTTTTCCATTCAGCAATTTGATTTACATTGCTGACAAGGGAAAAAATTCCATAGGAATTTATTCGCGATACCCATAATTTCAGTAACGCCCAATAGGTGTCTCTAGCATTCTATGGAGAAATCAAAGATGGTTCGTCATTTTGTTTCACTTATTTTTTCTCCGAACCAAGAGCGCTAGTTTATGTTGGCGTCCTTTTCTGAGAAAAATTTGTATGAGCTGACATTTCACTAGCAGTCCATATATAATAAGTCAATGATGAAACTTATAGCATGGATCAAACCAGCCTTGATAAGCTCTTCTCCTTCGCGAATGGATCGTTTTATCCCTCTAAAATATTCTGCAAAATCACAGATGGTTATCGACAAAGTCTGAGATAAACCTCGGTTAGTTGGATACGCGATTGGTATTTGGGATAATGCTGCACAATAAATGGAATATTAACAAAAATTTAAAGAACTTTAGTCTAATCCACAAAAACAATATTGTTTACACGAAACCAACACAAGTTTTTAATTCCACTTTTAAACGATTTAAACAAACAGGGAGCGTCAAAAGTGAGTAAACACCGATGTTCTTTTGAGTTTTCTTTAGGGTCTGGAAACAGGTCTAAAAAACCAACAATCTGTAAAATGTTTGATGACGAAATAACAATAATTAAGCATATTTTATGTCGACAGCAAAAAATAAATTATATCTAAATATCTTAAAAAAATTGTTTCCAAATTCCAAAGATAACTGAAAACCGCATTGGTGTTCACTCACTTTTGACGGTCACTGTATTTTACGGACCCAGGGCTATTTTATTTTTCATAAACAATACTTGAATTTTAGACCGACAATAATAAATAAATAAATTTCCTGTACAAAAATACACGTACCTACCGGTTACCGATGACACATTCTTGTGTATCTGAGAGGTTTCTTTTCCCCGCCACCAGATATCGCAGGCCAATCTGTACAACGCACACGTCTAATCCACATTAAGTTATAATATACGCATGTATTAGTTTATTATATTATTAAATGGAATAGCTTAAATCTATAGGGATGCGCCATTACATACCACATTTCTTTCACCGATCCCACTGCACATTGTCGCGTGTCGTCTTAAGTTTCCTTACATTCAGATACAGAAAATCCTCCTGCCACAGGAGAGGGTATGGCCATAGAGTGTGTTTAGTAGATAGTTTTCAAATTTAATGGAAAATGCAAATCGTTTTGCTTAAAATTGATGTTGCAGAAATTTGCCTCAACCAGCGCAACGTCGGGGTTCTTCTTCTTGTCCCACCAGCCATGCATTTCTAACGAATAGACTTAAGTATCGAATACCACATGCATCCTTCTCTATCAATTGGAGTAATTAAATGGCCCGGTTTAGAGGCAATAATCCTATGGATTGTAGACTTTGGAAAAGTCCTTGCAATTAGTTGATGGGTTTTTCTATTTACATACGAACGTATATGTAAATTTCGACATAACTAACTTTCTATTTAATTGCTTCTATCTGCTTCATTTGAAAGTTGGGTATGGTATTTGTTAAGAAAAAAAACACAAACAATTTATAATCAGAAATTAAGCAACTTGTTACTTTTTACTCGCGCATCCATTATCGGACCTTCATGATCTTATCTAGCAGTCTAGGCCTCATTAGAGTATAGAACACCTGCGGTGGCTACTCAATGCCGAAATCTTGTCGCCCTTTTGTTAGCAGTTTACTCAGTTAAATTTTTGGTGATGAATTAATTTTAAGGGAGAAAAGGTTTCGAGTAGAGTAG